>OZ016471.1:6927971-8127971 GCA_963966625.1 Caenorhabditis zanzibari
GAGTTGCTGTTTGTCCTCTAGAGATAAACTCACTGTTGCTGAGGTAAGCTGAACTCCAATTTCCCAAATTCAAAGAAGGAAGTTGCAGACCGTTTTTCACAATTGCCACTGGTCTCTTAATAATGCTTTCCGAGAACGATTTTTTCCTCAGGTTTCGATTCCTTACATATATCGGCGACATTTCCTATTCCTTGTATTTGATTCACTGGCCTATTTATGCGTACTGGAAACTTGAATTGAGCTCTGGAAATATTTGGAATTATTATCTATTACTAGCTTTCGCTTCATCAGTGGTTTTAGCGGTCTTCAGTTACGATTTCTTTGAGAAATGGTATCTGAAACTTTCTTTGATGAGTGTTGCAATATTATGTTCGATTCTGCTCCTGTTAAATATCACTGCAATTTATCATGTCCAAATTCAACGATGGATTGATCCCGATCCACCACATGGAAATGTTCCGCGTCTAGATGGAATAGTTTATGGGAACGTCAGTTTTGGTTTGGTTTCCCGTTTAGGATCCATTGTTTCAATATCAATTTCCAGATGAAGCAAGAAAGCTGAACACGGAGTGGTCAGTGCATGACTATCGAAATACGTACGTGCCCACTTGTGAATATGAAGAAGAGCATGGCCCATTCGGGCGTTGTAATCATAAAGTAAGTCTAAACAAAAAGTGAATTTCTGTATCTCTGAAAGTTTCAGGGTCTCAATGAAACTACAGGAAAGTATAAAATCATGATTATTGGTAACAGCTTCGCGGCACATCATGCAAATCTGGTATATCAGGAGTGTGGCTCAAAAGCAAAACAATTACTGCAAATCGCTATTAGCGGTAAAAAATAGTAATACTCTGATTCAGCAGAATTTCTTTTACAGCATGTGAGCCATTATATCTATACGAGAAATATGGTCAGCGTTGCATTGATAATGTGAAAATGTTCGAGAAAATCATGCCAGACGAGAATCCGGATTATCTATTTCTAACTTCTAGGTTTCAGTAAAGTAAACCTCTTTTAACGAATACGGGGACTTTTCAGATTCCTAGACATCGGTGACCCATTTCCCGAAGGAGTAACTCGTGTAGAAGATGATCCAATCTATTTGGCGATGAAGAAAACTTTCGAAATTGTTGTGAAAAGTGTAAAATTCAAGGTTTTTGTCTTCATGCAAATCCCTGAAATTGTTCCATCGAATATTGAGAAAATAGTTGATACAATTCAAAACAAAGGGAATCTTCAAGAATTTGATGTGAGAGGATAACGAGAAGTATCATTAACTTTGCAAACTTTCAGAAATCTTTCATTTCGAGGAATCACACGATGGCCAGAATCCGGTATGAGAAAATGGTTGAGGGATGTGAAAAGTGTGTACCATTTGATTATGATGCATTATTCTGGAACAAGACAACAAGCACGTGGAGATTTTATGATGTAGCTAATAGTGGATTGAGTTATATGACATCGATTAATCATTTATCGTTTCATGGATTGGAACTTGTTAGACCTATTTTCTCGAAATTATGTACTTCTATTCATTAGAATAGTAAATGTATCAATAAAGCGTGTAAAGAAGATTTATTCGGAAATCGTTTTGAATGAATAATTGAAAAAAAGTTATTTCTCGTCAAACTCCCAATGATCTAAATACTTTCGAACATATTCAGAGTGCATTTTGTCCGCTTGATAATCCGTATCATCAGGAATAGAAACAGAATATGTAAAAACAAGAAAAATAATGAAGGCGACTAGAGTTAGAAATATCGTCTTGTAATTTTTCATAGAGAATTTCGAATGAACGTAGGATCCGAAATCACTCCACTAGATGCATTCGCTTTTCTATTTTCCCGAGAAATTGAGATTAATATCTGCATGTGTCGAGAGAAGGGAAATCCATTTTATAACTACGTTTTTCGGTGTGTCGCTCAGTTTTTTGTTAGATAAGTTTAGAAATTCTTTTTTTCGCCATGATTATTTTATTAAGACAAAAGTTCGCACCTAAACAATTTTATTGAAAATATTTCAGAATTCTCAAAATGGATGATAAACTCTGTTGGAGAAGATATTTGAAACATATTTTGTGACATGTTCAGTCAACTTTTGACGAAGATTCTAATAAAAATAATTTCGATCCATTTAAATTTCAAGAATGTGCTCATTTTGAGCTCATCAGTCTGCCCTTCTATTAGAAGTGCCTTTCTAATACAGATTTTACGGTATTTTTTGTTGGACCAACGACAAGTTGTGATTTTTTGAATTGAAATCAAGAGAATATGTTTTTTCGGTATTTGTTGTCTCTTGTATTATTTCATATTTGGATTGAAAACCATCCCATACGTTTCAGATTCTGCCAGATTTCACTGCCAGTTTTGCTACATCCTATGATAAAATTTGTTACGAAAACTTTTCAGAATTTTCACTGCTTTCAGCATCAATCCGAATCTGTCGCGTCGACAAATAATTCAAAAGAAAACTGTAAAAAAATTCAGTTTTTCCAATGATTCTTTTTTGAATTTCCAATCCGAATCTAATAAAATTTATGTTTTTAGTTGTTTAAAAAAAAGGTATCTATACATCACCGAGGGGGATCGAAAACTACAAATATCATTTTGGGTTTCAGATTCTTCTAGATTTCACTGTCAGTTCTGCTACATCTTTTTTCTGCATCGATCCGAATATGTCGTTTTGAGAATGAATGTAAAAGGAAACACTCAAATAATTTAGCTTTTTCGATAATTGTTATTTGTTCAGAAAGTCAGCCATGGTTCAAATAAAATGAATCCAACTTCCGATTGTACAAAGGCTAGCTTTTATAAATTGTCATAAGCTTTTCAAATACTGTTAAAGTGCAAAAATCTGGTCTTTTCACAGTGTCCGCCAATTTTTACCGATTCAACCTACAAGCATGTCGCAAGCATTTTTGTCACCCCATCCGAAGATGCTTCAGAGATCTTTATCTTCTCTCTCGTAATCGTGCTTTCCGTCATGCCATCGATTCTATCTGGCATTCCTTACGAATTCGTCTCCGTGCTTATATTTATTTTTCTCTAATTCTTCTTCTCCTTTTCTTCAAAAATCGGCCAACATGATGGCAGAGGATGAAAAAATAGCGTTGCTCATGGATAACTGGATCGTTGATGTTCCTCGAGAAGGATATGAACCTATTCGATATTATACTACACTAGTCATTTATTGCATTGTTTTCTTTCTTGTTATTCTTTTTTATTTTTCAATGTTACCTGACAAGAAACTGAAATAGTATGTCAAGGTTAGTTTTCCAATACGTTTGTTTTCCGAAATTCAAAGTTTTCAGATCAAAACAATAGGATATTGGTATTCAAGCTTAATTTTTGATTTACGGTTAAAATTTTTCAAATGTTTGTCTCTGCAACTTTTTTTTTTTTTTATAAAGTGTGTGTTTCACTTCAATACATACTGTCTTTATGATATCACGCTATTCTTATTGAATAAACTTTAATTTTTTTTTCTTTTTTGTATTCAAAGCGAAATAAAAACATTTCAAAAATGACGGACAAACGGACAAAAATAGCGCCACAATTACATACAAACCACATCAAATTTAACTTTTTACTCGATTCTTCCACTTGCTTCTCGCTCCTTTCCTCGCCAATTCCAAATCTGATCGTTCGACCATCTCTTCCATTCCTCTTCGTCATTCCAATTTCGGTTGTTCTGAATGTTTCCGTTCGCTCGCCTTCGAACTCGAACGATTCCTGTAAGAAGTCTAGATTTCTGGGTTAGGAAAAAATAAACACAAGTCGGATACAACGTTATGAATGTTAAGACCAAGTCCAAGCGAAAATGAACTATTGATCTATCAGAAATCTGAGCTGGGAGTTCCACTGTGTGACTGACAAGGATGGTAACCATACGATCGATTAAAACGGCGCGAAATATGTAAAAACAAATGGGATACTACTGACAAAGGTGCGGTGTGCGTCATTCGTAAAACATAGAACGGGATGTGGCCATGTCATCTTTTTACAGCCTCGGTCTCTCTTTCGACGGCTCTACTCGTGTACTCGTAAAGCCTGGACCATCGAGGAAGCACAGATCTCTCGAGAAATTACGGATCCCATCATAACTACAAAAATATATTATTAACCAGCCTGCTTACCGCAGGCTGGATTCGCGGCTTCGCCGCTCAATTTTGCTTAGGAGTCTCGCGTTTTTATACGCCACCGACACCCTCGACTTTGTTACACGTGTGGCGCAGTTGGTTGTGGGCTGCACTGCCACGCTGAAGTCGCGGGTTCGGTTTTGTGGCGCGAAAAATTCTTTAAATTTCGGAAAACTAAAGCGGACACCCTGACCAAGAAACGGACAAACCTTCTAGCGGATTATATATAAGTAAGATACTTTTTAGATACTCTCAGAAGTGTCGAAAGAGATATATTTCCGAGTTTCCTACGCAGCTTGGGTTTTTGTGTTCTCCCATGGGATATCATCGTAATTTTTCAAAATCAGTTTTTTTGCATAAGGTGGTAAGATATCTTTTATTTTCAGATAGGGATTCTATGTTTTTTTTCGCTAAAATTAGTGCTAAAAAAGAATCGCGACGAAACCAACATGGAGAAATATTGTCCCGCCATATCCCGATCAGATCTCCTGGAACTGGCTATATTATTTGAACACCTTCAGAAAAAGTACAGATTCTCATCTTTCTTTTTTATAAGTTTTCTTGATTCTCGAGTCCCTCCATTTTCTCCATTTTGTCCATATGAAACTTCGCATCGTTCATCAGAAGCTTGATCATATTGTCGAGTACGGCTTTATCCATCCTCGAATTCTATTTCCAAAAGACTCACGACGTTTTCAAATCATGAAACAGCAGAAATTCATATTGATAATTATTATTCTTCTCTTACTGTGCTTGTTCTATAACTCATTCACAGCAACGAACACTCCTCCAGAATCAGAGGAAGAAGAATCTGTCTTTGAAAATGGAGAAAATCCAGATTCTGATCCTGAGCCTCTCTTTAAATCCCGAGTAATTGATGATCCTACTCGGCGACTTACTAGAAAATTGCAAGTTTCCCATGTCTGGATAACTTCTGCTTATTTCTATCCAACTTCCAAATCGTGAGTTTCCTGATATTCTATTTTAACAACATCTTCATTCTTAGACTCGGTGAAAATGCGATAGCACTGGCAATGGTGGTAGACTCTATCAATTTTGATGTTAATAACGCCACTTACAAAATTGTAGGATCTAACGGAACGCATGCGGAATCAAGTCTGGCTACTTCTCAAACGTAGCATTTTCTTTTGAGAACTGTAAAATAAACTATTAAATTGCAGGGAAGGGGTTCCAACTTGTCGGTATACTCCAGCTATGGCAAGAGCTAATACTGTAAGCAATGTCAAAAATCTGGAGATGGAATCAAATGGAGTCAAAGTAGAGGTGTAGCCGAAAAATTCTTGATCTTTTTACCAAATACTGGTATTCAGATACCATTTAAAATGGCTCGTACCAGTGCTCCAAAGCCTGTGATTATCTGTATATCTCCTCAATTCGTTGCTGAGCAATGGCAAATTTTCGTGATGCATGTTCATGTTGCGAATAGGTGATTAGGGTCTTTTTCAGAACAATATACATAAAAAATTCCTTTCAGATTCGGTGGACATCTTCACATCTACCTCACTTCGATTATTGAATCATTTTTCGAGTTGATGAAAGAATATGAGAAACAAGGATATCTCACCTTGGATTACTGGCTGAGAATGAAATTCCAGAATACCACTACCCCGTATTTTGAACCAAATGAGAATATTGAGTGGAGAAATCAGGCAGGAGCACAAACAGACTGCCTACTTCAGTACAAAGAAGCCGCCGAGTATATTGCATTTTTCGATATGGATGATATTCTGTTCCCAAAGAATTATCCAACATATTTACAAGAATTCAATGCAGAGTGGGCTCTGCAACCAGATGCCACATCGATTTTCTATGGACGACGAGAACATGAATTTGTGAAAGGTACCACACGTTTCAGGGATTTTACACTGATTGTATAGTATTGCAGCTGAAACACTATCCGAGTTCAGTTTCATAGAATTAGTAAAAAGTCTTCGTTCCTCCCCTACAGTGAAACGCGGAAAAGTAGTTGTGAAGCCAGAGAGATACAATTCAACTTGGATTCATTACAGTAATAATGAGAGCGAGGCAACAAGGTAAACGAAACCAACTTTTTCTTAGCCTCAAGTAATTTTGAATTTGCAGAAGATCCATTGACAACCCAACTATTATTCATGTTCAACGCCCATTACAAAAGAATGGAAATAATAACATCACTAAAGTTTGGAAGATGGATTTTGGACCTCTTAACGAAACTATAAGAGATCACGATATAAAAGCGATGGAAGAAGATGTTGACAGAATCCGACAAATTCCAATAGTCGTTGAGATTGCTTCTAAACTTCCTTCGGAGGATTTCTACTTGCCGATAGTTTTCAAATGCTATTATGATGCATTTTATGACAATGCTTTCGATCATAGAAAATCAAAACACGGATGTCCGAATGCTGATACTTGTGAATTACCTCAACGGGCGGAGCATAGATGTGTGCATTCTCATGCCGAGTATTATTCTGGTCCACATATGGAACCATTCACTTTTCATTTTGCTCGAAATTCGTCCTGGTCATGGGATATTGGTTGCTATCAATGAGCTGGTAATACGGATTTTAATATTTTTTTTATTGGTACAATTGGTCTCTGATTCATAAAAATCTAGCAGGTTTAAACACTTTAAAATTTCTGGGAGCATTTTGTTCTCCTTGTTTCTTCCACGGAGATTCATATCTAATCGGTACACCAAAAAAAAAACAAAAAGCGAAGACCCTCGTTTCCAATTACACTTTTTCTACTTGTACTTGCAACGCGACGAGATCAAAAACTTTTTTCGTTCAATCTCCCTATTTCGGAAATCACATGAAATCTTGGTTATTGGTCATTCAAAAACAGTTCAGACAATTGTAACATTGCGGGATTTAGGCACCATGTGGTGGGAAAGTATGGTAGGTACTAAATCTGTCGGATTACGTTTCTTTTTGTGTTTTGTGGGAGGGGATTCCCAAAAAAAAATAGCCATCAGGAATCAATACAGACTTCCCCGTTTTTATATAAACTGTAACAAAAAAAAACTTCCTTCAAATTTTTGATTTTGGTTGAACCATGAACTCAAACTTCATTTCCTATTTATTCTGGGTTTCCATTTACTTTTGGTTTTCTTCGTTTATCATCAATGTTTTCTGCCAACAAACCATAAGTATTGGAGATACCGGTGTCACTTTGGCCACTTTGAATGACACTATTCCGTCAACGAATTTCAGTTGTGGAGCGAACCGATTTCAAGAATTCATTCCACAACTGTTCAACAGTAGTCAGTGCAAAAATTTGAAAGGTATTCTTGGAAAAAGGTGAATTTGGGAATACTTTTTGAATTTTCAGATGCAATGAATGTCTGTTGTGTTGCACACGACAGTTGTTATAATAGTCAAGTTGGAAAAGAACCATGTGATAATACTTTCTGTAATTGTCTCAGTGTTGCAACTGAGAAGAACTTGTGTGCGGTAAGATTATCTTCGTTTTCAAAACAGCTTTTTGCAGTTCATAATGTTTCAGGTGGATGCTTCAGGACTTTGCACTGCTGTTCGTCTTTTTGGCGACCACATCTATGAAACTCTCGGACAAGGCGTCTCTCCCAGCATTAACTGACTCCCAATAAACTATATCGGCTTTTCAAAACCAATGTAAAAACCGTATTTACTCTAATAGACTTGCAGTCAAATGATCATTTTCAAAAATAAACCGGCACCCCCTCAGAAAGTACCATTTTCCGAGAATCTCAAGTTTTTTTTCCAGTGTTTTTCATAGAAATTTGGGATTTCATATCATTTTTAATAGTTTCTGCCTTTTATAACTGTTCGAAAAAGGTTTTATCATACATATTTTCAGTGAAAAAACATCAATTTTTTTGTTAAACTTTTTGATAAATTGACTTTTTGAAAAATAGAAAGGCACCCTCTAAATAACCTTTCTAATAAACCGACATTCCGGTCTATTAGAGTAAATACGGTATCTTTGAATGTACATGACCTAAACGCTCAAGAATCCATAAAACGTATTCTTTCATTTAGAAATTTTGTGAGCACATTTGAAGAAAAAAGGATTTGAGATGACATGGAGAAAAAAGTACTAACGAGATCTGAAATGTGACCGTAGAGAAAAGAATCAAGAGTAGATGTCATGGGTTCGTGCATAATCAGTCAGCTCTCTGAAGATGTGCTCTCTCCATGAATCCACGTTTTGTTCGACATCCATATTATGATCATAGGGAAGTGGTGGAGGGGCGTACACCTAAAATTCAGAATTTTTTGAAGAGAATAAAGTTTGATAGCTCACTTCAATTTCATCGAACCACACATTGACATAGGGGTGCCTCAATGCATCGTCTACAGAAATCCGCCTCTCTGGATCGATTACAAGCATTCTGGATAGAAGATCACGAGCTTGAGCACCAGTCAATCTGGAGCTATCAGCGGTCATTGGGAACATGTTGTCACTGAACAAGACTTCAAAGGGTGTCGGTTGGTATCTGAAAACATCACAGAGTTACAGTACGAAAATTCACCTCAAAAACGAACCTCGGTCGGTTTTCAACATAGTTCCTAACTGTTGGCTGTAATCTCTCCAAAAATGATCGATCAGGCGTACCCAATTGCTCTGAAACCAATCCATAACGTGTTCAGTTTCAGAAAAAAAAATGCTTCTTACCAATAATTCTAGTCCATTGATCGATATGATCTCCACCCGGAAATAGTACTCGTCCACGAATCAGTTCTCCAAATATACAACCAATCGACCAGACGTCGACTGAAAATTTAAACATTGTTTTTTGTCCCTCATTTTGTTTTTTGAATTCAAATCAAAACGAACCATTTTCTTTATATCCCATTCCAAGAATAACCTCTGGTGCCCGATAGTATCTTGTTACTACATACGGTGTCATCATGAATGCTTCAATCGCAGTTCTCGCTAATCCAAAGTCCAGAATCTTCAGTGTACAATCGCTTCGGACGACGATATTGGATGGTTTCAAATCCTGAAAAAAATCTTGTTTTTTTTAGAACACATTTTGGATAAATACAAACCCTATGTATAATTCCAGCACTATGCAAATGCCTAATTCCACATAACATTTGATAAAGAAGATATGATAATCTCTCATGATCCAAATCCATTTGAATCACTTGACATAAATTTGCATCCATTAATTCCATTACAATGTAGAGATCATTGAATTCGTCAAGCTTCTTTTGCGGAGTGAAACAGTTAAGGATTCCTATTATCTGAAAATTTTAACAATTTTGGTATAAGGGAAATCGAATACTGACATTTTTATGATTCACCAGACTCATCAATTTCAGTTCTCGATACGCTCTTTTTGCATGTGTCACATTTTGAAACGGCCTTGATAATTTCTTGATTGCCACTTGTTCATTCCGTACTGTATCGAACGCCGAACTGAAATTAGTTTCTTAAGTTTTCAGACTTTTTACTCAATAACTCACCAAACGATTCCCTGAGCACCAGACCCGATCAACCTGAGATTTTGATATCGCTTCAGAACAACCATTTGTGCCTCCCCTATTGTCACCTGAGGAAAACAAAAATTTGTATTCGCAATAACATTTTTGTGCTCAAAAATCTTCTTTGTTCTCTAGAAATCAAAGACCAACCGAATAATAATTATCGGGAACATGATTGGAGGAGGGTTCCATCAGATGACCACCTCCTCCTCCAAGTCCACTGTTATATTGATGACGGACGGGACTGTAAGCGGATTGACAACTGTCCAGGGAGACAACGTCGTCGTCACGTCCGGATGATGGAACCAGCCACTGAAAAAATTGAGATATTCAAAAGAGTCCGACTACATCAAGATTAATTTTTACTTTAATTGAAGTTGTACTAGTGTTCCGAACAATTGGGATATTTTTATATGGATCAATTGAGATTGCTACAGACAAGAAGAAATCCCTCAGAGCATGTCAAAAAATTGACCTTAATCAAGTTACAAGCTCTCAAAGTGCCAAAAAAGTGCATTCGTGATCGTATTTTCAACGATTTTCTAAAGAAAAATTCCGTGGTTCTCCGTGAAACTTTTGTTGAGATTAGGGCCACGCGCTTTTTTGGCACTTTGAGAGCTTGTTACTTGATTTAGGTCAATTTCCGAGCATGTCTTCCAGAGGAGTTTTTCTTCTCTGCAACAATCTGAATCGATCCACATAAAAATAGTCCACTTTAATCGAACACTCTAGTTTGGAACACATCTGAATTTACATTAGAAAACTCACATTTCCAACCGACTCTATAAAATTATTGAGGTGTCCACGTGTTCCTCGTATCAATGAGGAAATCGAGGATGAAGCGAGCAGCGAGTTGTGATCCTCTTCCACGCTTCTACCTGAAACAAGCACATTTAGTCAGAAAACGTGACAAATTGAAACGAATTACGGAGAAATTCTTTGATCTAAAACCGCTCTATACTGCTCAAAAATCAGCTATAATTGGATTAATAGCGTCTAGAACTACAAAAAGAAAACTGAGACCCAAATGTCTAGAGTCGCTTTTCGTCGCAAAAGCCTAAAAATGTATAAATAAATGGGCACTATTCATCCATTTTTTGGTGTCACTTGCACATTGAGCACAATGCACTTTTCGCCGACTCTCTTCTCTCTCTCTCTCTCTCTCTCTCTCTCTGTTTGGTCCGTTTTCAACGTCTTTTTTGTCCAATTTGGAGCAACGGACAAAAAAATTTGGAGCAAATGAGAAGAGAGTGTGTAGGATGGATAGAGTGGATGACGATGTGGAGAACACAATTTCACTGATGAGGTTATATTGGAGCACAGAAACGGACAAGGAGATGATGATAGAGGGGGAGTAAAAGAGGAAAAGATTATTTGGAAAGGAAATTGTTCTGATTAGATCCTTCTGAAGGATGATTCTCGAAAGGAAAGGAGCACATTAACCAAAGGTCCATTTAGAAAATTGATCATCTAATGGATAGAAGGGCTTTTTGAGTTCTTTCTGGTCGTGGGATTTGAGAGTCATACATTTTAGTTTCTAAAGACCCTCAATAATATTATTTTGCTAAGGAATCGGAATTTTCGAAAATAATACAATCCTCAGGAAACTGTCGAGCTTCCACAAAATTTTGAATTTTTCAGCTTTGTGAACTGAACATCAGCCAATAGTAAACTTTATAAAAATTCGTCTGAGTTTTTCTAAAGCACTCGAAAATCCCAAAAATTCATAGAAAGTCGGAGAGAATTCAAAAGTAACCAGACCAGTTTTTAAACAACAAAATTGAGAAAATCCTCCCGACAAAAAAGAGCCAAGACTAACTAAACATTTGAGATTCCCCAGTCTCTCTTAAGAGATAATTCTCCAAATAAGGAGTTATTGTTCTGGGGTCAACCAAAAAAAAAGAGGCGGAAGAAGTGGGATGTACTAGTACGTCCATGGGGCTGTGCTTGGTTGCGGGGGTCTCACTGGTGGTTGTGTGTCTCTGAAGCTCTTCTTCTTCTTCTTCGGAGCGCCCCACGTCTCTCTACGTCTCTGCTGCTCTTTCCGTCGATTTTGTGCAAAACGGGCCGCGCCTTTCCCCCCTATCGATTTTTGTGTTTAGAAGAGTATTCTGAAGGAAGAAGAAAAGGAAGGACGTCTTTTCGATTTGTGAATGAAAGTGAAGAAAGAAAAGAAGACAAGAGAAAATGGCATGGAAGATGTTGAGCATGTTTGTGGAAGACTGAGGAGGGGATGCTCCCAACGTGGAAGATGGTACCCATGGGACCATAAATTATAATGGAAAAGAGAGCCAAAGGAAGTTAAGAAGCACGCTAAAAGCATATTGAGACAAACAACAAAGAAAGTATAGTCTAGGGATTGACTGGAACTTCCTAGTTATAGGTGAGGTCTATTCGTATGTGAAAGCTGATAACAATAGGTAACAACTTTCAGAATTTTTGCCGACTTCTTCTAGAGTCTCCATAAATTAAAAGATTCTGAAACCCTAGATGTAAAAATACATTGTGCAAATTTTGAGTTTTCATTCTGCGTAAACAACTTTTAGAAATTTTCTTGACAAACGGAGGACCAAGAAGAGGCAGACTATTTCTAAACGAAGAATTTTGGAAATAATGTAATGAGTGTAACTAAATACAAAGTGGGTTGCCTGCGGACTGCTGTAGTCAGAAGGATACTAGCTCGTGGTTATTTTTTAGTTCAAAGATGCCCTGATTTGGATAACAAAAAGTAGGTCACTATTGGATAAAGGCTTCTTTCATATTCAAAAGCTAAATCAGACCAAAGCCCCACAAGTTTCAGCTATCCAATTAGCGATATTTTGGAAGTTTTACCGCGCTATTGCGAAAATGGCCGAAATTTGAATTATGAGTTTTCCCGCTCGCCTGTTTCTTCTCGAGATCGACTCGTATTTGATAATTTTTGTTAGTTTTGAGATCTCGAGTTGCCCCTGACCGGAAAAAAAAGTAAGCGCGAAAGTTCACACTTCAAATTTCAGCCATTTTCGCAATAACGCGCGTTAAAACTTGGAAAACAGTACCATCATAGAAGTTCTCCTAATGCGAAATTGTTTACTGATTGAATTAAAAATAAGAAAATATCTAGACCATTTTTCTACTCCTTGCTCATCCCTATTAGGTGATGACGTCAAGTTTTGTTCGTTAATCATGCACATTGTTTGTGTAAACGGAAACATTTTGAGAGCACAACTGAATTCTCTAGTCAGGTACAGCCATCAGCTAATTTTAATGTAGACTCATCCCAATTTCAACCAAAACTAACCTGGATGGTGATGATTTGTGTATGATGACGTTGTGGATAATCGGTCCTCCATCTGAACAGGGCCAATCCTTTTAATCACCTGTAATATCGGAGGGTTTTAAAAAGATGAAGAGAATACGAAAAGAAATCTCGATAAAGTTGAAATACAGCCACGGAAAATGTTAAGAGAGGAGGTAGTAGTAGTGATCATAGTCGGAGTTCATTAAAGAGAATAAAACATCGGAACAGATTCTTAAGTTCGTATCGGAACGAAGGATCTAGAAGTTCAGACATTGCCTGAATTTATGAGAAAAAATAGTCTAGAGATAACCTTTAATGATTTGGAGATGACTCATAGCCGTTACTAATACATGTTACCAGAATGACGAGATGCAAAAATGTAACTGAGAAAAAAGAAAGAAGAAATTTGAGAATCTTCGACGGATTCTCCAATTCCCTTTTCTTCACATGCAATGGTCACTTGAAAGTAATCAGAAATTGCAGAAAAGCGTTACTAGATCAGTCGAGTTTGAAACCAAAACGCTGAGAGCCTTGACGACAGTCCATCCTGATTGTAATTCTCAAGAAGCCTGAGAACTTCTGAATTCCTTAACATCCCAAAACAATTCTAGGACTTCTAAGCCGTTTCCCTTCTCCCGCTATTATCCTTTCATTGTTGAAAAGTGTAAAGGCTTTTCTCTGAGAAATAGAAGTCCTCAAAAGGATTCCCGGATGCAGTAGGGGGCTCTATTGGCTCTCAAGTCAGTCACATGGGCAGCAGATTTGGTGATGAGAAGAAGAAGAAAATAGAGAGTAATGAGACGCAGGATTCGAAAGTTCTCCTGTGAGAAGACCTTCGGAAAAGAAAATTTGATTTGTTGAAGAAAAGATGTGCTGATGGAGAGGAGGGGTCTTCGGAAAAGGACAAAAGGGATGATTGTTCGAGTAAAGGTTTCATTTTGAACCAAACTTTCCGAAAAAAGGAAGTTGATTGATTCTAAGAGTCTGGAATCATCTGTCCGTTGTGATTTCTGAATTTATGATTCTAAGTATTCTTTGCCCAATCAGCTGATATTTTGTTGCAGACATTGCTAGGTGGCGTCAAAAAATCAAACAAAAAACAGAATGTGAAAAAAATAACGAGAGAAAAATATTATGAAGATATATTTATGAACACGAGACTTTTTTCTTGGCTTTTTGTCAGGCCCGTTTCTCGGGCAACCATTTTTTCAGAGATTTGGTTTTCCTGAGAAGTACATTTATTCGATTTTGGAGGAATGGAAGAAATTGAAAACAAAACAAGATTTATATACTCTGGAATTTAAAAAATATTGAGAACAAAAAGTTTTGACTCTTCCAGATAGTTTATAAGAGACGGAAACTAGCACTAAATGAACAAAAAAGGCTAGAGACCTCGAGAACTAATTTTCAAGACCCTAGTACAACCCTCCTGGGTGTCTATCTTCTGATTTTTAAATCAACCAAAACTCAAAAGTACAACTGAACTTTTTTTGTAGTAATCTAGGATGATTCACAAAAGGTAAATTTTTTCTTCTACTAGAATATTCCATATTTGCTCTAATCTGAAAGTGTATCCGCCAGAAAAAAAGTGTACAAACGGAAGCATACTTTGAATGAGATGTGAGAAAGAACCGGAAATGAGAAAAATGTATAAGGTCTGAAAAAAGAAAGATTGACATGCAATGTACTCAAAAACTGCTCTAGGTTAAAATTGAATAGAAGAAGATGTTGAGAAAAAGAAGAATTCGAATTTCGCGCCTTTTTGAAGATGCTTCTTCGGACTTTCAGTTGAATAAGACCGACAGAAAAGTTTTGCCTCGTTTTTTTGGGTGGCACTTCTTCTACTACTCCTCTTCCCATCCCATTCGTCATCACTACTGGATTATATATTCAAAGAGAAACTGAAAATAGTACGAAAAAAATGAGAGAATCTGAGATAGAAAAGAAGTTTTTTGGGCAAAAAACGAGAAGAAGAAGAGGACGCATTTTTGAACAGCTTCCCCTTTTCCAGACTTTTTTCGAATGAGGAGAGAAAAAAGATGAAAGTTTTTTGGGGAATGGGGAGGAGGAACCTGCTTTTTTCATCAGTAAATAATGATGACGTCGGGAAACTTCTTCAGAATTTCTGATGGGTAACTGGATACTTATAAATGGTATAAGGTGTACTTGCATAGATCAGAAATGGACATTTTGCGGAATTTGAAAAGTACAAAAATCTGATTAGGATATTTTCGCAAATGATATTCTCCGATGATGATTACCGATCATCGCGAAGGTTATCGCGAGGGAGAAGACGCAACCAGCCAAATCAGACATCAGAAAAACCTTCGAAAAGTTCAACCGGATCCCAGGAATGTCTAGAAAACCAAAGAAAGTCAAAAATAATAATAAGTTCGCCGATGGAGAGGATTCGTGAGAAACGGAAGTGTGTGGAAGCATGGATTGGGGAGGACAGGAAGCAACGACTAGCCAAAAAGAGAATCGAATGTGCATAATGGGTTCTCGTCTTTCTTCTTGTTTGCTCAAAAGAGAGAGTGCTCCCGGATGACATCCACGTTGTCTTATAAAACATGTCCAATAGATCACCGAGTTTATGTGATCTACTTTGAGCAGAGTTTATTGACCTAGAATAGGCTATTGGAAGTTTTAACCTTTAATGATCTTGTTTGAGTTGAGTGTACAGTACTCAGAAATCTAGAAAAATCGGATTAAAAGAAAAGTAACAGGAACTTCTGATAAGAACTCAGGAAAACACTAGAATACTATTATCGATATTTTCGTAGTTTCACCGCGCCCTATTGAGAACATGATTGAAATTCAAAATCTGAGCTTCTCGGTCCACCTATTTCTTCTGAAGGTCCAGTCGGAACCCTAAAATCAACAAAAATCATAGTTGTCAAGGCCCGGGCCTGCCCGCCAAGGCCCGGCAAGGCCCGAAGGCCCGGGCTGGCCCGGGCCGGGCCGGGCTTTGGAAAAATTTTTAAGGCCCGGCCCGGCCCGAAGGCCCGGTTGAAAAAAAATTTTATTTTCAAAAAAATTTTCGTTCCATTTTTTTTTCTAAAAGATAAAAGCATTCAATTTTTTCAATTTCCAGTCTATTTCTAGAAGATTTCGGAAGTTCATTTTGAAACTGACGCCGTTTTTTCAACGAAACTCCGATTTTTTTGTCCTAGTTCTTAATTTATTATTCAATTGTTATAATGTTGTTAAAATAAGTTTTGTTGATTGTTTTTATTAGGTTGTCCGGAAAGGTTTTCTACCATACTTTATTTGTTTTCCTATTTCTCTCGCAGTAGGTCCCCAAATAATTCTAATGGATGTTGAGTAACTGATAAGTGCCTCTAACAAAAAAATTTAATTCTGGCCATCTACTCCTCTTCGTTCAGATTTTAGAGTCATTTTTCCGAATAGGTCGAAATGAGATTTTCAATTCGCAGTTTCACTCGGAGTTGTATCTAACTTCAGAATCGTCAAAAACTTAATATTTTTAGGTATGATGAAGAACGAATCTTCCTTGTTATTATGCACATTGATGTTATTAACGAGTATCCGATAAAAAGTATTTTTGCAGTCAAATACAGAAAAAAACCGGAATTTCAGTTTTTTCTGTTGAGAAGTGAAATCCGATTTCCAAATTTTGTTGAGACAATTTAATTCATAGGTGTGACTTTCCTTGTAAAAATCAGTTTGTAACTCAGTCATTTTCGGAAGTTAGGAGGAAAAAACGATTTTTTCACAAAAATGAAAATCTGAAATTTTTTAATCAAACTCTCCTCCTGATCTTTGTTTTTGATCAATTCAAAAGATATTTCGCAGAATTACAGAATATTAGTTCACATTGCTTTTCAGAAACTATGAAGTGTACCTGTCACTTCTCCAGAAATTCTCAGCAATTTTTATAATGAAAATCCGAAAAATGGTCCTTTCCGTATTTGTATACATTACTCGCTCATTTCAAAACCTGATGTTTTTGAATTATGTGTGCAGCAAGAGTGTTAGATAGTGATAAAATTCCGCACAAAACTGATTGTCTGCGATTTCTTATCCACCGAGGAGAACGCATTCATTTATGGTAGAAAACTTTCCGGACAACCTAATAGTTCGACAAAACAACAAAACCCAGAAAAAATATACAAAATTTTGAATTTTGAAATTTGGCGCCGGGCCTTCGGGCCTTAAGCAAGGCCCGGAAGCCCGGGCCAGCCCGGGCCGGGCCTTGACAACTATGACAAAAATTAGGTCGGAAAGCTCAAACTTTGAATTCAGCCATTTTCTCAATGGAGCGCGGTGAAACTTCAAAATATTGATAATAGTTCAGGCTGATAGTCCGATTTCGTATCAGCTTTAGGACAACTACATGTAGAAAAGTATACACCAGCCTCTTACCAATACATATTCTATAAAAAAAAACGCCATAAAAGTTCCTGAAAACTCACAAAATGCAAACCCCAGGAACTCAGGAATGCCTTTGGATTCTCCTTTTTCATTTCCGTTGCTAAGTCATAAATGTTTTATGAATGTTCAGTCCATTCCTGAATACGAAACCCCCTTTTGCATTCTCTCTACCACAAATTCTCAATAATAATTTTGAAAAAAAGTAGTTTAAAAAACTGACAAAAACATGAAGAACAAGTGGTTAAGCAGAATGAAGAAGCCTTTAGAAAAGAAGGAACGACCGAGGTTTCTCGTCTTCATCTTCCCACCCACTATTTTACTTTTTTCGGGAGAAAAGAAGAGCACGGCAAAAAGAAAAAAAGTGTGAAAAACAACAAATCCGCTTTCTTCGCCTAACAACTCGTTTCCTTTGAGAGAATGGAAAAATGGAAGGAAAATTGGTAGTTATTGGACACAAGGATCTAAGAAATGAAGAGGATTCTAAACTGAGGATCAAACCAATAATTTTTTGCCGGATCTCAAAGATTCTATAATTCTAAATTCTAAACTACATGGGATCAATAAATTATCTTGTTAGAATCAAAATCGATAAGATTTTTTTTGTGGATTTCAAATTTTCAAGACCTTTCGCTTCTGATTTTCTATGTGAGACATGAATATACTACGTGATATTTGACATAATCCGGAATGTCAATTCAGCCGACATTATTACGACATGATAACAGATCACACTCCTGCTCCAAAATATGAGGTGTCACCATCCACATTCAAATCTCTTATTTTCGGGAACGTCTCATTCTTTTCCTTTCCCGACGATGACTGGATAACTACTAGTATTCAGTCTCCCTTTTTCTCCATCCGTTTTGCTTGCTCATCCACGTCACAAAACGCTTATAAGTGCCAGAGATTACGGAAAAATGAGAGGGATTTTCAGAGAAAAAAATGGAGAAAAGGAACAAGTATTCACACAGTGATAGGTCTTCTGAAAGAAAAAGAAGGCTGACCAGACATCTCAAATGACGTGTTGGGCAAAGAATTCTCAGGGGAATGAGTAATCTAACAGGTACTCGTTGAATAATTAGAGGACAAAACACACATCTCCATTGCCAAAAACTGAGCAATTTTCAGAAGAATGCAAGAGCAAAAACTCAAGCAAAACTCCTTGAGCGTATGATCAGCATACTTTTTTCTGAAAGCAATGTGGGAATTTTTAAGAGACCAAGATCTCTTAAAACTTGGTGGTGCGCTATGTAAACGAGAAAGTCAAAAAAAGACTCAAATTCAGAGACGTTATTCTTACTGATAACCAAACTTTTCTAAATAAATAATAGCAAAAAGCAAAGCCACGTGTAAAAGAGACATAGAGGCGACAAGACACGTATTCTGAAGGCGTGCGTGCTCTCGTTAAGCAGCATTCTGAGCACTTGTCTCGTTCTCTGCGTCTCTCATTCTCTCCCTCTGCATATTTATATCGGGAGGCAATGAATGAATTGGAAAATGAAAAGGGAAACACCCCCAATTCCGGGGGACACAGAGTGACCGCATGTCATTCAGATTTCCATGTTCCTAAAGGGGTAAGGAACACATCAATTTGTTGTCGGATGCTGAACGTTCTTGCAGAGAATGACATTTTGGTCAAGAGCTTCGAGCTTTTTGAAGAACGATTCTTTACAGATTAATTCAAATAAATCGCACAGCACGGCACCCTGAAATGGAAATACGTTTCACGGCTGCCTACGTGTCTAGGGCATCTCAACTTTTTGAAATTACCACTGAAAAATTGGATTTTCACCTATAACTTCATTCAAAAAAATAAATTCAAAAATCGGCTGAGATTAAAATGCTCAGGGTTTTCTGAGCTAACCGCTGGTGTAAAAATTGTGTCAATACGTCTAATGTAAACTGAGTTATTTCAGCTTGAAATTTCTACAAAAAATGTACTGAAAACGGAGAATTTTTGACATAAAAAATTTTAAGGGACCTAACTCAAAAATCGGCTGAGATTAAATTGTAGTCTTATCTGAGACCTACAAGTGGACATATAGAACTTGTAATTTGGGTCAGTCTGAGTAAAGTTATTTCAGCTTGAAGAATTTGAGTCAACAGATCTCTAGTTTCGAAAAAGCAAATATGGGCAAATTTAGGTTCAAAATGATCAGAAAAACATGATTGAGAACTATAAATTTTTGGCATTGTGCTACGACTGATATATTTTCTGATATCTAGGTTTTAAGTCAGTGTAGATTGAATAATTCCCTAAATTCAAAGTTCACGGGGAAATTATTAAATTTGAATTTCCATTTGAGGACGCCGTGCACAGCAAAATCGAATCGATTTGAAAACTTTCCACGTCTTCTTGAAAATGTGTTCTTTTACGGGAATCTTTGATGAAACTTGTTGAAAATTTCACTCGTCCGTGATTCAGGATGTATTTCTGAAGAATTATGTATAAAAAAGTATTTGGAAGTTCAGCAAAGGGCCCACAAAAAATAGTTTGAATCGGCCGGTACCTTACTTGAAAAGGGCGCGAAAATCGAAATTCAAATCGAGTCAATTTTGCCGTGTGATTATTTTGAATAGAGCTCTATAGAGGGTACTGTAGTACATAGAAAATTGAACAGTCAATTAGAAACCTCCACTATCATAGCGGGAGATGCAAGCCCTTTTCACAGCCAACGAAGTTTGGACAGGTTCACAGAAGATAAGACTCACTTTCGAAATTGCAGATGTGAACGGGAGAACGAGGTCTAAAAATCTGCAGCTGATTAATGACAATTAATCTTCACATCTGTATACTTTTTACGATGGGCCCATGTATCACGATCATTATTGATGATAAAAAATCCTTACATCAGAATCAATTTTTAAAAATGTAGTAAAATCATTGTGTCGGATCCATGAGAGTAATAATAACAAGGCCTATTCATACTCAATCCCTTCTTTCAGTTCTTGGTATAAAAAGTGTTTCAACTGCTTCCATCTTCTGTCGAGAAATCTGATTTCTATAGAGTTTGTGCTGAAATGAACGAGTTCAACTGACAATTGGTTTGGACGAGATTCAAATATCTGCGGAATTGTATTCTTGATAGAACTGCACGTCACCGAAGTTCTTTCTTCCAAGCAGGTAATGCTCCACCATGTTTCAATTAGCCTATTAGCTGAAATAATAACTTTGTTCTGATTTATCATAATGAATCGTACTAATGTGCAACTACTTTGCTCTACGTTTAGGATCGGCCTGTTTTGAGATCAGAAATTCTGAACATGTTGAACCTGTAGTTGAATCCGTAAATTTTGAAATCAAAGTTGCCTCATTCTTGGGCCTTGAAGAAGCTGATGATCTGGGAGAATGCATTAGGCCATCGGAGAAGTGTTCCATTTTTTTCCCAAACAGTTACCACCCAGACGTGACAGATTTCAATCAAAAGTTTTCAAAGAAAAGTGATGAATTGATATTCTCAAGTCAGTCTCACTATCAATTGTCAGAGTGTGTGGGGTACATTTGTCATAAAATGACACGCTCTCGAAAGTCAAATGGATTCATCCCGCGAGAAGCAGCAGCTGACCTTTCTCTTTTTCTCATCACCTCTTCCCCGACATTTGATCCGCGAATTTTCCGATGATCCACTGGTCCGCTCTCTGACTTCTTTTCTTGTACACTAATCAATTTTATAACAAGTGGACCAAACTTCTCACGGAATTTCCTGGGCTTGAGTCAGGGTAGGTGTATAGAATTTTAATTTTGAATAGAGTTTTCAAGATTTCCCGGGCAAGGTCGAAATATTTCAAATTAATGACTCCAATTTAAAGATTCGTGACTTTTAACGAGATCAAGTGTAATCAAGTTTTATTGGATCTGTTAGACATAAAACGATTCCTTTGATGTGCTCATTAAAAAGTGTTCTTTTTCTCAGAATAAAATGAAACTATAAAAGCTATTAGCACTCGTTCTTACTATCAGTTTTTTTTTCTATCCGAGCTATTATTTCTTATTATTCCAAATGATCAACTAATCCTATAAAATTTGAATTGGTCTACCAGACAAAAAACGCGCAGATCAAACCCGAATTTTACAAATCCTTTTCATTTCATACCCGAACAAAATGAATTCTCAACCTTTCCTTGCTGTTTTCTTCCTGGATTCATTTTTTGACTCTCGCCCACAAGATCAGGCCCACATTTTCATTCTTCTAACTTCCACTCTATTCTTATGAGAAAATTAATTTGTCTGCAAATCTGAAGTCAGTATAGTTTTGTTTCCATGACCGTATCATTTTTGCCTATTTGCAATCCGAGAACCTATAATTATCCTCGAAATTGGAGAAGATGACGTGGTAAAATGAGAAAAAGTGAGGGAGGATCGAAGGAAAAGAATAAGATGCATCTAGGTTTTTTTCGAGTAACAACTCTCGTAGTATACAAGTTTCTAACACATGACTTCGGCTTCTTCGATGTCTTTGACACCTGAAAAAAAAACGAAAAACCTAGACGAAAACAAGATCAATTCGAAATTGAAAATATAACAATTTTCAAATCTTTTCTGATCTTTTTTGGAAAATTTTTTTTTGGAATAGTCCGTTTTAAATTCAACAGAGCAACGCCTGTGCAAACGAACGTAAAAGTTTGACAACTTTCCAATGAATCCTCTTATTAAAATTATTCCTAAAAGTCTTGCTGCTAAATTTTTGAAACATCTCCTGACTCATTTCTGTTTTCCATCCCATGGACCCTCCCTGAATCCAGTTTCCTTTCTTTCCTCGTGATCTATTTTCTCACCCCTGAAATGGAGTAAGTTGCACTCTTTCTCTCTCAATTTATTGGTCTACTTGAGCATATATTGCAGACTGCACGTAATTGTTTTCCACTTTCCACGGCTCTCATTATTTTCCATCTGAAACTCCAGTATCTGATCTTAGACTCTCTTCAGTTGAGTTCTGTCTATCAACTATCCAAGATCAATTTTTCTCTACCTAATGATTTCCGTCGGCACTTTCTCAACCATCATCATCTATCAAGTGAAAAAAGTTTCCTTTTTCCTAAAGTCACGAAACGTCAACTACCTTTTTCTTCTTTTTCTAAATGGCTTGTTTCCGTAAGATGTCTCCGTGAGCCACGAGCTCTGAGCCCCGGAATTCGGGCGGAGGGCATATGATGATTTCTGGGAAAAAAGTTACATTTCTTTTGTTTGGTGGTCTAGACCCAAGAGTTTGGTTTGAGAGTACTTGGTGCAACATAAATTATTGCATCTTGGTTTCTTCAATCCCTCGAAGCAGTTTCCCAATATTATACTGTTTCCATAGATCACCCCCAAAATCGTTGTCACATGGCAGTAATCGTTGTTTGTATGTTGCAACATCCTGTGAATAATCTGAAAATCCCGAATGAACTGATTCATCCCGTGTCCTAGACTTGAGGGCGCATACAGGAAATCCATTTGGCTGTGTCTCTTTCCGAAATGAACACGTATCTCTTTTTCGATAAACCCCCGAAAATCCGAAAGATGTAAACAAAACATACAAAGTACTGACACACCCTTTGAAAAGAACCATTGATGTCTGAAACAGAAACTAACATCAAAATCTCTTTTCGAAAATTTGAAATTCATTTGAATCCAGATGAGACCTCCCATAGCTAAGCTCATCTTGTCTCATTGCAGTCTTTGTCTCATTTTTAGTCTTGTTTTCTTTTTTTTTGCTCATTTGTCTTCTCCAATTTATGCCACGTCACTGCGTCGGAGGTTTTTTGATGGAATAATAATAGAAAAGAAGGCTTTTGCTAGTGGACAAAGAAAAATTCCAAAAGCTTTCTTTTTAGGAGAAGGAAACATGTAGAAACCCATTTTTAGAACAACTTATGGTAACTACGTAATAATTTCGGATTCGTTCAAACTATTTTCGAACATGCTTTCACCTGTTAGTATAAGGAAGAGAAGCTGAAACTATCTGATCCAAGTTCAAACCCCGATTCACCTGGTCAAAAGTTTTTTGTAAGATTAACCCCTTCTATTTTGGTTTCTTCGTTTTTTTTTCGTTATTTGAACTTTATACAAATTGATTGGCCATTAGCATAATATTTACGTTCTCTGATAGAAACATTCTTGGAAAGCACTTACGATAAATGTTCTCAGTCCATTTTCAATTAGTTTTCCGAGCAATAGAACAAGTTCTTTTTTCTCATAATCATTGAACTTTCTTCATCCACTTTTCACCAAATATTGCACTTTTTCTTCATCCTTTCATTCATTTTTGGTCGCCCATCAGTTTTCTTCCTTTTTTCGTTCTGATCGCCCCAAAAAGTTTTGAGCCGTTATTTTAAAAGTCTTAAAGAAAGTGCAATTATCTTTTTCTCCACTTCTTTCGTTTTGTTTATGTTTTTTCTTTGTTCTATCCAACAGTGGGTCAGAGTTCTTCACACATTATTGAAGGAGTTACCGTACTCCCTATAGAACGAATCAAGACAGATTAAAATAAGAAAAAAAAATTGTTTTTCCCTTTGCGGATATCCTGGTTGCAAGTTTTGGTTTGAATAGAACGAACACCGGAGTAATCTAATTAAATTTGTTTTGGTTCATAATTTTCTTCATGTAATTTCAGAAGTGGGTGTTCTATTATATTCAATAAATGGGAACTATAATATAGCATGAAACCCAGATTTTGAACTAGATGTATTCATAAAACTTTGAACAATTTGGCGTGTCTGGTTTCGAAATGTCCGGTTTCGGAATGTCACAAAATCCTCAAATTATATCAGTTTTTTAGAAACCCAGAGTATCCCGTTCCCTTCCGTCTGCTTTCCCCCCAAAAAAAACCGCCCACTTTCATTCAAAGACACCTAAAGGCTACTCTCGAGTGTATCTATTTTCACACTCCCCAATTTTATTTGTTCATCCGATATCTGCAAAAAAGGCAAAGTCCCTGGAGTCCATGATTTTCTCGGAAAGAAACACGAAAAAGTATGTTTTGGAGACTCCTAGGACCACGTTGAGAACCTTTAAACTAGACGAAAACACAGAAAAAAAAACATGGATTCTCTTATTTTTCGTTGAAAAGTTTCTTCGAGAAAAAAAGATAAAAAGACTAAAAGGGGTCTCAAGTTTCGTCTGACATTTTGAACGAGAGGCTTGTCAGTCACAATGTCAATCTTCTAGAAGCTTTATGAGCCATTGAGATTTCTTGAAATCTTTCATTTTTTGTAATAACCCGAAGAGCAAAGATATCGAATGACTTCCATGGGAAAGTTCGCTTTTTTGCACTTGATTTTCTCTCTTTTTGAGAGGTGTGAAGTGTCAGTTCTTCAAAAAGTTTGCCGGAAAATCACCAGAATTGAGAATACAACAGGAATTAATCTTGCACGCCCGGCTAATCAACCTTTTTCTCTTTTTTCAAAACAAAAAACTACCGAAAAGGGTCTACGTGCCGATGGTTCTCCTGAAAACTTCATCTTCTTCTTCTTGTTTTTTTTCCCATTTTTTTCTCTCCCAACAGGAAGAAGTTGCACTACAACTCACTGTAATCCAGTTTATGTTTTTTCTTTCTTTTTTTTTTCCTTGAGCATTTTTCATCCGGGCCAAAGAGTAGGGAGAAAAAACAAAAGAAGGCGGAGCTTGTCTTCTTCAACAAAACACAATCGGTTGATATCGTTACCAGGGGTTATTTCATTTTTCAATTTTCTCTTTCTATTCTGTTTTTATGTGTGGTCGTAACATTTGAATGTGGCAACCCTTTACATTATTGGGTTATGAATTAATATGTGTTAACACCGACACACCTTACTTTTATAGATTCCGAGAATGCGGACCGAAGCCACGCCCATTCCTAACCTTATATTTTCACCACCTGATAGTCGATAAACCAAAAGAATTTCAGTTTTTTGAATTTACGGGTACACTATGAACCTAGCTGATCAGTTCCTAGATTCTAGACCAACCATCAAGTTCTTCTGACGCATAAAAAGAAATCTTCAAACTTTAGAAGGTGTTTGTGAAAACAAGTTCATCCACCACTAGCATCTCATCTATTTAAATTTCAAAACAAACCTAAGAATATATAAATACACTATTTTTACTCACTTCACACAATTTGTTGTCCCATTCTAATGTCTGGTCCCTTCCTTTTCTCGTCGCAAAAAAAATGTTCAACCGCCGTTTTAATTTAGAAGGAATTACTTTAGTGAACCAATCGGAAATCACAGAAGACCAACCACACCGCCGAAAAACAGAATTCCGTGAAGTCTGGATATTTTTTTTTGCAAATTCATTAGAGACATGGAAATGATTCAACCAGAGTTAGAATGTGTCAATCGAAAAAAACCTACAGAATTTTTTGTTTTTTTTTGAAATACTTACAATTAGTACACCAGAAGTTCCTGTTTACGAACCTAGTTCCCTTGAATTTGAATAGATTTTATTGAATAATAATTTTTCTTTTGTCATCGTTCAAATCATGTCACTATGTCCTTTTCAGCTGAATTATCAATACTATTCTGGATACTATTTACTGATTTAGAAAATACGTTTTGGAGCAGGATTGAAAAACAAAACCCCAATTCTCAGTTTGAGTAATATCCCTCATTTTCTTGGTCATTTTCGTTCCTCATTACACCATCTTAACTCATTGGTCATTTCTTCTCTTCCACATTCCTTCTCTTCCCACTCAAAAACGAATTTCGGAAGATTTTAAGTGCTCTCCCATGGTGCCCGTCGATTCCTCAAAAACGATGTGAACCCAGTAATCACATTAGAGAAAACGAAACCAAAATGTTCCCCCTACACCCGCCCACTGGAAAATGAGTGAAATTACTTCGGTTCATATTGCGTCCTGTTGAGAAGCAAGCAATTGAACGACTTTTTTTCAGTTTTTGCAGAACTTGACATCATACTGCAGAGACAATTATCCTTTTCAATTCCTAGAGCACTTCCTGGAGCTCCTGGTGTACCTAGAGCGCCGTTTCTAGATTCACCGTACGAGAATCGGGAAAGTGACAGATAGCGAGGAATCTTATTTCGATCCTTAGGCCAGCATAGATGTATCAAAACCTAAACTTTTTTGAATAAAACTAGCTATAATTCTAAAACACAGGCGCTAAGCGACATATGACCAATCCCTCTTATTTCTTCTAGTTTTTTGGCTTTAAAGCAAAATCTGGAACTTAACTTTTCCGCCTCGCGGTGTCTCTGAAAAAATGAGAAAAAACATCTGTAGAAAAGTCAATTTTCTCCTGTAAAAACAAAAAGGTGCATTTAGTATGCAAGGCGGCTCCTTTCCTTGACTGCTTTTTTCCTTTATTCCACAAGACATTTCCTATTCATTCAGAAGAGCTGTCTTTACTATTCTCCTTACGTTTTTTTGTGTAGTCGTTTTGTCACTCTTTTAATTCTCTCACAAATTTTATCGTTCTCTGTTTTCTTTTTTTGCTTCGATACGTCAGGAGATTTGAAATGAGTCATGGATATCTGGAGACAGATGGTTTCAGAAGCCGTTAGAACGCCTCTGGAGTTGGTTTTTTCCAGATTCTGAATCATAACAGTGACGAGTATTTTTGTTATAGTTTTACAAACAATTTATTACCGTAAAACCTCTAATAGAGAGACATGTCCTTCCATTGTTCAACTTCTTCAAAATCAAAATTCGAATTTCACAAAAGTATATTGATTCTAGTCTATTTTTGACAAGGAATCGATGGAGACTACTTTCAGATGCGCAGAAATCTGAGAAACGGGCTTTTTCGGGCTCACTTTTTGAAAATACTTCTAATAGATTCTAGTTATTCCGAAATTCGAATTCGTTTCTCTATCCCACGGCCCACTTCATTTTTCCAGGTCTGCCCAAATTTTTTTCAGAGCAAATTATTTTTCCCACTGTCTCTTTAGTTGTTTTGATTGTCTACATTCTGATAGAATCATTGATCTTAATCATTCTTGAAGACTATTTTTCTTACTTCCTGCTCTTTTCTCTTCAGTACTCTCAAGCTCCAAATGTATAATTTTCAGGTAAGAACAACCATCAAGTCTTCAATATCGATTAGATCAGCAATTCAAGACCACCATGACAGTACACAAAACGTAAGTATTATCAAGCCATCCAAAAATAGCCAAAAAAGAGAAATCAAACGTTGATCCCTATGTTTGATTGACATGAAATCCATGTGTGGTACCCCATAATCACAATTCGTCAAGGCCCTTTTCTTCCTTTTTCTGATTTAGTTGTTTGTTTTTTAGTGCATCCTATGTAGTTTGATCTTTCTAGAGGCAAGACTCCGTGATCAATCATTTCAGTCTATATTTTTTCGGAACCATGATATTATGCAAATTCAATTGTTTCTCTCTCTCTCTCTCTCTTGTTCACTATTCGATCATTTTTATCTCTTGAGAAATACCACATCTCTTCTTCCCGACAACAAAAATGCTCCTTTCCATTCCTTATCCAATTCGAAAATGTATGCACAATGATTTCCTCCCGTTTTGTCGACCTTCTGTGTCAGTTCTTTTTGGGGAGCATTCTAGAAGATTTATGCGAGAATCTTCTCTAAAATTGAATTCGTACAAACAGGATGGGGGCGTCTAGACGGAAAATGTCAACTGACATTCGGAATTCGACATTTTTGAAATTAATTTTTTGGTATGAATTCAATCAAAAAAGGGATTTAGATTCTGTACGATCCTCTTTCATAATTCATTTCCTTATGGGTTTTTATTGTACGAATTGCGGGGTATCGCAATTCGTATATAAGGAGAGCTGGAATTTTGTGGGTATTGTCATAGCTCTGAGATTACTGTAGACTCCAGAGACCACCTACGCTGATTTTGATATTCTCGGCATTCTGGTTAGGGTCATGGAAACCTCCGGAGGCCGCGCGGGCCTCAGCTTTTTTGGGCCGAAGATCTTGTTTTCGAAAGGACGGCCCGGGCCGCGGCCGACCGCGGATGTGCCCTCCCTTCCTTGCTTCAAAGTACCTTCAGATCTTTGAGGTCCACAGAACCTACCTGATCCCATCAAAAAAAAGTATTTCCAAAAAGAGACCAAGTCGTTTTTCCTCCAATCTAATAGTAAACTTCCTTGGCATTTCCCTTTCCCACCCACATTCTGTCCTCATTTTCTCTTCATTTCCATCTCTATTCTTGTCCTCCCCCTTTACTTTTTTTGAAACACTCCAAATTCACCTTTTCTATTCAATTTTTTCCTACAAACTTCAATCCAGAATGAGATCTTCTTTTTCTTCCAAAGCTAATCGAGACTCTTCTTCTTCATTTCGCCCACTTGTCATTTTAAGAACTACGTATTCGAATATGTGATACGGATGATAAATAGAAGTGTATTGGCAACACATGGCTCATTAAGGAAATATAGCATATTTTCCGAATCAAACTACGAATCTTCGGTTCACCTTGAGTACTCAGAAACCGAGCCCGTGGTGTTCGGTTTCATTAATTCCCAAAATGTTTTTAAATAGACTAGACATCGGATGTCTATCTGAAAACAGAATACGAACTAGCATGTTGTTCGTCCTTGAGCCAAAAAGCCCTCGGAATTCTCAACGTATCCATTACAATGATGTCTGACTGAAATTAGTGAATTCTCAGTAGAAAATCTCTTGTTTTTTGGTACCAGCCATGGTGCCAGCTTACTTTTCAATTAGTATCCATGACAAATCGACTTTCCATTGGGTCTCTGGAGTTTTGGCTCTATGAGTCTTTTAATTTTTCATCATTTTGTTGCCTACACATTCACATTTTTAATGCTTCACAAGCCTTCACTTCCTCATTTTTTAGAACCCTAAGGACGATTCGTCGTAAAATTAAAAAAGAGCAAAAATAGAAATTTGCCCCCTTTCCACCTAGGAGGAAGAAACAAGAAGGGCAACAATGAAAAGCAATTCCAATTTCAATTTCATTCTTATCTAGAAATGTTGTTCTTTTTCAATTCTCTCTTTTGATCTTGTACCTTCGCTGAAGACACGCCTCCTTTTCGGAATCTCGGATAATCTGAAAGTGACATTCTGAAAAAGCAAAGAAGATGCAGAATCATAGATTAGGAATCAAGATAGGCTAAGTGAACATGGGATTTCTTGTGAAAATAAACGAATAACAAGTTTAGAATACCAATAGCTTCCTCTTTTTTTTTTTAAGTTTTCTCTTGAGATCCAGGAATAAGATACCCATGAAGAAGATGAATGAAACAAAAAGTGGGGCTTCATTTTCTCGATTTTTCGGTTTCAAATGTTGCTTTGAGAACCTCGAACGTTGAAGATTTCAAAACCATTCTGAGTTTTCAAATGGTCCGTTGAATATTACTGATTGTGTTTTGCTTCATTACACATCATTTTTTTCTTCCCAAAAACTCAAAGTGAAGCCATACGTTCTTGGCTGCATCATCCACCTCCATTTTCATGTTTTCTCATTTTATTTGATTCTTAAACCGATTCAGAAAAATAACTTTTGCTCTCTCATGATCTGAGTTTTGTTTTTTTCTCGAAAACTAAAAACTTAATTTTTATTCAAATCGATTCATATATCTCATTCTAGCAATCCCATCTAATAATAAGACTTCCTTCATTTTCCCAGCATAAATAAGACAATAATAAAAAACTTGGACCCTCTTCTAGTTTTCTATTCTTGCCTATCTGGATATCTATGAGTCAGAAGAAAGAAGAAAAGACACAAGATCGCTTTTCTTCTTCCCTTTTTTCCTTCTTCTGGACCCCTGACACCATCTTCGACGTCAATTGAATATATATGTGTGGGATGACAGAAAGAGGAATAAAACGAAGAAAAAACAATTAGATTCCAGATTTATTTTGGTCCAAATGGATCGGATTCCATTCTCGCATCGTCTTTAATTTCTTTTGTACATCTACTCTTTTTGTGTTTTCCGAAAGTTCTTTTTTCGGGACCCGTCGATTAAGAATAAGTTCCAGACACGTCACTTGAGTGAAAAAGGGCGAAATGAATTGAGGAAAAAAAAGAAGAAGATAGCCGAAAATGAAAACCGATCCTAGTTGTCGCGTTCATCGATCACCCTTTGAAACGGGGCTAATTTTTGGAACTTTTCGATGTGTCATTGTGACTTTGAGTACACGAATACCCATTTTCCTGATCACTCTTGAAACCCAAAAATGTTCGATCTTCTCTCTAATCCCTCAAGATTATGTTGGAGTTTTGAATTTCCGTTTAGATGAGATTTTTTGTTTGTAACTAATTCGGATCTGAAAATAGATCAGAGTTTCTATCCAAAATTTTAAGATTTATAGATACTAAGAGAGTCTTCTCTCATTTATCGACCTGACATATCATTTTCTTACACGACTTTCTAGCGTGTGACTATTTCTTCATTAAAATTTCATCTCACTCTTTCGTTTCGTCCGTTTTTTCGCCATCCTCTCATCCTTTTGCCTCACATCGTTCCTTCATTTTCTCCTCCTCCCTCATATCCTAATTGATTCAGGACCGACTAGATCAAAATTGAAGCGAGTAGATAGAGAAGTGGGTTCAGACTGAACACATTTTTAAATTAGGTTTTCCGAAAAAACGAACAAGCTGCTTGTTTTGTTTACCACAAATCTCACTTTTGGTGGTTCCAAAAAGTCATTGAGAATATTCATTCCTAATTCAAAATTTCGATATTCGAATTCAGTCGAATGGCCCTTTGGCTACGCAAGAATTTTTGATTAGTTCGACTTTTGACGGAGACAAAGCACATTTCATGTGATTTCTGAATTTGGGAATTTACAAGTGTGTACTCTAGATGACCAGAAGATTCTACAACTATTTTCCGATTAATATTCTCTTTAATAGGATCAGTCAAAGATTTCGTATTTCTGAACATCACCTACGCTGTTAATCCCAACTTGCCGAGCATATTTGTTTCTCAACTTTAGGTATCACAAACTCTAATCTCTATGCCCCCTCTATTTCTCAATCGAACTTTCGGAAGCTTTTTGGACTCATTTCAAATTCAATGCATACACGGAAGCGAAAAAGGTCTTGAATTTTTGAACGGCGCGAAACGAATTCGGCGGTCCCACCAGACAAATTTCGGAGTAGACGGAACTAGTCTAGTTTTGCCCGATTTACTATATCAGCAAAAATGATTCATAAAAGTGTTTGAGCCCATTGTCTCAAATTTTTATACATACTTCCTTCTTGTATTTTTTCAGCGTCAATGATCCACCCAAACAGCCACATTAGACATTCAAAAAGACCACCTCTATTTTCGTGTTCAAAACGGTGTCTTTTGAACAAAAAAACATTGTTTTGTCAAGTTGACAGGATCTAAATAAGCCAAAAGAGCCCACGTATGTTGCAGTTAGAACATTTTGAGATCAGACTGGATCAAGATTTTAAAACTAAAAAAGAGGATAAGATATCGGATCAAAGTCAGAGAAATGAAATCCGTAATCTTGACCATCTGTTGTCCACCTGATCTACCTTGTAATTCAACTCTTTTTGATCGAAAAAATACTTTTAGATACTCTACTAGACATAGGATATCCCATGTCATAGCACTCTTTATTTTCCTCATTTCTGAACCTTTTTTCCGACTCAAATTCTCCTTCATCGCCTACCCGTTCATATCCTTTATGTTTTCTGTTTTTTTTCAGTGGGACAAGTATGAAATAATTTCCGTTTTGGGTTGTCTACATGGAGTAACTAGAAACAGAAGCGAGAAAAAAGTTCGCCAAGTTTTTAACTTCCATTTCCAAAAAAGAGAAAAAGGAGCTAAACCAATTAAAAGTCAGTGTCGCACATCCTCCAGTCAAACCTAGTTCACGTCATCAACGTTGTCTTCTCAGACACTCCCTTGCAAATTTGTGTCAACTTTTTTTTCCTGGTACCATTATATTTTTTGGCTTAGGGAAAACATATATTTCTTGTATCGGTCTAATTTTCAACTAACAATATTTGGTGCTAATGAAATTCATGAAATTTTCCGTTAGGCTCTCTATAAGTTTATCTCCGTTCATCCCTTCATCAGTGTATATAGTTCATTATTAATTCAACCTGTTTTCTTTTCAGTATGCAACCACCAAACTCTACGGGACAATGGACCGAAATACACTGCGACTGGTTCGAGGAGATGCAGAGCTACCAAAACAGTCTATACAAAATCAACTTTGATGGATCTCCAATCGTACCACTATACGGACTCGTTTGCTCGTTCGGAGCACTCGCCAACTTCATCGTTCTCCTTGCGTTTGCCAGAACCGCGAATCTCAGAAATTTGAGGAACAGTTTCATCGTCAATCTTGCATTCTCTGATCTCATTCTCTGTGTGGTGACTGCCCCGGTTACCCTCTACACTAGCCTCAATTTGTTTTGGCCGTTTGGTGACTGGTCTTGTAAATTCGTAAGTCTTTTTTCTAGTTCATTGTCCAATTCTGAACTCATTTTCAGCTTGCTGGTGTGCAGGCAGTCAACACATTTGTATCATCGCTGACTCTTGCTTTCATCGCAATGGATCGTGTACTCCTGACGCTTTGCCCAGTTAGATGGAGATTAGCTGCTACTGCTCCGTTGCTATGCTACTTGTTTGTATGGATCATTTCTATCATGGTAGCTCTACCGTATGCTCTTGCCGTTAGCTCCAAACTAGCTCCATTCGATCCATGGAGTGATCGAGCAACACCGAAAATGGTAAAACTATTATTTTTCAGTCAGGATTTGTAACTGATAATTTCCAGCTTACTTACTGTAACCGTGCAGTCCCTGAGATTTGCGCAGAGATGCAGGAGGCTTGGGATAATGCAATCGTCTCAAAAACCACATACACATTCGTGGTCCTCGCCATTCAGTACATCCTTCCGTTGGTCGCTCTGGCATTCGCCTATTTTCAAATCGGCTCAACAATTCAAAAAAGATCCAAAGTGTCCCGTACAGTAGATACTACAAGAAGAATGCAAATGCAGAATCGAAACAGAAGAGCCCTTCTTTTGCTCTTTTTGCTGGTTCTCACTTATGCGGTTTGCTGGGCACCGATGAATGTCTATCATGTTTTGAATGGTTTGGAAATCATCAACTACTCTCAGAATATGTAAGTTTTAGATTGAATCTTTCAGTTTGTATATTTAACATTTGCAGGTACATCTTCTGCCATTTGGTCGGAATTTCGTCCACTTGTGTTAATCCAATTGTATATGCTCTAGTCAATGAATCATTCAGAAATGCTTTGCATTCCATGGTGAGTTTTAACTTTGTTGAATTTAAATTTCAAATAATTTCTGTACTTTTAGATTCTCCAATTCCGACCATGCTATGTCACCACCGCCGGAACTGCCGCCACTAATGTGTACGCCTATTCTGCCACTTCGAAAGCTGAAAATGTTACTTTGGTAAGTTTCAATTCTTAAAAATCAAATTTCCTAATCAATCCCATTTCTAGATGCGCGACCCATTCTCAACAACTGCTCGTGGGAATGATCGTGGAGATAACGTCTAAACAAAAGAAAGATAATCAAAATGGGGACAACTAATCGTGTATCAATATTACTCCTGTTGCCACAAAATACTGTCTTGTTATTGTATTTTTTCTCGGGTGCCAACCGATTTCTCGCAAATTGCCATTTCCTTGTATTGGTGTTGACGACAAAAACCAATGAACCTGTTTTCAAAGTTTTTGTTGGATTACAGAGGATAATACTGAAACGGAGTTAATGTACCAAAAAAGCTGTATCAGGTGGACACCTCTAATAGAAGAGCACCTCTAAAAGTAGAGCTCCCTGATGAACACATTCTATGAGCACATTCTAAAAATCGAAACTGATTGAAATTTGTCTTATTAGAATCCTCGTCAAAAATTGACTGGAAATGTCACAAAATATGTTTCAAATCTATTCTTCAACAGATCTTGTGATCCATTTTGAGAATTCAGAAATTTTTTTAGGTGTTGGAAAAATACCTTCAAATGGCTTTTGCAGTTTTTCGCGACCTGAACTAAGCCTGGAGTAATCCAGATGATAGCCAAAAACTACCACAAAAAAAATATCACCAGAAAATAATTAAAACAACCCCGTTGAATCATTCATTGGCAAAATAATATACTATCAAGAACTTTATGGTTTTGTACTTTTACAGAATCAATAAAATGTACATATGTCATCATCTCGCAGAACTATCTTATCTACCTGTGTCTGTGCTCTCTTCTCATTTGTGTTTTTTTGCGTTCGTTATCTTTTTGGTTTTTTGATTGTTCAACTAAATGTTTTAGAGTTTCTGTTCTTCCCAATATTTTGAATATTTTCCAGGTGCTATGAAACCGATATTACTCCTCTTCTGTTTATTTTTGATTTCTGAATGTGTCATTGTGAAAACTTCATACGGGAGCCTCGAAGGAAAAGAAGTTGGAAGTTTCCGATCGTTTAGAAAAGTTCCGTTGGCAAAATCTCCAGTGGGAAAATTGAGATTTCAAAAACCGGAAATACCGGATAGCTGGAAAGGAATTTTAAATGCAACTGGTAGGTTTATCTAATGAGACAATAAAAGGAACTTAAAATTTTTTAGAATACGGTCCAGCATGTATGTCGAATACTTCGTCGACATCGCATCCATCAAAATGGATAGATGAGGATTGTCTACATGTGAACATTTTCACTTCCGAAAAATGTTTGGTAACAATCTGCAAATCCAATTTAGACAACACAATAAGTGAATTTTAGAAATCGAAAGATTGCGCCGTAGCAGTTTATATTCATGGAGGAGAAATGTTATACGATTCTGCGGTCATGTTTAATGATACCGTAATCTTTGAAGCATTTGTGAGCCGAGGTATTTTTATTTTGAGAAATAGCTTTTCATGTTTAATTTTTGAGATGTGATTGTGGTAATCCCGGCTTTCCGTCTTGGAATCTTTGGACATTTCGTGGTTCAGGATCAGAGCGTTGCTCCAAGTAATCTGGGCTTGCATGGTAAATTGGAACACTACGCCCTAAAAGTATATTCGAAAACTCAGATATTGTGCATGGATTGGAATTTGTCAAATCCCAAATTCATAACTTTGGAGGTGATAACAAGAAGGTAACAATATTCGGTCATTCTTTTGGTGCCAATGTAGTCTCTGCACTACAGTTTAGTACCAAGACCAATAAAGACAGAAGGTGAGAAATCTAGTTTTGAAGATAAAAAGATCAGAATAGTTACAGTTTGTTCCAACAAACAGTGAGTATGTCTACTGTAGTTACTTTTGACTCTGTGGATTACCAAATTGAAAACACAAAACGGTTTGCTGACCATGCAAACTGTTCGGTTCCTATAAATTCGGTAGAAAAATTGTCTGGAAGAGAACAAGATGAATACATTATGGAATGCCTTCAAAAGAAATCAGGAACGGAATTATTAAGGTGAAACCAAAATAAAATTGTTTGGTTGAAAATATTTTTAATTCAGAATTGAACGCGGTTTGGAAGATGCTGGATTCCCGCTTTACACTGGACATGTTATGAGAGAACCTCTTATTCAAGAAGTTCCATTTTCACGTTTCTTTGATACCCCACAGAACATGCCTACAATGATAGGATGTACATCTTTGGAATTGGATTGGGTGATGGCTTATCATGATATTGCAAAAACAATGGGATACGAAAACTATAAAGAATGTGATGAGAAGTTTAGGAGAGATAAGAAGGAGAATAACTATGGTTTGCTCCCTGTTTCTTATTTTAAACTTTAATTTTCTTGGTTTAGATTTCGAGGGACATGCCGATGAAACAATCGGAATCATGGCTCAAACTCAACTCAAAAGGATTAAATTATTAGAAAAAAATGTGCCGGTAAGCTGTAGAAAGATGATAATTTGTCTATCACTGTGATTTCAGACTTATTTCTACGAGTATTCCTATCCAAAACATGCAGCTCACACTGATGATCTTTCTTATCTTTTTGGCGTTCATACATTCGAAAAAGACGAAAATGAGGCTCATCTCTCCGAAGTTTACAGAAAAATGTTCACCAATTTCGTAAAATTCGGAGAACCTGGGGACGAATTTGTCCGTACAAATTTGAACGACTCAAACTACTATAATGTATTTTGGAATGAGACTTCTGGAGAGAGGCCAAAAATGAAAAACGGATTTGAGCCAAAAGTTGGTTAATTTTTAATCAAATTATTCTGATTTTTAATTTCAGATCAGCCACTATTTCATTGATGAGATGTTCGAGTACGATAGAAACATCACTGCTTTCAAAAAATCAAAAGTCTCCAAAGTTCCAACCGCCCGATTTTACACAGAGATCACTCATCCCGATCAACTTCCCTATCTGTACATTAGTATGCTTTTGATTTCTCTTATATTTTTGACTGGATGTGTTGTTGGAAGGATTTGTTGTGCCGAACCGAGAGATCGACATCTTTATATCCGATTAGATGGTAATGATCACGATTGGCATACTGTTAAAAATGTCTAGATTGTATATACAAAAATTAGCATTTTATTCTCTTGTCTATGTTGTATAATCTTCAGTTTATTCATATCATGCTAATGATTCATATTGCTGTATAGACATTTTTTACTAACTCAGAGTTTCAAAGCTTTTGTCATTACGACTTTTTACAAATACTCGTATAAAGATTTCTAACAAGTTCTATTTTCTTCATAAATTTTTGAGAATATTTATGTATGCTGTATAGACAAATTGAACCATGAATCAAAATTTTCGAGATGTTTATCATGACATAGTAGAAAAACAGTCCCGTTGTGTCTCACAAGCCAAATTGAACGAGAAATCATGGGAAAAAATTTTGAAAAAAGAATTCCGCTTATGAGGTGACACGATTATATTATATGTAGAAATGTAGTTTTCAGATTTGACTGGAATTCTTGGTTCAACTTTTTTTCTATTTGAACTTTTTGGGTCGCTGATAATTTGAATCAGGGATGAAGCATTAGAGATTGCCAAATTACTTCAAAATCCTCGATACGGATAACAAATTAATGAAGCGATGTGAAGAAAAATCTACTTTACACACAAAAAATATATTCATACATGTCCAAACTTGGCCTGGTCCGGCCCGGGTTTTGAGACCCGAATTCTCCGAAGGTCGATTTTTGATTGTTTTCTGTTCTTTTTGTAAAATGTTCATGATATTTAGAAAATTTTTCATGAAAAAAATTGGTTTTTTTCGTAAAGATTTCGACCAAAATTTCCTACCTGGGCCGGTCCGGATTGGATATCAAAAATAGAAAAGGCGGGATCAATATTCAGAATTTAGCGCCAAAAATGGATCCAACAGTTTTTAAGCGTTCAAATGGGATTGATCCGAGAAAATCTTTTTGTTTCGAAATGTTTTTTTTAGAAAAATCGAAAAGATTGAATGTTTCGATAGACGGTATAAATTCGAGTCTTTTCGATCTGTGGGTTCAATTCCATTTTTCTCAATGGAACAATATTTGTTATTCTCTGAAAGAGAAGCTAATAACGCTCAATTTGTACTTAATGATGAGCCTTGGTCGTGTAGAACTATAAAATTTGTATTGGCCTTTTTACTCTTCTGGATTTTCATATTCTTGATTGGTTTTTTAGTTGGACCAAAAACTGGTAAGCCAAATTATATTAAAGTTGTCCAGTTATATGTTTTTGTTAATTTCAGAAATTTCACCAGAAGAAATCACAGTATTGCATTATGATCCTCATGTGAACTACGAAAAGTAAGTGATACAGTACTCGCAAATGTTCAAATACAACTTCAGTGCATCGCTTTCTCGTACTTGTCATATTGAAAGCTGGAATAATAAGACTACTCAATCATTTCCATTCTACGATCTATACAAATACTACGCTGATCGACGAGTTTCCGGATCAGAAGGGCTGTCAGATGGACAACTCCGCCTACTAACTGCCTTTCTCTATGAAGAGTATATTGTGGTAACGCATACAGCGCAGAATCCAAAAGGAGTTGGAAGACCAGCATATTGTTACTATTACGATTGCAATCGCAAAGAGCTTCCTGGCACTAGATTCGAATCATTCGTATTTCCAATGACTGCAGTTCATTGTCCACGAAGAGCGGGCGTCGAATATGTATCTTTGAGCTTTGAGAAGGATCAACAGCCAAAAGAAGAGCCCATTCCATTGCTGAATAGAATTTTCAAATGTAACAAAAGAGCTTCTATTAATTTTTTGGAACAGTTAAATTTCAGATCCCCCTCACGAAATCGGAGTTTGTGTTGGACAAATCTACGGTGATGAAAAGAAGTGGCTGGAGATCATAGAATACATAGAACACCATAAATTAATAGGTGCCACTATGTTTTACTTCACAATTCTAGAAATGGATGAATACACGAAAAGAACTATTGAGGACTATCAACGATTGGGGCAAGTTGAAGCGACTTTTGTTAATACAGAATATGAGAAAATCAACTGGTTATTCCATATGATTCAGGTTCATGTAAGTTATTCAATAGTAGAAACTTTTTAAAAAAACATTAATTTCAGGAGTGTTTCTTCCGCAGCAAGTTTCATTCAAAATGGGTGATTGGTATAGACATCGATGAAAGATTAGTGATGACCCAGATGCCATTGATGAACTATTTGAAGTAAGTTTTGAGTTCACAAAATAGAAAAGCTTTTTGTTCAGAATGCAAGATCCAAAAACATGTGAGATCAACTTCGGAAGTCGTCGGGTTCAGAAACTTTTTCAAGACCCTGAGTATTACATTTCCAATAATGACACTCGGTCTGCTCTATCTTTCTATCGTAACAATTTGACAACAACTCATCGTTGGCCCGCATTCAAATCAATCTTTCAACCTGCAAAAATCCATGTAATCCATTTTCACTGGACGATACGGCAGCATGAGGGATGTTATGTGAGAACAGCAAAACGGAGAGAAGGTTATATTCGACATTTCCGAACAACTGCTTCTTCTAGTTTAGCTGGATCGTGGATATCAATTTTCAAGCCATACACAGTAACCCAGATGGATCCAGAGTTTTCGAAACAACTGGAAGAACGAGTTGTCAAACGAGTTGAGTACCTGTACAAACTACATCCAGTGTTTTGCGAATCAATCGCTGAAAACATTAAGTCTCATTTTCCAAAAGATTTACATTGTGTGAACTCAACGTTGACTCATAATTAAATTTTCATATCTATGATAATAGTTTCATCGTTGGTCATGAAAAATTAATACTTTATTCGTATATCGTCTGAAATTTCTTTATCCTTTCTTATGTGTTCAAAAGTTTGGCAAATACTATAGGACAAGTGACGTAAATGCTCCACAAAAGTTGGCAAGATTTAACAAAGAAAGAGAAGAAGAAAAGGAAATGCTTCAAAACCGAGATATGGACTGGGTGAGAAGGGATTCGAACTGAGATGAGGACAGAAATGAGCAAATGTTCTTGGCTAACAAATTCCACGAGGGGATAGTCGATGAGAAGAAGTCGGGTATTTTAGGATTTTTACAAATTTGTAACATGGGCCAGCGGGCAGAGGAGGCCAGGAAGAGATTGTTGCCAAGGTTTCCAGAGTATGATGAACCGCAAATCAATCGATAGAGAGTTGAAAAAATCAGGAAAAACGGTCGTAGGAGCCAAAAAACGTCTTCTTCAGTGCAAATTTTAATCTCGGGAACTGTAAGCCTCGTCCCTTGGTAGCAAGCGCGCTCCCATGAGAAAGGATTTTTGTTGGACTCGATTCGCTTTTTGGAACGCCGTGGTTAGTCGGTAAATTGGACTTTACCATGTTGGCTGGCTGTGTTCCGAAATTGATTGTCATCCTCTGTGTCAGTGGAAGTAGACGAGCATCGATAGTATCCACGCCAGTTTTTGTGAATCGTGGTTTCACCATTCTGATCATGATGTGATGGGAATGAAGTCCCTTTGCTTCACACTTTCGACATAAATCATAGCCGTCGCAGACGGTGCATTTGAAGCGGTGTCCAATAACATTATCGCTACATGCGTCGCACAAAATGTTCTTGTGGATTTCAGCCTGGATAATAGCTGCCTGGTCCTGTTTGTGATGACGTTCGTTGTCTTGCTTTACAGTCTCCATTTCACTTTGAAGAGTTTGAATCTCTTTTTGTTGTTTTTCGATAAGCTCACGAAGTGTAAGTTGTTCCTCGGCAATCTGGAATGAAACATTTCAGTCTTCAATTTTCAACTTTCAAATCTTACAGCAGTATCCTTCAAAGCTCTCCCGGCTTTGTCAGTTTTGAGAGCGTTCTTGCATTCACTGACCATACGATCCAATTCAGCTAGCTTCTGTCCTGCAGACACTTCGATAATCTCAACATCGAGAAAGAGTGTTGGATGTGGATTGTTGTCCAAGTTGACCGCAGGAACGATGTAGTTGTAGATTTGAATGCCATTCGAGAGGACGACCGACCCTTTGTCACCAACTAAAATAAATATTTTTATAGAATAGTGCTCGGCTCGAAAAGAAACTTACAACTAGAGAATTCAACATCATGAATCGGATAGTTGGTGTATTGAATTGACTGTAGGAACTTGTCTTTGAGTTGTTTGTAGACACGACAATGACATTCGAGATCCATAACAGTCTTACTGGATTGACGTTGATTGTACATCACCCAGGAGAAGTCGACTTGAACACGATGTTGCTGGTTGTGATTGTGACAAACGTGGGTCAACATTAGTAAATCCATTGGAGTTTTTTGTTTCTGAAAATAGAGAGATTCAACCCACTATAAACGATAGCGAGATAGACGGAATTATGCATATCTACCAAGAGAAGGGTCATCATCAACAAAAAATAGTGCGGTAAGAGAACAGACGCAGAGATTGCTTTCCGCGCGGAATGGGCTGTGGCCAATTGAACGAAGAGTGAAAGACACGTTGACTAGGGACCCTCTCTCTCTCTTTCTCTGGTATTCAAACACTATCTAGTCGAGTGCAACTTTTGAGAGACCAGACGGGTTCGCCCTTCTGGGGCCCTTCGGGCAGCGTGAATTTTTCAGAAAATTTGCTTTTCAAGAAATGATGAAAAACAAAATAGAAGGGCATCATCTCGAAGGAATTACAGATAACCCTGCTGGAAGTGTACTGTAAGAAAACGCAGCTCAGGAAAACCTGAGGTGTTTAACCTTACAGAATAACAACCGAGTTTTCAGACATTCAGCTTTCATTTATTACGAAAGCAAAACATTCATGTATACAGTATGAAAATTAGACTAAAGTGAAAAAAACGCTCTAAAATTGTTACTAGTATAAATCGAATCCGTTTGACAGCTGCTCATGAAGCTTCATCATTTCTTTATATGCGTTCTGAAAATCTTTTGTTCTCTTTGATTTTCGGTTTTCAACTTACGAAAATAGGTCCGAGCAACAACGTCATATTGGCAATTCTCAAGGCGATTTCAACTTCGTTCATATCTTTTTCGGCCTGAAAAAAAACCATTTTTCAATTTCAGACTCAGATTCTTCACTCACCTTATAATATTCGGTAAGTGCTGATGTCACTCCCAAATAGTGTTCTTGTGCGAAAATCTTAAGAGTTGTTCCGAAATCAATGATTCCTAGTTTCCAGATACAGAAAGATTTGAGAGCGGCATATTCAACAAAGTCAAGGTTCAAATGTTTCAGAGATTTCCCGACGTTTTCTTTGAAGTCGGATACGAATGTGATGAGACGGTGCCTGTGCTCCTCTTCCGTTGATTCAACTTCAGTTGAGTTGAGACTCTGGAAATTATTACTTCTAATAGTGTTTTTTCGACTTTCTCCAACCTCGGCAAAACTTTCCAATTGAACTTCAGCCCACAGTCCGTCGAGCCACAAGTTGGAGAATGCAACATATCGGAAGAGTATTCCCATATCCATCAAGTCGAGAAGATCAGTTCCGGGGCAGCTTTGACAGATATATGTGGATTCTTGATTGTTCTTTCTTTCCAACTCATAGAACAAATCAGAAGTGATTTGACTCAATGGATAGAATCGCTTTTGATTCATTTCGATGTAGAATTGCATTAGCTGTTCATTTGTTACGTTCAAAATAGTGTTCAGTTCTTGATCATCAGGTGAAAAATCATTTCGAGTCTCGATTGTTAAAGTGGGAATATCTGAAAGATTAGTCTTTCTATTTAGCTTGATTGAAAATTTGGATTACCACAAAGGACAGTCTCGCTTCGATCTTCGGACGGCTTGCTCACATCTCGTTTTCCTCGAACCACTAAAAGTCACAAATTTTTAAATCTCCAATAAAAATCTTACATCCAGTTTTCATTCCTGCAGCCTCGCAATTTTTGAATCGACAGGCACGGCATCCACTTCTGATGGCTAAAAATTCTCTAGAATCAATGTGAACTGATTTGACGCGTTACCATGTGATGTTGAACAATTTCCATCTTTATTACAAACGAACTGAATTCCGAGAGAAACAGTTCGTCTGAAAAATGATGCACACGCTAAACAAGTAGTCGATCCAAAATGATAGTTGATTTTCTTATTGATATCGCAAACTAGGCAATGTTTTGTTTCTGGAGTGTCTGAAACTGCTACAGTTTGAAATGGGAAGTTAAGTATTTTACGGACCAACGTCTGTGCAACTCATAGTTTTGAATTTTGAATTCACGATCAGAGTAGAAGAATAATAAAATGTGAACAAAAGGTCTTCACTCCGACACCTTTTATTCATGTGACCCCTCCCCATATTCAAACTTTTTTCAGCCAAAAAAAATTCGGTCAGATCAGGAAATCCCTCCTTCTGTAGCGGAGATCTTATTTATTGTGCAGTAACAACTGGAAATTTTTGAAGGAGAAATAACAAGAAAATGAAGTTCCGATGACTTCGGAGATCAGTTTTTTAAAGATTTTTGGAGGGAACCTTGACAAAACGGTACATTCTCTTCTGATCTGATCGTCTTAATAGATAAATTCTGGTGTCGATCTTTAGAAACTACGAAACACGCGAGGCTGCTGAAAAAGGAAAATTTGAAATTTCGATGTGTGAGAGAGCCGGAGCAGTGGCCATAAATTTAACAGTCAAAAACTGTGCCAAGTTGTCTCAGTCGTCTGTAAGAAGCACTATGTGATGGTCGTGTAAAAGCTAACCCCAACGAGAAAACAATTTTTATGCTAGCTTTCCAGAAATCAGTGTTTCATGTGCCCATTTCTATTGTCAAGCTCACAATTTGACTAACCTAAATTCACATCCTGTTAGAGGATCAAAAATGAACAAGATCTTTGAAAGTTTTCTCGATGACCCTTCTACGTCAGAAATTCCGCTCGCACATTTTTTTGTAATTCCTGTAATGCTGATACAATCTTTTTGCCTTTCCAAAAAAATCACCGAGGAGTACTCTTCGTCGTTTGATCTTCAGAGTTTTGATTTTCTGTTCGAGAAAATTTTCTGTTTCAGTACTTTAAGCACATCGTATAGTTTTGAGTAACAACCCCTGAAATTGATTAGCATTTTTTCAGGGTTGCGGATTGACGGGCCGGCCCGTCGGCCCGGCCCGGCCCGGCCCGTCTGGCCCGGCCCGTCCGCCCGGCCCGGGCCGGCCCGTCGGCCCGTCAACAGTTCTTTTCAGAGAAAAAAATTTTTGAAAAAAAATTTTTTTGAATGAAGACATCAAAATTTTGCCACCATCTAGGTGGGAAATTCTTTGATCGACCTGATTTCGACAGTTTTTCCATTCAATTTGCAAAATATAGGTTGGAAGAGCATAAAAAGCCGAAAAAGATTTCGATTTCACTTTGGAATACTTTTTAAACATCTACTGATAACAAATATAGAACAAAAAATCTTCAAACTAGAAAAATTCGAACTGAAAATTTTTTTAGTATGCAGACGGGCCGGACGGGCCGGGCCAGGGCCGGGCCGGGCCGGGCCGAAGTTTTCAGAAAATCGGCCCGGCCCGGCCCGGCCCGTCGCAACCCTGCATTTTTTGGTCTGTATTGGCTTAGTGGTCCAAGAACTCAGCAGAGTTTCAGATTGCCATGTTTTTCAGAAAAACCTGCTTGACTCACAGTTGGAACATTTTTAGCTTGTAGCTCATCAATAAGATTTTACTTCGTGTTAACTCTTACTTTGTATCCACGGCTAAACTTTTTCTTTCGGTGGGCCGAATCTTTCCAAATTCTCTGAATGTAAGTACTATGCGAATCATCCTTGCATTGGAAAATATTGTCGATAAATATTCTTCACTACTGTAGAACCAAAAAAGTTAAAGTTTGTGGCAAAAGTTTGTGACCCTGATTTTTTTATATTTTCTCTAGCAAAATGTCGTCGGTACGATTGTTATCTTCTACGAAAACAACGATGTTCCGTTAATTTTGTCCTATTGAACAATATAGGCGAGAATACGTTTTGTCACTCGAAAAAAGTGTGCGCAAGAACTTATGATTTTAATCGCGAAAAGACTACCTTCGGGTTTATACAGTACTGACTGAAAAGATGGCGTGTGTTTTCAGTTGAAAATAGGTCAACTTTGAGGGTCTGAAAAAGTGGTTTTTAGATGTCCGATTCTCTTGAAATTTTGCGGACGTATAGAACAACTGAAGAACTTTATTTCTTTAGTTGACAACTTTTTCATATATGTAATTGCAATCCAGTTAGTTAGGCTGAGTTGACTCCTTGAATCTCATATCAGTGTAAATTTTGATAACTTTGGAGCCTTTTGGATTCTACGCATCCTAACTAACTGGATTGTGCCCTATAAAAAAGATGTCAGCTAAACAATAACGTTCTAGAATTGCTTGATACTGAAAAAACCACTCTTTTAGACCAATTTATGAACTGTAAATATCTCTCCAAATTCATCTCGACTTGAATTAACTGGTTACGTCAGCTAAGTCAAGAAGCATCTGCAAGAATTAGGTTTACGATTCTTAACCAGTCCATAAAAAGGTTCTACATTCATCTCGAACGTTTTATGGACAGATCCACCTGTTAGTTATTATAAACAATCATAAACAGGTAGAACAGATGCGTGGTCAACGATAGCAATCCAAAGTGAACTTTATTCATATTTGCCAATTAAAAAACAGGGATCGGGATCGACACAAAAGGGGAATATTTCAGATGAAGAAAAGTGAAAATAGAGCGGTTTCGAATGGGATAGAAAATTAAGGGGAAAAATAAAAAGGTCTTTGTTATTATTTTAGAAAGAAGAGGAGGATGGGATGTTTCACCGTACGAGAAGAAATAAAAAAGACTCTTGCAGTTGAATTTAGGAGAAAAGGCGAATCACATGATCACATGGGAAAGGAGAATAAGATTGAAAGCTCGTAGAGAAGACATTTATGAAACTGTGCATCTGGAGCTCTTCTTCTTTTTGGCCATACGAACGCCTCCACCAGACATCATCATTGGTTCGTTTTTCTTGGATTTTCGCGATGAAGATTTAGCGGGAACCTGTAGAAGGAACAATTTGAAATTCGTATTATTAACTGAAAAAGACTCACTCTGCTCAAAGAAGCAGCCGCCATGATGTTTGAGATGTAAAGTTGCTCATCATCTGAATCCGATGAAGACGACGTACTGTACCCGTCAACATCTGGATAGCCTGTGGACAACTTGTTAGGAGTTTTCGAGTAATAGTTACGGTGGGTTGGAGACGTTGGCATCTGAAAAAACTATGGCGAATCACAAATATAAAAATAAAACTCACATCATGTGAATACTTCTTATCGAAATTCGGACTATTATGGGATGAACAAGGAAGAACAGTCTCATAGATATTCTCCGATGGGGGAGGTGGTGGGGCTCTTTGTGGAGGTTTCGGACGATGATTCTGGACTTGAAGAGATACATTTTGTTTCTGCATTGGCATCGTTGCAGTCATGTGATTCTGTTGTACGATGTGGGAATGACGTGGAGCGACTCTAGGTGACGCCGGGATTCTGACGACTCTTGTTGACTTCTGAGCACTTTTCCGGTGAGGAGATCCCAAACGATCCTCATCCAACAACTCTTCGTCTTCTCCACCGCAAGTCTGGTATCCGCAGAAAAGTGATTCGCCAACTCTAGAATACTTGACTCCGAGTAAGTTTTTCGAGCAGACACAACAGCAAAAACATTCAGCAGAAGCGTGCCAGTGAAGATCTCCTTGAGACATATGAGGGGTATCGGAAGAGAAGGAAAGGCGACATGTTGTACACGAGATAGTGGATGAAGACGAGTGAAAGCATTTCAGACACACTGGCTTGTTGGCTCTGAAAATTGTTTGATTGGAAATGGTCTTCTAAGGGTTTCAGATTCGAACCTTTGCATGTATTTCTGATCAGCTAAAACATCATTGCATTGTGCGCACTGGAAATGATGGAAATGCCACGAACGCCCTTCGGCTTCCAAACATTCGTCCCCGAAGATGACCTGAACAAGTTTAATTGATGTTGAGCCCGTTTGTAATTTGAAACTAAGGTTTAGAACATCTGGAAGTAAGCAACCTAGGAGGTCAAATTTATGATTGGGGTTCTGTTGCCGAACCTTTGAACTTGAGATAACTAGGAGAAGGAATCGGAAAATTTTAATCAGAAACAGAGTACAGTAAAACCTCTAATAGAGGGACATTGTAAACGTTATCATGAAAATATGATCAACTTTCTGAGAATCACATATAGTGCGTTTTGTAGCTGAAGAGTCTACTTTGGGTTCTGGAAGTTTTTTGAAAACAAAAATTACGGTCGTGCGGACTTTCGAAAGTTGGCCTTTTACGGTATGTATGATCTGGTTTGAAAGAATGGGACAATTTTGATTTGTGTTCATCAATTGAAATCATCATTCAAATTATGTTTTATGCTTTTAAGAATCTCTCAAAAACCGCTCCTTCTCGCTGTTTGCTTGTTGTTTTGTACCCTAGTTCAACTATTTTCCAAGTTGCGATTCTGTTTTCTCTTCTTCAAAAACTTTTTTGTTTCACCAAATCGCCTATCATAAAATCCTAGCTCTACACACACTGCCAGATGTATTCAGAAACTCAAGCAAACAGTGTAAGAATCCGTAAAAATTTGGTTTTGATGGTGGTCGGGAAATAGAAGAACAGAGAAAATTAGTGGAGACTTACTTCATCGCACTTTGCACACCTTGGTTTGATTTGCTCGGCATGGTGGCGGCCGCAGTAGATCTGAAAATTGAAGGAATGATAAGTTACTTTTCAGCACAAAATTGAGAAAAACATACCTGATTCTCATGTGAGAAATATATCAAATCAACGAGAATAACATCACAAGTTTGACATCTGAAGCACGCCGGATGATAGATCTTTTGAGTTCTTGTAGCCATCACACTGATTTCTCCCTCTTCGATACGTCGCGGACACTGAAAATTCATTTTTCTCTCAGACCCATATCATTTAGATACGATCTCAACTAGTTCTTGGAAGCTAATTTGTGCTCCTTCTCTTCCCCCTAATTTGTGTTTCTTCTGAATTTTCACGAAGAGATAAACATCTCCTAATGTGACGTGCCATTCAAATTCATCATCAAATTTCAATCTGTCGCGCACATTTTGTTGCGTTTTTCACGAATGGAGCTCGTGGCTTTAAGAAACTGGCCCTCTCATAACAAACACTCTCCAATTTCTAGGCTAGCAGGTGTCTTTTAAAAGTGCAAAGAAACGAGAGAGACTAGATTACAAAGATAAGTAGCAACATTATATGGTCAAGTGTGTGCTGTCCCGGTCCAGCCGGTTGGGTTCAATTCTCCATGTGTTTCTATTGTTATGTAAATACAAGATGATGTCTCCAACTGTTCCCCTCTCTCCTCTTGACCGTCGTCTTAGAACCTGGCTAATACGGGGATTAACAGTTTATAACGAATCATAATAGGAGACTTTTGAAACTGAATGGTAGCATTGTATTTATCGTCTTCTGTTTCAACTAGACTCTTTGTTTAAAATACTAATACTTCTGTTTTATAACCTCTGTTCTGACAGACAGGTATAAGACGATAAGACCTGTGTTTCATAATCTGACAAGTAAGAGAATACCCAAGAAGTTTCGTAATATAAATAGGATTAGGTAACAGACACCCCAGAAGTGAGACGCTAGAAAAAAGTATCTAAACCAGGCTTGCACAGGATCGGAAAAGCAAGTTCTCGTTTTTTCCCGATTTTCCGACTGCAAATTTCTCGATTTTTTTTTGGAAATCGAAAAAAAGATGAAAATTGTCGGAAAAAATTTCGAGAATAGGATTTCTCGGAAAGTATTTTCGAAAAAAAAAATTTCCGAACAAGCCTGATCTAAACCCAGCCTAGTATACAAGACAACCTCAAACTTCTGAATCAACCCCAATAATTCTGGAACCCTAATTAAGGTGTTTACACTTTCCTTACACATAATTACCAGTCTATCTCCCGACCTATCAACAACCAAAGAAGTACCCAAAGAATCCTCTTGACACGCGCATTAATAGCAATTGGAAATGACACATCCCAATCCAGAAAACAGAATCCCTACTGGCCATTTCTACAAAAGGCAGATGTTCCCTAATTTAGGCCTTCATACCCAATACTTGGACTGTGGCAAGGAGGAAGGGTATCAAATGCGCGAAAACCACTGAGAGAAGACTCTCAGAAAAGTGATTGATGACATGGTATCATGACACCCCTCTCACTAGAAGAGTACACCATCTGTTCATTTCCTTAAAAAACCGGCTCATTTTCTTGACCACCCTGTAATTGACTTCTTTTTGCTCTTAGTTATAATCCTGTTATGAGTATGTTTCTAGATCAAAAAGCCCCGCGGAAGCATCACCGAGATGCATATTATTTGTTTGATCTACCTACCCATGACGGGATTAGATTAACACGGGGGACAGACTCTAATCAGATTATGAGCCGACATGCAGAGAGTTTATTACAGTGTACTGCTCTTTTCTGTGTAACTGAAGAGCCTTTTGTTTTCCAAACCAAAATCCAAAATCTAGAATGTGGTTTTGGCTCTTCACCCTATTAATAAACATGTAACGATGCATAGGTAATTAGCAGTGACTGCTATAGCTTCTCTCTTTCCTACTAAAGATGGATGAGCATTTGACAATAATTGCATATTGTCTATGACTCTTTCTCTATCTCAGTTCGAACACATTGAGATGTTGCAATGACAATTGCATTCAGATGATTGGGTGGTTTTGGAAGAGATTGTAAAGAAATCTTCCCAAATCCGGACAGCAACAAAATTCGACAACTCATTCAAATGTGAATAACTTTTTTCAGAGGGGTCGGGTAAAGATACGGTCAACAGAAAAATATGTTCCTTATTAAAAAGCTGTCGATTGGTTGAAAGTTTGTTAAGTTTCAGCAAAAACTAAGAAAGGTGCAACTTGTGTTGTCGAAAAGTTGCGAAAATAAGGCGTAACTATGTTAATTATTAATGAAATTTGACGATTTTGTAACCATTCTATAGCTTTTTTAACAAGGAACATTTTTCTGTTGACTGTATTTTACCCGACTCCCCTGAAAAACGTTAGTCACATTTGAATGCCCAGCCCTGTCCCAAATGTTACTACTTTCTTTCAGTTCTAAACTCCAACACCTGTCTAGAAGCCTTCCCTATTCTTCTTCTCTGAATTTCATCCTATTCTTCCCATGTCCTTCAATATCCGAAACTAACACCTGGACAGATGGCTAGTAAACAGAGGTCAACCACTTCTTCCCTTTTCCCTTCAGAACTTTTTTTGCCGCACTCTAAGTGGAACTATCCGCTTTCTCGAGCAGACGTTCCATCTCTCTAATGAGCATGACCTTTCTCCAATTTCCGTCATTGTTTATTCTCAAGTGTGACTGCGTTCCTTTCTGTTTTTGGGCGGGAGAACGGAGGGTGTCGGCGAGTCAAAAAGAAGGCGACGAAAAACGATGATGAGCATCTTTCTGTAGCATAAGCAGAGAAAATGGTGCGCGGAATAAAAGCGCTTGCCTTCAAAGATTTATGACTTTTCAAGGGTGCGGAAAAGACGAAAAAGAAATGGTTGTTTATGATTCCTATATACGCCACAGTTTGGCCAAGATTTACGGTTCAAACGCTTCGGATCAAATATCAGTCATTAGGATTAAGGTTCTCTTTGAAAAGACATACCTTGTCACACTTGACGTCGAATGGAGCATACTGTATCACTCCGCTTCCCAAACATTCGGTTTTCCGAGTTCTCTCGAACATCCTCAAAGTATCTGCCTCTTCTGATGTCAAGTCTTCACAATATCTGGCATCTGAATCCTGCGGTGGAAGCTGATAACGATTCTGACGTAGTCTCCATTTCTCTCCAGCTGATCCGACGAATGGAACTTTGTTCTCCGGGAGGCAAGCAAAGTATTCATGAACCTGTAATGTGTGTTTGAATTTAAATGATCGAATTTCATTCGGAAAAACATCTGTCGTAGGTGTTTTGTATGGTAACCAGGTTGTGAACATGATAATTACTCTAGATAACCTCTCGATTAGAAAAAATTTGAAAACTCACCATATTGGGTTTGATACCAAGAGGAACCCATGCGTATTCATCCAGAGCACATCCACTATCATCATCGGAAGTTGAGTGACGGTGAGCGTCAGCAGCGATTCTGATTCTGGAAGCCGGAGAAAGACCACCTTGAGCACGACGAGAAGAAACGAGGTGGGGTGCAAACTGCTGCTCCGATGGTTCGAGGCGACGACGACGAACTCGTTCGCTCATCTGAATCAGATAAAAGTTAGAGAAAATGAAGAGTAAAATGATAGTTGAGGTGACGAAAAAATAAGGTAAGAAAAAAAATTGAAATCTTAAAACTGAAGGGTTGGATAACAAGTCACAAAAGTATGCAAATCTCTAAAATGGGCGTGTGTAAGTGTGAAAAAAAGACCAGTCTAACCTTCTATTTTTCTTCCAAATAAAAATGTCAATCACTTTGCCAAAGCCATCACCACCATCACCTCCCAAAACTAGACCGGTCCTTCTTCTCTCCCCGTATATCCTCCGAAGCACTCGACATCTGACCGTTTCATTTCACATTTCACCAAAAAGGACGTCGTAATGTTGATTCAATTAGAGAAGAAATCTTCCGAAGTCTCCACCCACAAAAGTAGAAGACGTTAAGAAAAAGAAGAAGAAGACGTCCCGTTTATAGTAAAGATCGGGACGTGTGTTTATGCTAATTTGATATGGCCTTGTAATAGGGGGAATGACTGTTTGGCCGACCGAGTACCGCCCGTTTTGTCTCTGTCATTATACCGGTAATGGCGGAAAAGTGACAGAAAATGAGTGGAGCACTAATGAGAAAGGTTTAGAAACATCTAGATAAAGTTCAAGGAAGGATCATGGAGAGGTTGAGAAAGGCAGGAAAAATCCGAGACTCTGAATGACACGGAAGACGTTGGAACAGGATTTTAAAAAGCACTGGGAAACTTTTTACTGTTCGAAAAAAAACAGCGTCTTCAAAAAAATGAGGCTCTCAGAATTTTCAGATTTCCAAAAATTTTCAGCCAATTTCAAACTAGCTCTCACTTTACAGTTCATCTGATTTTCACCCCAAAAAAATTCTAAAACCAAATGAGAAAAAATTACAATATGATGCATCCCAGCACCCAAAAATTGTACAGCACACCGTACAAGAATGAGTCACAAAATTTCTTCGTGCGGTAAAAAAACGAACGAAATCGAAATAATTTCGATAATCTGAAACAAAAGACCTTGTGGAAACAACCATCGTTGTCCCCGGAACAATCAGAAACCTCGAAAAGCTACAGGGACCTTTCTCTCTCGAAAGAGACGCAGAGGAACAAGAAGAAGAATAGGAAGGGGCGGAGTCTGATGAGTCTTACCGCATGTTTATGTACCCTTCTCCGGTCAGGAAGGGTCTATGTGTATGGGTGACAGGTGTTATGATACATCGGTACTAAAGATGTTATCTGTTTTAGGAGGTGAGGGTCCCTCGAGAGAGACCGAGATGGTCCAGAAGTGAAGAAATAGATGAGATCAAAAGTTGGCGGTTTGTCTCGTTTTGAAGTTTCAGATGGGAAAATGAGATAGTTAACAGATGATTTATTGCTTATTACAAGGATGTGAGAAAGTAACTAGGTGTGGTAAAACAACGGAATAAACTGAAAGTGTATTTTATTGGAGGCATTTCCCAAAATACTATTCGGAACTGGGATCAGGAACGGAACTTTTTTAAAGAAAATTTTGGAAGTGACACTTTCAAAGACTACAGGATTAGTGTTAATTAGTGTTGATAGTTCCAGAGACTCACAATTTCTGACAGTTGGATTGGAAATCAAAATTATTGGAAATACCCTGGCCATTGAAGAAATTAAAGATTTCCAACAAAAACAATAACCACTAAGAACCAGTCAGCAACTCATGAAATGGTAATCGTAAACGAGAATCCGATCGAAAAAATGGTGAGAATGAAATAGTGGCAGTAAAAGGATGGACCGACCGAATGAGAAGACAATAAATCGTTTTTGACACTTTTTTTTGCGCCCCCTCCGGTGCCGTATGATGTGCGGAGACAGACACCTCGCATCACGGAAGACAGCCGGTGGTGCATGAGAAAATATTATTATGGACACAATTTTCAGTTTATTAGTTCAGCATGAGGTAATAACCATTGTTTTCGTTCTTGTACTTGGTGGTTTTCGAGGTCTGAGGGGCTTTCCAGGTTTTATTTGGGTTGAAATTTTTATGAAGCTATGGGTTTTCAAAATACCTAAATTTTAGTGTTGGCTGCAACTTTGAGGACCCATATATCGAGTTAGGGGAATATTTGGTCACTTTTCATTGCATATTTGGGCTTTTCAGGGCTAATCTAGTCTAGTACAAACGTTTCAGAAAAAGTTCAACCCTCTAAAAATTTTAACTCTTCAGAAATCCTTGAACTGCTAAAAAAGAATCTGAGGATGCCAAACTTCCCATCACGATTAATCTAAGTTTTGATTGAAAACTGAGACCTTACTCCAAATGACCTAGAAAGTAGGAAATTTTCCTCATTTTTTTGGTTCCCATCATAGTTTTCACTTCTCGTTTTTTGCATCTCGCGTGCTTCGTTCAAGCGAAATGAGTGAGAATGAGGATAGAAAAAAAGCTGTGAAGAAATGAAATGTGATGTGCGATGACCGTTAAAATTGTTGGAGAACATTTGGTGGAAATACTTCTAAACTTCTATTTGAGATTGAAAAGTGAAGTTAGAATCGGGGCAAATGATAGTTCACAGGAGTTTCAAGAAAAGTTGAGGAAAAAAAGGGTAAATGGGTGATCATAGGTGATGATGACGGGCGTTTTTATACCTTCGATGCCCTTTTTATATATCAATAGAAGGAAATAAAAAAGAGGTAAAGGTATACCTATACGTTCCGCCAAAACGGAACGAGGGACTCTCTGATTGTATGCATACATTTTGGAGGAAGAAGAGGCATATTGTGATAGGAGAAAGAGATCGTTCTCTACCCTCACCTTTTGCCGTATAAGTAGTTGATATAGTATATAAATAAACGGAAAATAGAAGAATAAGAGAAGAGAGAGGGAGGCAAAGTATAATGATGGTATTATGATTGACTTTGTCGTTTTGTTGATAAATTTGAAAGTTTTTGAGCAGTCTGTTAATTATGAGTATTACGGTACGGAGAAATAGTACACCCGAGAGTGAGAAAATTTGAAAATCTGACAGGAAATTAAGTTCAGACAAAAAAGGGTTTAGATTTTAGATTACTATTTTAGATTACAAAGTTTTAGATTACTGTTGAACCTCTAATCGAAGGAGACCCTGAAGGCCAACTTTCGAGAGTACGTACGGCCGTAACTTTTGTTTCCCGACGTAAAACTTTTAGCGAACAAAAATGGATTCTTCAGCTACAAAATGCACTATATATAATTCTCAGAAAGTTTATGATGTCTTCATGAGAAGGTTTACTAATTTTTTTCTTGGTTTTCATCTATCAGAGGTGTTACGGTAAACAATTTTCATTAGATAGCGAGCTCAAAACGGTAAAATAAAAAGTGGAGCTATTGTTGCACACCGTCCATGCTTTGATGGCGGATCCAACAGATTGGGATGACTTTCATCCTCAGCAATATTAGAATTAGATCCAAACAATGTCTTTGATCAAAATAAATATATCCTACTTCTACGCAGGATTTTTTGGGTAGGTGCTTGTGGCGCTTCAAAAAAAAAAGTTTCCCAAAAAACTGAAGTGATGGGTGGTCCTTGACGAATTCATATAGAAGAACAATGACACAACTAGGTCTCGAATAGAAATAGAAATCCGAATAGATTTATTTGTAACAATTCTTCTTTCTTTTCCCTCCATCTTCTTATTCTTGTGCTCTTCTTCTTCTTCTTTTCATTTGAATGACACATTGATCACATCTTGGAGTGGGAGGGAGGAGTCCTCTAAAGACCCACTTATTCTATTCATTCATTCCGAAATTTATATATTTTAAACTTTTCGACTCTTGGTGTCTATTCTTTCAGTGAAGGAATTTTGAGGAGTTTTGACGAGAATAACTGAAGAATGGGTGACACTGATATGTCACAATTTGATAAATGTCACTCAGATTTGAGGTACAAAACGGAAGTGTTAGATTATCATTATAATAATGATCTGTGGAGATGGCGAAGGTAATCTGGGAATTTGACTTTCACTATCAGACAAAACGTCCATTCTTCAACAAGCTATTTTTTTGGAACTAGAGTGAGGATACAGATTCTCTAAATACTTTCCAGTTTTTTCAAAACAATTTTGATGAGAAAACAAAAACATGCTCTCGACAAGAATCGTGTGAAAGTCATACTTGAGATCTTATTTTCGTTTGCATTTTTTTTGCAAAAAAAGGAAAAATATAAATAAAGCTATCCAATGTCATTGCTGAAATTAGATGAATTTTCAGAACTATCGTGCAATTTGATCTATTGTTGAGACTCCATAAAAATACCTTCCAGGGAATGAGCTCACCTCAAACTCAAATAACGAATGAATAGCTAATGGTCAAAATACTGTTGCTGTAAATAAGAGACGATGCTGCTATACAGCTTCCAAAATCAAAAGACTGGAAAAAACCGACGCATCATCGTTTTTTCTCCGTTGCGGGAATAATAAAATTTCGCTTTTTTATTGCGCGCGGTGCGAAGCGGTAAGAAAAGAGTTGTGCAAAATTTCTATTTTTATTCAAATTTTCCATTTTAAAGAAAAGAAACATTTCAAAACAAACTTTTCTGGTATTCTCGCAGTTCGAAAAACAAACATTCAAAAATGGAATCTTCAGAAGTTTCAAAATGGAGCAGTTGAAAAACCTGAGAAACAGAAAGAAAAAGAGGAAAAAAGATTACGGATGGAAATGGAACCACCAAAAATGCTAAGACCCATCTCTTCCCATCATCATCATTCTTTTAACAGAAAACAACAACAACTCACAAACGACTTATTTTGAAACTGTCCATATTAGAATGTTGCCTTTGTAGAGGTGCACCTAGGATTTCTAGCATCTACAGAAAAAAAATCTTGAATAATGAAAGATCGACCATAATAGGTCATTTGAAAAAGTGTCAAACTGAAATGATGAGAAAATGTATAAAACAAGACAATGCGCCCACAACCCGTGCGGGACGTTCGTCCGTTCCTCTCCAGAAGATATTATCTTGAATGTTTTGGCTGGTCCAGCGCTTCGCTCTTTTCTCCTAGAGACGATTTATTACCGGCCACACACATGCCCTCTTTTCTTCTTTCTTCATTCTATATTTGTTAGGTTTCTGATTCAGAACAAGGAGTGAAGATTGGGAAGAAGAACAAGAAGGAGAAGATTGAGATTTGGTAGAAGGAAAAGGTCGAAAACTTGATGAATGGATGTAACAGTTTTTTGAGAATAAGGTTTTTTTTTAAGGTTGGGCCAAGGAGAGTGGGATTCTGAAGTTTGAATATAATTGGATATAAAGTTGAAAACACTGAGCAAGTCTAAAATTTTTAGCTACTCTTCTAACCACAAGAAATCAAAACTTTGAAAACTACAGATTTCGCGAATTCCGGGCCGGGCCAGGCTTTGCCGGACCAGTGGAAAATTTTGCCAGTCCGGCCCGGATAGGGAAAAGGGGAAAATTTTTGAAAATATTTCAAAATTTTTGAAAAGTTTTGTAATTTTTCGCTGTTAAAAAATGACACAAAATAATCGATCATATAAAAAATGACCTATTCAGGAAAAACCACCAAAAAAAATTATCAAAAACTTCACAGCAAATATTTTAGTCCAGTAATACCGGGCCGGTCGATTCAAGAAGTCATATCTCCAAAACTTGAACTTTACTGCCTAGAATTTCAGAAAGTGCTAGGCAATTGTATGAATCTTTGAATCTGCGCCAAGGACACAGTACAATTTTTGTTCCCACTTCCCTAGAAAGAATCAACTAAGAACCTCTCATGTAACTCCAGTAGAGCAAGACTCCGCCGGAAATTGGAATGATTTCCGAACACATTTCCACTATACTCTTTCACTCTTTTCCGTTGAAAGGAATGAGTGTTTACAAATCATCACACCCTTCTCTCTCAGTCACTCGGTTTCGAATGATGATTGTTCATATTCTGAGAGACGTTTACTCACTCACAAAACAAATGGTCCGCGCTCACTCTCTTTTCGAGCATCTGTTGCTTGTTGCTCTCATGCTTCGGAGAGCCTTCAGACACATCTGGCAGTTATGGTTCCCCACGCTGCATCATTCCGAAATTAATAGTTTGTGGAAGAAGAAAAAATGAAAAGAAAACTAAAGAAATTTGAACTTTCCATGTTTTGTATTTTCAAGAAGCTACAGTGGCGAAAAATGGTGAGTGTACCTCCAAACTTTTGATTATAACTTTGCTGAAACATGTCCAAAAGAGAAATTTTTTGTGGAGACATTACTGATTAGATTAGGAAAAGCTCTATAAGTTTTTTGAATTTCAAAAATGTTTCGTTCCTTCAGAATACCATCAGAAGTGCCGGTGACGTCAGAATCAAAAATATTATCTTTCTTCAAAATCTTTTTTGTAAGGAGTTTTGAAGTGCAAAATGTTTGTTATAGATCAGATAGACACCAAAGAAAATTTGGAGCGATTTGTATGATCGGCTCCGAAGATATGGACGTCCGAGCACAAAATGGTACATTTTGCTAATTGGCCGTATCAACGCTGAAAATAGTCTTCGAAGTCTCAAAATTTGGGAAAATATGTAATTTGAAATACTCTACAAAATGACAAAAAGAAATTTCAATTTTGAGCAAAAATATTTTCTTGATGTACTGACCCCATTCGGCCTAAACGAGCTCCATGCTTCGAAAAAATTTTGTTGCTCAAAATTAAAATTTCTTTTTTCTGTCTTGTAGAGCACCTAAAGGTACACGTTTTTCCAAATTTTGAGACTCCTAGGACGATTTTCAGCGTTGATACGGCCAATTAGCAAAATGTACCATTTTGTGCTCGGACGTCCATATCTTCGGAGCCGATCATACAAATCGCTCCAAATTTTCTTTGGTGTCTATTTGATCCATAACAAACATTTTGCACTTTAGAACTCCTTATAGAAAACATTTTGAAGAAAGATAATATTTTTGATTCTGACGTCACCGGCACTTCTGATGATATTCTGAAGGAACGAAACATTTTTGAAATTCAAAAAACTTATAGAGCTTTTCCTAATCTAATCAGTAATGTCTCCACAAAATTTCTTGTCTTTTGGACATGTTTCAGCAAAGTTATTATCAAAAGTTTAGAGGTACACTCACCATTTTTCGCCACTGTATGCAAAACCAGAACAACATCGACATTCCGGAAAACTTTGAAAACCTTGAACGGCACCTGTTGTTGTTCTCAAGCATACATAACCGATCATGGGCACTTGGACCGCATTGTAAACACTAATTAGCTACCCGAGTCTCTCTACATCATAACTTATGAATGGCCAAGACAATGGGGTAAATCCTAGAAATGAAAGATCTAATCCTGTTCCAAGGTTTCTTAATTAACTTGTCTCCAAAGTCGTCAATTACTTTCTGACTTACGAAAGTGTTCAGATTGTAATCATCATATGGTTAACTTACTAATAAATCCATCTGATACGTCAACAATGAATATGGATATGCCATGCCCTTCTTCTCGTCTTTCCGCGCGGATTTACCGCACGCGGAAGATCAAGGAAGCTTTTGAAGTGACCGACAGAGTCGACTCTTGAGAAGGTCACTCTTGCCGCCTCTATCCCCCGATAGCTAAATGGATAAGAGATTTGATTTCAATTTTAATTTTCGAGAATAGGGAAGACACACTTCAGTTCTTCCTCCCATTTTCGAAATCCGGAATTTGCACATAAAATTTGCGATGGCGCGCACTGTGAAATTTGATATTTCTTTTATAGAGTTTGGAAGAACTGTGAGGGGGTGAGAGGTGAGAAAATTGCAACATTTGGAGGACAATCTTGGAATCTACTTTTTCGAGAGTTCAAGAAGAGCAAAAGTACGGCTCTGAAATAAAAGAGTCGGAAGGAGTGATGAGAATTGTATCATACAAACTTCATCCCGGAACCTATTGAAAATGTTAGTATTCCTTTAAATTATAGTATGAATAACAGAATTCCGCAAAATTTTAAGATAAAACTACAGTAACCTTCCGTAAAAGCTCTAATAGCAGGACAGTAATTTTTGTTTTCTTGCGGTAAAACATCCAGCAAACAAAATAGATTCGTCACTAAAAAAAAAGATTCGTCAGTTACAAAACGCACTATATCTGATTTTCAGAAAGTTGATTATATTTTCATGAGAAGGTTTACAAACTTGATTTTTCGGTGACCTTCTAATAGAGCTTTTACGGTATCTAATAACTAGTAAAATAAGAAAATCTTTCCTTGAAATATGACCATAGTTTTAAAATCGTGAAAAGGCAAAAACAGACAGAAACAGTATTCGCGCCAACAAGGCGCATGTGTTCCCCCACGAAGCGTGAGCTGCCTGTATGCAAACTTAAAAGACTCATTTGCATTTGGATTCTCTTTTCCGAAATGATAAACAAATAAACAATCTGTTAGGCAAGAGGGCACGCACGCGCGAAACCTCGCACTCTTTTCAAGTCTTCTGGTGGTAGATGAAGAAGAAGAAGAATGATGCACATTGTGCAAAACCATCAACACAATGGATCGTATTTCATAGGCGGCTCCTTCTCAGCCTGATGAATAGTGACAGGACACAGAGAGAAAGTACAGAAGATGATGCATGCGATGGATTTTTGAATAGAGATTCTTTGGAAAACTTGGAAAACTTGGGAATGGACTGTTTCGAAAAAACTTTACAAATGGAACTCCTAGAAATACAAAAACTATACAGGGTGGCGAATAATTAGTGATACTCATATTTGCGTGAGTGCCGTACCACGTAAACGTGAGGTCAAGACCTAATTTTTCGCACAAGTATTAGTTGACTCTCGTTCAATCTACATGCAAAGTTTCAGCTCCTAGGTGTACTTCTCGACAAAGATACGCGTTGTTTTCCTAGTCATACCATCATTCGTTTTGAAAGTAGGCCAAAATCGCTAACTTTCGGAGCCGCTCATGGTACTGAAACATGCTCCAAAAAGCTGAAACATTGTTGAGTGTTGAATTGGACCTTGCTCTTCATTTTCAAACTAAAATTAGGACATCTACAATGTTTTCGTGTTTTTTGTGATCCTCGCAAAACGCTCAATTTGCACAGGCACGCGGCTGTCGAGGGCTAGGTACTGCAGGTCAGCAACTGATGTCTAACACCAGTTGGAATGGTTCAAATCGCTTAAAACAAGTTTTAGGTCGTAAAGGAGATTATTTAGCATCTATTAACAAGAGTTTGCAGTCAAATACTTGTTAGCAAAGATTTTTATAGGGAAGTTTATCCAACATTCACTATTTCAGCTACTAGAGTGGATATTTGTGCTAGGACTTTACTGGGTTTGATGAAAAAGTGAGATTCTTTTGTTTTTGGAGCTTCCACTGTCTTATTTTATTGTTTTTAATTTCAAACCCCAGGTTGTAAGCCGTAGACTGGGTGACTTCATCATTTCTCTAAATTTCAGCATTTTAACTGCTTTGAGAGAACTTTAGAAGAGCTAGGCTCTTGAAGTTGTAATGAATTCAATTATTCCAAAAATCACTACACATAAAATAGAAGGTTCTAGCAACATACTGACAAAGTTTTTCAAAAAGACTATCAACGCACCTTAAGTTACCGTTAGTTGCATATGACAGATACCTGCGTGCCGGACTAGATACTTGCTTGGCAGGTTTCACGTTTGAAACTAGGCCGAGAGATGAGCTATCATTATGAAATTTTAGCGGCTTACACTGTTGCGTATGAAGTGTTTGATTGCTGAATTATTTCAAAATCGAGTGAAAATTGACCGACTTAGACGTCTTCAAAGTAGTAAAAAAAATTGTACAGAAACATCATCTGTATTCGACCGGAGAACTACTGTAATGGAGGATCAAAAAATGATTCTCTTCTAATCAAGAAAATCTTAGAAACAAAAAAAGAAAATCTTAAACATAAAAAAGTTCAAGAACACTGGTTGATTTTAAACTCACTATGTCGAATTCCTCATCGTCAAACTTCATTAGTACAAAGTCATGTCACAAAAAGGTCAAAAAGAAAGGGTCCCTTGCGGCAACTACTCGCGGAAACAATTGAGGAAGAAGAAACGGAAAAAAAGATTTCAAATTTGAACTACTTTTTGTTGAGTGAAATCCTAAACCGAAAAAGGCGGAGAAAATAGAATAGAAATTTCTATTACTTAAGTTGATGGGGCGGAGCGAATTGATGAGGAGTGGGGAAGAATGTTTCGAATATTGTGTTTACATTAGGTTTGAAAATTTCGAGATTACAAGAAAGTATACTTCTACTTTTCAATTTAAAATCTTCACAATAACACATGTGTTCTTTTTTTACCAGATGTCCACAGGTGTCCGAAAGATTATGAGAAAAGTGGCGGCGAATCATAAAAAACAAACTGAAGTGGTCGAGAAATAAGATGAAAAAAGGCGATGAACGGAGATTCTAGGTGTAAAAACATTTAGATGTTTAGAATCAGAGGGGGGACTTATCTTTTAGCAGAGAGTAGGATTCTTTCAAGATAAAAGTGCAGCATATGTTTTTTTTTTCAGGATAAAAAAAAATAACAACTCAAAAAGTATTGTAACTATCAAAAGTAAGTACGATCAGATGAAAACTCAATCTAAAAATTCCGAAAATCCTTCATTTAAGAATTATGAAAACTTACGAATAACCTTGAAGTCTGACTCATAGCTTTGACTGAATATAAAATATCTCGATTCCATCTCGATCTTCTCTGAACTTTAAAAAGGAACACATGAAGATACATTACGCAACTTCCTCCCCATCTCTTCCCATTCCATCATCTTTTCCGTCATTCTCATGTTCCTAATCAGATTGCCCCTAGAGTAAAATCTTGCTAGAGGAATTCTGGTGGCTAACGAGATGTGTACATACAAAGTTACGAAACAAATTCGCACAGTGGGAGGTCTTCCGAAAAGGATTCTTTTGGGAGCCAATGGTTTTCTCAGAAGAGTATTCCGATAAAACAAAATCATGTTGCTAACCTAAAAACCCAAATATGATGTCCTTCTTTGGCCTGTGGATGTACGAACTGCAGCTGTTGCCAACTCACATAAATAACTCGGTGATGACAGTGAATGCGATGTCTCATTTAGGAATCGGAGACTAGGAAGATGTGAGGATGTTATTCGGATTCAGAACCTTATTTTAATATAGAGATTGCCTTTGTGTTTTATTAACGTCTGGATACCATACTGAATTCACTCATATTATTTTTATGGCTCTCCCCCTCCCTTGTGAATTCCCATTCTTCCACTGTTTCTTCAAAAATAATTGTCCCCGAAAAATGAAAAATCGTATGACAAAGCAGAGAAAACTAACTTGCAAGGCGGCAAAAATGACGAATTATTCTTGTAGTTCTCCTGTCTAGGGACACTCCACTAAAAAGTAAAAACCGCGGCGACGACGACAAAAGTGTTTCTTGTCAGGAGCCAGAAAGAAGGGGTTTGTCAACATACGGAATACTGAAATATTGGACCCCAGGGGAAACTAAAAGAGAAGAGGTTAAGGGAAAAAGAGGGTGGTTATGAAATGTTTAGGAGCAAAAAGAAACAAGATGTTGGATAAGAGGGAAAGGGAAAACCTGTTTGTAATACAAGAATATCTGGAAACGAAGGCTGCATAAAAACAGTCCAGATGTGCACTCATTCTCCATCTGAAAATCTGAATAGCTCGCACCTTGCAAGGTAATCTGAAAGTGAAAAAACAACTGGATAAATTCTTCCAGAATACTTTGAACTTTGTTACTTTTCATGAATCACGAGATTCTCGAAATCTTCCCGATTCTCACTGTTTCCCATGCAACATCATCGTTTTCCCAGATATCTAATGGATCGGATCAATTAACCAAAAAACCATTTTTCTTTGCTCGGCCCACGGGTTTTGTTCCGAAATTCTTTATGTTGCAATCGCGAAGAAAACAGATATAAAAGCTACGGGCTCAAAGAGCTTTTTCATTTTTATCATTTTCTTTTTGGTTTATTCTTTATCTTTATTGAAGCCTATAGAGCCTTGTGACCTGATTTTTTTCAGAAATGGCTCTTCGAGTCATCTTCTCACTTGCCCTTCTTTCAGTAGGGCTTCTGTGTCAGCTGGAGGAGAATGAACGTCCAGTTCATTACTGCTTCGTCGATCCACCCGTGGTTAGTTCAGTCAGCAATAATCAAGGCTGTCATACGGCCGTCCATTTTGGTTATTTTCTTTATGGTTCGGGTACTTCTGATTATGGAAACCAACGGCCTATCCACCACTGTTCGGGCCGTGGCCCAGAAAAGCCTGCCGTGTGACAGCCTTGACAATAATACAATTCTAATGCTAAAAACTTTCCAGAAGTTCCGTCTCCCACCCAACGTCCTAGAGAATATAACCACCTGTACTCATCTGGTATACGGAAAAGTGTCGATCGACAACGACAATGGATACCCCGACTACAGTGTCACAGATGTGAGCCAAGGATACGGTATTGACAACATTCGGACGTTCCTTCGAATGAGGGAATATCATCCCAACGCAAAACTCTTGATTGGACTCTTGCGGAATGCCCCGTTTGAGCATCAAGTATACGCAAAGAAAACAGCCAAGGCTCTTCTGACGCACATCAAAAGAAAGTGAGTTTCAAGATCAGTGAGTTTGGTTTTAAATAAAATATATTTTCAGGAGATTCGACGGCATCTTCGTTGCTTTCAACGGAATCCATCTCGAATACCTTTCTTCTGTCGCCTTCTTGGAGGAGCTGTCCCAGGAGAAGTCTCTAATGCTAACATTCTCGGTGTCTGGAGCACGCGTTTTTGCTCGTGATGCTCTTGTCCGACTTCAAGCCATCAACCCGTTAGTGTCACATATCTATTTGGATATGGGAGAACTGCCAGTAGGTTTTGAATGAGTTTCTCTAAAAAGTTAGAATATTTCAGTCCAATGAAGAGGCAACAAGAATCACTCAAATCAATCCACTATTCTCCAACACCTCCATTCCATTTGAGGAGACTATCCAGGGAACAGTCGATGAGTGAGTTCACTTTTCTTCTATTTAGAAAAAAATATCATATTGAGGCTGACAAAAGAAGGAGGAATTCTTCCATCCAGAATCGTCGTCGGATTGACTGCTGGAGGATGGAAGTTCACGGTCAAAGACGATGAAGACCCAATGAAAGTGGAGCATGGATGGTATGCAAAAGAAGCTGGACAGCGTGTCGCTTATCAAAATGCCTGTAAAGCTAGAGGAGCCGTGATGTTTGATTGGAAGACAATGAATGAGTTGACTCTCTACCGTCAAACATGGATGTGTGTAAATCTCCCAACTCAGAATGGAATGGGAGAGAAGTTCAAATGGATCATCGGCCAGAAGTTCGCAGGAATTGGAATCAACGATGCTCTTACCGACGATCCACGCGGCGAATGCGGTACCGATCCTCTTCCAGCACATCGTCTTGCAATGGAAATGATCAGAAACACCATCCCGAAAAATCCAGCCAAGTGCACGAGATTGTGCTATTTGGATCCACAACAAGTGGAGGAGTCCTTCCCAATCGACAACCTGAAATCAAACTACTGCAGTCATATCGTTGTTCATTATTTTGATTTGGATCTGAAGAAGAAAGTAGTGGTTGCGGAGAAAGCTGAAGAGTTGGTCAAAAAGATCGATCAATGGAGAGATAAGATTCTCGAGGTCGCCCCAAAGGTAAGTTAAACATTCTGTCAATCTTACTGTAATCATCTTTACTATTAACAAACGCAAAGTTCTGTGTGTGTGTGTGTCCGTACTGCGTAGGTATCCCGCCCTAGCTCAGTCCCCACTGGACCGATTTTCACCAAATTTTGGCAGGTTATCAGTATTCTGTCTCTAATGATGCCCGTCTATTTTGTTTTTCGATTCGTCAAGAATTGAGGTCGCGAGAGCACAAAAACCTCCATTTTGGGATCAGTTAGTAGTTTTTTTTTAATGGAAAGGAGAGAGTGGCGAGTTCACGGAATTATTTTTCCAAATTTCAAAATTTCCATTTCTAAAAATTCACGTTGCCTGAAGGGCCCCAGAGGGGCGTAGCCCGTCTGGTTTTCAGCTAATTCTTTCTCTTGGATCCAAGCAGACATCTGGTGTTTGGCAGTACCTTCTTGGAAACGACTTCCATCGCAAAGAGCTTGCAGAGGAGCTCGTCAAGTTAGTGAACGCCTCGACTGCTGACGGCTTGGAAATCTCCTGGACTCTCGAGCCAATGGCCAGCGACTTTGACAAAAAGAATTTGAAGGTGCTCATTGATGATATCATTTTGGCTCAGGCTGAGGAGTCAATGGATATTCTTGTAGCTGCGACTCCACAAAGTAGCTATTCGAATTTCTACGATTATGATCATTTGAATCGGTGAGTTCTGTTCCTATTTTAAACGCAACAAATTCTTCTAACAGAACTGCATCCCTTATCGTACTTCACTCTCATCGCCTTCACTCGGAATCGATTCCCTTCACTGGGCATCCATCTCCACTTCATTCGACTCCATCTATGAAAGATCCAAAAATGTGTTGGGAGGCATTGTTCAACCATTGGAACGATAAAGTATCGAGATCCAAACTTGTTCTTTCACTCACCGCTACCACTATTTCGATGCAATCATTGGCTGATATGAGAAGTTCCGCATCAGCTCCATTCGGCCAACCAGCATTTGTCTCCATGTTGAGATCGAAAAAAACTGATATTCACAGTCAGCAGGAGATCTGCGAGAGCTTGGAAGCCGGAACTGGGATCACTCATTGGGTTGATGATGCCCAAGTTCCATACTTGAGGTGATTCCTATCAAAGATACTGTACCTTATTGCTTATTTTCAGAAGATACGACCAAATGGTGGCATATGAGAATGCTCGAAGCTCTCACATCAAGGCTGTGTGGGCTTCAACGGAAGGAGTCGGTGGATTGGCTCTTCACGACATTCATCAAGATGATCCCAATGCCGTCTGCAACAACCGTACCTCTTTCCCACTTCTCGATTCCTTGTCCCGTGCTCAAGTCTGTCAGAAATGTCTGAAGCAACACGATTTCAAAAAGTGCGCTCAGCACGACTTTGTCGTCAGCTGCAACTTCGAATTGAAGAGAAGCACTCGTGGGTTGAAAAAACTACCTTACTTTCTAAAACTTTTCGTATTCAGCTCTTTTCAAAACCGACATTGTTCCATACGAGAGATGTACGGAGGTTGTTGTTCAGAAAGCTACTCTGGGTCTCGAAGGAAACGTCACTTTCAAGGATTCTCAGGAAGAACAAGTGTTGAGAAATTTGGTTAGTTTTTATACAAGAAAAATCAGGTATCCTAACGATGTATTCTTCCAGACAGCGATGCGCCCAAAAATGCTCAAATGTGGAATGATTCTGTCTCTTCACTGTGGAGATTCGGAAAGGAATCTCACCTACACTTTGGGAGACAACATGACTGCGGCAATTGACAATGTGATGGCAATGATGGAAAAGTACAAGTTCTCAGGACTCCAATTGGATTGTGAGAAAGCAGTTCGCAGAGGTAATCATGTAAGTTAAGAACTGTCGCATTCAGAATATTCAGACTAGCTCAGAAAAAGTGCTCCAGAAGGCTTCAAAATTAGAATTTAAAAAAAAAAGTTGTGCATCATCCTCAGATAATGAGGAACAAACTATGAAAATCTCAAAAGAATCGGTAAACTCTGAAGCGAGTTATGACTTGCAACACATTTTCACCCAAATTAGTACTAAAAATTCACGAAAAGAGCCGTAACTTGCTCTATTTTTGAACTATCAAAAAACAAAACATATGGACATCATCTTGAAAAAATTTCTGTGTTTTTTCTGTAAAAAATTTATCCGACTCAGTACAGGTTGAGCAGAGCTACAGCTTGCGAGAAACATACGAATATAAGTTTTCATTAGTAAAGATTTCTGACTTTTCAGGTTTTCTTCAACACATTCGTGAGAAAACTGAGCAAGAAAATCGAAAACACCAAGGCCTCGAATGGATGCAATCGAACACTCTCAGCAAGGTAGACAAAAACTTTGAAGTTTAAATTTCAAATTCCCCAAAAACTAAACATTTCAGATTCTCTCCGTTCACATTAACTCCCTCCAACTACTACAGCGCCAATCTTCTCAATAAGATGTCCCATGTATCTATCAGAATGACGGATAAGCATCATGTGGATCTTCCATTCTTCTTCAACGCCTCTAGACCTGAATACCCGTCCACGGAAAGGTTCGTGAGCATCTGGAAGAACTTTGGATTGAAACCGGAGAAGCTGGTGTTGGAGTTGTCTCCGCTTGGATGGCAAGATGGAAAGAGTGGAGAGAAGAAGAGAATGACCCAGGGAGAGAGCTGTATCACTGTTGGTAACAAGGCCATTTACCAACATGACTACGAAAGACTCACTGGATACACTAGCCACGCCAACGGAACTGTTCATTTGCCAATGATCGAGGATTTCCGCTACAAAGTGGGGGTTTTTGATTTGTAGATTCAAAACTTTCTCAATTTCAGATCGGATACATTCAACGAGAACAACTCGGAGGGCTTGCATTGAACTCTGTCAATGGAGACGACTTCACAGGAATCTGCGGTCGAGGATCTTTCCCGATTCTCAAATCGGTTTATTCTTCTGCTAAATGTCACTGATTTGTGTAAAATTTCTTATAATAAACTGTCTATTTTATGTGTTCTTCTCGAAATGAGAATTGATAAAATGATTTTTAGATGTTGAGTATAGCCGTTAAACTTGTCGAGAACCAGATGCAGCCAAACATCATAAACTATTCTCTGCATTCTTGAAGACATTCTTCATCCTCTTTGCCTCCTTTTTCACACTTGAGTTAGCTCGCTGTGTTTTTGCCACAAGATTTTTCGTTTTCTTCAGATTATATAGATTTTGAAAATAATTTTTTTTTTGAAAAAGTTCTCCTCCATTCATTGATCATCCCAAAATTCTGAAGAGCAAACAAGTTACACATCCTTGCTTTCTAGGCGTTCTCAAATTTCAACGACTTGCTCCTGACTGTTTCATTTTATAAGGTTAAAATTCCTAAATTATATCGGAAAATTCAATTTTAACCCCATGTTCGCCACTTCATCATGGAATTCCGAATTCTGTAAGTATTAGCTTCAATCAATTCAAATTTCTCACTTTCTGATGAGCGAATCCGGTTTGCGCACTATACTCATGTTCTTTTCACGAGGCAACGAATGTGTCACCTGTTGTGTATCATTTGTTTAGTTTATTGATCTTTTCTATTCAATAAGAGAGTTTCAGACTTATTCATTACAGATGGTATGAAATCGCTGACCGATTTATTCGGTTGCTTCAAAAGGAATCCAAGGCAGGCAAATGGTGAGGTTTTTTGCGGGTTTCCAACATAATTTTCACTCATGCAATCACTTTTTCATTGCTTTTACATGCGATTTTTATCGTAGAACCAATTTTCAACTCGAGAAACCTTTTTGGAAGTTGAAAAATTGAAGAAAAAAATTTTCGCTTGTGAATGCAATCATGCTCGATTGACAAAGCGCTTTTGAAAAAAAAAGAAATCAACTGATTTTTGTGTTTACTTTTCGCCGTTTTCGATCGATTTTATCAGGAATTTTTCATTTTAATTGAAAACGAAATAGTTCAAACTTCTTCAAGCTCAAACCACTTCTAAAAAGCATCGTAAATTTCTTACTCATAGTTTTTTCCTGAATCTTTTGTGGCGTTTTTCCCAAAACTGTAGCTTTCCACCGATTCTTGCGAAATTAGTGAATTTTATCTTCAGCGACAGCTCCTGCAAATCAATCCACCAGCGATAGCCCTCATATGGGGGCAGTGGCAAGTGGAATGCCACCGCCGAAGCGTCGCTCTCCGGCGGAAACAGAAACACCTCCAAGCGAACTAACTGAAACCGGAACTCCATTGAAAGAAGCGTTGAAACATGCGAACGATGCTAAGATCGCTGTTTTCTACTCTGGAAACTCTGAAGAAGAGAAGGTCATTCAAGAGATTACAGAGATCATAAAAGCATTGAAAGATCCTGTTGACGTGGAAAAGCCACTCGAAATTCCAGAGATTCAAAAGATCCAGATTAGCTCATCGTCGAAAAAAGCGGTTCAGCATCTTACGCTTCACAATTCGTGGCCTTTGATTTACATAAAAGGCAATGCTGTTGGAGGGCTAAACGAATTGAAAGCAATTAAACAAGATTATCTGAAAGAGTGGCTTCGTGATCACACTTACGACTTGATTGTTATTGGAGGCGGATCAGGAGGTCTGGCTGCAGCGAAGGAAGCAGCGAGACTCGGTAAAAAGGTCGCTTGTCTTGATTTCGTGAAACCTTCACCTCAAGGAACAACATGGGGACTCGGAGGAACATGTGTGAATGTTGGATGTATCCCGAAAAAGTTGATGCATCAAGCAAGTTTATTGGGACACTCAATCCGTGAGTAAACTCGTAAAAGAAAAGTATATTTTTTTGAAAATGTTAAAATTCCAGATGACGCTCAAAAGTTCGGGTGGAAATTGCCAGAGGGAAAAGTAGAACACCAGTGGGGTCACATGCGCGACTCTATTCAAGATCATATCGCTTCGTTGAATTGGGGATATCGTGTGCAATTGAGAGAGAAATCGGTATGAAGCAGACAGCCATTTTCTCGTTTAAATCTGATTTTCAGGTTACATATATCAACTCGTACGGAGAGTTCACCGGACCATTCGAAATTTCTGCTACCAACAAAAAGAAGAAAGTTGAAAAACTAACTGCTGATCGATTCTTGATTGCCACTGGTCTCCGTCCCAAATATCCAGATTATCCTGGCGTCAAAGAGTATACGATCACCAGTGATGATTTATTCCAACTTCCTTATTCACCTGGGAAAACACTTTGCGTGGGAGCATCATATGTCTCGTTGGAATGTGCCGGATTCTTGCATGGTCTCGGGTTTGATGTCACTGTCATGGTTCGATCGATCCTTCTGCGTGGTTTCGATCAAGACATGGCTGAGCGAATTCGTAAACATATGATTGCTTATGGTATCAAGTTCGAAGCGGGAGTTCCCACGAGGATTGAGCAGATCGAAGAAAAAACTGAAGAGAAGGCTGGAAGATATCGTGTCTATTGGCCGAAGAAAAACGAAGAAACCGGTGAAATGCAAGAAGTTTCCGAAGAGTACAACACAATTTTGATGGCTATAGGAAGAGAAGCAGTGACAGATGACGTGGGTCTTGAAACAATTGGAGTGGAAAGAGCGAAGAGCAAGAAAGTTGTTGGAAGACGGGAACAGTCGAACACTGTGCCATGGGTCTATGCGATCGGAGATGTTTTGGAGGGCACACCAGAGTTAACACCGGTTGCGATTCAAGCTGGAAGAGTTTTGATGAGACGTATTTTCGAAGGAGCAAATGAGTTGGTGAGTAGGTTGTAAATAGAAACCAATATTTACGTAATCATTTTTCCAGACCGAGTACGATGAAATTCCAACAACTGTGTTCACTCCACTCGAATATGGATGTTGTGGACTTTCGGAAGAAGACGCTCTCAAAAAGTATGGGAAGGATAACATCATCATCTACCATAATGTGTTCAATCCACTCGAATACACGATTCCGGAGCGAATGGACAAAGATCACTGCTACTTGAAATTAATCTGTTTGAGAAATGAAGAGGAGAAAGTTGTCGGATTCCATATTCTCACTCCGAACGCCGGTGAAATCACTCAAGGATTTGGAATCGCTCTGAAATTGGCAGCGAAGAAGGCAGACTTTGATCGTCTCATTGGTATTCATCCAACAGTTGCAGAGGTATTGTTTTGGAACTGGAAACTTGAAATTCAGTGAATTTATTTTTCAGAGTTTCACGACGTTGACTTTGGAGAAAAAAGAAGGAGACGAGGAATTACAAGCTTCGGGTTGCTGAGGATAAGAAGGGTCCGATTTGAGAGGAGGAAACATAGTTAAGAGAAATTGAATACTGCCACTGGCTCAGCACATTCACTCAGTTTCTCTTATCTACCTCCTCTCCAATCGGACCGTAGGTGATCATGAGTAAGAGCAGCTTTGTGACGACCCTGGGCTAAACTCCATCGTGAGCGCCTTTGGTCTGATGCGCTCTGAAAGTGGTTGCCGCCCCCTGAAGTAAACCAGCAAACTTGGGTTCTGATTTTTCATCTGCGATATCTGAAGTCGTAACCCAAGCTTGCTGGCCTTCAGGTTAGGTTAATATTGACAGTTGCTAGGTTTTGTTGAATATCGAAACTTGATCCTAGCTGCTATCAGAATTAAGCCTAATTTCTCATATCATTCGCTTTCTGATTGCTTTTATTCCCAAATAACTTCTGTGTATTCTTTTTTCCCTTCGTATGCCTTTTACCCCTTTTATGATGCAATAATGTATTTCTGAATATAAATATCGTGCTTCAATATGTTCTCGATTCGTTTTACACAAACACGCGGAGTTTCCGCATGCTCTCCGCCTAGATCATTCTCTCCAGAGTCTGTCCATTACGTTTTCTGCATTTCACAATTCATGTCTCGTTTGAATACACGTGAATCAGAGATAGAGAGATATACTGGAGAGTGAGACGAGAAGCAGAGACGGGAAAGCGAAAGCAAAGAGAGTATTTGTATATTCAGACTGAGAGAAATTAATGAGGCAAACATCGGGGCATTTCGCTCCTATTTTTACTTTCATTTTGAATGTTTCCATAGATAACCGTACGATTGAATTGGACGGCAAAACATACATGATTTTGGCCTGTTACTGAAGAGCTGTGTACCTATAACAATACCCAATAATGGAGCAAGCTATGTGTAGCATTGGGTATGATTAGCTCAAAGCACTACAGTAGGATTACAGTCGTTTTTTTTCAAATGATCATCCCAATTCCAGTATTTCCGAAAGTAAAAATATTTTTGCACAAAAATCGTTAAAACTCGAGAAAATCGATTTTCAAATCGCGAACCTATAGTTTTTTGAATCTATTCCAAAAAATTTAGAATTTTTCGCTGATTCGAATGCATCTTATATCACTGCTCAAAACCCTGTAGAAAATTTTTTGTCAGCAGCGGCAAGCGCGACCGGTTTTTATACTGGAATTGGGACGATCATTTGAGAAAATAAAAAATGACTGTAATCCTACTTTCCGATTGTGCTGTTCGATTCCAGAAATCAATAATACCACAAGACACTTCACCTCAAAAACATATTGTCCTTTCTTCTTCTCTTTTCCCAATGTGCCCCAATCTCTCAAAAGTTGCACTCCACTAGATAGTGTTTGAATACCAGAGGGCCCTCTAGTCAACGTGTCTTTCACTCTTCCATCAATCGGTCTCTACCCATTCCGCGCGGAAAGCAACCTCTGCGTCTGTTCTCACACTGGACTATTTTTTGTTGATGATGACCCTTTCTCTTGATAGATATGCATATTTTCATCGATCTCGCTATTATCTTTGGTGACGTTATGATCATTCTGGTTTTCTTTTTCTTTTCATTAATTTCCTCATGAAAAAAATCAAGCTTCTCTATTTTCAGAACCAATGGATTTGCTAATGTTGACCCACGTTTGTCACAATCACAACCGGCAGCATCGAGTCCAAGTGGACTTTTCTTGGGTAATGTACAATCAACGTCAATCCAGTAAAACTGTAATGGATCTCCAATGTCACTGTCGTGTCTACAAACAACTCAAAGACAAGTTCTTGCAGTCAATTCAATACACCAACTATCCGATTCATGATGTTGAATTCTCTAGTTGTAAGTTTCTTTTCGAGCCGAACACTATTCGATAAAAATATTGACTTTAGTTGGTGACAAAGGGTCGGTCGTCCTCTCGAATGGCATTCAAATCTACAACTACATCGTTCCTGCGGTGAACTTTGACTACAATCCACATCCAACACTATTCCTCGATGTTGAGATTATCGAAGTGTCTGCAGGACAGAAGCTAGCTGAATTGGATCGGATGGTCAGCGAATGCAAGAACGCTCTCAAAACTGACAAAGCCTGGAGAGCTTTGAAGGATACTGCTGTAAGATTTGAAAGTTGAAAATCGAAGACTGAAATGTTTCATTCCAGATTGCGGAGGAGCAACTTACACTTCGTGAGCTTATCGAGAAACAACAAAAAGAGATTCAAACTCTCCAAAATGAAATGGAGACTGTAAAGCAAGACAACGAACGTCGTCACAAACAGGACCAGACAGCCGAAGCTGAAATCCACAAAAACATTTTGTGCGACGAATGTGACGATAATGTTATTGGACACCGTTTCAAATGTACCGTCTGTTACGACTATGACTTGTGTCAGAAGTGTGAAGCAAAGGGACTTCATTCCCATCACATCATGATTAGAATGGTGAAACCACGATTCACAAAGACCGGTGTTGATACTATCGATGCTCGTCTACTTCCACTGACAGAGAGAAAAACAATCGATTTCGGGACACAGCCAGCCAACATGCCAACCAACGAAGACTCTGCTGGACTTCCACATAGTAATACAATTCAAGAAAGCTCTTCGAAAGTGGAACCACCAAAGCCTCAGAATAGAATCATCGGGGACCGCCTACCTTCATGTCTCTGCCCAGTGAAAAAATACGATCCATCAACCATAAATGTACCCAAAAAGCTGCCATTCGAAGCAACCGATTTCGAAATGAAAATGGTTCCATCTCATAATCATCCAGCGGTTCCGGCCTGGAGATGGTCTATGCCCTACAGAGCACCAGGAAAGTTCGGAACGTTTGGTGATGCTAAAATAGATGCTAAAGAAACGAAAGAAGAGGAAATGAGTTTAGAGCAAGTTATTGATATTATGAACAAGAAAATCGTCGAGAAAGAAGATCCAGAAAACATTGAGTACTGGAGACACTTTTTTGCAATGAAGAAGGGTGAAGAACTGAATATTGAAGATGACGGAGACTCCGATGAAACAGGTTCAACTTGCTCTTCCGAATCTGATTCATTCGATGCTCTCTCCGATGATTTGAATGAAACGGAAGAATCCGAGTCTTCGTCTGAACAATCTGAGCGTGAAGGATCGGAAAGCGACAATGATTTCGATGTTGTGGAGCATGAAGAAGATGAGATGAAAAAATAAGGTGATTTCCCTCAAATTTGACAGTACTAACTTTTGTTTTTCAGAGCGTCCCGCCATCTTCCTTTCCTCGAAGATGTTCATAATTCTGTTGTTTCCCTTCTGTGCATAAGTTTATCATTTATTCTACCTCCAAAAAAAACTGTAAAATTTGTAAAAATTTCCAAAAAATGTGTTCGTCATTTATCAAGTTTCATGGATTCTTCTGAGAACTTCTTGTAAATTCTTTTGTTTTCAATTAACCTCTTGATGTTGCAAATCATGTTTTGTTTGAAATGAAGTATTTATCCCAGAGGATCAAGGAGGAGAAGAACCGTTTGAGAAAACAGCAAAAGAAGTGCTCGAAATACTGTAAAATCTGTCTTAGAAGGGCATGCCCTTCTATTTTTACATCACTCAAAAAAATATTTCTGAATTTTCAAAATAGATCATAACATCTGTTGGAAAAGAGATTTGAAACATAGTTTCAGAAGTGTCCAGTCAAATTATAACGAGAATTCTGATAAGACTAACTTCAATCCGTTTGAACTTCAAGAAAGCGCTCATTTGAACATATTTTACAGTATATAAAGTAAAATAGGTCATAACTTGACTCACGTTGACATTGTGCCAATTTTTATTTCAGATTCTGAATCAGCAAGGATTCGATATGGGCCAAAACTATGGTAAACAGTTCAATTCGCGCCCTCATGTAGTCCCGTTTTTAGTAACCGAAAAAATGACAAAATTTACAAAAATTCGAATTCGAAAATCATAATCATTACGACAACATTCGTTGAATTTCACAACGCTTCAACAACTTCTACTCGTTTCTCTGAAACCCAACCCACCTCCGTACCCTTTCGAAATTCACGTACCAGGCTTTTTCTGTTCTACCTCCATCCCATCAAACTTTGCTCTTTCAAGTGAAGTTTACATGTACCTAACATCCATAAATCAGATTGGTAGAGATGATATTTTTTTCTAGTTCCCCCTTCTCACCAAAGTGTCATGTGGGAAGAACGAGGTAAAAACATGAAGGTCACTCATCCGTTTTTAATCGAGAATCAACGAGGCTAAAGGTGAGACGAAGGAGAAGTTACTAAAGTTTCTTGGGTTCACTTTGATACTTTTTTTGAGCGATCGAGAGAACCTTCACACTTGCGGTGCTGTTTTCTTCATATTTTTTTTAGTTTATTGTACGATTTCTTTAACATGCCTGCCATATATTTCTTTTCGGAGAAAAACAATGCACAGGGGACGTTTTCGGAAAGCAAAAAGCAGCGAATGCTGTTATAATTTTCTTGTTTTTCTTTTCATTTTTCATATACATACGTCCCACAGAAAGAGAGACCCCACCCACTCGCCCCAATTTTTTCCTTCTTCCAGTTGACCAAAAACATGTACTAGTTGAACCAGACTGTAACCCGTGTCTTCGTATTTCGGGAGCATGAAGTGGTGACAAAAAAAGAAAACGAGAAGACAAAATATTTACGAGATGGCGGAAGAGTTCGTTTTCTTCTTTGCACGTTTTTGGTGTGTGTTGATATACATTCTAGATTCTGAGAATAGTTCTAAAACGGGATTAGAGTTGGTAATTATTTGAGATGCCCGATTTAGATCCAGTTTCATTTAATAAGATATTCGGAGGGCAAGGTTCAGCAAGTTCAAAAAATTTCAAAATTCATCAACGTGGTTCTGAACTTTGCTCTTTTAATCAGATCAGTGTAACGGAATAATCTCATAAGTTTATTATTGTATGGGAATTTTCTTGCATTCAAAGATTCCTCTTAATGAATTGGTGGATTTGGTGGATGATGTTCATCTCGATCTGGGTCCTTTTTCTTTTCTCTGGAAGTGGTAGGTCTTCGGTAAAAATATTCCACATGATGGTGACCAAAAAACTAAAATCCGTTGGTTGCAAATCCTTGCTAATTCAATTTTCTCATGCGTTATTTTGAGAAGTGCAATGTAGGGTTTCTTCAAAAGAATAGTAAAGTGTACGATGAATCTCGGCTATTTTAGATCAGGCCCAGTTGAGGACAGATTCATTTTGAATAAAAAACTTTGGAACACATCAAACTAACTTTACTTCTAGACCCACCTAGAATAACGAAAATACAAAAAAGGACGTCAGATGTCGTCATTTTTTACGTTAACGGAAACTAATCCAGGGCTCTGTGGTCCCCTTTTCTCTTGTCATTCCTCTTTATTTGGTTCCGTTGTTGTCTCGTGTCCGATGATGTTGTCTTTGGACTTTTACTTTTGTGAAGGACATCATCTATACGAACATTGAATCAGTAGAAATCCTGGGAACTCTAAACCCAAAGGTTATGATTTTCGAATTCGAAGAACTCTTAGATTTTGCCAATTTTTCGGTGACTAAGTTCTCATAGTCAAATCAAATTACAGTAGTTGTGTGCATAACTGACAACTGCTATTACGGGAAATCTGTGTTATAAGGGCACCCCGACGAGCTCAAAATGAGCACATCCTTGAAGTTCAAACGGATTGAAATTAGCCTTATTAGAATCCTCATCGAGAGTGGACTGAACTAGTCACAAGTTATGCTTCAAATCTCTTCTTCAAGAGATGTTATGATCTATTTGGAGAATTCAGAAATATCTTTTTAGGTGTTGAAGAAATAGAGAGGCCCTTTTTTACGGTAATTTAAAATAGTTTGACTGTTCGAGTACGCTAGTTAGAAGTTCGATCAAACTGTGTAATACTTATAACTGACTATTTGACCCTACTTATTTATCATTATTCGAACCCAATACATCTTCAAGGTTATTTATTGTGTTTTGAATGCTTTCATGCTCATTCTTATGGGCGGTCCATCTTCGTGTGTCCTTTCCAAGAACGTTCACATATTCATATATCTTAAACCGCTTCTAGAAGTTCCTGCTTTTTTTGACTTCACATTTTTCTGTTGCATTTTTAATAAACTTCCATCTACTTGGGATCATTCAACCTCCTAAATTACCCTTATTTGCCCTGTCATCGCCGTAGTTCTTTGGACCATTAGAACCTCTTCCCTCCTACTCATCAATTATTTATATTATAAACCTCCCCTTCTTCTTCTCCCCTTATCCTCACACAATTTCGGTCATCTCCTCATTTAACCGGGTCACGAGAGGCCACGATGATGACCATCTGCTCCTCGTGGCCCCGTTTCCTCCGGTTGTCTTCTGTCTATCTGTGTCTCTTCTGATTTCGAACACTATTTGCCGGTTTTGTTTCTATCTCTAAATCTGGTATCCCTCACTATTGCGTCAAGTTCCTCAATTTTTGTGTGGATTGGGGGATACTGATGTTTATTTTGTGACGAGGAACATAATGATGCTTTTTCTCGCCTTTTGGTTACCAGTTGGGCTTTATGGTGACGTTTCATCAATTTGTTTAAGACGCGTTGCGGGAGAGCCTCGACTACCCGGCGACACAAAAAATTAGGTCAAAAAATTTAAATTGGCTGAAATTAAACATAGTGATAGTACTAAATGTCCTGAATACATTAATTGTGTTTTGAGCCCAAACGGTCCCCTATGTGCTGAAATACGGTCAAAAATCTGAAAAAAATGAATTTTCTTTCCTGATTGAGATATCGATGTAATCTTTTTTGCAATCAATTTCTGGCATGTTTTCAATCATGTTTTGTGTTGAAGTCAATTAGATAGCTTTGCTCCTTCATTTAGAAAATTACGAAAAAATGTCAAATTTTCGACTTTTTTTGATAAAAGTGATTTTTGTGGCTCGGGGAGCCAAGAAGACGGACGTTTTTATTTCAGATTCGGAATCTGCGCAAAATTTGCTACAAAACCCATACTATGCTCGTGTATATCTCGGGAGCACTAAAAAGTTACGTTGTGATAAACATAGTGCACCGGAAAAAAATTTCCGGTTTTTTTCGGAAAACACCTTTTTTCTACTAGAGTTTGTACTGAGCAGTAAAAAGCGTTAATAGCATTCAATTCAGCCTTTTTTGAGCTTTCAAAAAAGTATTAAATCATAATTGTATATTCAATATGAAACATTTTGTAAGAGGTCAACGTTCCCACAATGGATTTCCAGTATACCATAAATGGTTGAAGTTTTCCGGGTTCAATTTTTCTCAATTTTTTATGGGTTTTTAGTTGTTTTCAATTGTTTTTAATGTATTCTTTATTTTTCGTTTTGATTTTAGCCTCTAGTTAGATTTTCAAAAGCAATTCTGATACTCATTTTCCATTCTATTTGTAACAAGCGTCAAATGACCTACATGGTGGGGAAAATTATGACTAGAGGCTGAAATCAAAACGAAAAATAAAGAATTCATTAAAACAATTGAAAACAACTAAAAACCCATCAAAAATTGAGAAAAATCGAAACCGGAAAACTTCAACCATTTATGGTTTACTGGAAATCCATTGTGGGAACGTTGACCTCTTACAAAATGTTTCATATTGAAGATACAATTATGATTTAATACTTCTTTGAAAGCTCAAAAAAAACTGAATTGAATGCTATTAACGCTTTTTTACTGCTCAGTACAAACTCTAGTAGAAAAAAGGTGTTTTCCGAAAAAAACCGGAAAATTTTTGTCGGGTGCACTATGTTTATCACAACGTAACTTTTTAGTGCTCCCGAGATATACAAGAGCATAGTATGGGTTTTGTAGCAAATTTGGCGTAGATTCCGAATCTGAAATAAAAATGTCCGTTTTCTCGGCTCCCCGAGCCAAAAAAATCACTTTTATCAAAAAAAGTCGAAAATTTGGCATTTTTTTGTTTTTTTCTAAATGAAGGAGCAAAGCTATCTACTTGACTTCAACACAAAAAATGATTGAAAACATGCCAGAAATTGATTGCAAAAAAGATTACATCGATATCTCGATCAGGAAAGAAAATTCATTTTTTCAGATTTTTGACCGTATTTCAGCACATAGGGGACCGTTTGGGCTCAAAACACGATTAATGTATTCAGGACATTTAGTACTATCACTATGTTTAATTTCAGCCAATTTAAATTTTTTGACCTGATTTTTTGTGTCGCCGGGTGTTGGTCAGTGGTCGAGTCTCTCTGGCAATGCGTCTTAACAGTTTCCAATATAGATTTTGCAGTGTAAGAACCGTCGTTTTTTAACAAGTTCTGAAACTGGATATTGAAAAGTTCAAGCGGAAAATTTTTGCTAATCCTTGAGTTTTGGAATCACGAGACTCTGAAACATCAAGAACATAAACATTTTTACAGGGCTTCTTCTTCTTTTTCTCGAAAAAGAGATAGAAACGGTCACACGGTTTGAAAAAATCCCAGTGTCAGCTATTTTTTCCGCTGTCAAAAATCCAAACTTTTTGTGTGTTGCTCATGCATAACCTTGCTCTAGGGGCCTATTAGTCATTACACTTTGTAAAATCTTCATTCTCTCTGCGTCTCTTACTCTTGACACTGTCTTATTTCACAACCAGACATCACTTGATATCATTTTTCACTTGTCTTTCATTCATCTCTTTTATTCTACTATCTGATCACTTATTTTATTAATTGATCATCAAACTTTGAATAAAAGTAAACTGTTTGAGAATCCAGAGAATCATCGGCAACAATGGGTGGCGTTTTATCCGGAGACCGAGTGTTCAATGACAGTAAAGCGATTCATAATGTTGACAAGCAGATGCTCCATAATCAGTAAGTATCCTTGAAATTAATGAAAAACTCAGGGAGTACCGACCCTATTAGTAATAGCCAATACCACTTATCCCTGTACCAACCAGAGGTCAAAATTTTCCCACCACGTGTGTTTGAAGTTTTAAAAAGTTTTCTCTGTGCAAATATTTGCATTTCATCACGATTACCATCACCCAATTCTGATGCATCAAATCGAGATGAGGTGTCTCGTTTTTCCTTTTTGGATTCTCCACGTTTTCGGTATTTTGTTACCGAAATAGAATGTAGAGCCAAGCAAAAAAGGTTGCTTTGTGAACCTACATTTGAAAAGGATTAGACAGGGAAGGAAATTTAACTGTGACGTAGACTGAAAACAACAGGAATTCAGAAATCAGAAATTTAGAAAAAGGGATTCGTTGAGTCTCTTGCAACTTTGAAACTCTCTGATTTCCCAAAACGTGGACAAACTACGCACACACTTCACACCTTATCACTTATCCCTAGACAGTTCTTAGAACGCTTGCAATCTTTTTTTTTGCGTAATCATAAGGTGTGAAAATAAACAGACCGTTTCGGTACAGTTTCCAAAGAGAGGAAAACAAATAAAGTGGGAAAGAGTTCAAAAGTTGGAATGTGGAACTCATAAGCTTCACATTTTGAATTTTTACGGTGTCGTTATTTTCTTTATCAATTGGTAGGAAAACTACTTTGAACTCCCGTTTTAGGGGTTATCACAAAAACTCGGCGACGAAAAGAAGTTTTGGTTTTTAATGCCAGTTTGGCATAAAAATTTTGATTGATACTATCTGAATGGTTTCTTTCAAAAAGTCTTGTAAGAAGGTTTGGAACTCTTTTGTTCGTGAGACTGCTGGCTGGATTAGTTGCTTGTAAGTGGAACTACTTATTTGCGTATTCTTTAAAACAAGGTTCAAATTGAGCTCCACATTTTTTGACATCAGAACGTTTTGTCACTCTGAGCGTACAGCTAATAATTTAATCTGATTGAGTTACAAATGTTAAAATGCTAAAACGCTTAAAAATAATGTCATTATTTCTGAAAAGGTGACATGTAAAAAGTTTCAGCTAGAATGGGGTGTGTTCAACAACATTCTAGAATTCCATTCATACCGCGAATCATTTCCTGTCAGAATCAAAAGATTACATGTTCTCGTTTCAGCAAAACTCCAGCATTCAATAATCTCCACCCTCTCAAATAGTAATCCTTAATAACCTAGCTTGCAAAAAAAATTTCAGTTCACTTTTTGGCGCAACATTTTCTCTCCGTATTCCGTCTCCTCTGTGAAATTAGATAACGGTATAATTCAACCCCATATCACAATCAAATTTATCATTTGTAATCTGCCTATGATGCTGCTGGCGCTGTGCTGACTTTTCGCCTTGCTCTTATCAGTTCGGGAAGATAGAGAGAGGCTGAGAGTGAGAATGAGAAAAAAAATGGGCAACTTTTTTTGATTGGTTTTGGTTGCTGTCTGTCTTAGACTTCTTTTCTAACCTAATTTCTAGAAACAGTTGCTTTATTTTGTCTTGAAAACCTACCTTTCTTGGAACTTTCGCACCGGAATAGATGAGCTCAAAGTAGGATTCCTCTATCACATACGTATTTCTAGGTGGTTTCAAAACTTTTCTACGATCTAGATTATACGCCTTGTCTTACGAAAACGATCACTCTGAAAAGGTTAATTATCTCGAAAACTTACAGTGACCCAACTCTATCAGTGAGCTGTCCGGAAGTGACCACCGACATGCACGAGCGTCTCAACTTCCCGAAAGTCGAACTTCATTTGCATCTCGATGGAGCAGTCAGATTTGACACACTGCTAGACCTCTCTCAGTAAGTGTTTCAGTTGACTAACTTTCCCAAAGTGATCATTTTCCAGACAAAAAGGAATCTCGTTAGCCGGAGCAAAAACTGTAGATGAACTCAAAAAGGTGCTAGTCACCCATGAGCCAGCTAACCTTTCAAAAGTTCTCGAAGCATTCGAAATTTTTTTGCCAGTGATTCGAGAAGACTTGGCTGCTATTGAACGTGTCGCTTATGAGCTTTGTGAAGATCAGCATAACAACGGAGTTGTCTATTTTGAAGGCAGATATTCTCCACACTTGTTGCTCAGCAATGATTATCCAGAAGTAACAGCAGCTCATGTAGTGGCAGCAGTCAAGAAGGGATTCGATCGAGGAGAGAAACAGTTTGGAATCAAGGCTCGTTCAATTCTTTGCTGTATTCGAGGACTTGACAAGAAATTCCCACAATTGATTCTCGATTTGGGTATGTCTTTCATTATCTTCCTAGTAAGATTGATTCTCTTTTTTAGCCACTGACTTGAAACAACTTGGAGTCGTCGCTATTGATGTCGCCGGATCAGCTCACGGAGCCGACGAGCAATACGAACCAGAAGTTGTAGCCGCATTCCAAGAAGCATACAGAAGAGGAATTCACAGAACAGTTCATGCTGGAGAATCTGGTGGACCGAAGGAAGTGATGAGAGCTATTGAAGATATGCATGCAGAGAGAATTGGACACGGATATCGTATTATGAGAGATGAACAGTTGTACGTCGAGAACTTTGTTAACTCAAAATCTGTTCATCTGGAAGCTTGCCCATATTCATCAGTAATGACCGGAGCTGTTCCATTAGATTGGAAGAATCATCCAATCTCGAGATGGGCAAAGGATGATGTCAACTTCTCGATTTCCCGTGATGATCCAACATGTTTCGACAATTCGATGCTCAGTGAATTGACTCTTGCTCACAAACAAGTTGGATTGGATGTTCATCAACTTTGGAAAGCGGTAATTTATTGATTATTTTTATGGGACAATATATATTTATTCGATTACAGCAACTCAACGCCGCCCGTTCCTGTTTCCTTCCAGAAGACGAAAAGGCTGAACTCGTTAAATTGATTGAATCTGCAGAGCCTCCGCGTCCATAAACATTTCATTGATTTTAGTTCTTATTTTCAAATCTCCTAATCCCTTTATCTTATCCTTCTTCTTCCACTCCGTCACACATTCCCTTTGAATCGATATTTTCAGATTCCTCCTCCAAAGTAACCACGTTCTTTGTCTCTTTGTTCGTCCTACTACTTTTCACTTTGTCTGAATAAACCATTCACTCAATTTTTGTGAAACTCGGAACACATTCACACCAAAGCTGGGCTACAACAGATTTCGGCAACCCATTCAAATTTGATTAACTTTTTTCAAGAGGATCGGGTGAAAATACGGTCAACAAGAAAAATTTTTCTTGTTAAAAAACTATCAAATGGTTGGTTTAAAACCCGTCAAATTTCGTTAAAAATTAGCAGAGTTACAACTTGTGTTGCCAAAAAATTGCCGTTTTTAGCAATTTCGTCAACATTTCGGCAACACAAGGCGTAACTCTGTTAATTTTCAACGAACTTTGACGGTTTTTCTTAATTAATCGGTAGCTTATTTCATAAGGAACATTTATTCTGTTGACCGTATTTTTACCCGACCCCCACTGAAAAAAGTTATTCTCATTTGAATGAGCTGCCGAAATCAGTTGCCGCCAGCTCTGATTCATACTGATTAGAAGATTTTGAGATAGTCTAGTCTTTTAATAACTAAAAGAAAATCAAGAGTATGAACCTTTGGACTTAGACGAAAAATGTGACTTCCCCCTTTTTCTTATCAAGGTGTCTCCGTATTATTTCGAAATTCATCGAAGATCTTGCTAGCCTTAGTTTTCGATGTTTGGACAGTTTATGTGGAGTATAAAAGAAGGTTTACAGTGGCGGCAAATGGTGAGGGTCACTTTACGTTTATGTTTATAACTTTGCTCAAATATGTTCAATCGACACGAAATTTGGCATGTTACTGAACGATATGACTGAGAGTAAAAAATATAGTTTTTTGAGAATCAATTTTCATTCTGGACTCCAGAATCCTTCCGGATGTAGGCGTCATCCAAAAATCAAAAAAATAACTTTTCCTGTGGCCAATGAATTTTTGTAATTTGTTTGAGAAAATGTTGGTACTAGATGAAATAAGTAACATACAAAGTTTGGTTCACTTTGGATGATTGGCTCCGGAGATATGGACGTCGGAGCACAAAATAACATGTTCCGAACATTGAGCATATCTCGGCTGAAACTGATCGTAGGACTCTCAAATTTTCGGGGAATATGCATCTTGTTTTGCTCTACAAAATGGCAAAAAGAATATTTAATTTTGAGCGAAATTTTTTTTTTCGATACACTGCCTCCATTTGGTCAGAAGTAGCCCTGTACTTCGCCAAAATATTTTTTGCTCAAAATTGAAAATTCTTTTTGCCATCTTGTAGAACATTTAAAAATACATATTATCTGAAAATTTGAGAGTCCTACGATCAGTTTCAGCCGAGATATGCTCAATGTTCGGAACATGTTATTTTGTGCTCCGACGTCCATATCTCCGGAGCCAATCATCCAAAGTGAACCAAACTTTGTATGTTACTTATTTCATCTAGTACCAACATTTTCTCGAACAAATTACAAAAATTCATTGGCCACAGAAAAGTTATTTTTTTTGATTTTTGGATGACGCCTACATCCGGAAGGATTCTGGAGCCCAGAATGAATTGCAATTTTCAAAAAACTATGTGTTCTACTCTCAGTCATATCGTTAAGTAACGTGCCAAATTTCGTGTCAATTGAACATATTTGAGCAAAGTTATAAACCTAAACGTAAAGTGACCCTCACCATTTGCCGCCACTGTATGTGTTGGGTATTTCACTTTTTCCTTATTCTCTATTTTAAAATATTAGACAACAATAATATTACAGTAATCATGACAGTCAACAGTCCACAAGTGTCCAAAGAAATGCGTGAAATTCTCAACTTCCCCAAGGTCGAACTTCATTTGCATTTTGAAGGAGCTGTTAGATTTGAAACCTTGCTAGATCTTGCTGAGTTAGTTTCAAAATAATACATTTTATATTAGTTCTTCATATTTTCAGAAAGAAAGGGATCTCGTTAGCCGGAGCAAAAACTGTGGAAGATTTGAAAAAGGTTCTTGTCACTCATGAGCCGGCGAATCTTGCGAAAGTTCTCGAAGCATTCGAAATCTTCTTGCCCGTACTTCGTGGAGATTTGAATGCCATTGAACGGGTTGCTTATGAGCTATGTGAAGATCAACATAGCAATGGAGTTGTCTATTTTGAAGGAAGATATTCTCCACATTTAATGCTCTGTAATGATCATCCGGTAAGATACTTTTTGTATGCCACCTTTTTATCGCATTGTCTGTAGGATGTGACAGCTACTGATGTTGTGGCCGCGGTCAAAAAAGGTTTCGACCGTGGAGAGAAACAATTCGGGATCAAGGCTCGTTCAATTGTATGTTGTATTCGCGGACTCGACCGAAAATTTCCTCAATTCATTCTCGACTTGGCCACGGATCTCAAAGAATTGGGAGTTGTCGCTATCGATGTAGCAGGAACAGCTCACGGAGCCGACGAGCAATACGAACCAGAAGTTGTTGCCGCTTTTCAGGAAGCGAAGAGAAGAGGAATTCACAGAACAGTTCATGCTGGAGAATCTGGAGGTGTTAGAGAAGTTATGAAGGCGATTGAAGAGATGCATGCAGAGAGAATTGGACATGGATATCGTATCATGAGAGATGAACAGTTGTACATCGAGAACTTTGTAAACTCGAAATCTGTTCATTTGGAAGGATGCCCTTATTCTTCAGTGATGACTGGATCTGTTCCGTTGGATTGGAAAAATCATCCAATGTCCAGATGGGCTAGAGACGATGTCAACTTCTCGATTTCTCGCGATGATCCAACATGTTTCGACAATTCGATGATGAGTGAGCTGACATTGACTCACACCAAAATTGGGTTGAATATTCAGCAGCTCTGGAGAACGGTAAGTTATCGGTATCCCGTTTAGTTAATCATTGATTCATTTCAGCAACTGAATGCCGCTCGTTCCTGTTTCCTTCCAGAAGCCGAAAAAGCTGAACTCGTTAAATTGATTGAGTCTGCAGAACCTCTATAAATTAGTCGCCTTTTTCCGAATGTTTGTTTCCGTTTTTGTTTTGTTTCTATGAAATGAAAAGTCAGCCAGTTTTTAAAATAATTGATTTAATTTTGGCCGAAAAATCAACAAGAAATAACAAAAAATAAGGAAATCTACACTAAAACGAGCAGGAAAGAGCGAAGGAACATCCGATAAATTCATAATCACATGGCAGCTCCGTTGGCTTGAGCGTTGAGCAATTGGTGCTCCTGGAATCGTTGTGAGACCCGTTGTGTCATCTGAAAATATAATAAAGCCATTATTACCATGACACAATAATAATTCAAAAATTCTCACCTTTAGAAATTTGTCGAGACAATTATTGGCGCACGACTCTTCCTTTGCGTTCACCGTCCGACTGCCGAATTCGTTGACACATGACGTAAAGCATTGCTCAGCAACCAAATTGTATTGTGTGAGAAAATCACGGAAGGTCTGAATGTTCTGTTCGCTGGCCATCTGAAAAAAATAGTGTAGCAGCGAGAAAAAATAGTTCATGTGCTTTGGAAGAGGGAAAAAAGAGGAAAATCCGAACCAACTATGAAGATTTTACTTTTAAACTGTTTGTGAATTATCGAGACATGCGTTTAGTTGTGATTTACACTTGAAATCATTGAATTAAACCTTGAAAAATCCAAGAAATCCAAAAATTGCATCGAAAAATAAATTTATTTTCGGTGAGTCCGCTGGCGCAGCTTTGCAGGCACCTGCGTCTCTTCATTTCTCACACACTCTCGCCACCCACTGAAAAAATCAGAATCAGCGGAATTTCGGATAAAGGATTCATTTCAAAATTAAAAAGAAGAAGCAATAAGTATCTACAGCTGTCGTTTACCCACAAAAGATATAAATGAACAACATTAGTTAGCTCAATTGACCAGTAATTTATTTATTTATGGAGCAATAAGTTGAGGTCCTCAATGTCTTTGGACTTTCGATCTCTTTGAAACGGATTCATCTGTCACTTTCTTGTCTGATCTATCGCTGTTGAGCAACTTTTTCGGTAGATGGCGCTGAAATAATCATCATCCAGCCACCCGTTATAATAAGAACTCAATACCTGTCGTTTCGAAAAGAATCCTACTGTTGCTCCTTCTGGAATCACAAAGGTACCATGACGAAGTTCTTTTCTATAAATACATGATTATTAGAATTATTCAAAACCTGTGAATAACTTACATAGCTGCTTTGAACTCCAAAAGAAAAATGGATTCCTTGAAAACCTTTTTCGCAGCACACATCTCTTCAAACCTTCGTTTTTTCGATTCATAATTGGTGTGAGACTGTAGAATCGGCAAATTCCTGAACTCGTTGGAATATTCTGAATTGTCTAATTCGTTGTAGTCCAACTGGAAGAACTCGAGAAACAGTTCTGAAATATATTTTGTATTCGAGTTTGCAGTGTTTGGTTACGTTGCAGATTGTCGTAAAGATCCTTTGGGAAAACTTGAGGATTTCCATAACGATGATGTTTCTCTCCTGGAATGATCCAAAAACGCTGAATATCAGATTGAATAGTACATGCGTTCCCAAGAATTTGAAATAGATAGTTTTGCAGTCTGATGTGAGCTGGAACAGTTGGGTCAAGCATTCGGATTGATTCAATCTCGATCGGATTTCCCTGAAAATTATTTCAATGTTTTCTTGCTAGAATAAAACTTCATACAGAGAATGGTGGCGTCAAGGGGAACGAAAACTCAGACTTTACAGCTTTAGGGCAATCGGTGGCAAAGTTGAAATTATCTTTTGTTGGTGTTATTGTTCGAACTGGTTTAGAAGGCCTGTTTGCAGCAACGAGAGCTAGTTGAGCCTGGAAATCAAAGATTGACATTAAAATCGAATTAGAACAATTACCGCCAAGCCATATCCATGCATCATAGCATTCATGCTGGTGATGGAGTCTGTTTGTAAAGTATCTGGCACTTGAGGAAATGGCACAATCATTGAATTTCTTTCTACGAATGTACTTATATCTTGTGAGATTCCTTGTTGTCCAGTCTCGTAAGCATTGTGAATAGCCAATCCAGCAGCAACTAAGTTCAGTTTCCCACCTTTGACTGATTGATCAAGTTGTAGTCTCAATTCTGATTTCCTTTTTCGTTTTCTGGGAGGTTCCGTAGAATCAGGAGATGTTTCATCGAGGAACTGCTCGAAGTCCACATCTTCATCTTCTGGCTCCGGGATTTCCGTTTTGACTTCCATTAAATCCAGAAGATTGCTCATTGCTTTCCGATTGCACAAATTAACCGAAGAGCAGACGAAAATAACGATCCACGTACGGAAACTTAGGAGAGCGAAAAAAACTGGCGAAATAGGAAGAGACCACAGGAACTGAGAGTAAAATGTAAAGCGGCACAAGCGCCATTGACGAGGGCACAGAAACGGCACTCTCGTTCTCTGAGTGTATATATGTGTGTTTGGAGAAGAAGAGGAACTCATGTGAGAGAATGTGCCAACATTGGTGAGAAGAATAGATAGGGTTGCTTCGAGGGGTTCAGGTCTAAATACGGTAAAAATGTCTTAAAAAAGAAGTTGTAATCATCAACTCCATATAACAAAACAGACAATTTTTGAAAAATAATTCCTTGAATAATGTAACGTTGATTTTGAATCCGTTACCGCAGCCCGAAGGGTTTTCTGAAATTTTAAGACAGAAGCGTTTCAGTGTCTGTTCAAACGAAATTCTGATCTTCAAACTCGGATTTTGAGAATTTCAGAACTTTAAAGCTTGAGAATTTCAAACTCTCGGAATCTCAGAATTTATGAACAAGAATCCCAAAAAAAATGGTAATCTGGTCCGCTGAGTTTTTTTACAGCAACCGATCATCGTGCAGATATTCCGCTATTGAACCTGTTCAAATCAATGGTCCCGTGCTGGAAACGTCTACTGGAACTGAATCATCATAAAATCCAAATGCGTTTAAGAAATCCGAGCCAAACCTAATTCCCATATCCAGACAGATTCTGACTTGTCCTTCCTGATATTTAGATCTTTTGATCTATTTCACACCAATCTCCTCCCAAATGAATCTCGTCTCAACAAATATTAAAACGGGAAAGGCTTTCCTCTCTTTCATTCTCTTTCTTCGTGTTTCGATGCTCATTTTGCACATTCTCCCCCGTTTCCCTTTTCTCTCTGAACCTTCTTATCTCTCTTCACGTGTGTAACTTTTAAAATTTCCGATGTTAGACATGAATTTATATATACTCCCTCCCTGTTGCAAAAGTTAGTTAATCTCTCTTGAATATGCTTAGAAGAGACTATAACGTAGTGTTCAATCAAGACACAAACATCGACTCCCGAAGATTCGGAAACTGTGTCAATTGAAAAAAAGGGTCTAGCTGTTTTAATGATCTTTTTGATTGATTTTTCCAAATTTCTTTGTGTTTCAGTAGAAGATTCTTTTTGATGTTCTGTGTCACCTTGAAAATGCTTTATTCTCGAGAAACGGCATTGACATGGAAGCTGTAGCGTAGTTTCATTCTTTACTTGGAAAGTCAAACTTTTTTGTATTTTCCTTTCCAATTAGACTTCACTTATCACTGATTGACAACAATTGATCTTCTGTTCTTATTCCCCAAATGATCTTTTTTTTCCTTTTTACTCCAAAGAACGACCAAGTTTCACTGACCTTCTAAGACTACCCTAATCCCTTCCCTGAATCTCCCTGATAAGTTCCAGTCCAGTACATTTTGTGTTTTCGTTGTAGTCGTATTCTAGTCTGAATTTGTCAGCTCCCTTGTGATTAAATTATTAATCACAGACTTGCATGATTTCTTTTCTTCTATTTTTTCGTCTTCCTTTTACCAAAAGGATCAACGAAACAGGCATCAGGCGCGACACATCAAAAATAGTCAGATTTTTCCAAAAGACTGTTGGGTCCATGTTTTTTCAGCACCTGTCTGGAAAGTGCATGTCAGCGGGTATCAAATTCCTGTCATAGAGGATCCATGTGCCTCCCACGTGGACTCCAACTTCGCAACGTGTCACATGGTTCAACATAATCTGATTTTTAAAAATTAGCGAGTTCTGCGCCGAAAATGCATACATTTTAATAACCTCGTAATCTATGACCAGTTTATGGGAGACCGTCACATACAAAAAAGAGTAGAAACTCCCAAAAGACACCCGTGAAAATCAAAAAGTACGAGTGTTAGATATCAGGGTAATTATAGAGACGGAGGTATTGGAAGTGAGAGATAAGCGTTTCTTCCTGTCTGCGTCTCTCTGATCGGTACAGTCTCTCGTTTACATAGTTTCCGTGTTTTACCCTTCGTTGACGAAGAAGATCGAGACAACTTTTATACATGTTTTATACACACATCTACTAATAATTTGATGTATTTTTCCTATATCCTGAGTGGAATCTACTAGAACCTGGGCACCAAGATTGTCAGACGGCCGGCCCTTTTGGAATTTTTCTTTATGGTTCGGGACCTTCTGATTATGGAAACCTAGGGCGGCCGCGCGGCCCTGAGCTATTTTCATCGAAAAAGCTTATTTTAAAAAGAGCGGCCGAATTCAACCGTGGCGGCCTACCCACGGCACGGGCCGCGGCCCAGAGCCGGTCGTGTGAGACCCTTGAAGTTTTCTTTGTTTTCTAAATATTGATGCAAAATCTCTTCATCCAAAAGAATCCAGAAACTTTTCAAACGTCATCATCTTGTTTTTGTAGATATCACTTCTGTGATCACCTCAAGACTATCTCAATACACTTCCTATTTGCTCTCAATCTCTATACAAGAACATACACAGAGCAGAAAGACGTGGTATTTGTCAGTGGAAACGACGACAAAAGACTACTACAATACTATGACACATATTGATGAAGCTCTCCTAGTTTGGGAAAAAAATTGGTTAGGGAGAGAAGTTCTAGACTTTGGCAACACAAGTCGTAACTCTGTTAATTTTCGATGAAATTTGACGATTTTTAACTAATCGATAGCTTTTTTAATAAGGAACAGTTTTCTTGTAGATCGAATTTTTACCAGATCCTTCCGAAAAAAGATGTTCAAATTTGAATCAGTTTCCGAAATTCGTTGCCGCCCAGCCCTGTTCTAGACTTTAATTTTTGATTTTTGGCTTTTTGGGAAAACCCGAACTTCTTACGAAGATCTTTGATATTTTCTTAATTTTGGACTTTCTTCTTTCCCTCTGAAACACGTGACATGTTCAGGTGGTGATTGTCTGTTTTGATGTGTCTACTCTATTACTTAATTTCATATTGCTCTCTACACTCTCTTCCTTTCATTTTTAGAAATCCTCATTCCTTCGAGATCTTTCCATTTAAAAAGCATAACCTGATTCTGAATAAGACTAATTTTTAGCAGGTGACAAAACGCTCTTTTTTCCATCTCGATCAGTGTTTCATTGATGTCAGAAAAACTATTCGGTTCAGAATGTTATTACTTGAATCAGCATGAATTACTAGGTGATAAGAGAGATCATGGAACCGGTTTTGAATAAATCTTCAGATTTAACCTTCAAATTTTCTGCCGATCACGGTTTTTACGATTTCAAGAGACGATGAGACTAGAATATTCTTCAGATTTTTTTGACGATTATTGGTCGTAGTATGATCGATTTATTTATGATTGTTGACCTCTTCTGTTCAATCGTGACATCACTACATTTAGTCTTCTACCTCCCCGTAAACTTGTCTAAATATACTAGTTTTTCATATTTCCATATCTATTTTTATCCCCTTTCATTTTCCATCCACAGCTACTGTTCTTCTGATCGTGACGTCATTGATTTCTCACTTCTCTAGTTTCCAAATCACTTCTCCCTCTTTGTGATATATACAGTGGCGAAAATAGGTGAGTACACCTTTCTTTCTAAGCGAATAACTTTGCTCAAACAAGTCCAATCTATTTGAAATTTTGCATGTTTGTAGCCTGAGAGTCTGTGAGTATTACCTATAGTTTTTTGAGAATCAAAATTTGCTCAGGGCTCCAGAATTCTACATGATGTAGGCGTGACTTCGAAATCCAAAAACAAACTTTTTCTCAGGTGATTTAGTTTTTCCCGTTGTTCCAGGAAAATGTTGCTAATTGATCAAATAGACACCACAAAAAGTTTGGCTTCATTTGGATGATCGGCTCCGAAGATATGGACGTCCGAGCACAAAATGGTACGTTTTGCTCATTGGCCCTATCAACGCTGAATATAGTCCTAGAAGTTACAAAATTTGGAGGAACATGTGTCTTGAGATACTCTACAAAATGGCAAAAAGAAATTTCAATTTTGAGCAAAAAATTTTATTTCGAAGCATGGAGCTCATTTGGACCGAATGAGGTCAGTACATCAAGAAAAATTTTTTTGATCAAAATTCAAATTTCTTTTTGCCATTTTGTAGAGTATCTCAAGATACATGTTCCTCCAAATTTTAAAACTTCTAGGACTATATTCAGCGTTGATAGGGCCAATGAGCAAAACGTACCATTTTGTGCTCGGACGTCCATATCTTCGGAGCCGATCATCCAAACGAAGCCAAACTTTCTGTGGTGTCTATTTGATTATTTAGCAACATTTTCCTGGAACAACGGAAAAAATTATCTCTCCTGAGAAAAAAGTTAGTTTTTGGATTTTGAATCACGCCTACATCATGTAGAATTCTGGAGACCTGAGCAAATTTTGATTTTTAAAAAACTAAAGGTATTACTCACAGACTCTTTGGCTACAAACATGCAAAATTTCAAGTAGATTGGACTTGTTTGAGCAAAGTTATTCACTTAGAAAGAAAGGTGTACTCACCTATTTTCGCCACTGTATGATAAGTGATAAACAGAGAGCACAGAAAAACAAGAGAGTCTTTAGGGGAAGCCAAATAACAAGAAATAGTGTAGGCGAGTTAAGAGAGATTGGTGATCTTTAAAAGTGTAAGCCCCGCCCACTTTTAGAAGACAAAGCATTCAGAGAATGATCAAAATATCAGTGATTCAGAAGAGGTGTTGGAGCAGACTAATCTGTTTTCAGACTGCTCTTTTAAGCACCGCCCACTCTGTTTCCGTTCCTCTTTTTCTTATTAGATTTTTTTTCTTCTCATTATTCTTCTTGAAAATATGACTTGCTGCATTTCCAGACGACCTATGACATTCAGTGATCCAATGGATCCACCTACGCCAGAATTTCCAATAAATGACTACGAACATGGAGGTGAGTATTTTCTTGAAACTGAAAACTGTGTAAATTATTTGAAACTTTCTAGAACGACTAGGTCATAAATTTCAATAAAAATTTCTCGTTTTCCAACACCTTCAAGACTTCTAAATGCCCACTAAATAAATAATCCTGCAAGTGGTAAAACCTTGGATTAGCCCAATCTATTCCGCATTAGCTTCTAATCTTTCTATAAAGAATTCAATACAAATGAGATATTGTTAGTCACCCAGTTGATGAACCGAGATCAAAAAGTTCAAATGAAAACCACGTCATCAGAGCTCACTCAACCATTGAAGCAGCTGATTACAGGTTGAATTCAATATTTCCTCACTTTGAGATATTCGAATTTCGTAAAACTTTGCTCACATATTTTAATTACATTTTACTTCCGGTACACTTTCCCAAACAAAAGTTCACACGGAGTTCTAAAGATATGAAATAATACATGTCTGGGGCTAGACAGAGAAAACTTCCGATTGGGAGCTGAAGGAGTAAATGTGGTTGAGATAAACAATATTAATATTGGATCTCCACTTGGCTTCCGTTTTTTTCTTGAAAACCAAAAGTAACAAACAAGACTGCTTTTCCTTGAGCACAAACTAGATGCCGAAAGGATTGATTTTACACTTGTAGACAACAAATACATCAGAACCAAATAGAAAAATGTGGTCAAAAGAACATTTCCAGAAGCCGGCCCCAGTGGTAAAACTATCGAGGAGGAAGGTCCTTGTTGTCTTGTTTGTGGAAGAGTAGCCAATACCGGGCATCATTATGGAGTTACTGCATGCCTTGGTTGCAAGACATTCTTTAGAAGAGTAGTCCTTCAGAAGAATTCACCGAAATGCAAGTACAAGAATCAGTGTCGGCTAGAAAAGAGTGAGTTGGTTAGAGATTTTTTGGAAAACAATTTTTGTGTTTTCAGGTGTCAATGCAAAACGGCTTTGTAGAAGCTGTCGTTATCAGAAATGTCTAAAAGTTGGAATGACGGAAGATGGTAAGATATTTTATGTAGAAATACTGTTTCATGGACCATATTTTCAGCTCTTCACCCATGTCGCGACGTTATTGGCCGCCGAGTGCGTCAAAATTCGAGTGATTCTTCTCCGATTTCAAGTCCACCGTCTATATCACCCCAACTATCAGTAGGTTTTCGGTTACCTCTGTGCTCCTCCTAGTGTCCGTGTTGCAGATATGCAAAATGATGTCCTTATGCGAAGCCGACTTCGAACTTTTGCAGACGATTACCGACATGGACACTGCGATCCGAACAAGGACTGCACTGGATCTGGGAGAACCGTTGAATGGAGGACAACAGATTCATTTCTACAGTCCAGTGAGTGTTTTTTCAGATTTATAATTACCGTGAAATCTGTATTAGAAGGGCACCCCAATGAGCTCAAAATAAGTACATTCTTGAAACTCAAACGGATTGAAATCCGTGTTATTAGAATCCTCATCAAAAGTTGACTAGGCACGTCGCAAAGTATGTTTTAAATGTCTTGTCCAACAGAGGTTTTGATCCATTTTGAGAATTCAGAAAGTTCTTTTTATGTTTTAAAAAATAGAGCGCATGCCTTGACGATAATTTAAATCGATTCTTCTTTTACATATAGACAATAGAAATTCTAAAACCAAATACAAAATCTTTTCAGCCTCCTGACTACTCAAATGTTTCTGTCAATCATGGAATCGGTCCATCTTTAAAAGTGGACATCATTTATCTCAGAGAATGGGTGGACAAGGTCAATGACTACGCTAAACTCAGTGACCGGTTTAAAGAGCATCTGATGTCCCGTTTTTGTTTGAGATACACTGTAATTGAACACGGACTCTTCACTGCTCAAATGCCGTATCACAAAAATGTCTGGTGAGTATTTTTTTTAATCCGATCAACAACAATATTCTTGGATTTTCAGGTTTCTATCTGATCGAACATGTTTGGTCAGCGAGTTTGAGAACCTTCCTGAAGAAATAAAAATTCATCTTACTCCGAAAGTGATATCAGAGCAGAAACTGTTGGCTCCGTTCACAGAAATGCTGATTCACGACGTTGCGGATCCATTGAGGCGGTTGAAACCAGACTCGGCCGAAATTGCGGCTGTGAAGACGTTAATGTTGTTGAGTAAGTTTTGATATCTGTTACAAAAGAAATGTCTTATTTTTTAGAACCAACATGCTTGAAAGAAGTGAAAGGAGACTATTTGGCAACCCAAGATGATTTGAAAACTATAAACGCCGTTCGTAATCAAGTAATATCTGGACTATTCTCTCATTATATCAAAAAAGGAATGGATCCCGAGCAGCTTCCGATCAGGATCAGCGAGGTAACTGATTTCTACTTTACGCCCGGTATTTTAACTTTCGTTTCCAGATTCTTGAACTGACTGGTGGTGTGGAAATGTGTGCGAATCGTGCTCTGGAGGAGATGCATCTACTTCGTGTCTTCAATTTATCGGCTTTCGATGAGTACAGTGCTGAAGTGATTTTTGGATTGTATCGAGATTATTGAAACTGTTTAGGTTCTCATTTTTTGATATCATATCGTCATGTCCTCATGGAAAGAAAAACTTCTCACAATTGTGATGTTAGATTTTTCAGAGATTTTGAATAAACACTTTTATGGCACGAGTTGTATTTTGCAAAAAAAGAAGTTACTTACAAAAAATAAAAATTTTGAAACGAAGAAAAGAAAAGCTCGAGCGCCTCCGGAACTGTGCGATTTTTTTCAAGGTTTCGTGGAAATCGGTTCTCTGGCTACTACAATTTTAATTTAAACATTTAACAAATAATTCACAAAAAGTATTTCAGTTATTCACATGGTTACATGGACATCCGTTTAATGTACTCGCCTATTTTTTGTGCATTGATGTATGTTGTTACTTCGGTCAAGCTTTTTGTTATCACGATCTTTCCGAAGTATCCAGCTCAATGAAGCTTCAAATTCGTTGTTCTTGCCTCAACTCTTGTGTGACCCTCATCATTGAATAAACCTTTTATTCATATCCTATTTTCATCCCGTCTTCCCAGGTGGTTACTACGCCACCGACAGACACAACAATAATCATCAAAACTAATGACAAAGAACGAAACAACAGACCCGGTGTTCGTACTCAGTCTGAGGTTCTGATAACCATAAATTTGCTATGCATAAACAGATGATTTGCTAAATCAAAGATTGGGAACATTCCGTGCTCCGAGACAATTCGCAACACCAGTCGCAGTCGCAGTGTTAAAAATTTCTTTTTTATTTGTCCTAGATATTTCTGAATTCTCAAAATGGATCATAATGTCTGTTGGAAAAGAGATTTGAAGCATATTTTGGGTCATGACCAGCCAATTTTAAAGTAGGATTACAGTCATTTTTTTAATATTCTCAAATGATCGTCCCAATCCCAGTATTTACAAAAATAACAATATTTTTGCACAAAAATCGTTAAAACTCGAGAAAATCGATTTTCAAAACGCCAACTTACATTTTTTCTAACCCAATTCAATGAATGTAGAATTTTTCGCTGATTCAAATGCACCTAATATCGCTGCTCAAAACGCCCTAGAAAATTTTTTATTAACAATTTTTCAATTGTCGCGCCGACCGCTGCTGCGACAGCGGCGAGCGCGACAGCAGACTCAAGTCGGCAGCGGGCGGCGCGACAAAGTGCAATTTCGTTCATAAAAATGTTTCTATTGCGTTTTGAGCAGCGATATTAGGTGCATTTGAATCAGCGAAAAATTCTACATTCATTGAATTGGGTTAGAAAAAATGTAAGTTGGCGTTTTGAAAATCGATTTTCTCAAGTTTTAACGATTTTTGTGCAAAAATATTGTTATTTTTGTAAATACTGGGATTGGGACGATCTTTTGAGAAAATAAAAAAAATGACTGTAATCCTACTTTAAATGAGGATTCTAATGAGACTAAATGCAATCCGTTTGAATTTCAAGAACGTGCTCATTTTGAGCTCATCAGGATGCCCTTCTAATACAAAATTTACAGTATTTTTTCTTTGGCTTGGGAATATTGTCCACCTGTCTTTAAACTCAAAAATCAATTGTGGGTTTATTCGGAAAGCATGTCTTAGAGATAGTGATGAAACAGGAAAAGATTCCGATTTGTGATTGAATCAAGACTGACAGTGTTGTTTTCAGTGTTTGAAACTGCACGACACGCACTGTTTTTTCTGATTCTTCAAGTTTTGTAAACATTGAGATTTGCTCAGTTACTTTTACACGGGGTTGCAAAATGGTACATCCGTAAATCTACCCCGAAAATTCGTGTTGAGATATTCGCTGCGTAGCGACTCAATTACATGCTTTAATTGTGACTATCGCGAAGGTCTCAGCACGAATTTTCGGGGTAGATTTACGGATGTACCCTTTTGCGACCCCGTGTTTTAGAATCTGAATGTGACGACATAGCATCTGAATGAAAATACACCTCACGAACTTCTTACTCATATCGAAATTCACTCCATCGTCAATCATAATCCTTTCTTTGTTTGAATTCCGTGGGTTACTCCGAAATCGCGTATTCAAATTTGGAAATTTATGAAAACAATGATTTCATTGTTTTTATCGAATTGCATTTAAATATCCCGGGTTCTCGGAGAGAGCTCATTGCGCCTTTCATTTCGAATTTTTTGATTGAATCCGATAGTGTGGTGTCGGTATGCAATCAAGTGGTCTTATACCGAATCGATCGGCTCTATTCGACTTTGATGACTCCAAGCAAAAGTTTCATGGCCCAAAATAATTTATGCCGTGATAGAGCTTAACTTTAGCCGGCTAAAATTGTTGGGGCCATAAAAACTTTTGGGGACATGAAGCTTTGTCTTGGGGCCATCAAAGTCGAATAGAGCCGATCGATCTACGCTCTTGTCTCAAATAAAGATTTTAAAATCAAAAATTTTTCGAATTAGTTTAGAACCAAGTAGTCTTCATTAGGAATAACTTCCTCTTTTGATTTCAAAAACTTTGAAGAAAATAGTAAAATCACCTACTCAAAGCGGAAGTATATTTCTCAGAAAACCTTTCATTCTATTACTCATTTCAAACTATACATTTCTGTATTTTCATCTCCATCTTTTAATCTCTTTTACGTGCTAGTTGACATTCTTATATCTGAAAAGTTCCAAAGGTATTTCAAAAAACCCTAATCCTTGTCAAACTTCAACAATGCTTCCATCTCTTGATTTTTCTTTCTCGAAATTCCGGATTGCTATCGTTTGACTACTAGACTGACGTTGGTGAATAGACAATCGTAATTTCTAAAATCTGATTTTCAAAAGAAATTAGAAAATCAGTTTTGAATGCATTTACAGTAATCCACATGTTTTTAACTTTGAATTGTCTCATCATCCCGCCCATTGATTGTAAAAGCTTATTTTGTTAGATTTGAAGAGTATATAAAGCAAAGGAGCGTTTTGAAAAATACTATTCTATAGTCTGCTTTTTGACTGTCTTCTCAAAAACATCTCTCAATAATAAGCTCAATTAATCTTTTGAAATTTTCAGCGAAAAAATCAAAAAGTCATAAAGAAGCGATGCTGGCTGATGAGCAATTAGCAGGGCTGATTGTGTTCCCGGTAAGAAGCAAAAGTAGGAAACTGATGAAACTAAACATTTTAGTTGGCATTCATTGGAGTTCTCGCCAACTGGACCGTTGCTCTTCTGATTCGAAAACTTCCTTCGCTGAAAAATTCATTCGGAAAACTCACCGCATCACAATCAATCGGAGATGCAATTCATTCCACAGTTTTTGCATTTTTATTCTCCCCAATGTGTTTCTTGTAAGTACGAAACTATTTGAAATCCAAAAACGTTTGTTTCAGCGGAATTGACTTCATGAAAACGTACTCATCGGTAATCGGTCACATTCTTCTCATTGCCTATGACATCTCAACGTATTCCCATTTGTGCATCTCACTGAATCGTTTCTGCTCCATCGTCGCTCCCATCAAATATGACACTATTTTCAGGTTTTTGTCAACTTGTGTTTTGATTCAATTCGAAGTTTTATTTTCAGCATGGCTAATACCAAAAAACTCATAATGTTCTCGTGGGCCTGCGCCATTCTTCCGTCGTTTTATCTCTACATCTATCGTAATCCACTTTCTTTGAAATATAATCCTTCTTGCTTTTTCCATTTTCAGATGACTGCAAGTTCTACTACATAGATGACTTCTGGGTGTTTACATTTTCCACCACTCCGGTTTGTAATACCATCGTTTGGTACGCGGATTTCTTGAAGTATAACTCCATCGTCATCTCAATCGTCATTATCGATGTTATCACTGTCTCAAAAGTTCGGAACTACAAGGCTAATGTTAGTTTTAACAAACTCCGGCTGTTCCTAGCAAAACTCTTTTTAGCTCTCGAAAACCTCTTGCTCTCAATCTCATGCAAAGAAAAGAAGTGCCGAGATGAACTTCTTGAAACAAGCCTGCCTCCAAGCCTTCGTTTTCGTCTGTGAACTCATCACCTACTTTTTGATTACTCCGAGAGTTGATGGTAGCGAGAGATGGCTTCGTTTCTTCCTTTCCACTGTTGCCTGGGTCTGTGTTCATATGTTGGATGGGTCAGTTAACAGCTTAAAAATTCTCTATACATTATTTCATTTTTCAGAATCATCACTCTGAGCTTCAACAAGGAATTCACACAAACTATATTCCGGAGAATCAAAATCAGTGAGTGACAATCAATTTTTTTGAAAACTTGTTGTCTTTTTCAGAGGATTTGTCTGGTCACTCCACTCATATCACTCATCATGATAACACTTCGAATGCTGGAAGCAAACACTAATTTCTTCATTTTGTATTCATTCATACACAGTAAATGTACATACCGTGAAATCTGTATTAGAAGAACCCCGATGAGCACAAAATTAGCACATTTTTGAAATTCAAACGGATTGAAATTAGACTAATTAGAATCCTTGTCAAAAGTTGACTGACCGTTCACAAAATCTGTTTCAAATCTCTTAAAACTTTTTAAGTTAAAAGGTAAATAAAACTTTTTCACGATAAAGTTTTCTGAAAATATTAGTTTGGAATCTGCTGACGTGCCGCATTGCTGACCCCGGAACCACTGATTCTCGAAGTTTTGAAAATCTGAAACTTTTTTGTTGTTATAGATTCAGATGAACATTAAGCTAACCGTATTCGGGTTTTCCTCTCTACAGAAGAAGAGAGATTTTACAGTTTCACGATATGGGGAAGAGACAAACAAGCAAAGGATACAATGAATCGATGAATTGAAAGTAACAAAAATATCCAAAATGGACAATAACAGAACAGCTGTCATCCTGAAAACAAATTACCCTTTTTTCGAAGCCTTTTCTCCAAACCAGACTCACATTTCATCAAACATTTCCTTCGCCATGAATATTCCTTGAAGAATTCCAGCTATTCCGATTGGTCCATCAGCTATTATGAAAGTCATCGTCATTAAGACAACTAACATTGTAGTGTTATCAAATTTGGAACTAAAATATAAACATGAATAAAGCTTTTAGACAAGCTCTAAATACCTTTCTGTCGGATTTCTTAAATTGGAAACCGTGATTTTTTGTCGGGCAAATCTGAGTTCAATGATTAGAAAAATGGTCAGAATTGGTAGCAATACGGCAGCAAGCACCTGGAAAATGTAATGAGTTCAGTTTGTAAATGGTTTCGTAACCTTGAAGACACCATCAACACCAAGGTAAAGTTTTGCAGCTGAATCTTCTTCAATGAACAGGAACTTCCCAAATGAAAATCCATAAGTTGGCTCGGAATAGTTTACAGGGTAATTTTTGCAACTGAAAATATTTCTAAATGACCAGTATCAAAATAATGCAACAAACTGTTCCAAAGGCATAAATCGTAGCGGAGATTCTTCAATTGATATTCGACCGAAATAAATGGAAGATACGAGAACACTCAATGCTAGAAAAACCATGGAAACTTGGATTCCAAACGCTTGTTTTGAAATATGATTGAATTTCGGATTAATTGAACTTCTGATAATCAGAAGACGAATGACTGCGAGAAGAACGCCGAGCCATGTCGACAAACGTCGTGTTACTTCTTTTATTCCGAGTGTGACGAAAGTTATCACGCATTGCGTGTAAGTGACATAATTTTCGCTGGAAGCAGCACCTGTTAATACTTTAGGCTACACACAACCCACCACTCTGGATCAGAATTGATCCAATTAAACAATCGGATATAGATCAGATAGAGCATATTCAATAAGTCACACATGGATATACCTATCAACACAACATTGATGCTGGTATGTCTCATTGATTTTCGAGTCAAAATGATAAGATGAAAAGTGTTGAGAATGACACCAATACATGCAGGACTGAATTCAAAGAATTCATACTTCGCCGAAAGGAACGCAATTATTCCCGTCTTATCCATTTTCAGTTTCAAACGGAATGAGAAAAAATCTCAGAAATTTTTGTTAGTCTGCGAGTACATAGAGGTTTTTTGAAACCCAAAATATACAATTAGAGCTCTGGTTGAGTCAAAAGGGATTTCTAATCAGCTGCCTGAGTGACATATAATAATCATCACAGGTTTTCTTTTAATGACTCAAGTGAAATGAAGAAGTCTACTAAACAAATCAGATGATGAAAAGCAAACGGAGAGAGATAATTGATAAATACTGTGATCAGTAATTTCTGCTATTATGAAAATGAATTTGTCATTTTGCCAAGGAATTTCTGAAATAAGTGATGTAATTGACGTGCGTTGAGTTTAACCTATAATTTTGTGAACTAAAAATTTAAAGATCTTTGTTTTTTGTAAAGAGAATGTAAAATAGTTGAAACATTCAGTTGGCCCAAACTGCGATCTCTTCCTGTTAAATTTCACCTGCTCGAGAGAATGTCATGAGTTAAAATTCTATTTTTGAAACTTGATTTTTTGAAAATCGAAGTAATGTGAGCTCAATAATCAAGATTACCGAGGTTTTTGATCGATTCAACACTTTCAGCAATACTCTTGAACTCCTGAACACCACTGGAATTACTGCAGAAAAGGGATCATCATTGAGAATTCTCCGCGTCTATGACGTCATCATCATTCTTCCCAGAAGTGAACATTGGTGTCCTCAATCTAAATTATCACCTCTATCTAATCTACAACTTTCTCAGAAATGTCGGCAGTTGACACTTGCCTTTTTGCACCTCCTAATCTATCAAATACAGATGTCTCAAAGTGATGTATTTAGAAGCAGGCTTCCCCAGAGAACATCTCTAAATCCGGCGTAATGGGCCATTTGGTATCTACTAGGGAGATAATGAAAGCTCTGCCTTCGGGAAGAAAATAAATGGGTGTGGCAAGAGACTAGGACGGTTGTCTCATTCTGCGCAAAAAGTCGACATAAGACCTCTCCGTTTTTTCTTTCTCTCTGTTTTTGAATGGTGTCCCAATTTTGGCTCCTGGAATTGCCATTCTTGGCCCTGAAACAAGTCCTCGTACAGTTTAGAGCCATCGACGTGTAAGTTGTCAGTCTGTCAATCTGTCCATCAATAACCTCTTTACAGATTTGAATTATCCTTCACATCCAGTCGAGTGAGAAACATCATTATTTCTGCGAGACTACGTGCCATTGAACACAATGTGAGATTCTAAGAGGAATATCCTCACATTGTCACAGTATCGAAGAGAAATGAAAAAATAGACGAAGGTTTTATCTTACTGGAGTGTTCGTGACCTGTCCAGTCAAACTTTTTCTGAAAATTTGGGTAGAGACACAATCGACCGTGGGCTTTCCATTTCTGCAGTCAGAATTTCCGAAATGGTCACGTGAACCGAGTTATGACCTCATAAAGACTCAGCCAGTGCTAAATTTGCGATCTTTGAAGCTCGTTATCTCAGCCGCCAGACGTTTTCAGAAGGTCTAGTTTCTTGTAGCGTCTTTCAATTTTTTCATAGTTTCAAATGATATAGTTTTTGACCAATTTTTTTTCTGGTCGAAATTTTGAAAATTTTCCCACCCTATGGATGGGGATTTTTTCTAGTGGTTGGACTTTGTCCATTCTCGTTTGGAAAGTCATTGATTATTTCGTTGGAAATGCTAGGAGACTTGTTATTTACATGTTTTTCAATGATTTTTTTTCATTTTTTCTTCAATTTGAAAACTGTACAGGATGTTCGCATCCCAGCATTCCAGTACATTTCCTGTCTGTTTGGCGGAATGTGGGACTTCTTCCAAAAATTTTTTCCCACTTTCTTCAGTAAAACGATTTGCATGGGGCTGAAAGGCGCAAATCACTTGGAAAATGTTCGAAAATTTCACTAATCAGTGTCAGGTCGCTCGAAACGAGCCAACACAAAAAGCAAAAAAAAATTGTGTTGGTGGGGGTTCGAACCTAAGTGCTTCCGACTACCAACCCAGCTCACTCCCACTTCACCACTCCATTGATGAAATCTATTGATATATATTAAATACAGTTTTCGGTGGAAATCAAATCACGTGAAATTTCCTTAACCATAGGAAAACTTTGTGAGGTCATAACTCGGTTCACGTGACCGTTTCGGAAATTCTGACGGCAGATATGGAAAGCCCAGGGTCGATTGTGTCTATACCCAAACTTTCAGAAAAAGTTTGACTGGACAGGTCACGAACACTCCTAGTTAGAAAAAATACAACATTTTTTGTGGATTTTAGAAATTAAACATCTGGTCATTGCGAAGCTCTTCGAAGTTAACCATGTTTCTTGGTGTCGAGTCTTGATTGGAAAGCTGTGAGCACTCCTGATTGGTGACACCACCGTCTTTGAAGCCTTGAGATTTTTCGATTTGATGTATGAACACTGAAATATCGATTTTTTAATTGTTTACGGTTTTTGGCTAACTTTTGGTGGCAATCTCATTTTCAGCGATGGTCTCAACTTGTCTTTCAAGAGATTCCGAGTCGAGTTTCATTTTGTGATCGAGATGAGCGATTTTGAGCTGATTCTTCGGAATCTCATCGTTTCTGTTTGCACGAAAGGTCTGCAAATGAAAATTATGAATTTGCCACAAACGTCTTAAACCACTCACATTTCGTACCATTTGCTCCAAAAACATGGGATTCCGCATTTCTCGCGCTTCGTTCAAGAATTCAGGGGCCACCACCGAACTATCTAACGAATCCACAGAACACTCGCTTTTGGTCTCTTCTGCTGGCCCTTTTGGTTTCTGCTCTCTAGACACACATCCTCCCATAATTGAAAATTCTGAAATAAAGCGAAGCTTTGAACGGCAAAGAAAACTAAGCATTTTAAAAATTAAACAAAAATATCCGTAATAGAAGTATGGTTCAAAAGTTTTACATTCATCACAATTTTATGAAAATTTGAGAAAAAAAAACAAATAGTTTAGGATGTGAAAAATTCTATAAAATCAATGCAAATTCATCAGAAGCCCGAAAGGAAAGGAAAATTCGGGAAAATGGTGCGAAAAGAGTGAAATCGAAGTTGGGCCTAAAATTCTCTAAATGGATCTTAATTTGAAAAATTTGAAGAAAACGAGGAATTCGAAAGAGGTCAGAAGTAGGTCAGAGGCGATGTGACGAACAAAAATGAAAAAAACGACGAAACTTTAGGAACAAAACGGTTCAGAATTGTCTGCAAGTAAGGTAGACGGCGTGGTCCCGCCACGAAAATGAAGTCACTCGACACTGTTCAAATGCGTGTGACCGTAGTTTGTGTGGATCATCGTTGCATTGCACTAATTACATTTTTTCGATTTTTCAGACTGTTTTCAATGGTTTTAATGAGATTTTTTGCAATGTTTGCTTACTTACTTAGCTACTAAGATGCCCGTTGGCTTCAAGCTTGAGCAGCTGTGGACAAAATCAGACCAATTGGAACGGTCCTTCCTGGCTTTGAGGGACCATGTGGTTTTCGGTAGTAGAATTCCCAATCTTCTCATTCCCTTGACAATACCGATGTTTGGTGATTTAGTGTCTTTGTATTTTTTAGAGCTCTCTGACATCGTCTCTGCATTTCTTCTTCTTCGGACGACCACTGTCACATGCACCGTTCAGAAAATTTCCGTTTTTTTTGCGGTTAGTTTGATTTTAGAACAGATATTTTCTTCTCCGCCAGAAATTTTTTTCAGATTATAAGGCCCAAGAAGCAAGACGGAATCACATCGGCGCCGGCGAGAAAACCGAGATTTCAAGAAAATTCGATAATGGATACGTTAGCGGTTAGTCAGCTCAAGTTCAGAGATTTTCTTCTCCGCCTATTTTTTTCAGATCTCGTCGTCGCTGCTGATTTCGACGGAGGTGGTTAGGATTTTCAAAAAACTAACAATTCATTCATTTTCTTCCAAATTTCCAACTTTACCGTTGATCCATGCGAAATTCGCATATTATCTCTTCAAAAAAACTTAATTTTTTTTCGGTGTAGAGAGAAAAAAATTTAATTGGAGGTAGAGCCGAAAACCGATCTAAAAAAAGTTATTCGAGGTCAAAGTGCCAAAAATCGGGTTTTGGGGGCCAGTTTTCTCTTCTTTTTCCATTGGAAATTTCCTGGGGTCCTCGTGAAAAGATGATTTGACCGTGAAATTTTTAAAATTTTTTTCACGAGGACCCCAGGAATTTTCCTAATGAAAAAAGAAGAGAAAACAATCCCCCAAACCCCGATTTTTGGCACTTTGACCTCGAATAACTTTTTTGGATCGGTTTTCGGCTCTACCTCCAATTAAATTTTTTTCTCTCTACACCGAGTTGAATCGATCTATGTAAAAAATAGTATATTTTTGGAACACTTCTGTGCCCCTTTAACGAGTTGAATGATGAAAAATATATCCCAACTGTATTCGGATCAATTTAAAACATCCCGGTGAGATCTATAACATCATGTATAATTGTTGTAGTCACTGAAAATTTCACATGTTTTCCTACAATTATACATGATGTTATAGATCTCTCCCGGATGTTTTAAATTGATCCGAATACAGTTGGGATATATTTTTCATCATTCAACTCGTTAATAGTTCGAAATGGGGTTGCTTTCAAAAATAATCCACGTCACCTTCCAAAAAATAATATACAGAAAAATCTTGCCCATTATTCTGTATATTTTCACGTGTTTCTATTTTCCGCTGAACTACAGAATTTTCGTCTCAAAATTTCTGTATATTCGTGGCAAATAAAAACAGATTTTTGGAGACGAAAAATATGCATATTTGCCACGAATATACAGAGTTTTTGAGACGAAAATTCTGTAGTTCAGAAAAAATGAAAAAGAAAGCAGAAAAAAAGGATATAAATTTGCTCGGTATTCTACGCTACCTGAAAAATTAATACACGATTTTCTGTTTGATAGCAACAATTCTTAAAAACCTGTATAAAAATCGGTGTTCATGGAATCATAACTGCCATCTGGATAATAACTACACAATCCACGGCATCCTCAAATGGAAATAGAAAATTAGAAAATCAGTAGAATTTCACCGTGAACTTTTCATTGGATAGAATTTGAGAAAGACAGGCATCTTTTTGACCGATCTATTTAAAATTGAGCAAGATTTTCACAAAGATTCGATGACAGAATGTTTACCCTGTTTTTCCTGATAATTTTGAACCTAAATTTAGTACTCTAAGTGTCCCATGTCGTATTTTATGTTGACTGGAAACATGAAAACTGAAATAACTCTGTTCAGGTTCAACCTATTTTTTTGAATTTGACCTCAAAAGATGAGCGAATAAATTTCATATGATTTGGCCAAGATACATTTTTTGGATTGATTCATATAAGATAGAAAAAATACTAAAAACCTAGTTTCATGAGATTCTCAGGCCTAATTTTGAATTGAAATAACTTCCTTCAATCCTAACGTTTTTTGACGTTTTTTGTGTCAATAAGAACTTCAAGCAATGTAGAAAAATTTGACCAAGCCAGATTTTAAAAATTAGCTTTTTGAAATTTAATACAATCCAAAAACTGGGTTTTCAGTACTAATTTGCAGAATATTTGAAAAACATCTCTAGAAAAGTAGCGTGTGTTCTATTTCTATTTGAGGATGCCGTGCAATCTATATAAAACTGACGATTCCAGCATCAAAACAAAAACTTTTAAAATTTGCATTTTCTTATATGGTAATTTTTGATTCATTGCCCATCCATAAAGATTATTAGCATCTAGATAGAGTAAGTATTTTGATTCTCCGTTTGAGTTATAATCTGACATGCACTTATTGTTAGCTTTTGAATATCTGAGCATAGCGTTACACATTCCTCCTCTAATACCTTTCTCGATAAAATTATACATTTCAACATCTTTGATTGTCTGTAGCTTAATTCCAGTTTTGAATAACATTGCCTCCCAAGCCAATCCAGGAGTCTCCCTGGCAGGAGATGTATAGTACCAACATGGATCTAACTTATATTCTTCAAGTGACACATTTCTGAAAGTTTCAAACACGCCAGCTAATAGTAACACATCATTAATCATATAAATTCTAGTGTAGTCTTCCAAAGTTTTATAATTTGTTTCCTCCCACACTTTCACAAGGGAATTACGCGAGGACGCTAGTTGAACTTTTCACCATAATTTGGGTCAAGATAGAACCGAACCTGCTGATTCAGAATCTGAAATAAAAATTGGAGAAATGTTTACGTGAGTCGAGTTATGACCTCTTAAAGTTTTGCTTGATTTTCACGTAATAGTCTATGAGAATATTATCTAGAGATTTCAACAACGTGAGACGTGGTGATGTGGTAAGGAGTTAGGGTTCCAGTAAGTAAGCCATGGTTCGATCCCTCCTCGGTCAAACTTTTTTTGCATTTTTTTGTCAATGTTCCATACAACATGTTCGAGTTTAGAATGCGTTTTGTACATTTTTCCTTTGCTTAACTGAATCCTGAAGAAGATTCAAAAAGTTTCCTACAACTGATAATTCACTCGGCCGAAGTTGGAAACCTGCCCATGGTTGGGTTAACGAACTTTTTTGAGCGATTCGAAAGTTTTATTTATAATTATATTTTGTTGAAAATCATTCACCAAATGGTTTCCAAATTCGGTCGAGTGAATTATCAGTCGTAGAAAACTTTTTGTAGTTGTAGAAATTTTTGTAGAAATTTGTAGGAATTTTGTTTTTGTAGAAATTTTTTTTGTAGTTGTAGTTGTAGAAGTTTTAGAAAACTGGGAAGTGGGTCAATTGATATGAAGGTGACCACTGTCTACCAAAAACTGTGTTATTTGGGTCAAATGTTTTTAATAAAGTGGAGTATAACGCAATCAAGGTCAGAGAATTCGATTCTGCTACTTTTCAGATCAAAAAATCACGTCTTGACCCATTTTCAGATGTCATATGATGATGTTTTTATTTTTTAGCGGACATTTGCTAACCTAATTTGACACGTTTCAGTCTATTTCAAGGATGGAGCAGTACTTTTGTGGAGTCGTCCAAAACGTTTTTTGAAGAAAATTTTTTTCTGGGTCACGGTACAAATTTTCTACCTTTATAAAAAGATGTGTCATTGGGTCATGATCATATCCCATTATGATGTACTGACCTGAAAACTGACCTAGAAAGCTGTACCCTAAAAAATAAGGGTGGAGCAATACTTTTGTGGAGTACTGTATAATCAAAGTCTTTTTATTAGGATCAATAGAACTTGAATCATGAATTTCAACTAAACTGTCTGAAGTGTGAATAGTTATTTCTTGTTTATCTTTTTCATGAACCATAAAATTCTGATTCTTAAAACATTCTCTAATATCTTTCTTACTCAATCCGTTTTCAAAACCATTTATAAGTGCTTGATAACAAGGTTGAAACAGAATAGTAGAAAATATATACAAATTGTCATAGTCTAAATAATCATCTCCTTCAAATTTATCCAATAGTAAATTCATTAACAAGTTAGTTTTACCACATCCTGATTTTCCTATGATACAAGCTCTTATTGAAGAAGGAAGTAATGGATTACTTTTTCGAATGGAATAATAATTTTTAATAGAATAATCAGCAAAATCAGATGACATAATTTAATATGTAACAAATGGTTTATTTATTTCTAAATCTGAGATCTAATAAGAAGTCATTTCAGTTTGATTTTCCTCAAGACTTCAAACAAAAATCAAACTAAAGCATACTGTATCTCAAACTATTCCTGCAGACGTTTTAGCTCAAATAGGAACTCAAGCATACTTTTTTTGAGGAAACATGCTTCTATTTCTGTTCTTTTTCAAAAGATGACCTAATTATCATCATAGCCCCTGTCGGACTATTCCTGGTAGAAAACACACTGTTTATGGTAGGGCAGGTGATTTTTAGACTTTTTACAAGTAATTAGGTTAGAATTTGTACAGTAACACAACAAAATCTGTCTCAAAAGCATTTTCTTCTACAGGTATCAACTCCCCCTCTTGCTTTTTTCCTTAAAAATTTTCATTTCTAACTTTTTTTCCCTGTATCGAGAAACGCGTCAACAAAAACAGAAAAAAACAGAATTTTAAAAATAATTCGCCGTGTATACATAATCCGCTAGAAAATTTGTCTGTCCCTTGGTCAGGATGTCCGCTTTAGTTTTCCACGTACATCCACGTACATCTTACGTATCCAACTTTTTTTGAAAACTGGAAAGTTCACGCGCCAGAGGCGCGCAGCGACTCTGGTATTGTGGCAGTAAAATACAGCTGGACCTGCGCCACCGCACTCCAGTGGTAAAAGGTCCCGACACGGTGATTTTTCCACTGGAGTGCGGTGGCGCAGGTCCAGCTGTATTTTACTGCCACAATAGCTATATATCTATCTTGTAGTCTCATTTGTGATTCTTTTATGAAAGAACAGCAGAGTAATATAATTTGTAAATTTTCTTCAACTCACACGGCAACCTGGAATGGAACTACGTTTCACAGCGACCTTTTTTTCTGACAATTTTATCTTTTTAAAAACAGTAAGAATTAGTACTGAAAATTTTTGATATCGGTCATAACTTGAGAAGAAAAATTAAATTAAAAATTCGGGCCAAATAAAAATGTTAAAAACATTGCCAGCTATCTGATAGTGTAAAAATTATTTTAGGACGTCTAATGCGAACCGAGTCATGTTGGCTTAAAGTTTTGTCCAAAAATGTACTGAAATTTTGGTTTTATGGTTTTTTCGAGGATGCCGTGACTCATAGTAAAAGCAAAAATATAAAATATGAGCCAATAAACTTAATCTATCATAAAACTGTTAACACTTGGAACACACTAACTTTAAAACTTGTGGATGCAGAAAATAAGCGTATTGAATATAATGATTGTGATGTTCATATAGAGCTGCACATTATCTAAATTCTTTTAAAACCAGAACCACTTTTAAGGATCTTCAAGAAGTCTTTATTGGTTTAAGATAGCTTTGTCTTTTTATGTGGAGTCTGTTTAGTAGTTTGTTTTGGAATTTCTCTAGGAATATTTTCTACAAGTACAATTTTAGGTTTTTCTTCTGAACCCATAATCAAATAACTGGACGTTTGGTTTCCAGCATTAAAGAATCTCATTTATTTAGTTAAAAATCAATCAACTGTAAGGGATTGAACAGATGGACGATGTACCATTTACTTAATTCTACAGCCTCATACTCTCTTCTTCTCTTTTTATTTTTTCTGTCAATAAATATTTTCGGGGAAAGTATCATCCAAAATGATCTAGCTATAAATAGGTATACGAACATTGCTGGCAAAGTAACACCAACTCTCCAAATTCAAAGCCACCACTTTCCAAAGAATCCTTCGACATCATCTAAAATCACATGTTTTTATATCCAACAGTATATGCTCATTGAACACTACTTTGTCATCTAAGAATTTCAGATCAAATTCCTTGAAATCTTTAATGTTAGTAATATTAGTTCTAAAATCAATCATAGGATGAAGCTGAGGTTTATTAGAAATAAAAAATAGTTGGCAAGACATGAAAAAAAAGGAGATGAATCACAACCGGGATATGGATTGGGAGATAAGGGATTCGAACTGTGAAGGGGGTAGAAATGAGCTAGTGTTCTTGACAATTGAATTCCACACTGGGACGGTCGAAGAGAAGAAGTCGTGTATTTTAGGATTTTTACATATAAGAATCATGGGACGGCGGGTAGAGGAGGCGAGGGAGACATGGTTGCTAAGGTTTGGAATGTAAGAGGAACCGCTAATCAATCGATAGAGAGTAAGGAGTTGAGATTTTAGGCGGCGATTTCTGATTGAGCACATATCAAGGAGTTCGAGGCGATTTTCATAGGATGAGAAATTAATGTTGCAGCGCTGGAGAGCAATCTTGGAGAAATATCTGAGAGGACGTTCTAATTTAAGGGATAGTTGGGAGGAAGGAGAAGGAGAATAAATAGGAGAGCAGTATTCAAGGATGGGCAATACATAGGTTTTGAAGAATGCAGCGTAGAACTGCGGATTTGAGGATCGAAATGATCTTAGGAGTTGTTTTGCGCGTAGAAGAGATAGGGAAATCTTTTGGTTTATATGGAGATGGAATTTGAGAGATGGATCAGTGAGGAGTCCGAGGTCTCTAACAGAGAGAGAGGGGGATATCTGTATGCCGTTGATGGAGTATGGGAAGTTGGGATTACTGTTGCCAAGTCTAAGGAGAGAAGTTTTGGATTCTGCGAGCGGGAGAAGGTTGGTTTGAGACCAATTCGAAATTATGTCAATAGAGTTTTGGACAATCGAGGGAGAGTGGTGATAAATTTTGATGTCGTCGGCGAAGACTGAGAATTGTATGGTGTCAGGGAGTGTATAAAGAAGATCGTTGAGAAATATCAGAAAGAGGAGGGGACCTGAGACAGAGCCTTGAGGTACTCCGGAGGGAATTGGGGTTCTGAGAGATTCAGTGAATGAGTTGACTCTGACTGAGAATGAGCGATCGGAGAGGAAGTCGGAGTAGAAACTGCATATAAGAGGTGGCAAACCAAAACTAGATAATTTATCAAGAAGGAGTGGATGATTGACCTTATCGAAAGCTTTTTTGAAGTCGAAGAATATGATATCAAGGGAGTTATGTGTGTGAAGAATATTCCTAAATTGGGAAGAAGAATGGATCAATGAGGAAGTGCAGGAACGGGTGGGTAGGAATCCGTGTTGGCTAGGGTGGAACTTGTGGCCGAAATCAGTAACAATAGAGCGGCAGATAATGCGCTCCATAACACGGCATATTGGGTCGGTGTTTTTTCTTCTTCATCAATTTCTTTACAGAATGTAACTTGTACAATATCCGGAGAATATATAAATCAAGGATTGAATTATAAATCTCACTTTAATTGCTGTATGATTCAACTGTTTCTGAATATATCTTCTAGGACTTTCTTTGATAAGACTCTCAAGTACTTCATTTTGCTCATTGAAAATATCACACATTACTTCTGTTGTATGTCGAAGAAGATTGTTGGATTGGTTTTCTAGATATTGAAATTCTCCTGCTGCTTGAAAGTCAGAGTATAGATCCCTTTTTCTTCGTTGTTTTCCAGTTTCAAACAGTTCAATTAGGTGTTCTTTTAATGAAATTTGTATAACTTGGGAGTGCATCACAGCAGCCTTCTCATGGTTGTGTATTCTTCATATTGTGTCGGTAAAACGAGGCTGGATTTTGCACCACCGCACTCCTGAGGGGAAAACTAGTCTCCCAACCCCGCTATTTTTTCCCGAGTTTTCTGCATTCAAATTTCAGACGAAAATGACTTACAAATTTGAATGCAGAAAGCGCGGGAAAAAAATAGCGGAGATGGGAGACTAGTTTTCCGCTCAGGAGTGCGGTGGTGCAAAATCCAGCCTCGTTTTACTGACACAATAGCTTGGTAGAATGGCACAATCGTCTTTGATGCTCAAATACTCTTTGCAACCAATGGTAGAGGTATGGTAGAGGTTGCCATGTTTCCTGATTAAATAAATTCAAGTGTTGTTCTTTTTCATAGTTTGCTATTTTGTTTATGAAATCAGTGTAATTAGTAAGAGTATCACATCCTTCTCTACTATTTTTTAAAGCTTCATAATTTGGTTAATTATCACAGTCTTGTTTGATCTTCAAATATTCATCATAATTTGGTAATGGGAGTGGTTGGAATATTTTTCTTTAGGTTCTGTTGGATTTTGCTTGAGGTGGGTTACGATTGTCTTTATCGTAAACTGTCCAATCTTCTTCTTTCCGCTGTTTCTTCAACGTTCACCACTCACGTTGTTGAAATCTATAGATAATATTCTCATAGACTATTACGTGAAAATCAAGCAAAACTTTAAGAGGTCATAACTCGACTCACGTAAACATTTCGCCAATTTTTATTTCAGATTCTGAATCAGCAGAGTCGACTCTATCTTGACCCAAATTATGACAAAGATGATAATCGAGCAATCGGTCTGATTTAAAAATGGAAGAAAGGAAAAATAATACATTAGAAATGAAAAAAAACTGTTTTCTTGCCTTCCACAAACGTTTTGTCAGTGGTCCTCCAAGCCCTTCCCATGTAGCTCCCGAGTAGCTCCCATATAGGTCCCGTTAGCCTCCCAACTTATTTCCCACATATCCCCCACAGAGGCCCCGCGTGTATGGGAGGGAACCGGGGATTACCCGATTCCCGAGTAGGCCCCACATAGCCCCCGAAACGGGTAACAAACGGCAAACTCCTATTATCAGCGGGAAACTCCCATAATCATCGGGTAACCCCCGCTTTCGACGGGTAACTCCCATTTTCTATGGGTAACTCCCGTTTGCTGCGGGTAACTCCCATATACAAGCCACATACCCCCCAACCTGCTCCCCAAAATTCTCTGAGTCCAAGCGTCACACAAGATGGAATGAAATGAAAATACTCAGTGGGAGCTGGCTGCGTGTGTCTCTCATCTCTTATGCACAAATATTCCGGTCACATGCCCTAAGGAGACTTTAGTGAAGAAAACGTCTGTGCACTCGAGAAGTAGGAAAAAGAAGAAGTGACGTCATGTCCCTTCACTCTGTCCTTCACTCTGTTCTCTGTTCACCCCTGTTCTCTGTTCACCTCTGTTCACTCTGTTTTTCACTCTGTCCTTGTCTTGTCCCTTGTGCGAGATGCCAGTACTACGGCCTCTCATATTCTCTTATCATTTTGTTTAATCAAATACCCGATTGACCACTCTTGTTTACACCGCCTGCCATCTTCCGTTGTAATCTACCTTTCTATTCATTCATATGCATACGCATCGGTCCTGACCGGTCGCCTCCGGGCAGCCGGGTCAGTATACCGACTCACAATAAAGGAATTCTGGCCAGAATACATATTATATTCCACACACTCAAGAAATCCATCACAGGTTTAAGTGAAGGCGCACTTAAATTCCTATTTTGTGAAACTTGTAATTTAATGTAAAGTTTTTTTCTGCATAGAACAATACATAAGAAATGGGGACGCTCGAGTTCTCTCAGACCATGTGACGTTTATAGAGAGCCAGATTGAGGGCACACACGAAACGACCTACTTTTTTTCTCTGATCCTCTCATTATCCCTTATTCTCTCATCTGTTGACCTCGCCTCTTATCTCCGAGTCACCTGTTCTTATGTGTTACTTCCCTATCTACTTCCCTCCTTTCCTTCAACATTCTCCACTCACCAGAATGCCGAAATCTTCCAAATTCCCCATATTCCTCCTCCCTATGATAGCTTTAAATCAAGTTCTGAAACTGCTGACTCCATTTGAACTGTGAGTTTTCTGTATCCGAGTATTGGTTGCGAAACATTCAAACTTCAGAATCGCATTATCATTATGCAGCAAATCTAGCAAACAAAAGTGCAAATCGGTACGGACCCAAGCTCAGTGTGACAATAATTCCGAGAATTTTGAATTAAAATATTCATCGGAGACGAAATGGATTCGAATGACTTTTAAATCTTTTCCGTCGATGTCTTGGTATTTTAGAATCAACAGATATCCGAAGAAAAAAACAAGAATGAGAAGATTGTTCTCTGCGGTATTTTGTAACAAACGTTATACTGAAGTTGTGAAAGGACTTCATGTTCCAACATTTGTCTCGAAAAGAGGGAAAATCAGGCGAGTTGATCTGTAGTAAAGTGGGCTAGTCTCTGGTTCGATTTTTGGAAGCGACCGAAATCTTTAACTTTTTTGTGGAAAATTAAAATGTATATCGCGACCAAGAAACGGACAAAAGAAAGCGGATCATATTTAACAAGATAATAATTTTTCAGAGGAATGACAGTAAATTCCCTCTCGATGTTCACTTCAAATGAATTCATCTCTACCACCAGAAACTTGGTTCTTTACCTTGAAGATTTGTTCAACATTCCTCTCAGCAAAGTGGCTATCGACATATCAAAACTAGAACGAGAAGAAATTTTCAAAGTGACTGATACTTTCTGCAATGATGAAACCAAGCCATTGCGGGAATTTGTTTCACAAGCTGGTGAAGATCAACAGGAAATTGATAAAGAGTTACTGGAGAGTATTATTAAACGTCAAAATGCTATGATCGGTATTGAATTGGATTTTAATCCACTTCCTGGCTTCACCTGGGATCTCAACAGAATCGAGAACAAGCCATCACTTCTTAAAATTGAGCATTCTCATTGGATCAATGTTGAACAGCTGATAGAACTGAATTTTGAGCATGTTATCCTTGAAAGATCTGCGTTTTTGAAAGAAGATATTATTATCTTTCTTCGAACGTGGATTCTTGGATTCAAGTTCAAATGGAGATGCGTGCAGATTATATTCAAGGAAATAGTCGATATCGATCTCTGCGTCCTAGAAATGCTCGACCAGAACACCATTGAGGGCTTAGAAGTTTTCAACTATGCTGAGTATGATATTTTTACTTATTTCTCGAATGTACATTAATTAATATTTCAGCACTCATAATGTTACGTACCGCAGATTTAAAGAGTTAGATGAATTCAAAGGAACAAACAGGAAGATTGGATACAGCTTTTATCAGCATGATGATTCCGCAATTACAATCTGGATTAAGAAAAACAATGCATTGATTTATAATCGGATGGGTGGGGACCACGATGTGTTACACGAAACGTGTATCTTCCGGGATTTCTAACTATAATATCGTTTACATTAGTCGCTGCGCGTCTCTGGCGCGTTCCCTTCAGATTTCATACACGCAAGGTGCCCATCTGTTCACTGCCGCGCAGTAGTCGCGAGTTTCATTTTGAGCGTGTCCAAATTCTTTAAATTTCTTCATGGAAATCTAAAGCAGACGTTCTGGCCAAGAAACGGACAAACTTCCTATTACAGATATTCTCGCAGGACGAGCGTTGGGGGAAAGCTCTTCCACCAAAAAGGCTGCTATTTAGTGGAAGAGTTTTCCCTTAACGCTCGTCTACTGCCTAGCACACGGATGCGCGCTGGGGCTGCAAAAAATTTTCATAATACGAGATTATACAAGGCGAAAATCCTCTAATCAGAAAAAAGATACAATCTCAACTAGGTGTGAAACTTTTCGATAAACTTTTTCAACGTCACTTTTGTTTCTGCAATAATATTTCGGGAAGATTTCGGTAAAAACAGACGCTCCTTTTTCACGTTTGCATGAAAACCAATTTTTTAGTTGTTGCGTGAAAAGGGACGTGTCCAATAAGTCCCGTCCCTTGCCAACGTTTCATTGAAGAGGCAATAAAAGCGTAGTGGATATTCCTTCTGTTTACCTAATTATCAAATAACATGGCAGTCGTAGCACAACACCAAACATAAAATTCTTACTATTGTTTTTCTGATCAATTTGAACCTAAATTTGTCCACTTTCTTTTTTTGCAACTAGAGATCTGTTAACTCAAAATCTTCAAGCTGAAATAACTATGCTCTGGCTGACTCAAATTACGAGTTCAATATGTCAACTCGTAGGTGTCACGTGTCTTGATCTCATTTGATTTTTGAATTAGGTCCTTATAACATTTTTAGGTCGAAAAAACTTAATTTTCAGTACATTTTTTGTTGAAATTTCAAGCTGAAATAACTCAGTTGATATTAGACGCTCTGGTACGATTTTTGCACCAACAGGTCGGAAACACGTAGGCAGCCGTGAAACGTATTTCCATTCCAGGATGCCGGACCCGCGTTCGTATCGCGTCGAAAACATGTTTTTTGAAAAATATTTCACGTGGAATTAAATCAAAAATTATTGTCGGATTTTTTAAAGTGAGACTCGGTGTTTGCGGACTTTTCAGTTCACCAAGCCAAATTTGGCTTGCGATACTGTAAAGTCCGCAAACACCGAGTCTCACTTTAAAAAATCCGACAATACATGTGGCGATATTGCAACTTTTGACGTCGCCTTAGCTTTAAGAGAAAATATCATAAAATATGAATTAGAAGGGTTTTCTGGCCGTTTGGATTTCAAGAATTAGAGGTACCCTTCTATTAGTGGTGCCCTTCTAATACAGATTTTACGGTATACTGGGAACATCCGCCAGTAAAACGGCTATAAATCGACAATGGGTAGTTGATATTTGGAAGGTAGTCTTATGTCAAAGAGGAGAACATGGTAAACAAACAAAACTCGAAAAAAAATATAGTTTGAAAATTATGTTTAGGGACCACCACATGTTTTTCAAACCGATTTTTCTCGGATTTTTTGCGGCTCGGGGTATTACATAGGTCAATACAAGGTCGTTGCCAAGTTTCCACGTGAAAAAGTATGATCTTGACCGAGATACAGCCATAAATGTACCTTTTCGGTATCAACTGATTTTCTCCCTGTGGGCGGAGCTTAGAACAGTGAATACCCAAAAGTAGGGCACGCAATTTTCACGTTTTCATCTTTTTCACAGTGGAAAGCAAGGGAATAGAAAAGTTTTCAGGCTTGAAAATGTACTGAAAAATACAGAAAAATGGATTTTTTCGACATGAGGGCATGAGGGGATTTTTTAATGACCAACAGAAGAAATGTGTAAAATGAAATTTCGCATCTGATGGCTAAAAAATGGAGCGCGTCGGTTGCCTTTATGACCAAGAAAATCGTCAAAAAATGAATTTTTGAAAAAGTCTAGGTCATTAAATTTGACTCTAGTCTGTTAGTTTTTGTCAGAATGGCTTCAAATTTTGGCAAAGGGTAGTGAATAAGTAGAAGAAGGTCCTCGCGGAAAGGTATAACTTTTTTTCTACTCCACGCCTATTTGTAAGCTCAGCAAGTCTGACCTAGTTTTTCGCGATAAGGGCCAGACTGAAATTTTTTAAAAATAGTACATATCGATTCTAATTATCACGAACTGCCAAGTTTTTCAAGAATTTCGAGCGTCCATGGAGCAAAACTAGGTCAAAATGGCAATTTTGTTGACGGGATCCCTTATTTTTAAGCATAACTTTTTTACCAGGTGAATGTTTCTCACGTAATTTGGGTCACGGGTTATTCACTGTCTTTTACATATACCCTGAAAATTTGAAGACACTTGGTATATTTCTAAAGAAGTTATGGGTCATCAAAGTAGCGAGAAAGAAATCGGACGAAAAATCAGAACGCCCCGCCCCTCACGTGTGGTGGTCCCTAATTATGTTCCCTAGGTATGTAAGTAAAATTAAGTCAATAAAAAAATAATGCCAATTTTTACGCGAGAAAAATCGTCAATGTTGGAACGTTCTGATTTTTTTCCCTATTTTTCTACCCCCCCCCCCCCCAAAAACTTTTCGAAATAACTTATCATCGAATATGGATGTGAAGTATTCCATCCATCTACCGTTCAACTTACCAAAAAACTTGAATATCCTCTGCGTTTTTACTCCCGTAGAGTCTTCCAGCGCTGTAACATATCTTATACTACATACTTTGATAGACTCTCACAATATGATCTTCATTCTATTCTACATCGCCGAGTCACTCTAATTCTTAAAACATTCTTCAAAATTATTACCTGTGAATACCACTTCCCTTCTCTCAAATCTCTTCTCAAACCCGGTCAATCCCCCAGATATCCGTACCTCCTCAAGTCTATATGTCTTCCTCAAGACTCATTTTTGCACGCCCATCTAGCGCTTTGGAATAGGGTAGCCGCGAAAATCAACAAACGAATGTCCAGTGGCGGTTTCGACACATTTCTCAAATCGATTCCCTTTGATTGTCTTGTAAGTAGTTAATGTGACCATGTGGCTATTGCCGGCCACTCTGGTCATTAATTTTATTTAGTCAATCCCCACATGATCTCCCCACTTTTACCGGTTCTTCACTTATTAATGTATATTATTCTTTTTTTTGTGGTCAAGACTAAATAAACAAATTCAAAAATCTTTTTCATCTGACAGGGCATCCTCAATTGGAACTACGTTTCACGGCTGTTTTTTTAATCTAGGACCTACTAGGGATGTTCCCAGTATACCGTAAAATCTGTATTAGAAGGCCACCACTAATAGAAGGGTACCTCTAATTCCCGTTTGGATTTCAAGAATTAGAGGTACCCTTCTATTAGTGGTGCCCTTCTAATGAAAATTGTAAAAGGACAGGGAGTCTTTGTATCCGTCGACGTCTGTGATATGGCCTGCAATATCAACTCTTTGAAAAATGCCTCCAACAACGAATTCGTTTTGAATCCACTTTTCGCTTTGGTTGACTATGATCAAAATGGAATTGATTTTTAAAATCTTTGAATTTAAAACTGTTTTATGAATAAACCAAATCTAGTTTCTCATTCAAAACATTCAAAGAATCAAACTAAATTAAAGTGTCGGTTGTTTACTTGATTTTTTCCACCTGAAACTGAAGATTAACAATCGTGCGATTTCTCGGTATAAAATTTACTTTTTTCAGCTGCGTTGTCTGAAATTATATAAAACTTGACTCTAGTCACGAAAAACTTCATTCTGTTTCAATGTATCTCATTTCCAAGTTTTGGCTTGGATTTGGGCTTATTTCGGTTTTCTTCACCACAATTCTTGTTGTTATAATCACAACTAGCCAACTTTTCAATCGATCCTTCTACCCTTTTATCTCCGTTCATTTGGTTATAGTCATCTTAAGTTGGATCAATTCTTGGCCAACTCGGATTGTTTGGACAGAAGATGCACCTTTCTTGGCGAAGGCACTCTACGACCATTCTCCGAGAGTTTTCAGTTATTTTATGCTCATGGGAATTGCTTTCTGTCATATTCAATCATGGAGTTCCATCGTTATTTGTATCAACAGATTGAGAACTGCTAATCAGGCGAAATACGAGGAAAGAAACAAGTTTTGGAATCGTTGGTTTTTTTTTAATTTATGGAATTATCATTGTGCTCTCTTTTCTCGCAGCTGAATATTCGGCGATTCCTCCAACTGTTCGATTTTATGAGGAGACTGGAAAGTTCGGTTACGTTATTTGGAGTTTGGTAAGTGTAAAAATCTGGAATAAATCGAAGTGCGACGAGTTTTAGGGTGATGGAATAATGAACATCTTTTTCGTTTTCGTTTTCCTTGGTCTCTATATTCTTATCAGTCTGGTTATTGGGATAATCGCAATCTGCAAAATCAGAAAACATGAAATGGGAGATTTTCATCATTCTTCCCTCGTCACTCTGGCTCACATTTTTCTTCGTGTTCTCTGTCTTTCTCTTCTTCTCGGATCGTTTTGTTTGCAAATCGAGGAGTTCACTGTTGAGCTGATGTTCACTATCTTTGATTTGGTAAGCGGATCTGGATTATCATGTCATAAAAATAAAAAGGGATTTTCAGATGACATTTTTGATGACCTATATACTCCTGTTGTATGATGAAAATGTGAGATCCGCGATGAAATCTTTGCGTTCTTCCGGGCCAATCGATGAAGAATAGTTAAATAATTCACATTGTTGAATAAATGTTTATGAAAAATTTTAAAAGTCAATGTAAAATTGTTTGAAGGCTGTGAAGAATCAATGATATCATACATGTCCGAACCCGTGCCGGGCCAGGCCGGTCTGTTCGGCCCGGGGTTTGAGACCTAGTTTTTCCAAAGTTCAACTTTCGGAAAAAAATCCAATTTTTCGACTGTTTTCTGATCAATTTGGAAATGTTTCATACTTTTAGTACTTTCAGATTAAAGGCAAAGTTTTACAGCTGAGTCTGTTTCAATGAAGACGAACTTCCCGAATGAAAATCCATAAGTTTTTTTTTTGAAAAAAAAACATTGATGCTAGTATGTCTCATTGATTTTCGAGTCAAAATAATAAGATGGAAAGTGTTGAGAATGACACCAATACATGCAGGACTGAATTCAAAGAATTCATACTTCGCCGAGAGAAACGCAATTATTCCCGTCTTATCCATACTCTGAAATGAAATGAGCAAAAATCTCAGAAATTTGTGTTAGTCTGCGAATACATAGAGGTTTTTTGAAACCGCAAATATACAATTAGAGTTCTCGTTGAGTGAAAAAATATTTCTAATCAGTGCCAGGGTGACATATAATAATCATCACTGTTTTTCTTTTAATGACTCAAGTAATTTAAAATGAAGAAGTCTACTAAATAAATAAGAAGATGAAAAGCAAACGGAGAAAGGTAATTGGTAAATACTGTGATCAGTAATTTCTGTTATTATGAACATGAATTTGTCATTTTCCAAGGGATTTCTGAAATAAGTGATGTAATTGACGTAGGTTGATTGTAACCTATAATTTTGTAAACTGAAAACTTAAAGATCTTTATTTTTGCAAAGTTAATGTAAAATAGTTGAAACTTTGAGAAACTGCGATCTCTTCCTGATCAATTTCACCTGCTCGAGATAATGTCGTGAACTATTTTTGAAAATCGAAGTAGTGTTCAATAATCAAGATTACCGAGGTTTTTGAGCGATTTAATACTTTCAGCAATACTCTTGAACTCCTGAACACGACTGGAATTACTGTCGAAAACAGATAATTATTGAGTATTCTCCGCGTCTATGACGTCATCACCGTTCTTCCCAGAAGTAAACGTCGGTGTCCTCTATGAATCTAAATCGTCACTTCTATCTAATCTACAACTTTCCCAGACATGTCGACAGTTGACACTTGCCTTTTCACACCGCTAAATCTATCAAATACAGATGGCTCAAAGTGATGTATTAAGAAGCAGGCTTCCCCAGAGAACATCACTAAATCCGGCGTAATGAGCCACTTGGTATCTGCTAAGAAGATAATGAAAATTCAGTCTTCGGGAAGAAAATAAATGGGCGTGGCAAGAGAATACAATGGTTGCCTCATTCTGCACAAAAAGTCGGTCTAAGACTTCTCCGTTTTTACTTTCTCTCTGTTTTTGAATGGTGTCCCAATTTCGGCTCCTGGAGTTGCCATCTTTGGCCCTGAAACAAGTCTTCTTACAGTTTAGAGCCGTCGATATGTGAGTTGTCAGTCTGTCAATCTGTCCATCAATAACCAATTTACAGATTCGAATTATCCTTCACATCCAGTCGAGTGAGAAACATCATTATTTCTGCGAGACTGCGTGCCATTGAACACAATGTGATATTCGTAAAAGAATATCCTTATATTGTCACAGTACTCAAAAGAAATGAAGAAGTAGATGAAGACATATTCACATGGAAATTCATCGGAAACGAAAAATGCCATTCGAATAAGACGGAAAAGAAAATCGGCTGTCATCGCTTCGATAAATGCTACAAACAAGAATCAACCATTTTTTGTTGCTTCCACAATTCGGAATTCGGATTATCGGTCATTTTTGATTATATCTTCAAGATCTTCCGAGGACCCGTCAATTTGGATCTGAGTCTGAACGAAATTCGAAATATTCACGCACTTCTTCTCAATCAGAATCTCTCGAGATGTCAAACCATTATACTTGATGTGGACTTCAAAAGGAACGATAAGACGATTTATGAAGATACGGCAGAGATTTTGGATTTGGTCACTATTGGAAAAGCTCTCAAAACAGAGGTGCATCAAAATGATGAATTGGATATTGAGAAGGTTTGACTAGGCAGAGGGAAATGAAACAGAAGTTATAAAGTTCTAATTTTCAGATCCGAAACCTGGAATCAGTTCACATTATAGATGCCCACTGGATGAGTTTCTCGACTCTTCTTTCCTTTAATTGTCGATTTGGGGCCTTTGTGGATCACAAATTTGGTCCTGTGGAAATTACTAAATTCGTTGAGAACTGGTACAACTCAACAGATAAAACATTGGTGAGAATGCGTTTCGGTTGGGATGATCGCGATCCGTTCAAAATAACGGAGAGTAAACTCAAGTGGGAAGAGTGGGACCCGAAGAGAAGATCGAGATGGTTTTTGTAAGTTGATTCAGGTCATTCGGGGAAAAAAAATGAATTTATTATTTTCAGTGACCCATCGGAATCATTCTGCTTCAATCGAATTGATTGCTGTGAAGGTCACGATGTGACACGTCCAGATGGTCTCACAGCAACAATTCTCTATGATGAAGGATTCGTGTCTAATGTTATATTTCTCGTTTGGCACGATAGGTTTCCCAAAGAAGCACGATTGAAGACTTTGAACAGGCAAACGGCGTATACTGACGTCGAAATTAACAAATTGGAGAGCACCATACCTTTGGAACCTGATGTGGAGTTCTATACCCTCTTAGCTGAAAAATCCGATGGTTTCTACGATAGACTTATTGAGAGGAAGGCAAAGGCGACGGCCGAGATAAAGTTTTGGCAGGAAGCAGAGGAAGGTGGCTGCAGTTCCTATCCATAATTTTACTCAAAAAACTCTCATTTCTCTGTGGTATCGATTTTCATAAATTTTTCGCATAGTTTTTTTTATCTCTGGTACATTTTTATCTATTCTCATGAATATACATGAACAGTAGTTTTTGTCTCCATTTTTCCCATAAAAAATGGGGAAAAGTATAAAAAGAGAAAGAATTATTTTGAATAGGAATCATTCGATTATGCATTCGAAAACTGTATTCCTGATTTTTATTTTTGTCTCTCAAATTCAAAATGTGCTCACGAAACCCGAAGAAACTGCCAAGTTCCTTCTCAAGAGACAATTTGAGCTTATGAAGAAGGCGGCGAACGAGTCGAACTTGGCGAAGATTTCGATGATGGTCGCTTTTGATATTCAGAGTGAGGAATGTTTCGTTTTTTTGGTGAATGATGTCTTACTGTAGAATTGGATGATGTCAGCAAACTTTTCCGACTGATCAACTCGACGGATTTGAGTACACTGGTAGCAATTGTGGAAGGAAATAAGACCATTTATGGCTTAATCGAAGCTGATCTTCCACGGCACAGATCCAATTCAATTATTCAAATGGATAGAGTCAGATTATCCTTTTTTTAATCATTCTTAAAGTGAACATGTTTCAGACAAACACTAGTCCATCTGGATGGAAAATTGTGAAAGGACAGGGAGTTTTTGTATCCGTCGATGTCTGTGATATGGCCTGCAATATCAACTCTTTCAAGAACGCTTCCAACAACGAATTCGTTTTGAATCCACTTTTTGCTTTGGTTGACTATAATCAAAATGGAATGGATTTTTAAAATCTTTGGATTTGAAAATGAATAAATCAAATCGAGTTTCTCATTCCAAACATTCAAAGAATCAAACTAAATTAGAGTGTCAGTTGTTTACTTGATTTTTTCACCTGAAACGGAAGATTAGCAATCCTGCGATTTCTCGGTATTACATTAACTTTTTCAGCTGCGCTGCCTCGAGTCTGAAATTATATAAAACTTGGCTCTAGTCACGAAAAACTTCATTTTGTTTTAATGTATCTCATTTCCAAGTTTTGGCTTGGATATGGGCTTATTTCGGTTTTTTTCACCACAATTCTTGTTGTTATAATCGCCACTAGCCAACTTTTCAATCGATCATTCTACCGTTTTATCGCCGTTCATTTGGTGATAGTCATCTTAAGTTGGATCAATTCTTGGCCAACTCGAATTGTTTGGACGGAAGATGCACCATACTTTGCTAAGGCACTCTACGATCATTCTCCAAGAGTATTCAGTTCTTTTATGCTCATGGGAATTGCTTTTTGTCATATTCAATCATGGAGTTCAATCGTTATTTGTATCAACAGATTGAGAACTGCTAATCCGGTAAAATACGAGGAAAGAAACAAATTTTGGAACCGTTGGTTTCTTCTTATTTATGGAATTATCATTGTGCTTTCTTTTCTCACCGCCAAATATTTGGCTATTCCTCCAACTGTTCGATTTTATGAAGAGACTGGAAAGTTCGGTTACGTTATTTGGAGTTTGGTAAGTGTGAAAGCTTGTAAAAAGTTGAAATTCGAAAATTATTAGGGTGATGGAATAATGAACATCTTTTTCGTTTTCGTTTTCCTTGGTCTCTATATTCTGATCAGTCTGGTTATTGGAATAATCGCAATCTGCAAAATCAGAAAACATGAAATGGGAGATTTTCATCATTCCTCCCTCGTCACCCTGGCTCACATTTTCCTTCGTGTTTTCTGTCTTTCTCTCCTTCTCGGATCATTTTGTTTGCAAATCGAGGATTTCACTTTTGAGCTGATGTTCACTATCTTTGATTTGGTAAGCGGATCTGGATTATCATGTCATAAAAATAAAAAGGGATTTTCAGATGACATTTTCGATGACGTATATTCTCTTGCTGTACGATGAAAATGTGAGATCTGCGATGAAATCTTTGTGTTCTTCGGGATCAATTGGTGAAGAATAATAATAGAAGGGAATCACACTGTTGAATAAAAGTTTCTGAATATTTTAATAGTCAATGTAAAATTTTTTGAAGGTTCTGTAGAATCTTGTAGAATATTTTCTGTATTACCGTTAAATCTGTATTAGAAGGACACACAGACAAGCTCAAAATGAGCAAAATTTTGAAATTCAAACGGATTGTGATCAGTCTTATTAGAATCCTTGTGTAAAGTTTACTGAACAAGTCGCAACATATGTTTGTAAAATCTCTTTTTAACAGACTTTAATCGGTTTCGGTTTTCAGAATTCAGAAATATCTTTTAGGTTTTGGAAAATAGAGGAGTATGCTCTTCTAATACAGAATTTACGGTATATGAAGCAACTATTGCGTAACAATACGTTGTCTTAGGTTTAACTGTATTGAAATCAAATTATTCAAAAATTTTCAAATAGTGGTCAATTTGTCAAAGAAACCTCATTGTGAAAGTTAAAACAGAATCTAGTTTGAAACTTGATAAAGTCCACACAATCCCTTTTCACATCACTTCAATCACATTTTTTGTCTCTGGAATTCTCGCGTTTCTCTTTATCTTTTTTTCAAAGTTTAGACTTGAAAAAAAGTAGAAAAACTGTCTGAGACGTGTTGCTCGACCTCCTCAATCTTCCATTTGCAATTGTCGTCCTTATTTTTCCCGCCGCCGAAAAATTTATTTGAAGAAGCGACAAGATGTATTTCTTCTTCGTTCTCAACATCTTCTTCATCGTTATCGTTGGCATCGGGTGTAAGAAAAAGGTGAGTTTCAAGAATTTATCTATTCAAAGTTTTTAATGTTGTAGAAGAACAATGCAAGTAAACTACAACCTCGTGATATGTCAAAAGAAAAGAAATCGAAAGAGAAAGTAGCTTCTCCTGCAGCAAAACCAGCTACTCCAACATCTCCAAACCCGGAAGAGGAAAAAGTGAAGACTCCGGAGCCAGGTTAGATCTGTGGTAGTTCGCATCTGAAACGAGAATTTTCAGAAAAAGACAAGTCGATGATCTCTAGAGATGCAGATGACAATGAGACGATCAATGAATTCAAGTCCCAATGGAGTACTCTTAAATAAGATTTCTTGAAATGAATAATGTAAATTAAGATGTGCTTATTCGTTCAATCAACAGATCTTTCATTTAAAGGAAACCACATATCACAATTTAACAAATAACAGGTTGAAAATCTAATGCATAAAATATATTTTCCAAACAATCCAAAATATAGAAACTTTGACCAAATTTCAGCGAAGACAAATTATATCAGAAACAACTTCTCGAATGTTTTCATCGAACAAAATAAGCATGTAAGACATTGAGAAAGATACCTGAAACGTTCATATTTATCATCTGTAAATTTTTGATTTCCTTTACCATATCAGAAGCTGCCATCAGAGTACTGTTCGTTACATCGATGGGAAAAAAATTAGTTGAAATTTCCCAAGCTAAGAAAAGAGTGTAGAGGACTGTATGGGCAATTGCGATTTTGTATCTTATTTTCAGAAGTTCTCTGTGTGACTCCACATGTCTTGCTGACTGTTTCCTCACATGAAATATAGTTAAAACGCCAAGAACCAGGATTATTATGAAGTAGAGAATTATAAATGAGAGCTGGTAAACAAAGTGAAATTGCATATCTTCCTGAAAAGAATAGGAAATTTCAAATAATTTTAATATTCGGAAACTCGCAGTGGATGCCAGAAATAAGAACTTCTTATTTGGCTGATCAAGTTCAATACCAGCAAAAGGCACCGGTTTTGTTGCCACAAAAGAATAAATAAGGACCAGTACGTATATCCAAATGTAATGTCGATTCCAGAATGAATTAGTTTCTGTTAATATTGTAGTTGTCAGACGATGAGTACAAATAACAATAATACTCAAACTCTGGACATGGAAGAAAAAAATCAATCCAAACAAGGATATATCTATGAGTATCTTGGCGTGCAGAAATATAGGAATAACTAACTCGAACAAATGGCTGAACAATAATCGGTAAGGCCAAGTGTTAATCCAAAGAAGCATATTCAAAATAAGATGCGAAAGAATAACACGATAGAAAGAGTACACAAACATTTTATGGAAGCATAGAATAGTGATTAGGAATACTGTCAGAAGAAAAGAAAAAACACCGAAAGAACTCCAAATATAAAATATATAATCACTATTCAGAAACATGGATTGCCCAAAGATTTTAGACTTCAAGTTTTCGATTGTGCCCAGTCCAAGTAAGTTCAATAAGAAACAACCCCTAATTTTTCCTAAAATCCTTAACATTTTGTCTGAGATTCGGGAAAATAACACATTGACATTATTCATTGAAAATAATTTTAAAGTTTCACAAGACAATTACCCGACTCGAATTGTTTATAGTGCTCTCAGAATTCGAAACTCTTCCTTTGATCATTATTGTAAATGGAATCTTCTTTTTGATTGTGGATCGAACGTTTCCATCAAAAACAAGAAGAATGTACACCATAGAGAATGTTACCTAAAAGTTGGAAATATTCAAAAAAATAGAACATAAGTTAGAAAATAAAACCCACCATATCAGAAGCTGTCATCAATATATTAACTGCATTCTTAAAAATCAGAAATGGACTAGCAATCTGCCATAACAATAAAAGTGCATAAATGCATGTATGAGTCAGAGTTATCTGTGACATTTTCCGAAGAAGGGACTTGTGTTGTGTTGCTTGAGAATCCAAATGTTTTTTGACTCGGAAAAAGGTCACACAGCCGACGATAACGATAGTTAGAAAGTAGAATCCGATGAAGAATCGTAGATAAACCCGATTCGCAAAAATTTGTTCCTGCAGAATCAAAATTGACATCATTTTAAGAGTTGGAATTCTCACCTCGGATAAATAAGTTGTTTTGAAAGCATTCAGCTGATAATCAAACTCTACACGGTTGAAAATAAGTAATTGAATTGCACCGAGAGAATAAACGATAATTAATACATACACTAGAAGATAATATTTACTCCAAAAAGTGTTAGATTTCTTGAAAATGGAAGTAGTTAAACGATGAACACAAATTGAAATGGAACTGAGACTTTGAATGTGGAAGAAGATATTCTGAAGTATGTAGGAGACGTATAGAATCGATGGAAAGTTTTCATGAATCGGAAGAATATATTCAATTCCATCGGGTCTGAAAACCATTCTATTTGGCCATGTGTTCAACCAGCAAAACAAATTTAAAATCAGATCCATTGTGATAATACGGTAGAATGAAAAAGTAAAGTGTTTGCTTGAAGATAGCAGAATGATCAGGAAAATCATTAGAATAGCTGATATCGTTCCATAAACCAGCCATATTTTGGTAAGCGTTTGCAGCATTTCGGAGATCTTTGAGTTCCAATAACAATGATTATTTTACACAGTCTAGATGTGGCTGGACATAAAAAGTACAACCTTCCGATGTGTGGTATCAAAAAGGAATTGTATGGTGCTTTTCAGAAGAGTCTATTCATCTGGATTTTAATTTATTATTCAGTGTTTAACAATCACTTTTCACCTGTTTGCCCGGACAAAAACGGAAGTCGAAACTCAGGAAACCAGGAAGGCATTGTGTGAATAGTTGAGTCACGCCACAAAAAAAAGAAGAATCAGTCAAAGTTTAAATTTTTTGCGTGACCTACTGTAGGTCACCTACATCTTACTTTTTAAATTCGGAAACGTGATTCTTCCACGTGGCGACAGCTGAAAGCTTTCAGTTACAGAAGGAAAAAATCAGTTCTTGAAAAAACTAAAACTCCAAAAAATTTCAAGGATGCCAAAAGGGACCAACGGATCAAATAGCTAAAAGGTGAATCGAGTTCTGAAAACCAAATGCATTAGTTTCAATTTTCAGACATTCGTTTCGATATTGAGGATAGCACAATCGGCATAATGGGGCCCAATCAACAAGCATCGCGTCGATGTCAGAGAGCCGGTACTTTGAATAATGTTCTTTTTTTGTTAGCTTTGAACTCTGAACTCTTTTTAGTGAATAGCCCGTTTTGTAGCCTTCTGACGTCTAATTGACCAAATTTCCGAACACACGTTCACAAGTTTCGCCCAGAGTAGCTGGTCTAGAATCCACTAATTCAGAAGATTTCACAATCTTTATAACTTCTGAATTCCTTAAATTGTCCCTTTTCGTAAAAAAACATTCTGATATCAATTCCCCTCTGAATTACCGCACAGACATACATGTGCACCTAACGTCGTGAATAGCCGACGGTTCGGAGGATATCAGAGTGTCTAGAATCCACTAATTCAGAAGATTTTATATCTTTTTGACGTCTTCTGAATTCCTTAAATTGTCCTTTTTCGTAAGTAACATTCTGATATCAATTCCCCTCTGAATTACCGCACAGACATACATGTGCACCTAACGTCGTGAATAGCCGACGGTTCGGAGGATATCAGAGTGTCTAGAATCCACTAATTCAGAAGATTTTACTCTTTTTGACGTCTTCTGAATTCCTTAAATTGTCCCTTTTCGTAAAAAACATTCTGATATCAATTCCCCTCTGAATTGCCGCACAGACATACATGTGCACCTAACGTCGTGAATAGCCGACGGTTCGGAGGATATCAGAGTGTCTAGAATCCACTAATTCAGAAGATTTTACTCTTTTTGACGTCTTCTGAATTCCTTAAATTGTCCCTTTTCGTAAAAAACATTCTGATATCAATTCCCCTCTGAATTGCCGCACAGACATACATGTGCACCTAACGTCGTGAATAGCCGACGGTTCGGAGGATATTAGAGTGTCTAGATTCCACTAATTCAGAAGATTTTATATCTTTTTGACGTCTTCTGAATTCCTTAAATTGTCCTTTTTCGTAAGTAACATTCTGATATCAATTCCCCTCTGAATTACCGCACAGACATACATGTGCACCTAACGTCGTGAATAGCCGACGGTTCGGAGGATATCAGAGTGTCTAGAATCCACTAATTCAGAAGATTTTACTCTTTTTGACGTCTTCTGAATTCCTTAAATTGTCCCTTTTCGTAAAAAACATTCTGATATCAATTCCCCTCTGAATTGCCGCACAGACATACATGTGCACCTAACGTCGTGAATAGCCGACGGTTCGGAGGATATCAGAGTGTCTAGAATCCACTAATTCAGAAGATTTTACTCTTTTTGACGTCTTCTGAATTCCTTAAATTGTCCCTTTTCGTAAAAAAACATTCTGATATCAATTCCCCTCTGAATTGCCGCACAGACATACATGTGCACCTAACGTCGTGAATAGCCGACGGTTCGGAGGATATTAGAGTGTCTAGATTCCACAAATTCAGAAGATTTTATATCTTTTTGACGTCTTCTGAATTCCTTAAATTGTCCCTTTTCGTAAGTAACATTCTGATATCAATTCCCCTCTGAATTACCGCACAGACATACATGTGCACCTAACGACGTGAATAGCCGACGGTTCGGAGGATATTAGAGTGTCTAGATTCCACTAATTCAGAAGATTTGAAACTTTTTGAACTTCTGAATTCCTTAAATTGTCCCTTTTCGTAAAAAAACATTCTGTTATCAATTCCCCTCTGAATTACCGCACAGACATACATGTGCACCTAACGTCGTGAATAGCCGACGGTTCGGAGGATATCAGAGTGTCTAGAATCCACTAATTCAGAAGATTTTATATCTTTTTGACGTCTTCTGAATTCCTTAAATTGTCCCTTTTCGTAAGTAACATTCTGATATCAATTCCCCTCTGAATTACCGCACAGACATACATGTGCACCTAACGTCGTGAATAGCCGACGGTTCGGAGGATATCAGAGTGTCTAGAATCCACTAATTCAGAAGATTTTACTCTTTTTGACGTCTTCTGAATTCCTTAAATTGTCCCTTTTCGTAAAAAACATTCTGATATCAATTCCCCTCTGAATTACCGCACAGACATACATGTGCACCTAACGTCGTGAATAGCCGACGGTTCGGAGGATATCAGAGTGTCTAGAATCCACTAATTCAGAAGATTTTACTCTTTTTGACGTCTTCTGAATTCCTTAAATTGTCCCTTTTCGTAAAAAAACATTCTGATATCAATTCCCCTCTGAATTGCCGCACAGACATACATGTGCACCTAACGTCGTGAATAGCCGACGGTTCGGAGGATATTAGAGTGTCTAGATTCCACAAATTCAGAAGATTTTATATCTTTTTGACGTCTTCTGAATTCCTTAAATTGTCCCTTTTCGTAAGTAACATTCTGATATCAATTCCCCTCTGAATTGCCGCACAGACATACATGTGCACCTAACGACGTGAATAGCCGACGGTTCGGAGGATATTAGAGTGTCTAGATTCCACTAATTCAGAAGATTTGAAACTTTTTGAACTTCTGAATTCCTTAAATTGTCCCTTTTCGTAAAAAAACATTCTGTTATCAATTCCCCTCTGAATTACCGCACAGACATACATGTGCACCTAACGTCGTGAATAGCCGACGGTTCGGAGGATATCAGAGTGTCTAGAATCCACTAATTCAGAAGATTTTATATCTTTTTGACGTCTTCTGAATTCCTTAAATTGTCCCTTTTCGTAAGTAACATTCTGATATCAATTCCCCTCTGAATTACCGCACAGACATACATGTGCACCTAACGTCGTGAATAGCCGACGGTTCGGAGGATATCAGAGTGTCTAGATTCCACTAATTCAGAAGAATCTCATTCCTTTTCGACGTCTTCTGAATTCCTTAAATTGTCCCTTTTCGTAAAAAACATTCTGATATCAATTCCCCTCTGAATTACCGCACAGACATACATGTGCACCTAACGTCGTGAATAGCCGACGGTTTGGAGGATATCAGAGTGTCTAGAATCCACTAATTCAGAAGATTTAAAACTTTTTGAACTTCTGAATTCCTTAAATTGTCCCTTTTCGTAAGTAACATTCTGATATCAATTCCCCTCTGAATTACCGCACAGACATACATGTGCACCTAACGTCGTGAATAGCCGACGGTTCGGAGGATATCAGAGTGTCTAGAATCCACTAATTCAGAAGATTTTATATCTTTTTGACGTCTTCTGAATTCCTTAAATTGTCCCTTTTCGTAAGTAACATTCTGATATCAATTCCCCTCTGAATTGCCGCACAGACATACATGTGCACCTAACGTCGTGAATAGCCGACGGTTCGGAGGATATTAGAGTGTCTAGATTCCACTAATTCAGACGATTTTAAACTTTTTGAACTTCTGAATTTGTTAAATTGTCTCTAGAAGCCTTCCGTTCAGAGTTCTCATGTTTTTTACTAGTTTCTGTATGTTTCTATTGTATTTCAATATGTTCTTTTGTTGTTCATTGTTCTAGCGCGAAATAACATTTGCAGACGTGCCCGAGACCAATAAAGATTTCAATCATCGGGTGCGTTTGCATTTGGAGTGGAGAAATTTGATTTGGCACAGAACCGCCTGCAGATGTTATGTACTAGCAGAACAAAAAATTTGATTCGTGGAAATCGTAAATTGACACTCAAATTCACTGGTTTATTTCATAGAAATCACAAGAGCGCAAATAATATGTTAAAGTCCAGGCCAATCACAATCCTCCTTGTATTCAGCTGACTTCATCTTGTACATTCCGTTTTCCGGTACCAAATTGAAATGGATAAAGTAGGGGTTACGCGGAATTGCATACTTCAGTGGCAGTGGTTCTTGGACGTTAATTGTTGCTCTGATCTCTTTTCCATCCTCGAGGAATTCCGATTCGTACAGGACGGTCTGTAGCCAACGCTTATCACGGAAACTACTGTACATGTATGCAATATGATCTAAAAAAGTCAAGTAATTGAATTTATCATTTTATGCATGTCACCTCGATCGTAGCTTCCTCGACACGCTTTCAGACTGAAATCATCTGTGAGATGGCGCAGAACTTCCGTTTCATTTTTGAAACTCATTCCTCTGTACAATGAACGAAGGAAATCCACTGCAATCGTTTGCGTTTCGTTGAGTTTTTTGTATGGAATCTCCTCTGTGATGAAGCTGATAGTGTCTCTTGAGCCTGGCTTGGCGATCCATCCATTTTCACTCATAACAACTCCATCTATATTCGGAACAAATAACACTTCTTGACCTTTTCCGATAAAATTGAAATCAGCTTTGGATAGGGACCACCACATGTTTTTCAAACCGATTTTTCTCGAATTTTTTGCGGCTCGGGGTATTACATAGGTCAATACAAGGACGTTGCCAAGTTTCCACGTGAAAAAATATGATCTTGACCGAGATACAGCCATAAATGTACCTTTTCGCAATCAACTGATTTTCTCCCTGTGGGCGGAGCTTAGGACAGTGAATACCCACAAGTAGGGTACGCAATTTTCACGTTTTCATCTTTTGTACAGTGGAAAGCAGGGGAATAGAAAAGTTCTCAGGCCTGAAAATGTACTGAAAAATACAGAAAAATGGATTTTTCGACATGAGGGCATGAGGGGATTTTTTAATGACCAACAGAAGAAATGTGTAAAATGAAATTTCGCATCACATAGCTGAAAAATGGAGCGCGTCGGTTGCCTTTATGACCGAGAAAATCGTCAAAAACTGAATTTTTGAAAAAGCCTAGGTCATTAAATTTGACTCTACTCTGTTAGTTTTTGTCAGAATGGCTTCAAATTCTGGCAAAGGGTAGTGAATAAGTAGAAGAAGGTCCTCGCGGAAAGGTATAACTTTTTTCTACTCCACGCCTATTTATAAGCTCAGCAAGTTTGACCTAGTTTTTCGCGATAAGGGCCAGACTGAAATTTTTTAAAAATAGTACATATCGATTCTAATTATCACGAACTGCCAAGTTTTTCAAGAATTTTGAGCGTCGGCTGATCGAAACGAGGTCAAAATGGCAATTTTGTTGACGAGATACCTTATTTTTAAGCATAACTTTTTTACCAGGTGACCGTTTCTCACGTAATTTGGGTCACGGGTTTTTCACGGTCTTTTACATATACCCTGAAAATTTGGGGACACTTGGTATATTTCTAAAGAAGTTATGGGTCATCAAAGTAGCGAGAAAGAAATCGGACGAAAAATCAGAACGCCCCGCCCCTCACGTGTGGTGGTCCCTAGCTTTGGACAAAATATATCCAGGAGATGACACGTAAGCAGAATTGATGATTCCTGTTGGGGTAGTACGCTTGGAGATTCGAAGAAGATAATCGATAAACTCATCTGAAAAACGGCCAATGAGAATGTTTTACTTTTTAAATTCATACCTTTCTTCAATGTTTTTCCTTTTCCTGTCCAAAAGAAATGCTTGTAGAGACAATCAGCCATCGCAGTCTTGTTTCTGGCTAGAGTAGCAGCCGTCAACTCATCGAATACCTTCTGAGCACGAACTTCTGAGCCATCATTGACACGAAGATCAACGGACACATAGGCTTCACACGAAGACCAAACGCAGAGAGCAAGAAGAAGTTGGAATACGGTAGTCGATCTCATTCTATCCGACGGACCAGAGAGGATTGAGGACTGACTCTTGCAATTCACTAAATCTCATATCATTTTTATCACTGAAGATCATCTCGTAGATAACTTTTTTCAATTGATCTTAATCTTAGGTCAAAATAAAGAAAAGTTTGCGTAACGATCGTTTTGTGATTTCAACAAAAATACGAGTGTCAACACGAGACCCATGATATCCACCTTGAGTTTGGGTCAATCCTTAGTTCATAAGCATGCATTCAAATGTCATAACATCAAAGTGAATTGTCATCCATTTTGTGTCTAAACAATACAAAAATGTTTTCAATTTTGATCAGTTATCAAAGAGTTTGAATCCGATGTGTGATTATTTGTTACTAATAGCTTCTTATGATGAATGTCATAAAATCAAATTTATAAATTTTTGAGCTTCTTAAAAATCAGTGATGCAACAGTGACGTTTTCCCATAAGCTCATTAGCGGAATATCACATCATAGCCACCCTTTTAAATCGCATGGAGCACATAAATATTATCTTTGGTGAGAAGGATTTTACTATTTTCGGCAATTCCATTAGAGAAAATAAAATCCATTCGAGACAGAAATTCTGTTAGATGTTCTGTACCAACAGAAGGAACAGATTGATTCGTGGGAATTTTGAAATTTACACTCAAATTCAATGGTTTATTTCATAGAAAACGCAAGATCACAAATAATATTTTAAAGTCCAGGCCAATCACAATCTGCCTTGTATTCAGCTAATTTCATCTTGTACATTCCGTTTTCCGGCACCAAATTGAAATGGATAAAGTAGGGCTCACGCTTAATATCAGCCATATGCCATGGTTCACGGACGTCAATCTTTCCTCTGATCTCTTTTCCATTCTCGACTAATTCCGTTTCGATAAGAATGGTCTGTAGCCATCGCTGTTTGCGGAAGCTACTGTACATGTTTGCAATCCAATCTAAAAATGTTCAATTAAATGAATGTATCATTTTATGCGTGTCACCTCGATCGTAGCTCCCTCGACACCCTTTCACCGTAAGATCTTCTGTGAGATGGCGAAGAACTTCCGTTTCGTTTTGGAAACTCATTCCTCTGTACAATGAACGAAGGAAATCCACGGTAATCTTGTCAGTTTCGTTGAGTTTGTGGTATGGAGTCTCCTCACTAATCTGATAGATTGATCTGATAGTGTCTCTAAAACCTGGCTTGGGGACCCATCCGTTTTCACTCTTAACACGTTCATCTATATTCGGAAGGTAAAATACTTTTTGACTTTTCCCGATAAAGTTGATATCAGCATAAGTCAAAATACGTCCTTCAGATTCCATGTAACCAGAATTAATGATTCCTGTTGGAGTAGTACGTTTGGAGATTCGAAGAAGGTAATCGATAAACTCATCTGAAAAACAAGTGATGGGAGTGTTTTGCTTTTTAAGTTGATACCTTTCTTCAATCCTTTTCCTTTTCCTTCCCAATAAAAAAGGTAGTGGAGACAATCAGCCATTGCAGTCTTGTTTTTGACTAGAGTAGCTGCCGTCAACTCATCGAAAACTTTCTGAGCACGAACTTCTGAGCCATCATTGACATGAAGATCAATATGAGCATAGGCTTCACACGAAGACCAAAAGCTGAGAGCTATAAGAAATTGGAATACGGTAGTCGATCGCATTCTATCCGAAGGACCAGAGCGGATTGAGGACTGACTCTTGCAATTCACTAAATCTCATATCATTTTTATCACTGAAGATTATCTTGCAGATAACTTTTTTCAACTGATCTTAATCTTAGGTCAAAATAAAGAAAAAATTGCTTACCGATCGTTTCGGGATTTCAAAAAAGTAGAGTTTCGACACAAGACCATGCCATCCATCTTAAGTTGGACCAATCGATGGTTGTTTTTGGAAGTTTTCATTAACATTAAGTGAATTTTTAAAGTTTTGAGCTTGTTGTCTCAAAATATTCTTCCATCCTTTCTTATTGTCGAAAAGCGTACCGTAAAACCTGCATTCGAATGATATGCCCCTCTATTTCTTTTTAAAAACCTAAAACAATATTTCTGAATTCTCAAAATGGATCACAACATCTGTTAAAAAAGTGATTCGAAATATACTTTGTACTGTGTCCAATCAACTCTTGACGAGGATTATAATAATACTAATTTCAATCCGTTTGAATTTCAAGAATGTGCTCATTTTGAGCTCAAGTGTGCCCTCTTCTAATATAGATTTTACGGTATTTATATATATTTTTAATTATCAAAACAACAAAAACGAGCAGAGGTGAGTACATATTTATTCACATCACAGACGAAAAAACTAATCTAATTTTCAAATGCTCTTCATCGTCTTCTTCTTAAAAATCAGCGATGCACGACGTGTTTTGCCTCCATAAACGCCACGGCGGAACTTTGTCGGGATCCGTCCTCCGAATAACTCGATAGTGTATTGTCCGCTAGGTGGTCCAGCTCTTCCAAACTCATTTATCTCATAAAGATAACCAAGAACTCTTCCGATTGTCAGAGGATCAAAAATCACTTCAGAGCCAGCCGTTTGAGCCGCATGGAGCACATAAATATTTTCTTTATTTGCAACGATTTTACTGTTGTCGGCAACTCCATTCTAAAAAATGACCAAGAAATTACACCATTCCGATTCCAAAAATCACTCACATAAATTTTCATCTCGTCGGTCAGCTGCTCCCAAGGCAATCCATCAGGCAGTTTTCTTTCGAGCTGATATTACGGTTGTCATTATTGGAAAGTCAATAGACTCTTACATAACGACCATTTGCAAAATTCAATTTATTTAATGGTGTAGCTGTGGTCGAATCAGTGTTTGGAGCTTCCGTGGTTTCGGTAGCGGATGACGTTGGTTCCTCAGTCGTTGGTTCTTTTGTGGTTGGTTCCTCAGTAGTCGGCTCTTCGGTTGTTGGTGTTTCAGTAGTCGGTGGATCAGTCGGTGGTTCCGTCGGTGGATCAGTCGGTGGATCCGTCGGTGGATCAGTCGGTGGATCAGTCGGTGGATCCGTCGGTGGATCAGTCGGTGGATCCGTCGGTGGTTCCGTCGGTGGATCAGTCGGTGGATCCGTCGGTGGATCAGTCGGTGGATCCGTCGGCTGCGTAACAACAACTCCCGGCTTACCTGTGATCCACATCACTTGGCCTGGTTGAACACCTCCTCCAAATGCACCATTCAAAAACGTGTTGGGATCGGCTGGAGGAGCATGACCCAAATCTGGACGTTGGTATGAAGTGGCTGTAATTCTTTTTTTGGAATACAATCAGATGTGATGAATTGAACCTTGGTGAACCAGCAGAAGACATAAGACGAGAAGAGTGTAGAGGTTGTACATCCCTAATCGTCGGATTTCGATTTGTCGAGAGTATAAAACTAGTCGAGGGTTTTTGTGAGAATTGTTTTATCTTATCTTTTATCTGATCAATTTCAGAAAAATTATGGTAAAAATTTAATAGGTTTCAGATGTGGTCACGTTTCTTTAATTGACGTTTTGACAAATTTTACATTGGAACTTCCAATTTGGAAGAGGCAATTTGCAGCATCCTTCAACTGCCGATCAGAATATGTATTCAATTTTTATATTTTCGTTTAATTTTATTCAGCTCTATCCTTTAATCAGGGTTACGAACCGTCTCGAAACGGGCCGGTTACGGGTCGGCAATTTTCTCCTTTCTAAATTACAATTTTCATGTCAAAATTTATATGACAATGTAGAACTCAATGAGATCTATAGAATGAAAGTTAGAAAATCTGAATTCCATATCTATATTTCCCATGTAATGTCTGAAAGCGCACGAGCCGAAGTCGTGTGTTTAACGAGCATTTTAGGAAATCCGAACAGCGTAATCTCATTGAATTTAACATCATTCTGTAGATCTCAACGAGTTCTACATTTTCATATAAATTTTGCCTTGAAAATCCCAATTTAGGAAGGAGAAAGCCTCCGGCTCGTGACCGGCTCGTTTTGAGACGGTTCGCAGCCCTGCCTTGAATCTTATCAATTTTGAGAGAAGTTTCAGAAACGAGACTTTCATTTTTCAGACTACCATTTTGCCTAGATTATCCCATGATCATTTCACAGGATTTTTTCTTGTCTTCTCCATTAAACTGATTGAAAAAGTAACTATAATCTCATGAGCAGTTTATATGATAAGTGTGCCTTGAAAATCCACCCTATGAAAAAATCCATCATCTTTTTGGAGAGAATGTATATTTGCCTCTTTACAAAACCCCCGAATGACTCAGTGTGAAAAATCAATCAGCAATTTTCGATTATCAAATCGAGACCCCAATTCACATTATTCCAAACTGCTATTCTCCCCCATCATAAACACCTATTGAATGAAGGGTCTATCCGGAAAAATGGAATAATATTATGGTTTTCAAACACAAAAAACTCTTTTCTGTGTCCCATTATTTGTTATTGTTATCATCTCTATTATTTTCTCAATTTCCTCTTCACACAATTCTCAGTATTGTCAAATGTAAAGCTGCCCTGTTTTGATCATTTTTGTATTATTCTGTTTGTATCTTCTAACCGGATATTTTTCAGACATCACTTGTTTTTGCTCCAATTATCAGCACCGCCCATTCTACAGTATCCTCTAGCCAATCTTTTCCTCCTTCGTTTTTATGCAGTTTTTTTTCCACCAAACACCAAAAACGGGTGTTTATAATGAGACGGAGAAAAAACGCAAATGTAAAGCGACGAAAAATTGGTGTCGAATTTCAAGTTTTTCCCCAGGATATCGTCTGGTTCCAGTTGCATTGGTGATGAAAAAAAGAAGAAGGACAAAATAGATCAACATTTTGTGTTCTGCTCTTTCTTGGAATTCGGGTCCAAGAGAAACATATTCAGAATATCGTTTTCTAAGGAATACTAATTGAATTGATGCAATTATAGAATAGTTGGGATACACCAAAAACTTTCAGAAAACTTCAATTCTACTCAAAGATTTATTATTTATACATTCATTTCCCTTCTCGATGTAACTTATTCGTTTTTTCTAGAATTCATCTAATCTGATTACTCATTTTGAATAGATTTCCTTTTTCTTCTTTTTTTTTGAATGTTCTCTCGTCTTTTTTCTTCCTGAAAATTGTGTTCTCGTATCTTATTCATCCTACTCTTCTCCTCGTTCTTTTCAACACAAAATAGGAAAATTTATTTTGAAGAAGACGAAGGAAAAGTAAAAAACCAAAGAAGAGACCCATCACAAATCGCCTTTTCCGTAGTATTAGACAGCGTGTCCAATGAAAAATAAAAAAAAGTAAGAGAATTAGGAGATGAATCAAAATAAGAGGGAATATTTTTATAAGACGGTCTCAAACATCCTCCACTTGATTTCATAGTTTTTCTGAATCCAGATTTTCATCTGATGTTTTTCGAAAGTGATCGTCTAGTGTTATCAGTGGAACGAGTGGGTGTTCATTAGTCTGAAAGTTATTCCATAGATTTTTTTCCAGATTTTGATAATCAAACACCGTAACCAGACCCATATTCTTTCTTCCCTCTCTCCCCTCCCTTCCCGTTCCAATTCATAGGGTCGCATGTCAACAGATGTTCCTCTTGTCCTTCTCGTAAATCACTTTACTATTCATCAAATTATCCAATAATTCTGATGAATATACAATGCTTCATGGTTACCATATATGCTACACCCAAAGAACTTAAAAAGTGGGCGGAGTTTGTGGGGGAATAGAATATCAAATTGGAGCCGCCTTCTTATTTTCTTCCCATTCCCTACAATTTTCCTTATGATTTTCGTTTCCATTGGTTTTCGGCTTTGGATTAGGAAGACGGATGTCAGGAAATTTCACAAATTTCACAAGATATGATCGGGGTTACTGTAGCTAAATGCAGGGTTCTTTTCCTTTTCGAATTCCGATTTTTAAGGTACTCCTTTTATTTCTCAATACTTCCATCCCCTGTTTGTGGCGGATCATCTTCTTCTCCTTCTTCAGAATTCTCAATTAGATTTCTTCGTTTTTTCCTGCTCTTTTTTGTATATTTTTTTGCGCGGAAAAAAGAGAGCATCACAAAAAACCAGAAGACGTGTTTACACTCTCATGTGTTCGGAGAGGAGGCGGAGCAAAGAAATAGACACATTTCTAGTGAAGGATTTTTAGTTTTTTTATTATTATCCTTGTTTATGAAGACGAAAGCAAAAGCATCCGGTTGGTAGGTGACATCCACTGCTCTTAGTTCTCTACGGAATCGTTTTCATCTCTAGACATTCTGAGGCTCTTCGGTCTGACTTCAAAGCAACAGAGTCTCCGAGAGTTATTGTCTAAAAATTACCGTAAAACATCTAATAGAGGGGCAGGTCATTCTATTGCTGAACCTCATCAAAACCAAAATACGAATATCACAAAAGTATCTATTACTAATATTTGAGAAGTAGCTCTTAACCAGTTTCATACTGATTCTAGTATATTTTGACAAGGAATCGGTTGAGATTACTTTCAGATCCACATAAATCTGAGAAAGTGCTCTTTCGGGCTCACTTGGGTGCCCTTCTATTAGAGGAATGTGTTCAAAATTTCGAATTTCATCACATTTCCCGATTAGGAAGATCTCATCCAGACAAATGTCCAAAACTGATTCGACAAACAAAAACATTTGATATCAGTTGACAGTCTGATACACCAATAATCTTACAAAAACAAGTTATCTTGCAAGGAGGTCTTGTTGTTCTTTTCCACGAGGTCTCATTCGAATTCTCTATCAAAACACAACAAAGTATATCAAGTCAGTTTTCGTCGAATTGAAAAAATGACGAATTTTTAGTATAAAAAATCTCGAGGCACCGCCCTACAGTATCCTTTCCATGTTTTCCCTCTTTCCATCTGAATTTGGTTTTCTCATTTTTCCTTATTCTTATTATCATAACAATAGAATGATATTCTATAGGTGATTGAGGCCCATTGTGGCGAAACCAAGCGTCATCGTTTTGGGAGGAGGGTTTATGTGCTGAGGCTCAGATTTCCCAGGTTTTATCTTCTATAAAAAAATGAGTCATGTATTCTTGATTTCTTTTTTGTGAATATAATCTAGAAGGAAGTATAGAAAAAATGGGGGCTCGAGAATTTGGCCAATCAGAGGAATTAGAAAACGATACAAAATCTGTCTGGATTTATTGTATTCTTCCAATTCTGTTGTTTCACTTTCGCTGAATAATCTCAAGAGAGAATTTCAGTCTTCAAAGCCACAAATTCATTAAAACTTCCTTGTTCTTAATACCATTCAAACCCGGGAACTACTTTTTCGACTACTGTACATATTATTTCCCTAGAGACAGTCTAGACAATCAGAAGATACAATTTCCGTTTGTACGATTCTGCCTACGATGTTCGATGTTGTTTTCGTTTGGGGTTGATGAGCTCAAGAAAAATAGGCGGGACTTGTGATTGTCTATCTAATAATCTTGATCTGAAGCTTATAATCTAGTGAGAAATTGCTTTCATTGTTCAATTTTGGCTTACTTTCCAAAAGTTCATCTCATCTGCCACATCACTCTCAACTCATCAGTAATCCGTTAGTTCTCTCACTTTCCTCTCTCGCTTTTCATGTTCCTCTCGGCGGAGAGAGGAGGCATCAAACGATAAAATCGGTACACGATTTTCATTTCAATATATCTATAAAATTGTGGGTCGATGGTATTGCACACCCCCACTCTTTTCTTCTCTTTCAGCTTCTTCGTCTTCTTCTGACTTTGATTTCCCCTTTTTTCGTCATGAGATGGAGAGAGGAGGGCTATTTCCATATTCTGTATACCATATCGTGAGAAAGTTGACAGTCTATAAAAGCTGTACATCGATGTCACTTTTGCCAACTCATTTTTCTTCTCCATATACGATTTTCTGTCTCTAGAGCGTTATGAAACCCATTTTTTCCATTTTCAGCCTCTAATCCTCTAGAATCAAGATGAAGTTCGGCACATGTTTTGTTCTCCTTGCCACCGTCTCCATGATGTTCGCAGTGGCATACGGTAAGAATACTTTCGAAACTAAACAACCTAACTTCCAATTTTTCAGCCGAAGACGAAGCTCCAGCTGCAGCAGTAGTTGCAACAACAGAAGCTACTGCCGAGGCTCCAGTCACTGGAGCAGCCAGCGGAGGAGCTGAAGTCAGTAAGGAACCAGCTGCAGGAGCTGTCACTGGGGCTGCCGGAGGTGCTGAGGTAAGTATACTGTAGATTAGTTTTGAAACTCAGAAACTAAAAAAACACATTCCAGGTCGTTGCCTCAACTATCCCAACACACCTATCATCTGATGCTCCTGCCTCTTCTCCATCTGTCGAAACCACAACCAAAGGATCCCAATCTTACCTATCTCAAGTGTTCTCCGTCGGTTGCTTCGCCCTCATCGCTCTTCTTCATTAATTATTTGATACACGAACGACAATTTTTCTTTTGAATTCGACCACTCTCATCCCATATTTTTTTCATAAACCAAATATTTTCATCCCTTCTTGAACTTTAATTGATCCATAATTATTTTTTCTTCTTCTTCTTCATGGCACTAAATATTCACTCGCAAATGTTTTTATTCAATCAAACCAGTATATTTCCGAAATAATAAAGATTAGATTAGAATCAATAGTTTCTTGGCCATGCTGGTCTCATTGCATCGTAGTCATCCAGTTTCGTCGACTCCCTCAGACCGAATCCGTCGAAAATTTCACGACTTCTGACCGTTGATTCTTTTTCAGAGTTTTCCGTTACGACTTTGTCATCAATCGACTGAGATGAAGATATTAGATCCCTGAATAAAAGTTCTGTGGTTCTGAATCCTATTGAAAATCTTACCGATTCAGTTGGATATTTCTGACAATGTTTTGAAGATTGATCTGCTTTTCTAGTAACGCGTCGTCACTTCCAAATGGACCGAAATTCTGTCTTTGCAGTCGAATCATTACTGACTCAAGTCCCAGATTCGATCCTATGTGTTCTATCAATCGTCTGAAGAAAGATTTATGGTTTTGTGAGAATCTTCAATCCTAACCTCAACATTTCATCATCTTCACCGGAACATTGTGCTGTGATCGAGAATCGAGATGATCGAAACCAGTTCAGATCAATTGAATAAACTAATTGTGCTCCAGGAAGTTGAGCTCGCGGCGTTCCTCGGCGAGCCAGTTCGAATGCTTCTGAGCTCTGAAAACAAAATAACTGTGACTCAAAAATGCAAAAATTTAATTTACTTCTAGATCTACATTAGCATGACGAAATGAGGCTCCACGGAACTCTGATTCCATTCTTGACAAGATTTTCTCAATTCGATGCCGCGTTATTTTTGCAACATCGATCTGATTATCTACCGGTTTCTTGAGGACACCATCTACTCGATAGACATTTGTCCATGACTTTGCCATCAGCTCAGGAATCATTTCACATCCGTCATTTACCCCGAACACTGAATAGAACAGATTATCCCCCCTTACAATTCTTCCGTAGATTATCAACAACTTACGGCAAACTCCGGAGCTGTTCGTCGCTAGTGGAAGTGCATCTATCAACTGAATGTCCTCTAGTCTGATTGATCGGCCCGCTACTAGAGGATGATACCTTGAACAATGAACATTATACGCAGTTATAGACCACGATAACACCTATAATCAGCGATTTCGTTTCTACCGACAACTACCAGTGCTCCAGATTTGCAATGTGGTTCGACAACGGGGAGAGAAATAAGTGGAAGCCTCATTCGAGACGTCGACTCAATTTCAGCAACAGACTCGCTAATTTTCTTACTAATAAGTTTCATGACAGCTGAGGAAGAGATTCCAGAATGCTTGTAGACACAAAGAACTCCGGACAATGCTTTCCAAATATCATTACGACACATCTGGTTTTTCTGAATCAAATGTTCTAAATATTGTCTTTTCTTTTCTCAGAAGCGATAGGTTTGTTCAAACAGGCTTCAGGAAATTTTGACGCGAAAACGATTTTAAGATTAACAATTTTATTTTTCAACAAAATCAACAGTTTAGTGCTTTTGAGCCATGCGCTTGTCACGCTCCTCGGCGATGGAAAGACGGACTCCGTTTCCGGATGGAAGGGAGACGAGGGCCTTGGTTCCTTTTCCGATAACGAAGACGTTGGAAATGCTGAAAACGTAAAAACATATTTTAGCAACCAACCTTAGCCGGACTTTTACGACCCTCGCGGCCCCCGACCTTCATGCTCCTTTAGCCTTTAAGGCGAACCTACCGAGTGGCGAAGGAGTGTCCAGCAGCATCCTTGATATGGATAATGTCGAAAGCTCCTGGGAGACGCTCACGGTGTCCAATGATTCCGATACGTCCAACGTTACGTCCTCCGGTAACGTAGGCAAGGTTTCCTGGCTCGAACTTGACGAAGTCAGTGATCTTTTGGGTGTTGATGTTGAAGACAATGGTGTCGTTGACCTTGACATGTGGGTCTGGGTAGCGGATGGTGCGTCCGTCAGTGGTGGTAAGGACTGGGACTCCCTTGATGACGGTACGGACCGACTTGACCTTGCAGAGCTTGAAATCAGCCTCAGCAGCTTGGATTCTGTGCACGATGTAACGTCCCTTAGTATCGTAGAGCATACGGAAGTACTCGTTGGTGCGGTCGATGGCGACGACATCTAGAAACATTCATATTAAATTTGTAACTCCAAAGCAAGCGCTTACCCATGAATCCAGTTGGGAACTTGTGGCAGGTTCTGACCTTTCCGTCGACACGGACAATTCTCTGGGTGAGGATTTTCTTGGCCTCGGTGTAGTTGAGAGCGTACTTCAGACGGTTGCGGAGGAACAAGCTGAGTGGGAGAGACTCGCGAAGCTTGTGTGGTCCTGGGTTTGGACGGACGGCGAAAACTCCTCCGAGTTTGTCGAGCATCCAGTGCTTTGGAGCGGCGAGACGCTTAAGATGCTTCTTTGGTCCTCTCATTTTTTTGTGTGTACCTCAAGCTGAAAAAATTGTTCAAAATGATTGGTCGTTGGGTGGAAGGTAAAAAGAACAAAATGAAGTGAAACGAATATAAAAAGTATCACAAAAATCATAATCCCAGCAAAAATTTCTGGAACACTATTTAGAACAAAGCATTGAACAAAAAGCCGAAAACATCCAGCAACAGCCTAAAAATTACAGAAAAAATAGGAAAAAATGAAAGAAAATCGAGGAATTTTGGCCTAAAGTGTTTCGCTGCGAGACCCGCAGCGGAAATTATGTGCGCCTTTAAACCCGTTGCAACTACGCTCTAGTGGACGGCGAGCGTGTACTCCTCTCGGACAAGCTGAATATTTTTTCAAATACAATTACTCTCCTATAAACTTCATCCACATCTTCCGAATTGAACGTTTTTTTTGTGTTCTTTGGAAGACATCTTTAGACAAACGTCCTTGTATTATTCCAGTTTAAATTCCATGAATGTTTCTGAAAAATGAAATCTAAAACAACTCCGCGCAGACACAAAATTTAAGCTTTGTTTTGTGAATGGTCCTTTATGTGTAGAACTTCGAAATACTGTTGTAGTATCTACAGTCCAGTGATTATTAAAATTTATTCACATAGAATCGACAAAGTGTTCAATATTTCCAGACGAAATAATGGGAGCTGTTACAAAAATGTATTTGAATAAAGGTAGTGTTCTACACAACATCGATTATTTTTTCTGTCTTTGAAAAATGAAAACGACACTTTACTGATAAAAAAAAACTACTGGAAAGAGAGAATTGGAAACTTGGGTGATTTTTATATGTAAAAGTTCCAGCGGTGGGCAGTTTCAGTGGACAGTAAACGGGTAGAAAAGACGTGTTTTTTGATGAAAAAGGCACTTTTGAAAAGATTGTATATTGGAAGCAGGGGAGAGTGGAAGATTTGGAGCAATTGCAAACTGAAGAGAAAGTAAAATTATGCGAAACTTATTCAGGAAAGCCATATGACTAGCAAAACAGGAAAATACATAAAGAAAAATATGCAAATTTGATTGAAAAAGAGAATCAGTAAAAACAGGGATTTAGAAGTTAGACCACATTGGTTTTCGGAGCCAACGGAGACGGAGTCCAGAGTTGGTGCGGATCTTGATGGAGGCAGCTTCGGCGGCGCGGACTACATCCTTCACAGATTGCATCAAGTTCTGGGCATTATGCACCAATTGTTGCATGGCCTCATCATCTTCCTCGCTACCTGTAATCAAAAAATTTTTATAAAAGCATTTACGGTTCAGCATTAAATTCAATCAATGTTATATCACACTCAAATCTTTGGTTTAAACACACGAGGAAGTTAGAGTTTAGTAGGAGAAGGGAATTTCAATCAAACAGTAAATATGTTTTCTCTGCAATTCAAGTATTTACCCTCGACTGGTTGACCGTATGGGCCGATGACATCTGTAATGGTTTCAGGTAAATTTAAAATTATGAAAAGATCTATCCTGGATCTTTTATGAAAGTTGAAAACTCACTTGCTGATCCGAGCATTGTAGCCTTGACTGTCGACAACACCTTCAATTGAGTAGCTATTGTTGGAATTCTTTCAGATACTTGAAGCAACGCCGTTCTCATCTTGATATCAGTACAAAGTCTGGCAAGTTGAACTGCCAATCGGGTAACTTCTTCCGAAGAATCAGCGATGGCCTTCGAGCAATTGATGAGATCTTTCTTCGTTCCACCTTCTCCTCTGACCAGTTGAGAGAGTCTAGCCATAAGAATAGCCATTCTCTTGGCAGCAGCAACGATGTCGTTCTCTTGTGAACTCCACTGTTTCAGCTCATTGTGCAAATTGTGAGCAGCGGCCAACATTGGTTGATGGGATGCCTGTGGAAGTGGATATCTCTCCCAGAAGGCGCGAGTCTCCTCTTCCTCATCGTACTCTGGTGGTGGTGGTGGTCTTGGTGGTGGAGAGAGTTCGACTGGTGGTGGTGGACGTGGCGGAGCTGGGATGTCCTCTCTGATAATCATTTTGTTGTGAATGATTGGAGCGGTTGGTGGAGAGGCATTGACACTGCGGATGACTTGCGATGATGGTGGTGGCTGAAAAATTGATGTTGTTTGTGCTACAATCATAGTTTCTATGTGTTTGGTTTTGAATAAGGGTTGAGCTTTTGGCAACTCATTCAAATGTGAATAACTTTTTTCAGAGGAACCGGATCAAAATACGGCCAACATAAAAACTGTACATCAATAAAAAAAACTATCGATTGGTTAAAAAACTATCAAGTTTTATCTGTTAATTTTTACTGAAATTAGACGATTTTTACACCAATCGATAGCAGTTTTAATAAGGAACATTTTTTTCGTTGACCGTATTTTTATCCGATCCCCCTGAAAAATGTTATTCCCATTTGAATTCTGCCTAAATTCGAAATACGTTGAGGGTTCTGTACTATGATGCTTTGATGTTCGAAATGCTCTTTCTCAAGGCTCAATGATTGATCGTGATTTTACGATATTATCCTAATGCAAATCCAATAATCGAAATATTTATCTTAACCCAATCAAATGCTCCTTGAAATCAGATCTTCATGGTTTTGCGATGCGAACATTCTTGTGCTCCTGCCGACTCGAAGCTAGCAAACAAAACGAGAAAGTTTCTATTTACTATACACTAAATTATGAGGTCAAAGATCTGATCTTTGAACACCTTTAAGAGGTTCAAAAACTCACTGGATTGTATGGTGAAGCTCTGGAAATGCTCTCTTGATAGCTCGAATGTCTTCCATTGCTCATTGGGACTCCAGTGATGGCATCTCCAACGGCTCTCACACTGTTCAATAAATGATCATTAGTTCCACGCCAGTTCTGAGCAGCATATTGGTCATGTGGATTCTGGGCAATCTGTTTGGCGTTGTTCACCATTGGTGGAATGGCTGAAAAAGTGAAAGTGTTTGTATTTTGAAATTGAGTAGTTATCTAGCTACATTTTAATCATACTTACTAATAAGAACCTGTGGATTGAAGGGCACCAGACGAGTTTTGTACACATACTCATAGTTTTGCTCACTATAGTTGTCATACTCATCTGATGAGTCGTAGTTATCCGAAACTGATGATGAATACCGATTGATCGGTATCATTTCCCCCTGTGAGATCTCAGAGATAACAGAGTTTTGGACAAAGAAAATAGAGCAAAAATAACAAGTTGGAGCAATGAGAAATTTGAAAACTCGAAATTTCAAAAAAAAGTTCCTAATTAAACTGGTAAAACTTCGAAAAAAGATGGAACTGTTGTGTCTCGTGGGGTTGTCTCCGCAAGAAGGCAGGTGAAAAGCTTCTCCCCAGGTTTGCCCCCGTCGTCAAAATTACAAGGAGCACACAAACAAAAAAGCCGTGGGGGGCTCGAAGAAAAAACTGAGAGAATATATATATTGAAGGAAGAAAAGAAAGTAAGATGAACGTCAAAGTCAACAAATCACCTCTTCCCTAACCACCCACAATTTTTCATTTTCTCTCCCAATTTTCTATTTAAACTGTTTGATGGTGGAGAGAAAAAATAATAAAAAGAAGAGGAAGAAGACAACTGTGAGGAACCAATGGATTAACTTGTCACTTTTCTAACTTGACGAACAAAATAAAATAATGAGTTTCTGAGGGAGAAAATAAAAAATAAAAAGAGCAAAGATTTTTTCATCCACAAAAACTCAATGAGGTTTCAAATCATCTAAAGCCAGTTCAGATTTACTTACTTTTCTAATCCACAAGTCTTTCTAGCTGTCTAGAGTAACAAATATTTGAGAAACCCCGAACAGCGTAACCTCATTGAATTTAACATCATTCTGCAGATCATAAAACCCGATTCTCAACCCTACTTTGAACTATCTAGATCAAGATCTTGAATTTAATAATCCGATTCTCACAAATGCCATCTCATTCTAAATCTCACTATGCCACAGTATATTCCTCACCATTATGCAATTGATCAGCAGCATTTCTGACTCTCGACACGAACGAGGGCTCCTCTGAGTTGTCTGCTTCATTCTGTGCAGTCATCAAGACACGGTTTCCGAGACGAGCAATCTGTGAACTGTTGTTGACCATTCCATGCGCATCTCCTCCGTTGATGGCTCCTTCACAGTTGTTAGTGTAACGGCGCATAGCGGATTCAGAAGCACGAACGAACTCTCCGGTGTCAATGGCGTCGTCGACGTGGGAACGGAGACGGTGAAGAGCGTCGGCGTATTGTCTGGAATATGAGAGTTAGAAAAAAAAATGTTGATGGTGAAAAGAAGGAAAGGCTCAAAGTGACTTCTTCATTTTCCTGCACACTTGAGACAACAAAATGAAATTTCCGTTAGAATTTCAACTCACTTGTGAATATTCTCAAAGTGTTGCTCGGATCCTGGATTATGAAGTCTGACACGTCCAGCGTTAACGATTTGTGGTGTCAACTGCTCGACCTTCTCAGCTGTATCCAAAATCGCCTCTACTGTCTTTTTGCTCTTCGATGGTCCACAAGAGGCAACGAAACGAGCGGTGGTGGTCATAGATTGAGAGTGATCCGAGAGACGCTGAGACTTATCGACGAAGTTCTGCTCGCGGTTCGGATCGTATGGGTCGGCGTGAACGGCCTCCACGAATTGTTTGAGTGGCGTCGTGATGTCGGCGAAATCGTCCACCTAGAAATAAGACTTTGAATATCGTGAGGGATCGTATCTAGAACTATTGTTCTTATCTTTCTTTAACATACAACTCTCAATAAATTCAAATTCAATTCAATATCTCTTTAGCTTTCAAATGGGGTACTCCCGAGGTTCAAAATAATTATTTGGTTTTTGAATTTTGATTACCCGGAATGTTTTTGAGCACAAAGGAATAGAAAAAAGGAAAGAAAAACTGACAACACGATCGGTGAGAACTCTTCTCATGAAATCTCCCAAATCGCGAAGGGCGTTTCTCAATTGGTTGCGGATCTGTTGGGCTTCTGGTGAGTTTCCGAGTCCACGACGTTCAAGATCAGCGAGTTGAGCAGCCAATCGATCAATATCAGAGCAAAGACCAAGAAGACGGTTTCTGAAAGAGGATAAGGGGTTGAGAGACATTGGACATTTTGTGGATAAGGGTAGATGAGAAGCGATATTGTGGACTGGGGTGATGAGATTTCAAAAAAAGGTTACCTGTCTTGTGGGTTCAAACGATCAGCCAACTTGCGAGCATCAGCAGTCAGGAGACGAATAGCTTGGAGGCCGAGACCTCCATCATCGAGTCCTGGATTGTCGAGCCATCTCATAGCCTGCTCCAATCTTCCAGCGGCAGTATGAGCTGGATTGGCTCCTCCGTGTCTTTGAGCATTCTGGAGAGCATCACTCATCAATCCCGAACTGTGTTGTCCTCCGACAAGATCCTTAAGTCTTCTGGCGGTCTGAGCTGCCAAGTTCTCACGATCGTGCTGTCCGTTGTTTCTCAAATTGCAGATCTCATCAGTGAAAGAAGTGATCTCAAAGATGCTTCTCTTGATGCTCTGGGAGTCTTCTGGAAGAGCACGAGCAGCGATTCTCTCAGCATATTCACAGATACGACGGATAGCCTTCTCTCCAACAGCTCCTGGTCTAGCTTGCGGATCAGCCAACCAGTCGAGAGCAGCAGTGAGAAGGGATTTGGCAGCAGACAATGCCTTTCTCATAACAGTAACATTATCCGCATCCCATTCATCTTCATCATAAGTAGTCAGTTGGAGGACACGAATGATTTCATTCATTTCTTCAGTCATTCTTTGACTCATGAAGTTTCTGTTGGCAACTGCTTCGGCATGTCCTTGACGTGGATGTGGGTTTCCAAGTTCAATAGATGTCTTCATAGAGCAAATAAGAACTGGAGCGATGGTTTTGATGGAGTCAAGGCAGCGAATTAAAATTTCACGATGGACTTGGTGAGTAAGTTCTTGTTGACGAAGGTTGACGTCGTTGGTAACATCGTGAAGGACTGGACTGATATCTTTCACGAATTGCTGAAGATCTTGCATCGACTCGATAACTTCAGAAACAGCAACATAGTCGTTGACTTTTCTGCAGATTCTGATGATTTTTCTGACTTCAGACTCGTCGAAACACAAAAGAAGAGCAGATGTTCCTTGAAGAATTCCACGGGCTCCATCGATCAGTTTTTTGCGAGCCGGCACCGAGTATGGGTCGTGCTGGAAACAGTTTCATTTCAACCAATTTTGATAATAGATTTCAATACCTTCAAAGAATATGAACTCTCTTCAAGAAGTTTCGACGATCCCTCAACTCTTTGAAGTGCTGGTGGCATGTCTTGTTGAAGGATACGGTCATCAGAGTGGTCACATGTATCGTATCCAACCTGGAATCATATAAGAGCTTCACATAGTCAACACAAAAATGTCATTGGTCATATCTATTTACCTTCTTCTTTCTTCTCTGATCATCTCCCCAAGATGACCTTTTAGGAAGTGATCTTCGCATAGAAACCGACCGATACTCTTCACTGGATCTAGTTAGTGAAGTCATCGAACGATGAATATAGTCTCGTTGCATTTTTTAAACGCAATACTTGACCTATTGAATCATGGTTTTAAAAAGGAGAAGAAGAAGTAGAAACAATCAAAAATGTAGAAAACACAGAAGGAAGCTCAAGCTCAACAAAATAGTCTTCTTCCGACGTTTTTCTTGCCGTCTTGGTCGCTCCGAATTATTTGTCGACTTGTTTGTCTATTGTTGTGTGTTGGCTCAACGAATTAGGAGCCGACACAGAAGAGGAAAAAACTATGGAGCAAGAAGGCAAAATGACAGGAAATTATTGGGGTTGGGGAGGTAGAATAGAGACTGTCTACAAATGACTACATTTAGACGGAATTAGTAATGCGGGGGAAGGATATCGAAATGAGTCATTTCAAATGTGTGAATGACTTAAACTAATGTGTTTAGTATCACTTTCTCACCTGAATCAAGTTTCCGACAGCTCTAGAAACCATTCCAACTGGTGCTGTAAGATCAGGCATCGCATTTCCATCGTTCGCTTCTTCATGGAGAATCACCAATCGGGAGACCTAAACGATTCAGAATTGGAGATTTCGATACTTTTTGAACTATCGTTACACTCGCTGTGAACATAATTCAGAAACTACCCTAGAATCTAAGAAAATTTCCAAAAAAAGGCAAAGTGACAAGACAACAAATGAGGCTCACCTACACTGAATGTTTGTTTCAGCTGAAAATTAACTTTTTTGTAATTGTTTCAAAATGGACAATACAATGAACAATGGACAACCCTAGACCCCTTTTTTCAAATCACATACACATCCATCTTTGCCACGTGGCATCATCAACTGACACACTGGACAGTCGTCATCGTTGACGACGTGTCTCACTGTATCCGGAGTAATGTATTCTGGAATCGATCGTCTACTGGATGCTCTAGAGAGAGCCAGAGCAGATCGAGAGGTGAATCGATCGAGATTCGGCATTGAAGTACCAAGATGACGGACCTCATCCACACTTGTCGCGTTCTTCTCGGCCATCGCCAACACATAATGAAGCTGGAATAGGAAGACAAATGGACATGGAAGGACACAGAGGACAAAAAGGAAAGAAGATCCGATTGATTAGTTGGTAGAAGAGGAGTCCAGGTTGGAGGAGCAAATGATGCGGATTACTGTAGGAGATGTCAGAGGAAACAGGCAGGGACTTGAGGAGAAGAGGAAAATCATAATTCGTTAAAAGATTTTTTGTTTCCATACTTGATTTTATAAGCTTCTTGTACTTCAGATATCAAAGTCATTTCTGATTTTAGTTCATATGCTCTATCCCTCAAAATCTCTGCAAAACCAATCAGTCATTTTTTGGATCTCAGAGCATTTTGTTGTCCGAGAACCCGAGGAGCAGACCACTCTCTCCCTTTTCTCTCACACCATTTTACTATTATCCAAACAGAAAAGACTCTTCACTTGAGACTTTTCCCCTATAGACGGTTTGTACAATTTTCGTACTAATTATTAGGGTTCATTCCAGACAAAATATTTTTAAAAAAACATGCAACAAAGAGAACAAGGATTTTGTGTTTTTGGTCAGAATGTTATTTCAGGGATCGAGAAGTTTCAGTCTAAAAAACGAACCTGTTGAGCGACGGGCTCGAGAATATTCTCGATGGTTTTTGTATGGAACACCGGCATTTTCGAATTTCGTCTGTTTTTTCAGCTTCTTGGTTTTTTATGATGACAATCTCTCAACCCACTCTGCTTGATGTTGAGCTGATCTATTAGCACATCTGAAACGAAATGAATTGTACGAGATGGGTAGCAAGAAATAAATATGTTTCAGAATTATGTTATCATCGAGGTAAGTAATCACATTATACGTGGAAACGGCGAGGTGGCACAGGAGTGGAAACGAATTGGATGAGGCAAAAAAAAGTGATAAGAGAGGGTGGAGAAGTGATAAAAAATAGTTTCGTGTTTGCCTTTTTTGTGTTTATTTTGTTTGCGTTTTCATCGTTTTTTTTTCATAAGAGTTTTCAGAATATGTCAACACGGATCAAACCATTTCGAAGAAAAGGGGACTCTTGGGGGGTCTCAAAAAATAAGGATAGTGTTCAAATAATGAAGTTTTGGAATAAAAAAGTTTAAAGTTTCAGATAAGAGCCGACACCTATACCGAGAAGTTCAGACGACAAGTGTCTAATAGTTTAAATTTCTTTTCTGATATTGGTAATTTGAACTTTTAAAAACTTCAGAAAGATTAAACTAAAAACTCTCGAAATTAAAGCACTACAGCAATCTACACATCCAGATAGAAAGTACTATTGGCAATACAAAAAAGTGAATTATATTTTTGGAACAGAACATTAGTTACGGTCTCTCCCCAAAAGTATCAAAGAGTTATCAGCTAAAAAATGGGTGTATGAAAAATAAAGTATGCAAAAAACCAAGTAGACAAAAAGGAGTCCCTGGAAGAAGAGAGTAAACAAAAAATAGAGAACGAAAAGAAGGAAGAGAGTAAACTGAAGAAGGTCCGTCTTCTTCTTCTTGCGTCTTCTTTTTTTTCTTCTCTTTTTTCTTCAACTCAACACCACCAGCACCACCCAACCCACACATATGTTTCAATTCAAATGGAATCAAATAAAGTGAGAACGAGAGAGTACTTGGATCCTGGACACGCAGAGACTTAAACGAAAACCGTTCACTTCCGATTCGCGCCTTTTGTGGTATTGTCGAGGCGGCTTATGCGGTCAGGTTGGGGTTAGGGATTCTATTCAAATCAGAGGAAGAGATAGTATCGAAAAATAAGAGACATGACGAGAGAAGCAAAGAAATATTGTCTCGGCGATCGACACTGGACGGGGGGACGAAGGAATCATCTAACGATAGAGGAGAGGAAGAGACTACGGATAGGATCGGGCAAAGGTGCGTGGGTTGGATGATTGAGGAATGAAGGAAAAAGAGATTCAGACGATGGGAAAAAGGCGATCGGAGATCGGAAGAAGAAGTCGGGTGGGTGGCAGTGTGATGATGCAGGAGCAGCAGTCGACTCGGCGAGCATCATCACAAAACAACAACAAAAGGAGCAGGAATAGAAGACAAGGTGTCTGGAGGGCAACGAGGGGGGACCTAACACTTCAAAGGTCAACAGTTACAGTTTGTGTGGACCAGCAATTAATGGGGATGAGGTACTGTATTGCAGTTAGAAAATCTCTCTATGACTAGATGCTCGGTCAAAAAACATTATTTATCATATTTTGAAAATCGTCGCGACGATTACTGTAATATTCTCCTGTAATTTCGCAAATTCATGTTGAACTTGAAGTTAAATGTATTCAACTTGAGAACAGATTTCAGATTTTGCAAAGTATCACTTCCGATTTAAAGCATTTCGTTGAAGAATCTCAAACTGTTAACAGTAAAATAAACAGTTAGGCTATAAAAAACTGGGTTTATCACGAACATATGTATTCTAAAATGCACCAAACTTAAGAAACTCAAGAAAGTCTGACCTGTTGATCTAAACAGAAAAGTTGGTTCTATCTTCAATTAACACCTCAAGTGTAAGTGGTGGTCCGAAACGTCAAAGGCGAGCGGGGGAGGGGTTCGCATTGATTGATTAACTATTCGAGAAAGAAGAGATCAACCCTATCAATTTGATGTTTTTGTGTGTAATCAAAGTAGAGAATAATAGGTCAGAAACCACAGGTAGTGTGTTCTAGGGTGGAAAGACTGGAACCAGTATAATTCAAAAAAAGCAGACATATTCGGAAAAAATACCTGGATGTTGTAAATCATAAGGGATGTGAAGTTGTTATTGAAAAATTTCTCGATTTCACTGTTTTTAAAACAGTTTCAATGAGATTCTCGACCAGAATACTTCGAAATCAGAAAGGATACTTTGAAAAAGCTTTTCTCAAGTTGAGCACATTTGACTTAAGTTTGTCAAAACAAGCCAAAATATTGCTATTATAGTAATCGCCACAATAACTTTCAAAACATCGAAAAGTACACTGTACAGGAGGAAGCAAAAAAAGAAGCGGGTTTGAACTGATAAAATGTTCTCACAGCGATTCAAGTTCAGGGGTCAAAAGTGTCCTCTCCGGTTAGTGCACTTGATTCCCGCGCACCTGACTCTCTTTGGTCTGAATGCTCTCTAAGTACTCCCGCTACGTAATTGTGATGGGAATGAAAGAGAAGAAGAAGCTGAACCGACTACTCGTACTATGTCGCACCATACAACAAACAATCGTAATGGCGCAAGAGAGGAACAAGGAATATAATGAGAGAAGGATGCGAAGGAGTGGCGGTCCGCTCTTGTGTGTTACAAGTAATAAAAAGTCCCATAAATTTTGGAAAATACTCGGAGAAGAGTCTGAAATCTTCCGGGTGCTCATTCCAGTTGAAAATTGTTTCCATTGTTAGAGTAGAAAGAACAGTTAGTTTGCTAGAAACTGAAGTTTCTTCTAACCAATTTTTGTTCTGCTTAAAAACTAAATACATATGAAAGTAAAAAAGTAAATTTCATGGACTTTCTAATGAAAAAAGACCAGCCTTTCTGCAGACCATTCCCTTGTAATGATCATAACGTTTTTGACATAAAAAAGGCAAATAATGAAATTTTTTCGTCTTCGAATGTTCTCTGGAACAACTTTCCTACTGTATTCTTGCCAATTCCAAAAATAAACTCAACTTCAGTTTACCGTATCTCGAATCTCCCGGAAACAGTTTAACTCCCTACATCAATTAATTCCAATACAAACAAAATATACAAGGATAAATGACTGAGCTGAGATGACTCAGCTGAGAGGGAAAATGTGACCCTGAATCCCTCTTTCCTCACTCATTATCGCGCCAATTTGCGAGTCGGAAGCTACTACTACTACTACTACCTCGCGCACGGAAGCATTTCGAAAACCGATCGGAAATTCTTTGGAACAAAATGACCTCGTCTGATTGATGAAACATCTGTGTGAACCCGAGGGTCAGCTCTATAAAAAAAGTATTGAGTTGCAGCTGGAACTTTTTTTCTGAAGTGTTAGAATATACGGCAGCTGTTCAAATGTGGGTGAGATCTTTGAAGGCTCTACAGTATCCATATTTGGTCAATTTTTGGAAATTCTGAAACCTCATTAGTCCCCTTTCATTTTTCCACCACCTTCGGTGGATTCATCCAAAACTTTCCGTCCTTCTGCTCAATCCCAAAAACCGGCCCTTATCCACTAAGCCAACTGCCTAGTGTAGCAATAAACATAGCTTGTCTCCTGCTCTCTCTCGGGATGGTTGCTCAATGCGATGGAAACGACCGAGAGCTTTCTTTTGCTCCCACCCCGAAACAGAGAAGAAGCACATTCTTCCTGCCCGGGAAGAGCTGCGGAGATCGAGAAAAAGAGAGAGAGAGAGGGTGGGCGGATTTGTGAAGAAAGATGATGGGAGATGATGAAGAAGAAGAAGAAGAGGAAGAAGCTCCCGGGAGGATCTTTAGAGGGGAGCAGAGACAGAGTGTGTAAAGTTGAATGGTGGCGGAAAACGATAGAAGAGAGATGAAGGCAAAGGAAAAGCGATTGAAGTTGTTGGCAGTTTTACACACTTTTCTAAAGATGAGTTTGTGTCTGGCACCGTGCCAATGGCATTTTCAAAAGATCTTATCAGGAGAAGAATGAAAAATGAGCTTCGATGTAGCGAAAGTGACTGAAAAACTATGAAAAAAATGAGACAGAAGGTCAGCGGTTACTGTAGTTCTGATGTTTTAGAAATGTGAATAAGAACTACAGTACCAATGATTCGAGGAAAATGAGTATTCATGAATAAAGTTTCCATTACATGTTACAAAAATTGGTTACAGGTAGATATCGGAACGTAAGATGTTCTGATGAGAAACATGATCATCTGAAGGAAAAAACACGAATGTTTGGAAAGCTAATGGATATAAAAAGAAATTCACAAAAGATAAGAATAAAGTGATAAAATGATTGGGTACAGTTCTTGCTAGAGATCACACGGATCCAAGAAACGCAGAGAAAAGATACGGGCGACAAAGAGAAAACGAGGATGAATAGTTCGGATGCTTCATCTTCTTATTCAACTTCTGCCGGCTTCCTCCTCTCTCTCAATCGCTCCAATCATTTGGAGATTTAGACAGACGGATCGAAAGAGGGTCTGGATCAGAGAGAAGCAGACAGAGAAACAGTAGTGTGTGTAATGCACTTGGAGAGAAAATGGAGAAAGCAAAAGGAGCACACAGTTTGTTGTTTGAAAGAAAAGGAGGGGAACAAATGACACTTTGTTGTAAAGAAACTCGTTTGAAACACACACACACACGCCTGTTCACTTTTCAACTGATGGTCATTGGATCTTCATAAACAATCCGGATAGTAAACACAAATAAACAACTGGAACTGTGAATGATTTTTTGGAAGTATGGAAACTTTTAACTACTTTCCTTTCTGGCTCACAGTATTTCATTTTACAAAAATCTGAATTCAGATAAAGCAGAATCTTTATTATGAGACACAAGCTCAAATAAGATAACAATCTGGCAAAAGATCTCAATCTACTTTACTTTCGGCTACCGTACTCCTCATGGTCAGAACAGTATCGAAAACTTTATGCATCTCGGAAAACATCATGCATAAGAATAGGTGTGTCTTAATCTGAATCCGGTCTAACTGGTGGAAATGTTCAGAGGACCGTAACGAAATGATGATGAACAAGAAGTCTCTGAAGCATTGAAGCGTTCGAAGGTGAGGATAAAACGAAATTATCGCTCAATCTTTTAGAGATTATCCTCGTCAAGAAATTGAACTTTCCGAAAATTTGTACATAAATCAGTGGTAAGCCATCAAGTACACCAAGTGTTCATCAAATTACGGCTACTCATTCAAATGGGAATAACTTTTTTCAGGGAGATCTGGTAAAAATACGGTCAAGAGAAAACATTTTCCTTATTTAAAAAACTATTGATTGGTTAAAAAATCGTCGAATTTCATAGAAAATTAACAGAGTTACGCCTTGTGTTGCCAAAATAATGCCGGCTTTTGCAACTTTGGCAAAACAAGGTGGAACTCTGTTAATTTTCAATGAAATTTGACGGTTTTTTAACCAATCAATAGTTTTTTAAATAAGGAAAATGTTTTCTCTTGACCGTATTTTTACCAGATCTCCCTGAAAAAAGTTATTCCCATTTGAATGAGTTGCTGAAATTCGGTGCCGCTCAGCCCTGGTGGAAAATTACGGGAGGTAACTCGAACTTCCGTTTGGTTTTCGATGCGATATAGAAAGGAAAATGGTGGCGTTTTGAATGATAGAGGTTAACCAGAGGCGTTTTTATCGTCCAGATGTGATCCTTCCTTTTTATATTTTGAGCATGAGATCAAATAAAAATCCCGCAGCACCCACCCACATTCGCAATAAATTGGGAAAATCAAAAATAACGAAAAATCCAAACTTTAAAAAGTCATGTAATCGATCGGCGCAGCTTCAAGCTTCAATGCCCATTACTCGTTGGAGTATTCAATTACTCCGTAAACAAATTTAGTGTTTTTGTTGCTGCAACAAGAATTACAATTCTTCAACGGTTCATTATTTTTAACTGGTAACCTTAATAAGTACAAGAACAATAAAAATTGAGAAACCCGGAAAATGTACAAATTTGTAAACTAATTTTTCACCATTCTTCGCTATCAAGATCTTCGACAGCGCCAATGAATTCAGCTTGAGGGTCGGGGGGAACTTCACGAATGATATCTGCAGATTCTGAGAAGGATTGAGCGTTTCTCTCTCTTGGTACATGTCTGAAAATGAAATATTAGAGTCATTTTTTAAGGCTCCTATTCTTACACTGGTGTTAGCAGTATTCTTTCATATGTAGCTTTGCATTCTGTTAGTCCTTCAAAGATCAGCTTGTTTAATAGAGATAACGTCTGAAAAATGAATAATAATTGGTGTCAAAACTATTTGTCTAACTTGTGCTCTATAATCCCGTGGCTTTTTTATTTCATAGCGCTCTTTAGAGATGATGTATTGTAGTTGATTTGGCAAGACATGAAGACGTTGAATGACATCTGAACTAACATTTATGAAACCCAGAAAAATTAACAATTCAAAATACCTTCTTGACACATTTCTGCACCATTGTCATGCATGAAAATGAACTTCTTGGACGCTTGGAAATCCATTTCTCTATTTGATAGTCTTGTATACCGAGAACCACTGTTGATACTTTCCCATTCAATTCTCAGTCGATTTTCTTCGACAATTCTGCACACACGAACGTTTGTATTGGAATGATCTCGAAACAAATCTGAAGTCAAAACTACTCCGTTTACTTGTGCAGCAAATTCAAGTGCGATCGTGTCATCTAAATTCGAAGCGGGTACTACGACACATAAGTTGTTATCGACAAGTTCATCAATTGCTCGTTTGAAATTCGTTGCTGCCAGCTTTGAATACTTTCGAGATATCACAGTGAGCACGTCAAAATCTCGAACGACGAAGTAGCGCATCAATGAGAGAAGAGCAGCAACATCCGGAACACTGCCTAAAACATAATAAAATAATTCCGATGAGAATTTTTTATCAACGAACGATGAAGGGCGTCTTGCCTAGTGTCTACATCTGAGGAGCCACAATGCATCACATTCGCACCATCAATGACAATCGTGCGGCGAACCGAATTAGGTCGAGTGTCAGTCTGAAAATAGCAATTTATTGAAAATATATAATATGCAACACTTACGATTGATCTGATATGGATGTTGTTCTTATTGCAAACGGTCATTTGGTTCATGTATCGCTGATTGTGTATAGCATTATCCCTTGTCCTAATGTCTCGCATTCTAAACAGAAATATTTTAGAATAAAGCATAACACAAATAATAAATTACCGAACATATTCCATTAGGCTCATATTTTTACATTCAATGGCATCGTATTCGATTTTGTCGGATTCCGAAATAACTGTTGTCATTGTTGAACTGAAAAATAACTCTTTTGGATTATTTATAAACAAAATAAATAAGATTTTAGCAGAATATTCCGATAAAAATAGAGAAAGAATTGAGCTAAAATTTTAAAAAATTCCATTTTCGAGGTTCACACCGCGCGAGAGACTGTTAGAAAAGAAGAGACGCAGAGATGCTTGCTCATTCTTCGTGTTGGCGCGTTTCGCGATTTTGTTGGCGCTTCTGGAGCCAGAGGGTACGTCCGTCTGATGTAAACAGAAACATCAACTGTAAATATGCTTATACGAAGATTCACATTCAATCTCCGGCATCTGCAACGTCTTAGGTACAGCACGAGTGCACAGGAAACCGGAAAAGTCAGGTATTCTTTCTGGAGTTTGTTTGAAACTGACCAACTATTTTCCAGAGCAAAAATTGACCAGTATGTAGATGTTTACGAAGAATTTATTGGTGTCAAAACAGTGAGGCAAGCTCAAGAAGAAGTTATGAAATGGGAGAAGAAGTTGAGCGAGGCACAATTGGTGCGACGAGAGAAGCAAGCGGAGATCAACAATATTCAGTCTCGGTTAAAGGAAATTCATTTTGATTTGGATAGAACGAGTCGGGGAGAAGACAAGTATCTGCAGTTGCTCACAGAAGAACACCAAATTATGAAAAAAGAGCGAGAGTTATTAAATTCATTTGAAGGACTCGAAACAGCGGAGCGTGAAGCTTTCCATCAACTATCCATGAGGTTAGTTGCTCAAATTTCGATTCTAAACTCTCTATAAAATTTTTCAGAGTTCGATCAAGCCATGAGCGAGAGCGGGAACGTGCTGAAAAAACGAAGTGGTGGGGAGTATCAGCTTCACTTCTTGGTGCTCTCCTTGGAATCGCTGGAACTTCGATTGGAAACGAGTTACGAATGAGAAAGATCAAGGAAATGCTCCCGATTGGAGGTGCTCAAATGAGTGAAATGGCCAAGGCTATCGGCGATCAGAATGAAAAAGTTGCTGTTTTCTTGACTGATATGAGAAAGGCGCTTCAGTTAGAAGGATCTAACTCTTCAGAATCACTTCCTCAATCTGATATCAAGAAGGTCAGTGATCTTGATAAGGTACGAATCGGAATTGATATGAGTTGACGTAGATTTCCTTTACAGCTGTTAGCAGCAATCCGTGAGGAGAACGCTCGACTTTCCCAAGAAATGCGAGAACTTTCTCGGTTAGCAAAACTAGAAGCTGCCCTCGATGCAGATCCCACGGCTGTCGTGAGTTTTTAATGAACTTTAATCAAAAGATTGCATTATCATTTCCAGGTTTACGTTGGCAGCGATATGGAACGTCTTCTGGAGCAGACCGAGAAGAATATCGAATCAAAAATGAAACTAAGGACATTGATAACTGTCGTAGTCATCTACACGGCCGTAGCTGTCACTGCTCCATGGTTATACGCTATCTTCCGAGGAGATTAATTTTCGATAATTTTTATTGCTATTTTTAATTCAGATTTATGTATGTGTGTATTTCTTTATTTATGAACCCGGTAGATTTCCTATTTCAGTGCTGCCAAATCACAAAAACGTTTTTGTTGTAACTAGAAAAAGTTTCCCCCAAACGGGTCTTTCTAGTAAACAAGTAGGTAATCTTTTCTCGAATTTTTGAAAAATATGAATAAATCGAGCGATTTTCCGTTTTCTCGTGAACTTAAGGCTTCTTTTTTTTAGCTCTGTGGATGGCGGATCCACAAATTGATCGCACCACATTTTGAACTGTAAACATGAAAGAAGTGTCTGCTAAAAAGTGGCATACGAAAAGGAGACAATTGAAAAATGTGAGACGGATGAGTGAGAATTCGTAAAATGAATGATTTAGAGCGCTGAAAAAGTTGGTAAAGAAGAAAATCGATTTGAAGTGGTTGAGTTTGTTGTAAGACACTTTCGCATTCAAAATTGGAAAGAGTATAATGGGGTGAGGATTTTTCTGGATTCGCTATTAGCGATATTTTTTGAGTTTCACCGCGCTCCATTGAGAAAATAGTTGAAATTCGAATTTCTGGACCTTATCGCGACTTTTGGAAGTTCTCGGGTGCACTTTTAGAGTAATAAAGTGTGGCTAAAATAGTCTACGAGAAGTATATGAGAGCTCGAAAGCAACTCGAATTTTGGCTATGTTCTCAATAGAGCGCAGTGAAACTTTGAAAATATTGCTGGTATCTTTTCTAACCATTATTTTCAGATCAAATATTCTACAAAAGAGCTAATTTGTTTACTGAATGACTTTATCGAAACTGTCAGAAACGACAGAACTATTTATCATATTTCTCCTCCAGTCACAATTGTTGGGGACCTGAAAGGACAGTTCCAAGATTTGATTCGCATTTTCAATATCAAAACCGAGAAAACCAAAAAAGAGGAAACCTTGAAACATGTATTTGCCGCCGAGAAATTTGTTTTCCTTGGTAGTTTCACTGGAGACGATCAACAGTTCAATCTGGAAACTGTCTGTCTTTTATTTGGACTAAAAGTAATCTAATTTTGATTCTATTCTTAATCGAGACTTTTTTAGTTGATCTATCCCGATCGATACGTTCTTCTGCGTGGTTCTGAAGAGACAAAAGCCACTTCTGATTTTCAGGTACTCTATTTACATGAGATATATGCATGAGATAAAATTTTAACACCTTTTTAGAAACAAATTTTGAGTAAGTTCCAAGGAGCAATCGGAGAAGAAATCTGGCAAAAGTTCAATGTGGCATTCAGTATGTTACCCACTGTAGCAATTGTTGGAGGCAAAATTCTATGTGTTCACAGTGGAATCTCTCCTGATATCAAACGATCTATAGGAGAGTGGAAGAAGATTCCAAAAACGGATAAATTGGAAAATCTCTCTCCAGTTATCCGTGACTTGATATTCGCCCGCCCGTGTGAAGCTGATGAGGAAGGTGCAGATGCAAAGTTAGTCATTTTTATTCGAAGATCGAAACTCTCTGCTTGTTTTTTAGAGAGGCCATCTATGTCTTCAACAGAAAAACGGACACGAGGCATTTCAATGAAGCTGCTGTAAAGGAGTTCTGTGAAAAGACAAAGATCGAGTTGGTTGTCAGAAGTCATGAAATTTTGGCCAACGGATTCCGTTTTTTTGCTGAAAAGAAATTGATCACCATTTTCTCCTGTTCTGCACATAAAAACCGATCTGTAATGATATTTCTATTTCACCTGAATTTATAGATTTTCAGAACAACGCAGCATTTCTGAAAGTCAGTAAAGAAGGCGTTGTGTCGATAATTCAAATGAGACCAACTGAAAAGAAAGAAGAGGAGAAAAAACCGAAAAAGAAATCAGGAGAGACTGGAAAAACAGAAAGTGCTGAAAAAGTGAAGAAAAGTCAAGAGACTCCGAAGAAAGGAAGTAAAGAACCAACAAAGGATAGTCGGGAGGATGGGAAAGGCAGTAAAGAAAAGACGGAAGATGGTGGTACAACTAAAAAGAAAAGAGCAACTTCTAAACCGAAATCCAAAGAAATCGAGTGAGTCTTTGAAATAGGAAGTGTTAGAGAATACTCTGTTTTCAGATCCCTCTATGACAACTTGTCTGAAAATAATTGATCTTTTTTCGACAATAAATATGTTCTAGATTTTAGTTTGTTTCTAGTTTACACATGACTGCCAACTAGCATGATGTGGAAATTCAATTGTTCAAAAAGAGAATTTCTCTCCCATTTTTTAATCATGATTGGGGAAGATGCGCGGAATGAATTACCAGAGTCTATGAAATCAGTTGGATATGAAAATGAACTGACAGACGAAGTGCCAAAAATTCAAACGCCTTCAACTCCACTTGAAGAATCTAAAAAAGAGCAAATCGCTTCACAACCACTCAATCCGGACTTTGTTTTTGATCCGTTTGCATTCCTTCAGAAGCTGATGCATCCGAAAAGATTGAATGCCAATCAGAGACTGGTAAAATATTCGAATATTTTGTAGATTTTTGATGATTTTCAGAAGAATATAAAAGTAGAAGAAGTTGAGGAAGTGTGCAAAGCGGCAAGAGATATATTCATGAAAGAAGAATCTCTTCTGGAAGTTTGTGTTCCGGTTACTGTAGTTGGAGATGTTCATGGTAACTTTCATGATTTGTATCGAGCTTTGTTGGCAAGAACCAATCAGAACATGATCGATGAATTGAAATCATCGATGCAGATTCGATCTTTTGGCAGAGACAGGCGAGCAGTCTAAAAAGAACCAGGTTATTTTGATTGTTTCAGATTTCTATTCCTTGGAGACTACATCAATAATGGAAGTCGATCAATTGAATGTATTTGTTTAGTTCTGGCGATGAAGGTTAACTTTCCCGATCGAGTTTTCGTTCTTCGCGGAAGCCAGGAAGGATTAATAGGAAAGCAGTTTTCGGTGAATACAAAGTTCTGTGAACTTTAACATTTCTGATTTTTTTAGAAAACGCTCATTGAGTTCGCTCCCATTCATGCTGAAACTCTGGTGCCTTTACTTGAAGAATTGTTTTCATGGATGCCATTGGCTGCCGTCGTCGGAGGAAAGATTTTCTGTGTCCATGGAGGAATATCGCCTCGTATGAATTCGTTGGAGGAGATCAAGATGGTTTTGTTTCACCCTTGAATGATTAACAAAACACGATTTTAATCCAGATAAACAGACCGCTGATTGATGTTTCAAAAATTGATTTGGCAACTGATCTCATTTTCTCGGATCCCTTGGATTACGAGTTTATCCATATTCCAAAAACGTAATGAAACCGTTTGGAAACTAGTCTGAAACATTATTTTGCAGTGAGCCAACTTTCGAAGGCAACTATTTGCGTAATAGAGGTGTTCTTTTCAACGAAGCAGCAGTGAAACAGTTTTTGGATATGACTGGAATGAAGTTGATCATCAGGAGTTCTACGGTAAGTAACTTTTCATTCCCAGATGTATCAGAATTTTTTTTTCATATGACTCAATTCGGCTATCGATACTTTGCTGATAAGAAATTGATCACAATTTTCAATTCTACTGGTTACAAAAGAGAAGGAAATTGTGGAGCATTGCTGAAAATAGACAAAGAGGGGAAGATAACAATCATAACTCTTCTTCCGGCACCACCCAAAAAGAAGAAGAAAAAGGCGAAGAATTCGAAGGATACAAAAGTGTCAACTGATGCTCAAACAGTTCAAACCGTTTCCACGTCCGTATCATCGGAAAGAGCTTCGATAAATACCGAAGCATTGTGAATAATATAATTATTTGATTGTTCCCAGATAAAACTTTTCTCCGTTCTATCCATTTTTGCCTTCTGTGTTATGCTTGATAATCCTAAAAAAGTAGAACGACAGCCGTTCCGGTCCATTATTCACATTTTCGCCTCAAAGTCTTTTCTCAAACAATAACCGTTCGTTTTTTCGTCTCTTTTGGCAGACCAACTTCCGCTCGTTTAGTTGGTTCTCTGATGTCAATGATATAGTGTGAAAGACGCGGAGAGATCAGAGAGAAGCAGAGAAAACAAATATAAAAACAACAACTGGAATATGATTTTTTGGACACAGAAATTGGTCGGAGTTGTGAATGAAATGAGCACGTGTAAATAGAATAGTGCAAAACACGATCAATCACCACAACTTGTCAAGAGGGTGTCTGGAGTTGACTTAGATATGCCAGAGATATACTTGATTTCTCAGAGATGGATGAAAAAAAGGTATCCGGATTATACTTCAAGTCATGAATCACTGAGACAATATTGAGAAGATAACCAGCCAAAACGGGAGTTACCGTACCACTTTGGTACTGTTCCCAGATAGGCCTTTCAAATTCGAAGGTTCAGAAAACTACCCGGTTACAAAGCAATCTAGGTGACAATTGGAACGGAATTTTCTTCGTGAGAGCATCCGAAGTAGGAGACCACTCTCCTTTACCTTCCATAGGACTTCGAGATAGTTCCAGCATCCACCGGGTGTGTTTCGATTGTCAGAGTCTGAAAATGGTTCAGTAACCCTTGTAAAACAGCAAACCACATCTACCGTAAAATGTGTAATAGGAAGGGCATGCCTTTCTATTTTCCAGCGTTTTTGAAATGGATCATATCATCTGTTGGAGAAAAGATTTTAACTTTTGACGAGAATTCTAACAAGACTAACTTCAATCCGTTTGGATTTCAGGAATGTTCTCATTTTGAACTAATCGGGGTGCTTCTAATACAGATTTTTCGGAGTGTGTTCGAAAAGTGAGAACCTTTTGGGTTTCGACCTTTGATCCATCATGAAGTGTCTTCGACCGTTTGAGGATGAAAAAAGAGTGTGAGCAAATAAATGGAACAGAAATATTTTTGTTGCTGATAACAAGCCTCTCTTCGGATAAGTTTTAGGCATGCAATACGAAAAAGGAATATTGTATCGGAAGGGATCTCTGTTTCTCGAGGGAAAGTTACTCTAACCAAATACGAAATTCAATAGTAGGCACAACAACTATTCCTATGAGCTTAGATTTATTCTTTCAATTCTTGGTGTTTGATACAATATTATATATCTACCCTGATCATACAGTGTCTTTCCGAAGATCACTAGAAGTACCCCTGAAGCAATATTTGCTCATGTTCTTCCTGACCAGAACCTCCTTAAAGTTACAGTACAATCTTTGCTCTTGATCTTTCCATCGTTTCTGATTTCTCCACCTTCTTCTTCATTTTTTAATCGAGACTTAATCTGCTCGTCCGACACATTTCTCAAACACACGTCACCACGTAAGTACGTGTTTCTTCTCTCCTTTCCGATCCCTTCATCAGACCGGTCCGGCTGTCTTCTCTCTTTCCTCTCTCTCTCTCTCTCTACCTCGAAAAAAAACCGTGTGCAAAGTCGTCCCCGTTGCCGTTGCCGTCCCCAGTCGATCGACGGGCGGCACCTAGGCTCCGCCTCCCTGAACCGGAAAGTTCGTACTGATAGAATATGGAAATATAGGAGAATTGCAGGCATACAGAAAGGTATATGTGTGCCATTCTCTTTTTATCGGTTTCCGTGTGAGTCACAGAAATCTCGACCCAAAGGATCAGAGAAAAAAGAGAACACTGTGTTTTGTCTTTCCCCGACTCATTTTTATCTTCTCATTTTTGACACATCTTAGCTTACTGTAGCTAGGAAGGAGAAAGATTGGTCTTGAGACAAATTACTCTTTTGTTCGAGGTTTGTCAGTTCTGGGTTCTAGATAATGTAATTCATATTCTAAAACCAAACTTATTCAGAAGTTATAGTTAAGATTCATCCAAAAGCTCTTAACAAAAAATTCCAGATTTATTTTACTCTCCAAAACCGCTAATTTAAGATTTTCATCCTACGGTATGCACCTTCAATATAACAAGTTTCAGACCATCATAATCGGAATGCAAAAAGAAGTGTCACGGGAAACAAGAGATGCGCAGAAATGAACTGCTTACCTATTATTTATCAAGTTTTCTACTTTTAACATTATCCTTTTTTTCAATCCATGCCAAAAGTAAGTTTTTCACTTTTAAAATAAGCTGACACTTCGGAAGTGCGACATTTCGAAAACGAAATTCCAACCCATTCTGGGGGAAAAACCTTGCGGTATTTTGGTATTTTTCCCCGGAATGGTTTGAAATCTTTGATTTCGAAACGTCACACTTTCGAAGTGTCGCGGAGCCGTAAAACCTGGAGTATACTATTCATGAATACAGAACTAATTGAGAGATATAATTTCCGAATTTCAGAAGATCTCTTGCCTCCATCCACTTCCAGTGAAACATTCCTAACCGATGAAGACTTCTTGAGACCACTGAATGGTTAGTTTTTCTTCTAGTCTAAAAATATGAAGATTTCTGATCCTTGAAATCCCGGAAACCGCGACTTGAAATTATAAGTATCATGAAATTCTACGTGGTATCAAATTGCCGGATGACACAGTTTGATTGTTTTCTGATCTCAATTCGCTCTCTTTTTTTCTGCTGCCGACGAGCGACACCCAATTAACACTTGTTTTGTTTGTGTTGTGCCAAGAACAACGAAAAGGGGGAAAAGTCCTCTTTTATTTGCTCATTTACGGGATGTTTGTCTCTCTTTTTTCCCACTTCTTTCCAGACTATATTGGGTTTCAAATTGGAGATGCTTGACAGTCTGTGTGGAAAAAAAGTATGAGAAAAAATGTCTGGTGAATGAGAAAATGAAGAGGGAAGCACTTTTAGAAAATCCAAATCCTTTTTCAGATGACGAAACATTTCTAACCGATAAAGACTTCAAGAATGGAGAGAAACTAGGTGAAGACCATGTGGCAGCGGGTTCGATTCTCTGGAAACAGGTCTATAAAAAAGGAGATATTCGTGGGAAAGCTGCGTGGAAATTGGTATGTATTTTGACATAATTCATCAGGTCAAAATCCTTTTAATCCGATCCCGCTCTCTCGAAAAAACTCATGCGAGACTTTCACTATTTTGACACAACAGTTTCAAAATCAAAAGTGAGAGCGCATATGAAATGAAGGAAAACAACTGATGATGACATTGTCATAACCAGACAAACTGTCCCGTTTAAACCATTCGATTCTCGGGGAAACCGGTAAATGGAGGACGTTTTTTTTGTCGGGAGAATGGTGAAAGGATGAATTTTTTTGGAATGTTCAAACTTTCAAAGCAAGATAGTTAAAAATGGCTGATATAAAATATTTTTTATTTTTTCAGGATCCTAAAAATAGTGAAAGTTTACGAAGGAATGGAGTAATTACTGGAACTAGAAAATGGCCAAACGGAAGGATTCCGTATGTGATATCGAATCAGTACAATGACAGGGAAAGAGCAGTTTTGGCTAGAAGCTTTCAGGTGAGTTTGGATGTAATTCCAATAACCGAAGAAAAGAAATATTCTCAAAATTTTAAATATTCAATGGGGATCAGGGCTGGGCGGCAACATATCTCGGCGACTCTTTCAAATGTGAATAACTTTTTTTCAGAAGGATCGGGTAAAAATACGATCATGAAGGAAAGTGTTCCTTATTAAAAAAGCTATCGATTTGTTTTTAAAAAGTCAAATTTATAGAAAATCAACAAAGTTACGCCTTGTGTTGCCGAAATTTTGCCGAAATCGCAAAAATTAGCAACTTTTTGGCAAAAGCTAGCGTAACTGTGTTAATTTTTAATGAAAAGATTTTCAAATCAATCGATAGCTTTTTTAATAAGGTACAATTTTTATGTTGACCGTGTTTAGAGCAAATCTCTCTGAAAAAAGTTATTGACATTTGAATGAGTTGCCGAAATTCGTTGCCGTTCAGCACTGATTAAAACAATGCAAACTTTTCAGGCATAAGTTTTTTGAAAACTGAGATAATGAAACCTAAATTTTCGGATTAAATACAAAAATGTTCTGTTTTCAGGCGTACCACGACAAAACTTGCGTTAGATTCGTTCCAAGAACAGCTGTAGACAACGATTATTTGTACATTGGGAAGATTGATGGGTATGTCTTCAATAAATCTGTTCTGATTTAGATTAATTCTACAGGTGTTATTCGGATGTTGGAAGAGCTGGAGGTCGACAAGAGTTATCCTTAGATAATGGTTGTTTGCAGGTACGTTTTGGAGGTTAGAGTTCTCAAATATTCGCATGTTTCAGTACGACACTGCAATCCACGAGTTGATGCATTCCGTTGGTTTTTATCACGAACACGAACGATGGGATCGAGACGAACATATCACTATACTATGGCATAATATTGACCGTGGTTCGTTATTCTTTATTCATCTTCTATAATTGTAACGTCATCGGATTCAGAGGCGTATGACCAGTTTGGAAAAGTGGATCTTGCCGAGAGCTCTTACTACGGTCAACTATACGACTATTATTCTATCAGTGAGTTTTTACTTTTTTCGACAAACAGCAAATAGCTCGATTTAGTGCACTACGACTCTCTTGCATTCTCCAAAAACGGATTTGAAACTATGGTAGCAAAAGCACCAGAGATGACTGCAGTCATTGGAGCAGCCATTGATTTCAGTCCGGTACTATTTGAAATGTCACTTCAAAAATGATTGTCTACTATTTTCAGATTGACATTCTGAAAATGAATCTAATGTATCAATGTAGTGATGTGAAACTTCCTGCAACTATTGTAGCAACAACTGAAAAACCGACAGTGATATCAGTGCCGTCTCCGGCTATTACCGTAGTCGAGGATGGTGAGTGTCTAGTATTTGGATAAAAAAAAGAAACAAAAACATTTCAGACTGCCGAGACCGAACTAATCTCTGCTGGCGGTGGATCGACAGATGCAAATCGTTCTTCTTCGAACAAATAATGAAAGAATTCTGTGCTCTTTCCTGTGGTTATTGTACTCCCAAGACCATTCAAACTGCGAAAGCGTCTCCGCCAAACTACAGTAATACGATGCTCACCAAATCGAGCACGTCGTATTTGCAGCATGGATGAATTCGTGGTATATATTGATTATAAATTATTGTGTCATTATTTATCAAACTTTTTTCGTGTGGTCTTTCTCCTCTTCCAAAATGTTCCAGTTTTGCCATAAATTAATATCATCATGATCTAACTTCTTTTTAATAAATGCATTCTTTTTTCTTTTTTTTCGTTTCAAACTTCAAATGACACCCACAGAACAATGTAATTTAAAAAGCGCAGATGCAGTGTTATAATCTCTCAATACGGATTCTTATTATACAGTTTCTTGAGAAATAGATGAAAGGTGGACATTTTCAAAATTTGGAAAATGTGTTTCTGAGAAATAGTGTAAGTGATGAGGGAGAATGTATAAACTTTTGACACTGAACAGTTTTCAACAAAATCTTAATCATCGCCAAATTCAACGTCTACTATAGTCCCATTCCATTTGAATTAAGGAAGTTATAGTTGGGACTCAATTATTTGAATTCGCTGAGTATGCAAAATCTTTGAGGAGACATAATTATTATTTACGTTCCCCAATCAAAAACTCTACCAAATTCACTTCCCAATTTTACTCTTATCGTATTATCAAATGCTGGAATTCACTCCCTTCTAACGTTTTCCCGGTCAAAATCTCTTTCCCTGTTTTCAAATCCAATTTATCATCTTGTAACGTAAACCACTTTCTAACCTTAAACTCATACAACTACTAATCTTATTCTTGCCCCATATACGGTTTTATTTTCCCGGTATTATTTTCTCTTTCATCATTAATTGTATCTTTCACTCCATAATCTTCGTGTTAGTGGTATCTACCCTTCGATGAAATAAATAAATAAAATAAAAAATTGTTTAATCGAATCTAGGGCCCTTTTGAATGTCACAGAATAATCCGATAATGTGCTCCCTCTTCCCGCAAGCACAGTTAACCACTATCGATCTGTATTAATCGGTCACAGTCTCTTCTTTATTTAGTTCTGATTATTTTCCATTCTCTCGCAAACCCGTTCTTTTCGAATCAAATACATCGTACTACTGTACTTTACACTATTTTTCAGAATGAAGCTACTCAACCTTCCCAGCTTGATTCAACATGAAGTATATAAGAATCTGAGCCCAACGGAAATGATAACTTTTTCAATGGCTTCACAAAGGATACTAGATTCGATGAAACAGTTCAAATGGGATGTAACTACAGTATTAATGAAGTTCTGCAAAGATAGATTCGAGATTCAGTTTCCAATGAAAAAACCAACGAAATATAACAGACGTTTTGAAGAAGTCATCAAATTCTACAAAAAACGAGGTTCATAGTAAGTTTTCCCCTTGATTGCACAATATCCAACTTCATTTTCAGTGTTCTCTGCATGTCCCGTCCAATGTATCCCTTTAATCGCGTCTTCAAAATACCTGTACCAATGGAAATGCACAATATCATTTTCAATGTATTCTCTAGATCTGCCGAGTTCAAACTTAAAGTGCATTTTCACGGAATAGATAGCTACAGTCCAATCCCGAATGTCAGAGTTGCATCGATATCCGATCAATCTATACCGATTATAGATGAGTTTATAAAATCAAACCCCGAACTGGAAGCACTTGAACTCAAATATGGAAGTATAGAATTAAGTCCTAGTTCACCAATGTTCAGGTTAAAAAGTTTACGCATTTCGTATTATAAAAAGGCGCCTTTCACAGAGTACATGAGACACTTTAAAGGGAGAGATGCAATTTTCTGGTATACAGATAACTCATCGATTTCTATTATAGAGTTTCTTGAGAAATGGGTGAAGGGTGAATATTCTGAATATTTGGAATTTGTTTGTTGCAAAGGTTTTCGTGATCAAGCCGTTCCAAACGATCTTCTTCATCTTTTTCGAAATCATTTAAAGCCATGGAATGAAACTGGAATGCCGAGATTCTATCGTTTTGGATCAGAGTACGTACTGGAACCCAATTGTTTTCTTGAAATTTTGGTTATTTTCAGACTCCACTCGAACTTGGGCATCAAGCCGGAATACTACGATTTTCAAGATGGATTATATATTAAAAGAGCGGTCGACGGACAAGTTGCATCACTAAAATTGGATCCTCGGTTCATAAGTTTCCGGATACTCAAAACCGATAACTGAATCAAGTAATAATAATAGGTTATTGAATGAATGAAGCATTGTCTTTTCCAATTAAAATATATTTATTTCCATTACTTTCGATTGTCTTTCTACCAACCGCATCGTGCAAAAGTAACGTCATTTTCACAACCATTTGCCGATCGATTTCTCATTCATTTTCCATTCAAATATTCACAATCGTTCTCAAAATAAATCCATTTCATGTTACTCCCCGTTCAACTTTTTCCACTATCAAAACTAATATTTTTCCAGTTTTGCCATAAATTAATATCATCATGATCTAACTTCTTTTCAATAAATGCATTCTTTTTTTCTTTATTTTCCGTCTCCAACTTCAAATGTCACCCACAGAACAGTGATCTCTTCTTAATAATATACTCCGTCTACTCCACCCAATATCCGTCTTTAAAACGGAGCTTTCTTTTCTCCATTTTCAATCAGAAATGGCTCTTTTCTATGAGATCTCTGACACTTTCACCAAATTCGGCTTTGCCACTGTTTTCATAACCAATTTAATTCTAATTTATCTCACCTTGTTTCACATAAAACGAATTGTGGGAGTCTATAAGTATATGATAATCGTTGTTGCAATTATGGGAATCACTTTCTCATCAACTGAACTCATTGCTCGCCCATTTGTTCACAGTTACAATGAAGGATGGATATTCTTCAGTTTGAATACATGGCTCGGAGCATCTCAGACAGTCCTTCAGATCTTTTTGGCAGTTTATGCAAGCTTTTATCTCCTTATGATGTCACTTATCTCCGTCCAGTTTTTATTTCGATATTTTACACTGACCAGTCCAAAAAGAGCTAAGAAATTCGGAGGGAAAGGTACCATTTGTTGGTTGATTTATCCAATTATCATCGGATTTCTCTATGGTGGTCCTTTGTTTCTATTTGGTCTTCCTGATGATTATGGTGATGAATATTTCAGGTATTATCTTTTTTTCTGGTTTTGGAATCTTCTCTTTTTAACATTAAGTTTCCAGAGAAGCCATGCTGGATTCCTATGGATTATCAATCAAGGACGTACCTCGGTTTCCAATTATAGCATACGTATGTGAAACATAATAACAATGTACTTAGAAGTGTGTCTAGAACATATTTGGAACCCGGAAACTTCTAACCATGATGTTTATACATTTGTGTTTCAGCGAGGTTTAAAAAATCTGTATTTTATTTTAAAAGGTGCTCACTCTAAACTAGACTGACTTTTCAAAGTAGGCCAAATTACATGTTTCGATATTTAAACTGAAAATATTTATTCTTCGATCTCTTTTTGTTTACACATAATAATCACTTCCAACTACAGTATTCCTACATCAATTCCAATTCCAGGGAGCAGATGGATCATTGAGACCTGGTGTCCTCTTCATAATAGTGGGAGCAGCAGTTATGATTCTACAGTATACCATCATTATCTATTGTGGAGTCCGAATGAAAATATACATGACGAGAGAGTTCAAGAACTCATCGGTTCCAAACAAAAAACTTCAGAGACAGTTCTTCCGAGCTCTCGTTACTCAAACAATTGCTCCAACTATTCTCTTCGTTGGCCCAGCTGCTTATGTTCTAATGAGTCCATTATTGAAAATTAAAATGAATTTTCAAACCGGATGGATATATGCAGCACTCAGTCTCTTCCCACCTATTGATAGTATCGCCCTAATGTGCTTGGTTTCAGAGTATCGAAAAGTTATTAAACGTGCGAAGGTAAACAATTGATTGGAGAAATTGTTTCATTTTCAGGTTTGTGCAATGATCTTTGCCGATCCAAGTCCACAAGAGAGCCGGAAATCGAACTTCGAAGCTCAACCTAATATATCCATTGAATAATTGCAAAATGATTTAAAATTGTTAGAGAATAAAACAATGAAATCCTTTTGTCAAATTCATTCTTCAAAACAGATACATAAATATACAGTTCTAACTTTTTTTGGTTCTATGTAAGAAGAACGGTCTCATGGGGGTTACAAAGAATGCATCTTTAGAAAAACGAATTCCTCTATAAATTTTATCAACTGAAACTTCTGAAACTAAAAATGCTTATTTTCTCTTACTGGTTTTCAAAACTGACCCAACTTGTACAGTATTGAGCTGAAACCAAAGTGATCAAGAATAAAAGTAATAGAAACTTCGACAGAATTATCTCTCAAAGATTGAAAAGGAAACGTATTGAAGCAGCTCTCGACAATGAGGAAAAAAGCAGTTTCAGCATTTGCCAGAAACTGGTTTCATCTGAATGTGAAGGATTTATAATAGAGTATTCAAGGTAAAGATATTGGGTCTCTAGGAATTACTGTAAGTAAGGAAAAAAGAGATAATATAGCCGAAGGAAAGAGCTTTCTATAATTTTCAAAGACAATCGCAAGAGCCATCGAAAGAGATCAATGATTCTCAGACAAACTTTTTCTTTTAAAAAAAAATTCAGCACTGGTTAAGTTAAGAATGTTTTGAACTAACTGTTATAACTTTGGAACTATGATATCAGCATTCATGCAACCGTTCTTCCACCTTAAACCTCATTGGACAAAATAAGTGATTTCTAATCCTACTTTTTTTTGCTCGAAAGAACGTTTTCTTGCAGCCATTTTGGTGTGTATTTTATGCAATGTTTTCTTTGTTTTTATTGAGAAATTTTTCTCAGAAGATGACAGACTAAAACTTCGTGATTGGTACGAATATAAACAATGAAATCAGTTTTTAAGCACTTTATACTCTTTCCTCTTTGCTTGCGGGATACCGTTTTATCCGAGAGTCCGTGCTATGGTTCCAACGCTCCCGGATCTTGGAAAACGAAGAAAGAGCAAAAAACCTCAATTTACACGACTGTTGGATTGGGATTAGATCCTCATGAAACCACTCGAAGCATTGCTGAACAATTTGAGTGTTCACATACATTCATTGGAAAAAAACAAACAGTGGTGGAAAATGGGTACGGTAACCTGTTTCCAAGTGTCTCGATTTCTGATATATTCTTATCAACCGTGTCAAAACTCGTATTATTTGATTCTCACATCAAAGAAAAATGGAGTCAAAACGATAATGTTGGACGAAAACCAAAACACAGAAAAACGCGCATTTCATACTTGCCGACCAAAACTTCTGAACAAAATTTCTTAATGAAAACAAAAACAAAATTAATTGAATTGTAAAAAAACAAGATAAGAGAGAAGCCGAAATATGGCTGATTAGCGGGCGCGCATTTCATACTTGCCAACCTAATAATAGAATCCTTTTTTCTATCCATGTACCGTGTCCTGATTTCCGAACTCTCTGTTATTGTCTAGACAACTGATGACATAAAACTCTCCGGAGACATCTCGACCGTTTCCTCTCTTCTCATTACGATTATTTTCTCATTCGAAAGTATCATGCTTTTCTATGAAATTTCCGATACGTTCACAAAATGCGGTGTTGCCAGTGTCACAATTGTGAACTTGTATCTCATTTTCCTTACCGTATTCCATGTGAAACGAGTTGTCGGAACCTATAAAAAGATGGTACTGATATTTGCCACTGTTGGTATTGTGTTCTCCTCATGGGAACTGATAGCCCGTCCATTTGTTCATAACTATAACAAAGGTTTCATCTTCTTCAGTTTGAATACATGGCTTACAGCTTCTCAAAAGTTCCTCCAAGTTTCTCTCGTCATTTATGCAAGCTTCTATTCCTTCATGGTATCTTTAATTGCTGTCCAGTTTTTATTCCGTTACTATACACTTGTTAATCCTGGAATGGCCAAGAAGTTTAGTGGGAGAGGGATCATTGTTTGGTTGTCATATTCATTTGTCTGCGGGCTCATTTATGGATCCCTTGTGTATTATTTCGGTCAGCCGGATGAATATTCAGATGAGTATATGAAGTACGCGTCGTAGTGTTTTTTAAAACTTATTTTAACATTATTCAGAGAGGAGGTAATTCAAGTTTATGGGTTAGCGGTGAAGGAGCTTCCACGAATTTTGATGATTCCTTATGTGAGTGGTTATTGAAAGTAGGATTACAGTATTTTTTCAAATTTTCTCAATTGATCGTCCCAAGTCCAGTATCTTCGAGAATAACAATATTTTTGCACAAAAATCGTTAAAACTCAAGAAAATCGATTTTCAATAAATGGAGAATTTTTCGCTGATTCGAATGCACCTAATCTGGCAGCTTAAAATGCAATAGAAAAATATTTATGAACAAATTTTCACTTCTTCGCTCTCGTTGCTGCCGACTTAATTCTGTTCGCGTTTTGAAAAATCGACTTCAATGATTTTTGTGCAAAAATATTGTCGTTTTCGTAAATATTGAAATTGGGACGATCATTTGAGAAAATTTAAAAAAAAAATGACTGCAATCCTACTTGAAACAATTTTATCTGCGAAATTCAAAAATTTAGGGGGAAGATGGAACCATCAGATGGAATGTTCTATTTCTTATATTCGGCGGTCTTGATGTGTTCGTACAGTATGTTATCATCATTTATTGTGGAATTCGCATGCATCTAGTGATGAAACTAGAATTCTCGAAGTCCTCGGTTTCAAATAAAAAACTCCAGCGACAATTTTTCCGGGCACTAATTGTTCAAACAACTGTTCCTACCTTCATCTTCGTTTTCCCCGCTTTTTTGGTCCTTTTTTGTCCGCTTTTGGATATTCAAATGCGCCTTCGAACTGGTTGGATATATGCATCATTGAGTTTATATCCGCCTATTGACAGTATTGCTTTCATGCTTTTGATATCGGAATATGGAAAAGTTACCAGAGGTAAATTCTTTTTAAAAGTAAGGCATATCTAATTTTTCAGCACTGATTGCACTCATATTCCCCAAAAAGCCTCATCATAGTGGATCATCAACTCTTGCAAAAACCTAGAATTACTACTCTAACCGATTTTCAGTATTATCTATTCAGTGTGACACTTGGTGCCTTCATTTATACTGTTTCTTATTCATCATTATTAAATTTTAGTGACCCTAGTATCTCACGATGTTCGATTCCGAATACTTTATAAAGAACACAACAGAACGGAGCAACAAAACATAACAATAACAACAGCAAAAACAACGGGAAAAAAATTAACGATTCAAGCAACTAGCTCCTCTTCCTCTTCGAAGCCCTCTTCGTACAATCGCTTTGGAATAATGAACAATCGACAATTTTTTCTGCTGAGAGTGAAAATGTGATTATATCTGTGGAACGTCTGCACGTCCGCAGTCGTGAAGAAAATTTTCAAGTCCTCAACGCTCTCGTAAAGAAAAATCAGGCGACGGATATCCTTGTCACATTCAGAATCTCCGTGTTCAGCCCAATACTCGAGCGGTCTCTTTTCGGAATGCTGAAAACACGAAAATTGAGCAAGACTGTTAGTAATGTTTTCCCTACAGATATATCCAAACTCAATCGTTCTAAAAACTCTGCTTCTCTCATCAAAAGCGGATTGAAACGGTCAATGTTCCATGGACTATCCTTTGTGACCGAATTCTCGTCTGGTCCAACCCTTGCCGTCTCTGGACGCACCCACATACGATATAGATAACCGATAGATCTCAAAGCGACCATTTCACCTGAAAACAGAACATATTTAAATAAAGAAACTGAAATTGTAATTACCTGCACTACATGGGGCATCAGACAACCAAAGCACATCTCCGAGATTTCTGTCTTGCCACATAAAATTACTCGTTCCACAAACAGCATGAATACTTCCATCCACCTCCATCACTCGTTTTCCAGCAAAATAAAAATCAGCGAAATCGTCTCCAATGTGATTGTAGTCTGAAAAATGGAATTTGAATAAATTTTCAATATTTTAACGAATTTACCAGACAACGTAATGACATATCTGACGCCTCTTGCTCTCAAAACATGGAGTGTCGCGTTCAGTTGGTCGGTCTCCTGAAAAATGAACATCTCTAAACACGTAAAACTAGGTGAAAACGCACAGTAATAGAAATAATATTTGATTCCGGTGCAGACCATGATTTCAGTAGATCGTATTCAACGCCCGATTTTTCGGTTGGAGTGTAAAGAAAGATCTTTAGATCTTCTTCGGATTTCCGCTGAGCAGTGATCGAGTTTATCATCCTTTCAGTATCATTCCAATTAGTAGCTTCCACTAAAACTGCTACCTGAAAATCAAATTATTTATTTGAAGCCAAAGCAATCTAACGTTGCTCATATCTAGGTCTCCACGTCCAACACTTTTGGGAACATCGGAATATTCTCCTAGAGGAAAAACTGCCGAAGTCGATAATCTTGGGTATGGGCTTGGGATATCGATGTAGCTTTGCTCCTGAAGAAACTGGATTTGAAAGTTCGTTTTACTATTTGCAAACTAACGTCATTCTTTGTATTCTCTGGACTTCCAATGATCGGCGCATCTCTGGAAGCAAGAACGAATATTTCAAGTTCATTCACTTTCTCAGTCAATTTATTGATTCTCCCAGAAAGAGCGGTCTGTAAAATCAAAATAATGGTTGAGACGAAGCTGGGCCTAATTAAATTAGTTTTTACCTGTCGTTTGAGAAGAATATTCAGCCAAAATAAATAAATTGAAAGTGTGAGCACAATGGCTAACAGCAGAACAGTTTTTCTTCGATTATCAGAGTTTTCGAACATTTTTCAACACAAGCAGCACAACAAAAAATATTTCCATCAAAAGTTTGAAAACTACTGTTTACAGGTGCGTAGCCCTAAATTTTTAAGGAAGTCTCGACACGATTACAGTATCTCAAGCGGGAGTTCAAATCGTGGTTTCTCAACTAACCTGTTTTTTGTTCAAAACGATTCTCACGTTGCACAAAATAGCGAGTAATAAAATGGATGTAACTATTCCAGATAATTTCTCCGGAGTTACAGCCATGTTTAGTCTTCGTCGGTGGATGATGAGCAACAGTGAAAGTAAACTCGCACAATTTGAAATTTACGCATTGCGAAGAGAGGCGTTGACATTTGTTTGAAGCGGAATTAGGCAATAACTGATGGTAATTGGAGTCTCATAAAAGAAAAATTCAAATTGTATCCCCTCTGTATTCTTCATTATTGCCCGGTTGTCTAGAAAAACTAAGAAGAGAAATAGAAAAAAAAACGTTTATTGAAAATCAAAGCATGAGCTAGAACCCGTAATTATACTATCCTTTTCCACGACCACCTCCACCGCGACCACCTCCTCCACGGCCGCCTCCACCTCCTCGGCCTCCACCACCTCCTCCTCTTCCTCCGCCGCCACCGCCGCGACCTCCTCCGCCGCCTCCACGGCCACCGCCGCCTGAAATATTCAGAATTATTGAATTCATTGAAAGTATTAGAGATATTTTGAAAGTTTCGACGCGCTCCATTGAGAACATAGTTGAAATTTCAATTGTTGGACCTTCTCATGGAGCGCACAATTTCAGCCATTTTCTCAATAGAGCGCGGTGCAACTTTGAAAATATCGGTAATAGTTCTCACCTCCTCCACGGCCTCCACCACCTCCGCCATTGCCACCTCCCCATCCTCCATTATTACCGCCGCCACCCCAGTTTCCACCGCCTCCTGAAATTCCTAACTGATAACTGCCAATGGGATTTCAACTAACCGTTTCCTCCCCATCCACCACCTCCGCCTCTACCCCATCCGGGTCCTCCATGTCCCCAACCCGGTCTTCCGCCCCAGAATGGCGAAGGTCTGAATCCCCATGGTGGTGGAGGTCCCCAGCCCCCTGTAAACATGAACACTCTATAGACGCTATTCAAAAAAGCAGAGACTCACATTGTGCAGCAGATTCGAGAATAGTCAAAAACAGAATGAATAACGCTAGCTTTTTCATATTGAATTGAAAAAAATAGACGAAACCAGGAAACAGTGCGAAGAATCTTTACTTTTATATAGGGTGTCCAGCGACCTTGAAAGCAAAAGTAGACGCTGAGAGAGTGATAATAATCAGATGAGAGAAGAAGACACAAATCAGATCATTCGCTTCTTCGTCTTCTGATCTTCTCGTGATACGGTCGAACTGACCGATTCTTGTTTAGTTGGAATGGGCATATTCGGAGAATATTTGGGGGCAGTTAAGCGAAAACATTTTTCATTTACTCCAAAGTGTTGGTGATTCAAATTTCAAAGACAACAAAAAAAAACAAAATAATTTACTTGGACACAAACATGAGTTTTAGGAGAGGGCTGATGTATCAGATGGGTAGGCTTTGACGATTCGAATTTCTGTTTTTGGACGGTCGTGATTGTCAGTGTCCACTCGTCCCATGTTTGCAATCACCTTCATTCCAGCGGCTACTCGACCGAAAATTGTGTGCTTTCCATCGAGATGTTGTGTTGGTGCTAGCGTGATGAAAAACTGTGATCCGTTTGTGTTTGGTCCAGCGTTCGCCATTGACAAAATTCCGGCACCAGTATGTTTCAGTCGCTCATCAATCTCATCCGAAAACTTGTCACCGTAGATGGAGGCTCCGCCACGACCTGAAACATGTTAGAATAAATTTAAAAAATAAGAGCTTCCGTTTTTACCTGTTCCAGATGGATCGCCTCCTTGAATCATAAAATCAGCGATAATTCGATGAAAGATGGTCCCATTGTAATAGTTTCTTTTGGACAGCTGTGAGAAATTCTGACAAGTGCGTGGAGCGTGATTCCAGTACAGCTCCAGCGCTATTTTGCCCATTGTTGTTTCCAGAATCACGAATGGAGCTTGGTCACTGATCGGCGCCGGCATTTTCTGAAACTGACTGAGAATAAATTTGAAAACTAACAAAAATCATATATTGGGGATATTCAAAGAGTTCTGAACATTTCCGCAGTGATTGGAATAAGATTATTCATAAACTAAGATGAAAACTTCTTCGAAAAAAAAAAGAATATGTTTGAATTTCCCTGCGTCCGCAATTGCGCGTGTTGGTGTTCGCGTCTCGCACACTACAAATCCCGACATTTGTTTTTTTGCAATTTTTGAGAGACCGTACAAATCGGCAAGATTGCAAATCCGCAAGATTACCAAAGCGCAAGACACAAATCGGCAAGACACCGATCGGCAAGAATTTTTGAAATTTTTGTACACCATCACGTCAAAGTACAGATAAAACACCGAAAAGTACAGTACTTTTAGTGTAAACCGTACCAAATTTTTTAAAAACGTAAGGTTTACGGTCAAATTCTTGCCGAATGGTGTCTTGCCGATTTGTGTCTTGCGCTTTGGTAATCTTGCGGATTTGCAATCTTGCCGATTTGTACGGTCTCATTTTTGAGGCACATTTGAGACCGTACAAATCGGAAAGAAATGGAAATCGGAAAGAAACGAATCGGAAAGAAACAAATCGGAAAGAAACGAATCGGAAAGAATGTGCAAAAACCACCACGTCTGAATGCACAAACACCGAAAATTCTGTTAACCGTACTCCTTTCAATTCATTCTTTCGTTTCAAAAGTACGGTTTACAAAATTTTTACAGTATTTTTGGTGCATTCAGACGTGGCGGATTTTGCACATTCTTTCCGATTTGTTTCTTTCCGATTCGTTTCTTTCCGATTTCCAATTCTCTCCGATTGGTACGGTCTCGCACATTTTGGTGTTTCTTGTGGAAACATATCTCAATTCATAATGTTAGAAATCAATTTATATATTAAAAAGATCTGATGACGAAAAGAAATACATTTAAAGCTACAATTAGACGAAAGATAAGTTACGAAGAATCTGGTAAAATACAAATAAATACAAATGAAGATTATTGAATTCGTTAATCACCGATTCGCTGCCATAGATCTCATTTTGTTGATTGCTTGCTCACGACAAGCATCCACATACTTCTTTTGTTCCTCTTTGACCTTTTCCAAATAAATTTCGTGCTCCTGAAAAAACAAAGGATTAATTTTGCAGATGAAATGAAAACCTTACTTTCTGATATTTGGGCTCAACGAGAGCCTGAATTTTTCTCGTGATTTCATCCACACTTTCAGTCATTGTCTGCATTTTTCCCATATCGAAAAGACCTTCGACTGGAGTTTCAGACGACTCGACGAGCGCATGACTGGCACGAAGCATCCCATCGAATTCCCGATGCCGTTCGTTTCGTTCGAATCTATCCACGAATCTGTCAATCTCAGCACGAACCTTAAAAATAACTTTATTACAAAAAAATCGACAATCACAAATTTTACCACTTGAGTGTGATCGAAAATCTGCTCTCCGACTAATGTAATCTCACGCACTACGGATGAAATAGAAGACATTACGAACCGCTGAAAAAAGCTCAAATGTTTCTAATTAATTTTTCAAGACACGAAGAGAATCAGGAAAGTCTGGGAACACAAGAGTTGAAAAACAATTGTTTGCTTTCCCGATTTAGAAAAAACTCAACCGTCGGAATTTCGGCTGTTTTGATAGGATGAAACCGCCGAATATGCGTCACGGAAATTTTCGGTGACGTCAATTCAAATTTAGTATTGTTTATGTATAGTAGTTCGATTCAATACAGTCAGTTGGTTTTTACAATATTCAGTAGAGAAGATCAACTCTCTCGATTTGGAACCTGTTATGATAACTATCTGACTATGCTTAAAGGTTTATTTCCGCCAGCAAACACGTACCAATAAAAGGTTTCGATGGAACAGGTAACAAATAATCTGAAGTTGCCAAAAGGGACGACTTCAAATGAGAAAGCTGCAACACGTGTGAAAGGGGTAATTTTCACTAATGTGAAAATGCTAAACCATATGAAATTGAGGTTACTGAAAATATTGAAGAGAAGAAAATTTTCTTCCAGTTTTCTACCAATAATTGAGAGATTGCAAAATTTCTGGTAAAAATCCAGAAAACGTTAAATTAGAACAACACAACGCGGGGGATGGACGGGTGAAGAAATGTGGATGATGAGATGGGAGAAGAGAAACACGAACCAGGATCGCTAAGACACCTATTTGTACAAAAACACGGGATAGATCAATCAAGTGATGAAGCAATTTAATTAAGATGGAAGCCTTTTTCGTTGATTGCAGTCAGAAGCCTCTCTCGAAGGATTTCAGCAGAAGAGTACTCCGGAAGCTTGAGGTAGTGTACACAAGTGTTCACCTGTAAATGTATTTGATGGTGTGAAATTTTTAGAATGAAACATAGGAAAAAATTACGACAAATATATTTATCACTCACCGAAGGATAGCTTCCATCACCGCTTTCCACTTTCCTCACAATTGTTAATCTCGGATGGAGATTTGCAAGACCGCCTATAAATTATTTCGCTTTTGTATATTGTATTTTGAAGATTAATACCTGGTGGCAAGCTGGAGCAGCCAGTTGCGAATTGGAGGAAGTTCTTTCGCTCCTGTGCTGTTAGTGTTTCCATAACATCGACGAATCTCAAGAATCCAGGAGATTCACGAGTGTATCCGAGCTTTGGTTCCGTATAGTTGAGTATATCATCTCGCGACCACTCCGGACACTGTTCTCCTGACAAGAGACGTTGAACTTCTTCTGGAGAGTAGGCACGGAGAGTGCTGAGCGGGAAGACACGATCGAATCCTTCCCGGAAAGCGCGCATCTGAAGAACATCAACTAGAATACAAGTTAGACAACTAACACAAAACCTGTTGTGAGATTCCCGTGTTGAGATAAAACTCTTGGCATTTTTCGACATACTGTTCCACATTGTCCAATGTGACATCAATATCTGCACCTCCGTCAACCAACTCCATTTCCGTATATTGGAAAACTTTTGATGGTGGATTGACGCTGTAACGACAGATTGGGTTTAAATTCTTGATACACACTTACGTAAAGTTCAAAGCAAGATCTTCAATTTTGCATGTGGATCCCTTTATGTGCAATTTGAGCTCTGCAATCTTTCGTCGTTTCGAATTGTGGTCAGTTTGTGGATCATTTTCGATAGCTTTCTTGCGTTGAGAAACGGCGACCAATTCTTTCAGGAAACTTCCTTTCACTGGGTTCACTTCCTCGAAATCATCCAGACAGAGGACATTGTGTAAGTTTGGTCCGTGTAATTCTTCACCGACTTGTGGGCTGACAAGCAACTTTAGGAACGGTCGAGAAAGTGGCAAATCGACAAGGCGACCATCGAGAAGAACTTTAGCGAGGAACACTCCAAGAACACGGAACATGTCTGCTGCTTTCTTTGTTTCATCTGTTCCTGGTGGAAGAGGTGCCGGGAACAAACCACCCATACGGCGAACGTAAAATCTGAAAAAAAGGTCAATTGGATAAAGAAGTGCATCCTTAGAAAACATTTTTTAAAAATGAAAACATCTAAAGCACTAACCCAGCTGGCTTCTTTCCTTCTCCAAGATCAATTTCTCGTTCTTCGCGACTTTTCGATGCATGCGTGTCGTCATCGTCACACACCCACAATGCCAATGACTTTCTCTGCAACTCGGCTGCAACGAGCGCATAAAATTCGAGGGTTGGTCCTAGACCAGTTCCTTCTTCATTGGTATACTCAATCTCCAGGACTGCCTTACGATCTGCATGGAATTTCATCAGTCGGATGGCTTGATCGAGAAGCGTTTCCTCGGCTCTTGTCACTTTCACGCGTTCATGGCGCAGACGTCCGACGCGATATTCGTGATAGCGGTCATGCTGACGAGCAGCAACATTTCCTCCTTGAGCACTTCCACGTGCACGTTCGACAGCTGCATCACGACGCTGTTGTAGCCACACAATAGTTCGAGAGACACCGAAAGCAGTCGCCTGCATGTACATGTTTCTCGTTTCCACGGTGAACAGGCACGGATACTTGTAAATCAATCGGGAGCACCATTCTGGAAGAGATCTTGCAGCAACAACGAGTGCGTCAGAGAGAACTTGAGTGATTTTCAAAGTCAATTTGTCACTGATGAAAACTGTTGGAGATATTTCCGCGTCTGGCATTTTCTCCTGGAGTAGTGAAAGGAGGCGGATCGTTTCGAGACATTGGTTCACTTGAGTTGGAGTGCTGCTTTCTTCATCCGCAATTTTGGTTACTTCGACGTTTGCTTGATCAGCAGAACAGTAGCAAATCGAATAAGTTGGCTCCCAAATTCGTCGTCCACGATCGCTCTTTGTGGCCCAGTTGGCGTTGTTGTTGATGATTTGCATGTAACGGAAAATCGACGAGGAATCGTCATCCATTTCAAGAGTGATATTGTCCACGCCCGACATGTTTGGACCTCGTATGAAGAAACGAACGTTATCTCTGGATTTTTTCGTTGTAGATTTTGATGATCCGAACTCATTGACAACAGCTGGTAGCTCAACTTCCAAAGTTTGATTCACATTTGAACGACCTGGACGGGGATCGAAAGCTGGAATTAAGGCTTCAAACGAACACTTGACAACTGTCTCGTCATCCCACGGAGATGCTCTGCTTGATGCAACCGCTCTAGCCATAGCAGCACGCTCACGATTTGATCCGCTCATCAACTCAGAGAACTGACGCCATGTAATCGGGGTACGTGAAGCAACCATTGTCGCGAATGAATCCACAGGCATTCCAAGGTGTGCTGCTACTTCATCTTCGACAGAATCGCCATCATCAGGACCATCTTCCGAGAAGTCGTAGTAATCATCGTCATCCATCATTTCATCCATTTCGATACCAGCAGCTGCAGGGTCAAGAAGAGTAACAGGATAACGACTTTGCATGAGACCTGAGAAAATTTTAAGTTATAATAGATCAACTTGTTTGAAACGACTCTGGAAAACTTACCTTTGAGAACATCAGTGTAGCTTGACATCTTTTTGAACCATTTCTTCGGCTTCTTCGATCCACTCTTCTTCTGAGCTTCATTTGTATTAGCATCTTTCGCTGATGATGATGCATCAGAAAGTGATTCTCCTGTTATGACTTCTTTCAGTTTGTCGAACAATCCACGCTCCCCAGCCAACAACTCAACAAGCTTCTCTTGATGATCGTTTGAGCTTTCGTCATCATCATCGTCGTCGTCATCGTTTTCTTCTTCATCCTCCATAGTTTCTTCTTCCTCGTCATCCTCTTCCATGGCATCTTCACCTCCAACTGTCTTGTCTTCGGAGTTTGTTTCATCTGCATCAGTTTCTCCGTCGGGTTCAGCAGATATTTGCCGTTGACGGGCAGCAGCTAGATCTGGAGCCGATACAGAAAGTGTTTGGTTCTTGTCATCACGTGGAGTCGATGGAGTTCCAGCTGACTCGCGTGGTGTTGTATCAGAGTCCTGTTGTTGTTGCTGTTGTTGCGAAGAGTCCACCGAGATTTGTGAGTTTGATGAAGTCGCAGAGCGCATGCTTGCAGCAGAATCACTTTCTTCTCCTCCCATCGGCTCGTCTTCTTGCTCTTGATTCTCTGCGATTCTACCAAAAGCATGTGGCATGGCTCGGGCTAGCAGATTTTCCAGAGATGGTGTCTGATGTTGTAAAGACTCGGCAGACGCGGCTTGTCCGGTCGAAGCAACGGAAGGTCCTGTTGATTTCTGGCGGTCATCAACAAGGTTTGTTGTAGACATTGACTTTTTCCCAATAGCTCCTCCAGAAGTTGATCCGGATGAGGGAGTGCCAACAGGCGTCGGATTTTTGACAGAAGCGAAGCGGGAAAGTGTTGATGGGCCTGGAAAGAGAAGAGTAATGATAAATACAGTATGCTCCGGTTTGCCACATGAAGGAATGAACGGAATGGTGACAATTTTCTAATTACTACCTATGTATGTGCATGAAAGGAGGAAATTATAACAAAAAAGAGTGCTAGGCGAGCAAATGCTAAAAAACACACGTATAGACAACAGCAACAACGAAACCAATCAGCGTATGCAGAATCATATGCTATGTACCTGGCTTGTTATGTTGTTTGTGTCTATTCAAGCCAAACCCTAGCCCAGACGCAAGCGACGAAAATGTGGATGATGAAGATGTGGGTGAAGGGACGGGAGATGCTCCCGATGAAGTGATAGTACTTATCAATCTCGAAGCAATGGCAGGAGAAGCTGACGATTTTGATGTTCGCCATGGGGGAATAGGAAGGTTGGGGAATGGAGAGGACGACTGTGAAGAAGAACTCTCACCTCCACGAGAAGAACCAGTCGGTGTTGCTCCGAAAACAGATGGTGGGGGTCCCGTTTTTGGATTGTAAAAAGCACGATTCCGTCTTACAGCATCCATCACCTAAAATGCTCTTATTTAGGAAATTTCGTTTGATATTTATCAAATGTGAATTAGTGCAACACGAACCGAACTTGGTATTCCAGAAGGCATGGATGGAGTTGAATAACGATGACCAGACATGGTGACTCGTTCAATGTCAAAGTTGCCATTCGCTCCATACCGATACGAATTGGAATGTCCGTTTTCCCAAGTGACATCAACCCATCCACTCTCCGGCGGACTGATGATACGACCCTGAAAGTTTTTTTGTCACAAAAAAATTCACATGACAAGTACATACGAATTTTCCTTCTCCTCCATCCTGATCTTCCCATCGCCAATCTTTACCACGAATCACTTTTGCCTTGGAATCGCTCATTTTGTACATTTCGCGTAATCGGTGACGAGATCTCTGCATCATTGCTGTGACCGTTTCGAGTGTAAGTCCTGATTTGAGACGATTATTGTTCTCGTGGGATGGAAGCATTTCGAGAACTTGCTCCTTAGTCAGTGGTGGCAACGCAGATGATGATGCTGAAGACGATCCGCCGGCTGATTCTTTCTTTGGAGGATCATCACAAATTTTCTCCGTCACCACATCAACGATATCACCGTAGATTTCGAAACCAGAGCATGAAAGATAATGCGTTTGACCAGAAGAATTTTTCCCATTTTGTGCGATACGGTAGTAACGGTAGGCAACGGTCCCTTTCTCAGCAACATGCCAGCTGGCAGTTGATCCGGGCTCTCCGAGACTCTTGTCGTCTACATGACTGATAACGTTGTCCCATTTCTTCATATCGATTGATCCTTGAAGTGACCAATTACGAAGAGCCGATCGTCCATAGCCACGAGCATGACGTAATGTGTATGATGTAGGAACAACATACACACCAAGATCAATGGTGAAGTGTGAATTTTTGTCGTCCGATGTATGACAATTGATGGGGTTTGAATCACGAGAAAGAAGGTCTTCTGGTTTTCCGAATGGTTGCTTCGAATCAGAGCATGTAATTTTAACCGCTTTCACAGTCGCTGGATTAGTCCATGAAGCCGCAGTTTTGCCGTTGGTTCCAATCCAGTAGATGATTCCGTTTTCATCGAAATCACTCGTGTGTCGCAGAGCTACAGTCTGTCCTTTCTCTTTCAGTTCTTGAATTTCCTTCACGTATTTGAACTGTGATCTGTCCCTATCGTGCCACTGTCGAGCCACCAGCTTCATGAGATAATGCTTTATTGCTCCAATAGACGCTAAAGGTTCACACTTGATGACTTTTCCAGTTTTATTGACGAGGTTTTCGTCATTGTTTTCCTTCCCATCAGCTTGAGGAAGCATCTCGAGTTTGGAGCGAACGCGCCGTGAAAGAAGTTGAAGGCCGAATGATGATCCTCCGGGTGAGTCGTAGAGATATTGTGGGAATTTCTCGCTTGCTTCGAGAACTGCTACCATTTTCAGGGTAAGCTGAGACAACGATTCTCCAGTAGCGAAGTTTTCCCGGAAAATTCTTTTGATATAACACTCCGTTGGCACTTTCTCTATTATTGACAATAGTCCACAAAGAGCAGGAACGATTCCGGAGACAGAAAATTCGAATGTCGACAGGCGACGGTCATCGACCACAGAATCATGAAGTGTCTTAATGGCTGCAGTGAATTCTTGTACTCGTTCGATTCTTGCTTGCTTCGCATTACGGTGTTTGTAGTTGCTCAAAGACTTGACTTGACGGATACAACTCTGAAATGCAAAAATTTAAAAATTGTCTCTATGATATGTACGGTTTAACCTCGATTGCACGAGCAGCTTCTTCAAGACGAACCAACGCTTCTCGTGGTTTGGCGTGAGCTTCTTTCAGATGATCATTCCAAAGTTTCCATGCCAATTCCTGCACTTTTCGTTTCTGAATGTCTTGCCGGAATTTCATCTTTCGGGTCGTCACACCATGAGCACTCCAGCCAGTATGGAAATCAGTTGGAAGGGCATGCTCCGGCATCACGTTGGTCTTACGTCCCGTTCCAGTTTCGAACATGAAGCCACCAGCATCATCCTGAACCTATAGAGTCAATAACACTACTTTATCCTCTAAGAATATATACTCATGATTCCAAACACCAGACTTGTGTAATAAACAAACATTTTAAAAACAATTTTCAAAACTCACTTTGATTGTCGTAATCATTGTATTTGCTTGCCCGGAAGGCGCCGAAGAGGAAATGGACTTGATCTGAAGTTCAGATGACTTCGAAGACCAGAGCTCCCAAGCAGGAACTTCTAACTGAAAATTAAAACATTACTGAAAAACACAACAAATGCAATGCATGCAAAAAAAAAAATCAAACACAAACACAACACACCTTCTGACTGACCTTCTTGGCACTACTTGGAACTCCAAGAACAGAAACGGGAACAGCAGACCAGTCGTCGTCAAAAACGCCTTTCACTGCATTCCATCGAGCAACCATTTCGTGACGCTCAGTTTTCTTGAAATTTTCCTGCAATAGATAAAACATTTGATTTCAGGATAAATAAAGAATCATACCTTCTCTTGGTCTGTCATCTGTTGGTCAACGTTGGCTGTTCCAGTCACAAATTGAACATGTGAATCGTTGTCGGCCAAATAACGGAACCATCCATTTGATTGGAATGGCAACTCGACCAATAGAACATCACTCCAGATGAACAGGGACGTTGGTCCTCGGACAATACGCCACTCCTTCCATCGGTAAGGAGATCCTTGGTTCAGAACTATTTTGGAAGGTTTCTTGTCTGCGGCGGATGATTTATCGAGACTTGCAACGCCACTCAATTTTGAAACAACTTGGAGAATAGCGGAAGACGCAGAAGAACTTGTTGAGCTTCGGGTTTTGGGCGCTGCTTGTGTAGTTGAGGTTGAAGGTTCGGGGTCAACCATCTGTAGAAAACATATATATTCGCTATTAATAGTTATTTTCATACCTCCACCGGAGCTTGCGATGTTTCTGCCTCTGCATTATCAGCTGATGAAGTTGCAGCTGCACTGTCCATAATATCACTACCTGTATTCGTTGTGGAGGACGATGGTTGATTCTGGAAGTCAATCTCCATGGGGACTACTCGCGATCTTCCTTCTAAATGAATGGCGTTGAGAACTTCTTCCAACCCCTTTGGTGGTTCTTTCGCCATTGCTTCCACACGCTCGAAGACGCCAAGACGAATCAGTTCAGTCACCCACAACTCCGAGTCTTTCTCCAATAACGACTGCAATATCAAGAGAACTTGTTCATGACCTTCATAATCATCTTCTTGATCCATAACAGACACAACGACAGCTACCAGCGATTCAGCGCCGGCAGTTACGTCAGCTGACATTTTGCGGGCCGAATGGGTGACCGAAGCTCCATCTTCCGACGTTGCACTTTGACGGAGATCTCCGATGTTCTCAACGATTTTTCTCATCAGTGATAACGACGTCCGACGAACAGTCCCATTCAATGATCTTTGGAAAATTTCGCAGAAAATAGGAAGCAACTGATGAAGAACTTTTCGAACAAGTTGTGGATTGGGGAGCTCTGGTTTTGAGGATGGTCCAGGCTGTTGTGAGGTTGATGTTTTAACCTTCTGTTCTTCTTCTGAAAAACAAGCTGTAAAAAGGTTTCACTTAATCGGCAACGAACTATTTCTCATAAACGTGCTCGGAGATTCGAGAATATTAGCAACTTGATTGTGATCATCATCCGATCTTTCTCGAGCTTTATCCAATGCAGTTTTGCCGTCTTCGTCTCGTAGATCCGGATTGGCGCCACGCTGAAGCAGCAATTTCACAACCTGAGATAAACAATGCTCACTCCGGGAATACGAGTCACAATACTAGATATCTGATGAGTGGTATCGTCATTGATCAATTACAAGTCTTTCTTAATATAAAGTGCTTCGAAAATACCAGAACTGAATCAAGACCATCACACACAACAGATATCAGTGTCGTACTCACGTCCGGTCGGCCGAAGCAAGCAGCATAGTGCAACGAACTGCTCTTGTGCCCCTTATTGACATCAGCCCCTTTATCACACAAATACTGTACCATTTCGATGGAGCCAAAGGCTGAAGCCCAATTTGTCAATGATTGTCCAACATCGTCCGCGAAGTTCACATCAACCTGAAAAAGCAAATTTCTCGATAATTTTATTTTAAAGAACATCAGATTATGACACTCACCTGTCCTGATTCAATGGCATCGACTAGAGCTGTCAAATCTTTTTGTCTGATGGCGTCTATCAGTTGTCTATGGACTCGTTCTGCACCACTTCCCCCAGCATAATCACCCGAAACAACAGAAGTCAGAGGAAGAGCACTTCGGCCTTCACATAAAAGGACCAAAAGAAGATCACACAACCGCAGACCATCAGTAACAACTCGCTCCTCTTTGTTTGTAAGTGTTGCTCGTAGTCCTTTGATCATATTCGGACTTGTGAGGACTTTTTCAGTAATCTGACTCGAGCCACGGCACAAATTTCCAAGCAGTGATAGTACTATTGATAGAATATTAGCGGACGCAGCAGTAGGAGAATTCTCATCGTTTGAAGCTACCATGATAGAGATCAAATGCTCGACGAGATTGCTGTGCATCGCAAGTTCAGCTGGATCCATCATTTTGCGGACGAATCGATCGGTGAGAGCAGCGAAACAGCGAAGTGCACTTTCCGATACCTGAAATTGAGTACTTGTGAAAGAAGCTTTCAAAAGATGGATTGATTTTTTAAAAATCTAGGTAATAAAGTAGCGGGAAACTCACTTTCGCATCTTCATGCTCTAGAAGGGCTCCGAGACTTTCTGAACATTTCGCAAGTTCTATATCTGTTGGCTCCATTTTTCCGCACAACCTCGTCACCACTGACATAGCAGAATGCATTGTGTCTTTGTGAACCTGTGTTCCATGTACTCGGACCAAATTGAGCATCGCATTTATACCACCCGCATCATAAACAGCCATTGTTTCCCGCTGGCACACATGTTCCAGGAGTTTGACACATTGCTCAGCTAAAAACATCTTTATATTATTTTTTAAAATGTGTTTCGCTCACCCAAATCTTTGCTAGATCTGTCTGACATTTCAGCTGCTGCAAGACGAGCACAAATCGCTTTGACTGCTCCGTCCACTTGTGTGATACGACGTGTACATTCGTTTGATACGTCGAGATAGTAGGTGATCGCGCGAGCAGTCACTTCCAACACATTGTCCGGAGCTGTTTCATCGATGAATATTTTGCAAAGTGCGGGAATAAATGTACGCGGTGGACAGGACTCGAAACATCGATCAATGTTATCAGCCATGAGAAGAAGCATGCATAACTGTTCAAGTGCCATCAGCTGAAGATCCCGCTCATCTCCTATACCCGTTTGAAGCCACTCCAAAAGTGTCTCTGGATCTATTCCATCCATTTTCGTTCTAAAAATTAACTTTTTCATTTAGACTGGAATAAAAACACCTGACCTTGTTCAAACTCAAATACGAAGCGAATATTGAAGCATCAACTTTTAACAATTCTCTCCCAAAGTTTCAAGGTGGATTATATGTGTGGTTGTACCCAATTTCCTGAAAAGCAGACAGAATTATTTTAAATATGAAGTTCAACTTCTGAAAAAAAAAGATGTTCAATGTTATAGACGAATTGATAAGAGTAACTTTTGATATCAAAGAAACTCAATCTCTGAAAAGCCTTCTATTTCAGTAAACTTTTCAAATTAAGGGAACAGACGCACAAAAAAGGTAGATAAGCCATAGGGAAAGGTTCCAGGTAACCTTGGATTGATAATTTATATTTACTTTTACTTCAAAAATCAATTAGAGAACGAAAACAACATTAAATCTGTGACGAACGAAATGAAGAAAGGTGTGGCAGCATCGACTGCGGCGCGAACGTCACTATACACATTTTCGTTGGGGCGCATTTGCACAAATAACGAAAAATGTGACTCAAAAATTTCGAACTCAGACGGCGAAAGGGACGTCTTCTTGTTGGTGAAAATTGGAAGAGGTAGTACCTTTTTGAAAAAAATGTTACGTAAGGCATGTTGTTTTAAAATTTGAGATCGTATTCGGCTAAATAAATACATTAGAAATTTCGAAAGAAATTTATAATCTATCCTCAATTATTGTCGGCTTTTAAACTACTTCATAGTTCGAGAATCAAATTCAAATTGGTTATCTAGTTAGAAACCAAATTACTACAAAGAATAGAGCTCAACAGAAATCGTACAGTTTAGAAATAGACTGAATGTTTACTCACAATGCCGTCATCACAAACATTGTTTTTTTCCAAAGCTATAAATATTAAAATCGATAGTGTCGCTCAGGCAGCAGTCAAGAAATGTGAACAAAGGAAAATAAAATATGTTTTTCTCTGAACTACCGCTTAATTTCTGAAACTTCGTTTATCAACTATTCGAAGGCGAAGCGAGATAAACAAGTGAAAAACGAGGACAAGCGCCAGAATCAGCTGATTCTCTGCCCTGTTTTAGTCTTGGGAGGTGAGGAACAGAGAAGCAGAGAGATGAGGAAGATGAATAACTTGGACGAGAGACAGAATAAGAAGGCTTGACGCAGAGGAACAAAAATGAGAAACCTCAGACTCATAATTGTTTTGAATACGAATTTTCCATTATCTTGGTTATTATTCCATTGGTCAATTCTTTGTCCGAAAGTATGAAAATGTATCTTTATATTAAAAATCGCAAAAGCACATTTTTCTTCATCTCACAGCTCAATAGAAAACTGGTTATTGGTTGCCAAGTTATTGTGCTCATATGAGAACTCGGGAAAAAGAGAGGGTCGAGCAAGCAGTAGTAGTGAGAAATAGCTGCCAACGAAGGGAATTTGAGAGTGAGTAGTGAGAACTTTTTCTATGTCGAAGCTGTAAATAGGAATTGGTCGTATTGAAAAAAACACAAAATGCTTCAGCTTCGTTTTTTTATTGAGAAGAAAGCTAATTTGGAAGTGAACTGAATATTCATTGATACACTAACTTCCGAAAATTCTGACGTCCTCACATTTGATTACCAGAAATACATTAGAAATCAAATGAATCATTCTTCCGCTCAGCATTTGGCCTCACGGTGCTGTCTCATTGGATGAAGACAGCCATATGGCAATTGGAAGGAACTAACGCGAATAAAATAAACTGGTTTCAATGAATGGAGAAAGTGAACATTTACGAATTACTTCAAATCTGGAAAGAACTCCTCAACCATTCTAGGACGATAACAGCCTAAAAGGAACAGAAAAAAGCCGAGGAGCAAGTTTGTGTTCATGAATATTTTATGCAAAACTGTTGGTAAAAGAAAACGCAAAACATTCTGTAGGTAAATAGCTCCGAAATTCTACGACAGTTTTAATAACCGCGTGAACTTCAAATTCCTCGTATTTGATACGTGGAACGAAGTACCTGGCAGGTGGCGAGGCGTCCAGCCGTGATTTCGACAACATCAGTTTGTCTCTTCTAACGAGAATGCGCACGGGTAATACGACTGAACGAGAAGCTCCATGGAAGTTGGAATTTAGATTCGATCGATTGAAACCGCCTAATTGGAAGTGGGTGGATGTTTAAAATCGACATTGAATGCGTAATTTTATAGAAGACCGTATCTAGTTTGGCTTCATGTTTCGCTCAAGATTATTCCACTGATTATTGCGGGATGTGGTGTTCCTGGATATAAATATATCGAGAAGGGAGAAGGATACCTAACCAACAACATACAATACGAATTCAACGCAGCAGTCTTTGTGAGTGCAGAGTTTTGGGTATGGACACATTCCTTTTTTTCAGACCCTCCTGATCATAATCGACTTTTTCGTCACCAAAAATGTTATCGGTCCCAATTTGACTGGGTTGCATCACGGAATAAAGATGGACGAGGATAACAAAATCACCTATCACTTTTACGCCGAAAAGGTGGTTTAAATGTGTCCATTTTCAAATTATATGCAACATTTTAGGACTTCCTCAGCCGTTATCCTGCTGTCGATCGGGACAGTTTCTTCACCTTTATGGTGTTTTTCTCTGCCTTTTGGATTTTTCCAGTGATAGGAACAACTATTTCATTATCGGTTATCTAGCAGACGAAGGTTCATTCTCAAATTGAATGTTTTCAGAAATACTGGATTCCGCTTATGCTTCTCGGTTTCGCAAGCGTATACTTGAATCTCTACTTGTTCGTTCAAACCCGGTACTACAAGCAATGGACGATGGGAAAATTCTTCTCTACGTGGCTCTACAATTTCTTTATGAGAATCGAGTATTTGGAAGAAGATTCGGGAAGCAGCTTTCGTAATTCTTACGAAAATCGCGCTAGATATTAAATTTTCTGTTTACTGTTATTTTTTCAATAAATGTACCAATCAAACTGAGCAGAAGCTCTTTGACTACTCGTTTCGAATGTTGTTCAATGGAAAACACTGATACAGGTTAATTGCGAAATTCCAAGGAATCATTATAGAATGTTTCTTTTGAGTGAAACATTGTTCGGGCGACGCTAGGTGGAAACTTTAGAAAAAATACTGAATGGAAAGAAAAGAAGAATAGGGAAAATGAAAAAAAGGACGAACAAAGTCATGATTTCCGGAGTGTTCTGAAAACGAGAACAAACAAAAACTACGGTAAGCTGGTCCGCAATTGCTGTTTCGTGTGCGCGCCGCCGAAATTACGCGCAGAAATTTCCAACGATTTTCCCCACGTCATTTCTCAACTTTGAATTCTTCTGAATTTCAAGTGAAAATTCAGCAAAATGTCGGGATTCGAAAATGATATATCAATTGGAGCTACAATGACACAAAATCAGTCATCTCAGGGAGGGTTCAGCCTTCAAATGTTCGGGTTAGTTTCGCTTTAAATCTGGAAAACAATGATGCTTTTTTTAAAAAACATTTAAATTGAATTTGTTGCAGAAAACCTTCTATTGTTCTTGCTCATCTTTCATTCAAAGCCGCATCGCTGTTCTTCTACTTTTTTGCCAATTTCTTCACCGACTCGTTCATCATTCAGTTCTTAGTCATTGTAAGTTTTGCTATATTTTATTAACCAGTCTTGTAAGTCTTTTGAAAATCCTGAAGTCGGCTTACAGTTTGTCGCATTGAATTTTTAAAAAAAGTAAACCAAGATTTTTCAGCTGTCACTTCTCTCGATGGATTTCTGGACGGTCAAGAACATCACTGGTCGTCTTCTTGTAGGTCTCAGATGGTGGAATTTCGTGGACGCTGATGGAAATAATCATTGGAAGTTCGAGAGTGCAAAAGATATGACGCGATTCCCGGCCATCGATCGGCGAGTTTTCTGGCTCGGGCTAGTTGTTGGTCCAGCTGCTTGGACCTTCTTCGTTGTCACTGCGTTTTTGACGCTTAAAGTGAGTTTCAAAATCCTGCACTGTATACGGTAATTGACTATGTTAAATGTTTCAGTTCGAATGGATGATTGTTGCTCTTCTCGGTGCCCTGATGAATCTTGCCAATTTATGGGGATATTTGCGTTGTCGGTGGAATGACACTGAACAGATGACCAGCTATTTCCAGAAATGGGCATTCCTGAATGTGAGCAAATTTAAAAAACTTTGCTTCAAACATTCGGTATATTTCAGGTTCTTCGTCGTGCTCAACAGCCACCACAAGAATATCAAAATCCGGTGTTCAGTGCATAATTCTATAGCTTTCATGAAGATTTCATAATATTAATGTATTTCCCACTACTAACGTTTCCTTTCTTTTCATCTGTATTTATGATACTTGGTGTTGTGTGCAATCTCCCCTTTCATTCTCCCCTATAGACTGTGATCAACTAAAACGACAAGAGAAGCCATAAAATGGATAATTTTATTGAATAGAAAAGTCTATTGCAGCCACTTCCATTTACGGTATGGAGAACGTGGAGCCTCAACGGCAGCATCGGGGCCTGGAGTCGCTGGGGCGTAGGTGGCCGGCTGAGAAGTTGACTGAATTAGAACAAAAGGTTGTATTAAATGAAAAAAAAAGTTGTTAGAGAACTCAGTCTGAAACTAGAAACTGAGATTATAAACTCACTGGTTGTGGCTCATATCCTGGCTGCTCTGCTGGTGGTGGCTCGAATTTGTTGACACCTGCATTTCTCTCCGGACATTTACAGTAACTGGCATCTTGTCCCGGTGCTCCTGGTGCCCCGACCATTCCAATTTGTCCCGCCTCTCCAGGCATTCCCAGTTGTCCAGATGGTCCAACGGGTCCACTTTCTCCATCATTTCCTCTTTGTCCATCTCTTCCTGGATATCCAGCTGGTCCCTTTTGACCTGGTGGCCCTGGATCTCCTTTCGGTCCAATGGGTCCCTTCTGTCCACGGACACCATCCCGACCGTTTGGTCCGACTTCTCCAAGTTTTCCTGGCTTTCCTGGTTCTCCTGGGATTCCCTGTTGTCCTGGATATCCTTCACGTCCATGTTCTCCAATTCTTCCTGGGTTTCCTGGTGGTCCTTCTGGTCCAGACGGGCCAGCGTCTCCTGGTGGTCCTGTAGGTCCACGTGGTCCGTTTGGACAAACTCTGCATCCTTTCGTTGGATCAATAGTGACTGGTGGAGCGATTCCAGCGAGGCCTGGTGCTCCAGGCTCTCCCGATTTACCAGGTTCTCCGTCAAGTCCCTGAAATATATGTGAGTTTGTCCTTGGCAGAAGATTAAGGGGAAACCAGTTATTTCTTTTCAAAATAACTTCCCAAGAGTACAAGCTTCGTTCCACTTCTTTGTTCATCCAAACCCTCTACAGTAATCCAATCAAAGCATACATGTCCAATCGGCAGTATTCTCTGTTTTAAATAACGATTTTCTCATCAATTTTCTATCAAAACACCCAAATTCATGTTACCGGCCCGGGTGTTTTCCGGGAGCCAGCAACTTATTCAGCAGATAAATTTTATTGGTTTATACAATATTTTGTAGATCTCGTTGAGCTCTACATTTTGGTATAAAATTTGATGGGAAAATCATTTTTTTAAATATAGAAAACTGCCGGTCCGGGTCGGACATGTATGAATCAAAGAAACACTTTTTTGACTCACCGGTTTTCCTGGTGTTCCAGCTGGTCCAGCCGGGCAACCATTGTTTTGATTACAACTACAAGTACTTCCTCCCTCAACAAATGCATCTTCCTTCACATAAGCCGTGTGCAATGGATAGGTCTTTTTCGGCGAGTCCCCGTATGCCTGACGTTTTCCTCTTCTCATTGTGACCAACTCTCTCCAAGTGTAATCAGCCATAGCACGGAATTCTTCACTGTCAACTTTCAGTTGATCGTTGATATTCTGAATCTTGGTGACCAAAGATGGTACGTAGATGAGGCACACCAAAATGGCACCGCCCGAGAATACACAGGCGGTGAAGCCGGCTCGCTGCGTTGACAGCGATTTCATTGCTGGAATTAAAATCAAATTGATATGAAAAGGAACTAAGTAAGTCAGACACTTTTAGATTGCGGTTACGGTAGGTGAGGGAATGGCAACACAAAGGAAATAAGAAGTGGAAGAGATGCTTCTCCATTCATTTTATACATTCTTCCCACCCCCAGTTCTACTTGAAAACGGACAGAGTGGCGGATCGAATCTCTGCGTCTCTAGAATTCTTATTTTCTCAAGAAGCTTTTACGGCAGAAAAGACCGTAAGAAAACGCATTTGGAGAGGCAATTATTCGGATTCAACGACGGCTTCTGCCACACAAACACACCGAACAATCTAAAGTTTTGTGTTGCGTAAGGGGAAGGGAATAGTGTGGTGGATGACGAGTTACAGAAGAAATTGAGAATTTTTTTTCTGAAGGTTGAAGAATTATGAATCAACTAGGGTGAATCATAAATCAAAGTGGTTTATGGGGTGGGTCGGAGAGGCAGTGTTCACTTGACACAGCATGTAGAGATAATTAGAAAACGCAACAAAAAATATCTGAAAAGCTGAATGGGTTAGGGAAGGATTCTAGGAGGTGAAACAAAATATAAAGATTACTAAATCGTAGTTTCAGAAATATTTTGATTTCCTACAATTACAGAAAATCAACAAAGATGGTAGAGGAATCCGTACAAAAAAGGATAACTCATTCAAATGTGAATAACTTTTTTCAGAGGAATCGGGTAAAAAAAACGGTCAACAGAAAAAATGTTACTCATTAAAAAAGCTATCGATTCGTTAAAAAACCGTTTATTTTCGTCATAAATTAACAGAGTTACGCCTTGTGCTTTGGCAATTTCGGCAACACTTTGGCAACACAAGCGTAACTTTGTCAATCCTTTTTACCAATCGATAGCTTTTTTTAAAAGGTACATTTATTCTGTTGATCGTGTTTTTACCCGATTCCTCTGAAAAAAAGTTATTCACATTTGAATGAGCTGTTATAGTTGGTTGCCGCCCAGTCCTGTTCTGAATTTTGGAAGGCCCTGGTCAGCAGCTCTGTCAAAAATGGATGGAGAGTTTCAGATCTCAGCAGTGAAACCTGGAAATAGACTGTCAGGAAAATTTTGAATCTCAAATAAATTTATTTCAGCTGTCAAACTGTTTGCTGTCATATTTAAATTCAAGATGAAGCTCTATTTCTCTTCATCTTCTGAACATCGTGCTATCATATTTATCATTTTGGTGATCATCGGTCTTCCTTCAACTTTCGTTTTCCTAAAAACCTCTCAAGTTTTTAAGTATGTATACATTTCTGATATCAGAATTCGCATTTAGATTCTCTCATTCCACCTGTTCCTTCTCATCAACTTTCTCCCTCTTCCTTTCTCTTTAGGTTTATATTCCCCATTTTTCGGAAACCAGCAATTAGAACATACATCGAATAGACATAACATGATATTGAGAGAGCGTCGATTGGTATCCCATAGCAACCGAATGCTCCCCTCGAGTGCGAAATGTCTCTTTAAGAAAATGAGAGAGTATGGAAATAGTGGAGAGGGAAAAGGAAGAGAGGGAGAAATGAAGAAGAAGGTCTTCTTGTTTAGTCTCTCAGCGACTAATTCTTCAGCCAAAATTTTCAGACAATATCAAAAAGAGGAACGAAAAGAAGATCAAGAAGACCCGTAGGTTTCTTTTTTCCGCTCAAACTTCTCTTTTCATTTACTCTCTATCCAACTTCTATACTCAATTTGTCTGTTACTAATGTTTAATTCTATCCGTGAATTGCAGCAATCAAATGGGAGATTATCAACTTCATCAATCTCGGAATTTGAGTGTCAATCAAACACTTGATGAGATATTGGGAATCAGCAGGAAAACGGAAACATCGACTTCTTCATCGAGTAATTCGAATGGGATCGAGAAAAATGCGCTGAACTCTCCATGCCGTCCACCAACTAGACATGGGAGGGAATCTTCTGGGAGCAATGAGGAGAATAAGGTAAATTGACATGTTTAGAATTGTGATAATGATGGAAAAATGTATATACCGTAATATCTGTATTAGAGGAGCTGATCCTCTATTTATCGAGAAGCTTAAAATATATTTTCTGAAATCTGAAAATGGATCATCACATCTGTTGGAGAAGAGATTTGAAACTTATTTTCTGACATGTCTAGTCAATTTTTGATGAAGATTCTAATGAGACAAAATTCAATCCGTTTGAATTTCAAGAATGTGCTCAATTTGAGCTCATCGGGGTGTCTTTCTAATACAGATTTTACGGTATTCTAACTTCCAATAGTGGTCATTATTATCAGTGAAGTAATAGGCGCAATGTTTCATTATCAAGTAGCGTTTGAAATGGGACGTCCCGGGGCGTCCCGCGTTCCGTTGCAACAATACGGATCTCCAATAACGGACCAACAATTTTAAAGGAAATTTTAATTTTTTGATAGAGAATTGAATCTTAGAAATAAAAAATACAAAAAATTGAAATTTTGTTGGGGCGGGACTCGTCCCCGTCACTTCAAAGTTGGGAGCGGGACGTCCCGGGACGTCCCACTTCGTCCCATTTCAAACGCTATTATCAAGTAAATATTATTAAAGAATCATTGCATGGTTGTAATTTTGAAAAAAATGTTCGAGCCTGTTTAATTTGGGATACCCAGTATAGGTATTTTGAAGTTTTCAGGACCCCGTGTACCCCGAAAACAATGGAAACTCTGCTATATTCAGTTTTCTAACAACGGCACCTTCCGCGCCTTCTACTTCATCCAGAAGACATTCAGACGATGATTTTATCAAGAAGCTGTTAGTTATCAATGTGTTCTCAATTCATCAATTAATTTTCAGAAATGATATCAGACGTCGTTCTCTCATCTCAACAATGGATATGTCTTCAACTCCATCATCAACTGTAAACTCCATTTCATTTCATCCGGACTCTCCAAAGCGGTAACTTGATTTGTGAACATTTTTAAAAGACGTCTTCTGAATTTAAGTGAATCTAAACCTCGACTGGAAATCCACGTGGAAGAATCAACTGAAGACATTCCTCAGTCGGCATCGGAGCCACAGAAGTCGTTCTTTTCTGAAAACTCTCTTGGTACAAGTACAGATCAGGAGGATCCTAGTTTGACTTACCGTGTAGATACAGAGGACAAAATTGAAGTTAAAGAGCCGAAAAAAAGACCAGAGAGCGGACTGAAGAAAATTCTGAAGAAGCCACCAGTAGATAACCAAAAGCCCAAAGTGACTCCAGTGAATAAGAACTCGGAGATGATGCAGATGTCCATGTTGTATGTACTCATATTCATTTAAAAAAGTTTACCTCGATTTTTACAGCAACTCGAAGTTGAACAATTCTTCTGATGCTCATCATAAGGAATGGTTGCAGAAAAAGGAGAAAGAAATAAGGGAAAGAAAAGCGAAGGAAAAAGCAGCAGCTGAACAGAAGGCAAACTCAGAGGTATAACATTTCCAATAAGAAATCCAAATTATAATTTCTGTTTAGAAAGAGAGAAAAGAGAACTCGGCGAAGTTGTATCAAAGATGGGTTCAAGATCATGACGAAAAGATGAAAGAGATGAAGAAGACTAAAATGAGGAAAGAAAAAGAAAAGGCAGAACGAGAGAAAACTGCCAAAGATCAGAAATTGAAGGAGGCAGATAAAGTAGGATTCTGATCTGGAAGCTAATTTTGAAAATTGCTATTTTTAGAATTATGAAATGTGGAAAAGGGAACGATCGAAATCAGTGAGCGACATCAAAAAGAAACTGGAAGAAGAGTCAGCAAAGAAGAAAAAAGCTGAAGCGGAAGCAAAGAATGAGAAGATGAAAGAGGCACAGACTGCGTTCTTGGCATGGTGAGATTATCAGAAACCATCTGAATACTATTTGAAAATTTCCAGGAAACGAAAGAAGGAAGAGTTCCTGAGTGAAGAAGCGGTGAAGTTAAGAAAGGAAGAAAAGGAGAAACGAGAAGAGGAAGAAAAGGAAATGGAACTGAAACGAATGGAGTTGGCAAATGAAGCATATGAAACATGGATTCAGTTGAAAGAAACTGAAAGAGAAATGTTTGCTGATCTGGTATTGATTGAAGCTCCACCGATTCCATGGCTTCCACCAAACAATACAATACCTCGGCAATTCCTGAGATCCGCCAATGGAACTAGGTTAGTTTTAAAACTATCTGAATCCTGTGACATTTAACTGTACTATTTCAGATCCCGAGCTCGCTCCCAATCCGCAAAATCTGCTGGCAAACGTTCCAGAAGCCGTCCAGCAACCACTACATCATTGAGACCATTCCGCTAGATTCTAATTCATTGTGTCTGTGATAATTGATAAAGCTGAATAAAATATATAACTTCAACAACAACAAAAATGGTAACAAAAAAATGAATACTAACGGGGAGTCGGGTAGCAACAAAGATGAGTAATTGTATGAGAAGGAACAATAAGTGGTCAAAGAGTAATATCAATTCCAGGACGTTCGAAAATTGGAGTATTCCGTTTCAGAACCGCCTTCTTCTCGTATTTCTGCATCAGTTTGAACGTTCCAGTTCCGACAGTCATTGGAGTTCCCATAATGATGCACTCGGACACACCATGGATCTGAAATGAATTGTATTTACATCGATGTTACAACTTTTTCGTAAAAATCACTCACCACATCCCTCTGTGAGAAGAATGCTGCTTCGAAGAGATGATCCATTGTCTTTTCGAACGAAGCGAGCAGAAGAACAGAATCTTTCATCTTGACTAAACCATTACGTGTGATTCCAAGTACTTCTCCTCTGTAGGTCATAACATCAGCGAGAAGCATAACATGTCTCCTATCCAGACCGATTCCGTGAGCATCCATCGTTGCAATGATTTCATTAATGATACAAGTACGAGCTGCTTCGATTCCGAGAACTTCAGCAACCACAAGAGCATTGTTGAAATTGGTTTTCTTTGGATCAACTCCGACAGAAGAGAGAACAGATCGGAAATCGGTTCCTTCCACGAGAAGAGAGTAGCAGTCGCCTTTCTTCTCATCGGCGTGAATTACACAACGATTGACGGAAGAGATTCCTTTCACAACAACATTTCCAAGAGAGTATTTGAGCATTTGCATTGTCATGGTTTTACTCAATTTGCTATTTGATGGTGGTCGAATCGCCATCATTGTTTTTCCGTGTGCTATTATCTGACATCCTCTCATCAGTGGACACACTTTCGATGTAGCAATAGCATAAGAGATGGATTCTAGAGATACTTCCAATTGCAGAAGGCGAATACGTTTAGCGTTCAGTTTGACAAGCAAGAAATAATCATCTGGCAAGTAGACTTCTTCGATGTAATCACAGATTTCTCCAAGTGTAGTCTTCTCGATTCTGGCTTTGACTCTTCTCGCCAACGATTCATCATAAGGATCCAGCAACGAAGCCGTGATGATTGGAGTTGAAATCGTTTTGACGGCATTAATAATTTCCTTGATTCTGGGCACTCCCTGTGTGATGTTCATGGACGCGACTCCGGCGAAATGGAAAGTTTTCAGTGTCATTTGTGTCGATGGCTCTCCTGAAATTTAACGAAGCTTAGAAAAGTTTCAGAAATCATAGTATGACAACTAACCAATACTAGTGGCTGCAATAGCTCCGACGGCAGTTCCAGGCTCTGTGATTGCTCTTGCCACCTTGTAATAGCATAGTTGAATGAAGCTGAGGAGCTGAGATTTGGTAAGACACGAATTTGTTAGCAAGGATTGTCTGTAAAAATCTCAAATTAGACCTTGAAAATGAATCAGAAATTAACCTGTAAGCTTCCAGATTTCGACATTTCGAGCATTCCTTTCTAATTTTCTCGGTTGCTGCTTCATGTTCCGAACAGTGCGTCTTTCCATTTTGCCACTTCTTACTCTTCTTGATTTCAGTTTGATGGAGGTACTCTTTGAGTTGCTCAGCAAAGTGAACATATTTTCCTTTGAATTGCTTCTGAACTTCGTTTTTCAATACCTCATCCAACTTTTCTGCCGGAATTGGCTTCTCTTTCTTTGTTTGAATATTTTTAGCATGTTCCAAAACATGTGTGAAGTCAACCACACTTCCATCCTTAGCTTCCATCATCGCAGGATCCAGACCATCTTCTCCGAACACGAATTCGATGACGTCGCCAACAGAGGAGCGCACTGTACCATCATATGAAGCGCAGAGGTCTTCGAGACACTTGACAAGACGTCTTTGCATGTATCCAGTTTCAGCGGTTTTGACAGCAGTATCGACCAATCCTTCACGTCCTCCCATGGTGTGGAAAAAGAACTCAGTTGGAGTGAGTCCAGAGTAGAAACTGTTTGCTACAAATCCTTTTGCTTCGGGTGTTTTCTTTTTCCGTTCGAAATGTGGTAAAGAGCGTTCTTCGAATCCATCCGGTGGTCTATGACCGGAAATAGCCTGTTGTCCGACACAAGCAATCATTTGAGAGATGTTGATAAAAGATCCTTTAGAACCACAAACAGCCATAGTCAATGGTGCGTTGTATTTGCTGAGGTTACGGAGACAAACTTGTCCTGCATGGTCACGAATTGTTGACAACTCTTTGAGAATGATGGCTTCTAGAGTTTCTTCTTCCGTACAACCTGGTTGAGCCTTCAATTTCCCTTCTTCAAGTTCACGAATGTACTGAGCACACTTTTCGTATCCATTATCGACTAATTGTCCTTTTTCTTGAAGTAATCTCTCACTTGGACGAACATCGCCAATTCCGATGGAGAATCCACGATTCGAAAGGAAGACTGGTGCCATTCTCGCCAATCTCCACATTGCATCGACAGCTGCATCCTCTCCGTAATCTCTCATCAACATGTAGAAAATGTTAACTTTTGAAGATGATCCAAGAAGAGACTTATCGAGAACGCCAGCCAATAGAACGGAATTTCGAATGATGACATAGGAATCTTTAGAGCAAAGCTCCAAATTTCCAGAATAAGACTTATTTTTTGCAGTTAAATTCAGGGAAATCTGAGATCCTTTGTCTGGACGAATAATTAGTTCAATCAGTTGCTTTCCAGTCCACAGCTCCACTGGTCGTCTGATTGCGGGTGGAGGAATTCGGATCTTGGTTTGCTTTTTAGCAGACGCATCAATGATAGCAGCAGCAAAACGATAAACTTCGGCACGTGGAAGGAAAGTGTCTTTGTGTGTGAGTAGATATCCTCCAGTAATGAAATCCTGGATCGCAGCTACCAATGGTTCTCCAGAACGAGGCGTGATCAAATTATTTTTCACATTCATCAATTCACTTGCTTCGGCTGAAAATATTTTATAAACGATTCTAAGTTTCAAGGAAAATATCACCTTTTGCTTCGTAAGTTTGTGGCAAATGTAGATTCATCTCGTCTCCATCGAAATCTGCATTGTATGGAGTACAAGCACACTCGTTGAATCTGAATGTCCTTCCAGGCATCACTTTGGCACGATGACTCATGATGGAAATTTTATGAAGCGATGGCTGACGATTGAACAAAACTACATCATTATCATCCAGATGACGTTCTACGGTATCGCCTAGTCGAAGATTTTTAGCCATTTCCTCTCGCTTTCCGTATTTCAACAATTTCTTGTTTCCAGTAGACTTATCAACTAAATAATTGGCTCCTGGATGAACATCACTTCCGTTGATCACCAGCTGTCGCATTTTTTCGATATTCGAAGCGTTCACGATTTCAGGAAACGTGAGAGTCATTGCCACATGAATAGGGACTCCGACTTGATCGATTCGAAGATTCGGGTCAGGTGAGATGACAGTACGACCAGAAAAATCGACACGTTTTCCACAAAGGTTTCCACGGAAACGACCTTGCTTTCCTTTCAGACGTTGAGTGAATGCGCGCATCGCTTTTTTCGGTTGCATATCTGGAGGAAGTCCAGACATTTCAGAGTTGATATACAGAGCACATTGGATCTGCAAGTGCTCCCAAGTTTCGAACAGAGTCTTAGCGGGTGCTCCATCGCGTTTGTGCTTCTTGAGAACATCATTAGTGAGCATGATTTCCATTAATTTCATTGTGACATCATCTTCGGTAGTACCCGATTTCACTTCAGAAACAACAGATGGACGAATACAAACTGGTGGTACTGGCATTCGTGTAAGCAGCAGATCATTTGGATGCTTCTCCTCTCCCGATCGAACCATTAACACAGGAATATCCTATAAACGATAGTCGTTACTTTTTTTCAAGCGTTCTAAACTCACCGCTTCTTTGATGTTGGCGAAAAGCTTTTGAATAAACAGCGGGTTCAAAAGTGTGAACTTCATTTTCTTAACATGCTCGCCAACTTCTTGATTTGCATTGAACATAGTTTGATATCTTCCCAGCTCATCAGCTGGAACTGGGCTAGCGAATGCAATCTTGAGAACTGCTCCAACAGCTTTCTTTACAGTTCCTGAAAGAACAAACTTTAGGAAATAACATTAACACAAACTCCACACCATTCTTGAGACCACACTGAATGCATGTTGAGCTCTTCTTACATGCAGCAACAATTCGTTTGTGCAATGCTTTTCGATGCAAATAGTCGATATTGGGGTTCATAACTTGACGAGAAAACACGCGATGCTGTTCTGGGCTCAATAGAATTGATGAGCAGTTCTAGAAAGAAAAATTAATTAGAATGAACGCTCTGAAAATTATTACTTTGCAGATGCATTGGAGCAATTGGATTGTGAGCTTAAAGAAACCGATGTGAAAAACTGGAACATCCAAATCAAAGTAACCGAAATGGCCAACACAATCTGTCAATCCAAGCCCGCAAGTGGCACATGTACCCGATTTTGTTGAGACACCCTGAAATTACAATATTTTTTGACTAAATAAAATATATATTCTACCATCTTCGGATCAAGTGGTCCATAACTAGCAGGTTGTAGTTTTCCTCCAACTTCCTCATACAATTTATTGTTGAAGATTGGTACATGAGCTGTTTGTCTCATAAATTCACAATCTCCTGGTGCAAATTTGACGCCGACACTGTAAGAATAGATGAGTTGATAATTTTATTACTTTGTAAATAAAAACTCACACTTTCAAAGCCTTGTCAGCTTCGCGAAACTGTTCTTTACCCATTTCGCATTCACGGTCTAGTTTTTCCAAGTGGAACCTACAAAGAAATAAAATTATTTTATTTAAAATTGACCTAGAAATTCAGATAGAAATAAATCGGCGAAAAACTGGAATATTGAGAAAGATAAATATAATAATAACTAAATCAAAGTTTGCAAAAAAAGCGAGCAGAAAATAATTCTTTACTTTTTTCGCAACGACACTCCGAAATTGCGCATGCGCCTTTAATCATTTTTGGAGGGAATTTAAAATGTGGCAGCAAACGAGCGAAAAATCAGAAAATGGCCCATAAATTGATAAATACATAAAATCAGAATAATTTATGCAAAGAAAACAGAAAAATATAAAACGTCGTGTTAACCAGTTCTCCCACTAACCAACGACCAAACCCATAGTCCAATTTGAACTCATTCTCATATTCTGTTCAATACAACGTCGAAAAAAGAATCAATTCGAGTCGATAGTTGTGCCGGAAATGACCTTCGGAATTTCAACTCTAATCCTCTGTGCTCAGCTCATCGTCCTCGTTTTGGGATGCGGTAAGAAGAAACAAGCACCGACGGTGAAACCAGCAACGCCCAAAAACGAGAATCGTTCTTCTGTGGCTGGACCACCACCTCCAGATAAGGCAAAAGAAGAAGAGGAGAAGAAGAAGAAAGAGGAGGAAGAAGCTGAAAAGAAGAAGAAGGAAGAAGAGGAAGAGAAAAAGAAGAAAGAAGAAGAAGAGAAGAAGAAAAAGGAAGAGGAGGAGAAAAAGGAAAAGGAAAAGAAGGAGGAAGAGGAAAAGAAGAAGAAAGAAGAAGATGAAAAGAAGGAGAAAGAAAAGAAAGAAGAGGAAGAGAAGAAGGAAAAAGAGAAGAAAGAGCAGGAAGAAAAGAAGAAAAAGGAAGAAGAGGAAGCAGAAAAGAAGAAAGAGGAAGAAAAGAACGAGAGTCAAAGAAATAATCCGAAAGCTCACTGTAAGTCACAGACTATGACACTATTTTTCCATCTTTACTTTCAGTGACTGTCGAACCTGCTGGACCGTTGACGTTCAAGGCAGAATCCATTGCTCAGACCAGAATGACATTCAAAAATGTGCACACCAAGAAGATCATGTTCAAGATCAAGTTCTCGGATAATGCCTACCAGTAAGATTTAGAAAACTCAGAGATTTATTAACTTCAATATATTTAAGAGCGGATCCGGTGTTCGGTACAATTGAACCCGGTCAGACTGCTGATGTCTGGGTTACACACAACAAATCTCCACATAAAGAATCCAAAATGGTCATTGTCAACTCGAATGTAAGAAACTTCTGAATTTCTAGTATTTTCTATATGTCGTTTTTCAGTTCGTTGGCGATAGAGATTTGGCTAAATCGTTCAAGAGTGTGAGACCGACTGGTGCTCAGATTACTGTCAAACTGATTGCTAACTGATAAGCAAAGTTTTGCTCTCAACTGAAAAGGATAAACTGATTGATTAATAAAAATTGTAATATTTATGTAAAAATTCCATAAGGACTAATTCGCTACCAAATTGATTGTTATCGGACCTCCGGTAGGTTTAGAGTTTCTGAAGGATCTTGCCAAATCAATCTCTCCCACATACTTTGAATTCACAATAACCAATTTGGCATCCTTGCATTCTGATGGAATATGAGTAACGACTACATCTGATGATTCTCCGGTTTCTAGAGTTCCAAATACGGGGTTTGCACTGAAACGAATAAAATTATTCACAAAATCAGATAAAGTGCCAACTTATAAGCATGATCAGACACTTTGATCTTGAACATAATCTTCTCTTCTGAAATATTCTTGAGAACCAATCTGATCTGTGATTCGGATTCCAACTTGAACGTCAAGTCGCCAAATGGTTCAACTGATACTGAAACATGTTGAAATGAGGCAAACACTTTTGGAATCAAGCGAACTCAGTGGTTTCTTCTCTATCGCCTTCTCGGTTCTCTGAGATTTCTTTTCTTCTGCTTTTCCTTGCTGACTCAGTTTCACATCTTCTGGATTTTTTGGTGCTTCACCCGCTTTGCTGACCATTGGACCAGGTCCTTTAGTTGCCATCACCTCTGTGTCACCTTTCACATGGAACTTCTTTAAAATTTTGAAATTTCAAAAGAAATTTTTCCAGAACCTACAGTTTTACTTTTTTCTCTTCGAAGACCGAACGGATTTGCTTTTCCACTGCTGCTGGAACCACATCCAGTAACCCATAATGTGATTAGACTTGTAAAAATCAAAATTGAAAATATCAAAATCATGAGAGCTTCGAATAGAATTATTAAAATCAATATTGGAAGGTATATAAAAAAGAAGAAAAAATAGAACGATGATTAGTTTGATAAGCAATCATAGAAGATCGGAGATTCGGAAGTTTGAATTTTTCACCTGGAAATTCATAATTTTATTCTGGACAATTTCATGGTGTCTACCTTCTCAAGAGAGGTCGCCAGTAGATTTTTGAAAAATTGAACACCCTCTGGAGTGACATTGAAAGTGATGTTGTGAGTAGTTTCCAGTGAATCAACAATCATGAATGGAGATACTTTCACACTTTTTGACTCAGCCAACTCTTCTCTTAATTTTTAAGTGATCGAATGTGTAAATTATCTCTATTTCTCACTTTTCGAACAGTTGAGTTCCAAATATTCCCATTTTTTCATAATCAAACACAAGGTAATATTCGAAAAACTGCTTCAAGAAGTCTGCATAGCTAGCAAAAATCTCATCGAAGTTATAACTTGAAACTCGATTTGCTGGTATCTTGAAATATTACTTGATTTTTGGAACCTGTAAAATCGCACTTTACCTCTAGAGTATTCACGAAACAACGTTTGGCGGCAATTTGAACAAAATGAATAATTAAATAGTTGATGATGTAGGAGTTGAACTTATATTTGATTACAAGCTTCTCATCCTAACACGTTTGATGAAAAACAGAGTAATTTTCAGTAAAACTAACCGGATAAGCTCCACCCAGCAATTTGTTTGATTTTGCCCAGTGTGTCACGAACATCGCAATGTTCCGCATTTTGTTTCCCATTGATTTGTCAGCAACAATGAAATCATTGAGAATTTGAGCTTTCTCGATGCTAATTTGATTGTTCACTGAGATATCATAAGACATCTGAAACCAGCATTTAAAACAGTTAGATCTTTCGTGGCGCACATACATCCATGTCTGGCATTTTCATGCTTTTTAACATTATGATTGGTGTTTTAACCAAAAGAGCTCTCATTTGAAACCTGCTACAAAATATTTCGTTGTCCACGAAGCAATTGTAAATTGCCTTAACCACTTCTGCATCTGGATATGTGTAGAATTCAGCGTAGTTCATTGGTTTCTCAAATAGGCACTGAAAATCAGGATGTGTGTAAAACTTAGTATTAGAAAACCTTTGCATTATCGATTATTGTTTGAAGAGGACGAATCTCTGTAGAGTCTGTAGGCGTTGCAGACACAGCCAAATCCTAGAGCACATAACATTTCTTGAAATGAATTTTTCATATTACTCACAATGTCAGAGAAACCATTTCGACGAACTTGCGATGGATATGAGCCGAAAATTGTGCATTGAGAGTTTTCGATGATTTTCGATATTTCATTAGTGATGATTTTTAGTTCTTCTTGTGCGACTACTTTCTTCTCCGGAGCTTCAAAACAGATCAGCTCAACTAGAGTATTCATTAAATCGTTGTCATTATTATTCGCATTTTTCAGAATATCATTGGCGTCTTTATAACGGATCCCATTCAAACCAACGAGGAGGTTTGCCGAAACTTGAATGGTTTCAAGTTTCGAATCATTACAAAGTTGAGCAGCAGATTCTTCACTATCCATTTTCAAAATGTGAATGGAATCGGTCTCCGTTGAAGAAAGGCCAGACAACTGAACACTTAAAATTGATGTCGAATAAATGAAGAAAACTTACCAAAACCGAGAATTCATAACCAAAAAATTTCAGAGTTTTGAAAGTTCCTTCGTTCGAACAATGCTCATCTTTGTTTGAAAATCGCAGAACCACATATAAACGACAGGACGTTTGATTGAACTCTGTCATATTGAATTTCCGAATGAAAAATCTGATGGAGAAACGAGGAAATTTCCGTTTTATATGAATGATTCATAGAGAAAAAGTCTCTTATCAACTTACGATAACAAACGAAATGATTCGAAAAGTGAGTGGTTGGTCAAACATGACGTAACCATCGAGGTAGGATCCAATGAGACAACTCTATTTTTTTTTCAAAGTTAACATTATCTTGTTCTCCTTCGAGACATCTGTCAGTTTTCTGAGAATTATATCGTTTCTGAAAACCCAATTTTCCTACTGTATAAATTTCGTGTCACTTCACATCTCCTTCCTTCCCATCCCATTCAAAATGGAATAGACGACTCATGTGCTATCCAATTTTCTCTCTTTCCTTTTTCAAAAGTCTCTTCTCCCATTCCTACTATTTCCTCTTTTTCCGCCGTCTCCGTCCGTTCTCTCTTTGCTTCTCATGTGCCAACCAGGCAAAAGGAACGCATTTCAATCTTTCCCTTTTCTATCAATACGTTTCTCAGAACACATTTATTTTTCAGGTAACAAAACCATCCATATCCACCGTGCTTCATTAATCGAAATCTCAAATCAAAATGGATGGTAAGCAAGCTCGGAAATTTGTATAAAGAAATCATTTACATTCCAGAATCGACTCAAAACGCTCTTCGCCACCTGAAAGAGCTAACCGATACTCGTATGGAAATGGAACGTCAAGGTCTTCTGACTCCTATTCAACTCAAACGTAAAATTATGATCGAGGAACAAATGAAGTATCAGATCGCCACTTGCATGAGAGATCGTCAGGCAAAGATCAATGAGAAGAAAAAAGAAGAGGAGAAACTAATTGGACAGATGACGTACAAGCTGAAGAGAAAGCTGAGGGAAATGGATCGATTGAGAGAGGAAGAAGATTATAGACAAAAAGTTGAGGAACGGTATGAAGCTAGAATGATGATGGAGAGGGAGGAGAAAGAGAAAAAGAAATCGGAGATGAATTTGGGAAAAACAGAAAAGACAGAAGAGAATGGAGGTAAGGAGTCTAATCAACGTTCATACAAGAATCCCAAAAACTTCAGCCTCTACTCCTGCATCCACTGCTAACAAGAAAAACAAAAAGAATCGTCAGAAGAAGGTAGCTGAGCCCTCAGATGTTAACGAGTGCCAGCTCAAAATGGAATCACTTTCACTCTGAATTCCTTTTTATCTCGAGTTCAACATAACCAGGATCATATTTCTCTCATTAATCAATAACCTTTACTGCCTTTCATGTAATAGAATAATTTCCTTTTAAACGACATTCCTTTGCTTTGTAAGTTCATTCCTTGCCAACCCATTTTCAGTTATACATAATACACTTTGTCTTCTCTCATCTCTAACATTTTTCTTAATCATTCTAAATGCAATTCATGTTACAAACATTCCCTAAACTATGCTTTACAGTGTCTCTCATATTTTCGATACTTCTCGAAGTAAATTAATTTGTTGATGCTGGAACCCATGCCAAAACGTATGCACCTGCCTATTATCCGTCGCTCCTTAATCCTTTTCCCGATATTTCTATAGCAACTGAGTAGGACATATGGCAGAAGGTGTTTGCCAGATGCAGCAAAGCGACCCGGTTGCAACACCTCGTTTCCCCGATTCTCCTCTTTTCTAGTGTAATATTGCCTTCATGTTCTTTTCTACATAAACACAAATACCCCACCATCTAATCTTTTTTGGCATGTTCTTCTGAAAACTGGTTCGGTGTTATTTCTCTAAATAGTTCCAACTTTTTCTCTGCAGAACGTTACGCGTCTGGTGCGATTGTCGTCAGTCATGGTGCTTGCACATGACATTACGGAATTTCTCTCATGTTCTGACACCTCTTATGCCTCGTGATTCATTTGAAATACTTGATTTTTAAAGGTGATTTTTCTCAATTTTTTCATTAGTTCAATTCAATAGTTGTTAAGGAGACCTACTTCTCTTTATCACCTACCTTTTTGAAATTGATTTATTCAGAAATTCAAAACTGGTCCATTTTTAAAAGCGAAAAGTTTTTTGAAAACTTATTCTGGAGCTCGTCAAATATTACTCATCGTGTGAAAATCAATAACACTAGATTCTATGAGATTACCCCATAATAATTGACCTTTCCCATGAGAAATATTCCACTTCTGTTACCACTTTCTATCCTCTGTTGTTGACCTCACCAGTCATTACTCAATCTTCCATTGTTCCACTTTTCCTTCCAAATAACTTTGATCCAATTTCAGATGGCCAAATCACCTAAATCCAACAAGAAATCAAAATCCCAAAAGGCTCAAACCAAACACATTCAGAATGTATCTGTAAATGAGTACCTCAATCGAGTTTACACTCTAATTTCATCAGACGGAGAAGAATTTCAAGCTGACGGTCACACAATCAAACATTCTAAAATTCTTGGATTAGCTGCGAAGAATCTAGAAACCCCGGAAACCCCCATCCAAGTAGAAAAAGTGAAAGGAGACACAATGAAGCGAGTTTTGGAATGGTGTGAAAATCATAAGGACGACGGACCGTACATTTCTAAATGTGGTCCTGGACTCCGACTGCCTCACTGGGATTTCCGATGGCTCAAAGAGCTTAACAATCAAGAATTGTTCGATCTCATCACTGCCACAAATGATCTTCAAATAAAACAGCTAATGGATTATTCATGTAAAACAGTGGCTAATATGGCAAAAGGAAAGAATCCTGAACAATTGAGACAAATATTTGGAATTTTATCAGATGAAGAGGAAGCTGAACTTGCCCTGTACGAACCTGGACCTTCCACCGCATGATTATTTTTCTAACTTAAATCTCATTCTCACTAATTAATCATTTTTGTTTTATTTGCCCCCAACCATCATCTCAATTTATTTTTATTTGATGTATAAAACACTTTTCAATCTTGAAACCCAGTCAAATTCAACTGGAAAAATGAATAAAAGATTTGGTCAACTGTAAGAAGGAGAAATTAAATTTGTAATAAAACGAGAACAAAAATATTGTGAGACACATTTCACCCAACTATTCCAGAAGTGATTGGTGTTCCTTGTATTTGTCTCATGGCTTGGGCTGCCTCTCGCTTTTTAGCCATCAGAATTTGTGTCGGGCCAAGTTTTAGAATTCCTATAATATTACTGTTGAATAAAATATAACTCATGATCAAATAACCCTTACTTTTGGCAGCCTTACGGTATGGACCGATAATGAAAAAGTTGGGAAGTGGATCGATGGCAGGATACAATGCAATAGTCATCGACATAAAGAAACAATAAGAGCCAAGTCCTGAATCGAAAATCGCGAACATGAATTTGAGAGTGACTGGAGTATGTAAAAGAAGCATTGGGATGGCAGTTTGGACGACAAGAGCGTTGAAAAGTTGAGATTGAAGAGCTTGGGATCGAGATGACGTCATTGGAGTATTCCTCACCAGTTCCTTGATACGCAGATAACACTTGAAACCACATACAACTATCACAATGAATGATACAGTCTGAAAACTCTCAAATATTTATCTCTTTTAAATTCTTTGTTTACCACTGTAAGTGACATGATAATAATTCCTGCGACAGGTCCCCAATAAACAAGAAAACTCGCATCCTGATTACTGTGCTCGTACATAAATGCTCCAAGATACTCAAACTCTTCAATGTCTTGATCAAAATCTTCCTTCACTGGTTTTCTCATAAACTCGGTGAATTCTTCGGTAGGACCACATAAAACGATTCCAGTGAATGCCCACATGAAACCAATCACCACTGGAATCAAAAGCCAAAGAATCAATTTCCACGACTGGAAAGTTCGAAGTAAAGGATTTCCACTTATTACCAAATATCTGTAGATGAAATGAATTCCGAAAATAGCAAGGGATGATCCGAAACACCCCCAATATACAGCATTAAGAGTAAAGAGAATTTGTCTGCTGAACATTTTATCAGACGTCGATATGAGAACAACAACACTAGAACGGTATGAATAATGAACCTGTAACAAATTATGCTCTTTTTTGTCGAGATAATGTAGTTTTACCGGAATCAAACACATATCTAAAATTGAATAAAAAATCTCAAAGACCGAGATGAATACCATGAGATATTTGTAGACTCCCAATTGTTTTGGTGATTTCGTTAAAATCAAATAGATGAGAAAAAGATTGAAAGAAACGGATACGGAAGAGGCGCATTTATTGAAAATGTGGAGGTACTGGGGAAAATCGTGAAGGCTCAACATGTTGAGATAGAGATAGTGAATGAAGATATGAAAACAAGTATAATGAATTGTGGTAGGCTGTCTGAAGGATGTGAAGGGTTTATAGAGTCTCCATGGATTCAATTTTTTTTATTCTGTCTGGTACTATAATACGTATAGAGTCTGATGCGTTGAAGGGCGTTACATGAGCCCAGTCTCTAGATGGATATCGTCACAAATGGGTCAAACTGTTGGCGCTGGAGCAACTGCATTCTTAGAGTTTGGTGGTGCTTGATTCAACTGTTCGTTCCTCCTGATGCATCCTGAAATGTCGAAGATTGCAGATAATTTCCATTTTTCTACTCCTTACTGAATGCTGCCTTTCTGTATGGGCTGATGATGAAAAAGTTTGGAAGAGGATCAATAGCTGGATACATAGAAATGGTAATAGACACAATAGTACTGTAGATTCCCAATCCATGATTCGTGAGGACAAATCCAAACATGACGGAAATTGGAAAATGTAAAAGGACAACAGGAATGAGAGTTTGAGAAACAAGAGCATAGAATAACTGGGATTGCATTGTTTGAGATTTGGCTGAAGACGTCGTTATGGAGTTCAGCTCAGATATCATAAAGTAGCACTTAGTACCGCAAAATACAATAACAATGAAAGAACAAGTCTGAAAAACATAAATCTATCGAGTCGATTATTGTGTCCACTCACCACGACTACTGACATCATTGAAATCGTGGAAAGTGTGTTCATGAAAGGTATTATTGTTCCATTCTCCCATTTGAACATTGGCCCACCCAAATAATCAAAATGCTCTATTTCTATATTGAAGTCTTTCACTACATACGGTCTCAATGCATCCGTTGCTTCTTTGTTCGGACTGCATAAAAGAATTCCCATCAGTGCCCACATAACACCATTCATGATTGGTATCATCAACCATAAACCGATTTTCCAAGAGTGGAAGGTCTTGATAAGTTGATTCATACTGATTGTCAGATATCGATAGACGAATTGAAGTGCGAAAATAGCAAGGGAAGATCCAAAGAAAGCCCAATAAATGGAATTTAGAACTCGAAGTGTAAAGCGAGAGAACAGTTTATCATCGACATAAACCATCACTACCGATGTCGCACGGACAGTGTAATGAATCTAGAATTAAGGAATGAATAAAACAATCTAAGTTTCTTGGATTATACCGGTACTAAAGAAATCTCTAACAGTGAGTAGAAAATTTCGAAAACCGAGATGAAAGTCATCAAATATTTATATGCTCCGAACTCTTTCGGAGATTTCGTAATAATCAAATAGGTTAGAAATCCATTGAAAAATAGAGAAAATGAGGAAGAAACTGTGTTAACATAGATGAGAAGTTTGGGAAAAGGAAGTTTAGAGAGCATTGCATGAATAGAATGAGGAAAATGAAAATAAGATTAAACCAAAAAGGGGATTCTCTTGGGGAGAGGTACGAACGATGTGCCCATCACCTTTATAATACGAAAATGCTATAGTGGATTCTATGAAAAACAATACTAAGAAAAATACGAAAGTTTATTTGATAAAAAGATCGAAAATCGAGATTATATTTTGGATATGTAAATCGTGTTCGGTGGTGCTGTGACTTCTGGATAAATAGTCGCTCTCTTGAAACAGTCTAAAAATATGAATTCCTTACGATGTCTTCAGAATTTTACCCTACCAAAAATAGCTCTTCTGTAAGGACTGATAATAAAAAAGTTGGGAAGTGGATCAATAACCGGATACAGTGTGATGAGGAACGATAGATATCCGCTATACTCTCCGGGTCCTTTGTTCAAAAGTGTCAGTGTAAAGAATACAGTTAATGGTAGATTGAGTAAGACAGTTGGTATTATTATTTGAATCACTAGAGCATAGAATAATTGCGATTGTAGGGATTTCGACTTTGCAGATAAACTCGAAGTCGAACCCACCATACTCTTTATTAGACGATAACATTTTACTCCACAATAGAAAATGATGCCGAATGAAACAACCTGAAAATCGAAAAAATCAAACAAATGAGTTTCTAATAATCTACCAGAGTAGAAGACATCAATAAGACACCAGCGCCAACTTTGTAGTTTGGATGAATTATTCCTTCTTTCGCTATTGTATACAAAGTTCCACCAAGGTACACAAAATTCTCGATTGGCTCTCCGAAGGAGTCAAGAATATGGGTACTTTTGACCGAAATTCTGCATCAAAATAATAGTTACAGAAGTTATCTATTGAACACCTTCAGTTGGCCGAAGATCAATTTCTGGTTATTGTCAATGGTGATCGTGGGAATTTCTTGGTTTCTAATTGCATACTTTTTGGGTGGTCCAACTCAATATACAACAGATTATGTCAAGTTTGTGGTTAGAACTGAACCAAAAACGATATCATTTTCAGAGAAAGCGTCCTTGATTGTTTTGGTTTGTATTCTGATGAGTTCGTGTACCTTGGAGCCTATGTTTATGAGAAAGACTCTATTGATAAAGAAGTAATAATACATTACAAATCTCTAATTGGTTTGATCCTGTTCGATTCTTTCGTAGTAAAGCCAACTATTGATGTTTGACTTTAAAAATTAAGATTTTCAGACATCCTCCCTTCTCACTGTAATTTGTCTGGGGTGTAAATGCTATTTGTGTCTTCAAAATCAAATAGAGTACCCTCGTACTTTTTCATCTTCTTCCTATTCGAAACTACAGGCTCAATTGCTCATTGCTCTTGTTATTCAAACTATTATCCCTGTATTTCTAGTACATCTACCCGCTGCTATATCCCTGACATGTACACTTTTTGAACTGGATATAAGCAATTTAAATGGGATAATTGCAATTTCTATTGCATTTTATCCTGTTTTAGATCCTCTCCCGACACGTTTCATTATCAAAAGTTACCGCGATGCATTCTTTGGTAAGTTTAATTTATAAGATTACATTAACTTCCATTTTCAGAAATGTGTTCCTGCCGAAAATGTTGGAAAGATAGGAAGTTACAATCAACAACATCTTAATTATAAAAGTAACAAATCAGAGCTCCAATATACTTATTCCATTCAGGACGCATGTCCCGACTAGCTGACAAACATGATGTGTTACTTTTTCAAATATAATAAAATTGTTTTCCTGTCAAAAGATCAATGTCTGAATCAGACTAGAAAGAATGACAAATAACAAAGAAGTATTTTTAGCAATGATGTTGGGTGCCACCAGGAAAGTAAAAATACTACCGTTAAAGAACCAGCACACTTTGTTACTATGATCTTCGTTTTCTGACTGCATAAGGATATTGAATTCACAGCATAGAAACCTGTCAGATTTGAATTAGATTCAATTCATAAAATTCTGTCAAGTAACCTAATGATCTTTTATTATTCAGAAAAAACCAAGATCAGCCCACATACTGACTCAAATTGTCTGGCATTTCCTATTTAAAAACGAAAATATCTATTACAATATAACCATTTCCAACTTAGATCTTTGCTTTCTCATGGATCTGTTTGAATTAATTGTTCTAACAACACAAAGAATCTGTACTACATTGGCTTTTCTGATTCATTTCCCTCTCACTCTTCTGATTCTTTACAAATCACCAACAAGCTTCGGTGCTTATAAATACTTGCTAATCTACATTTCCATTTTCGAGTTGGTTTACGCTGTACTAGACGTGCTAGTTTCACCGGAACTCTACACCTATAAATCTTCTTTCATGTTGGTTCTAGATTCAAATAAAACATTCTTACCGTTTTGGATTCTCTACCCAATTGACTTATTGTTTTGCGGAATGCTCGGATGCTCAATGGCTATTTTTACAATCAATTTCGTCTATAGATACTTGGTTATGAAGGGGTGCAGTTTTTAATGATTATTGAAGCAAATGCAATTTTTAACTTTCAGAAGTGATCTTCTAAAATCTTTTGAATCTTCAAAACTATTCATTTGGATAGCTGCTCCAATGATCTACAGTGCTATTTGGATGTTCATAACTGGTTTAACGCTACAAGGAAATGAGCACACCGATCAGATTCTTGAGTGAGTACTTGAGCACAAAGATAAGTAATAACTGAGCTTTTCAGAGAGCAGTTTCTTCGAAAACAAAATGTAAACCTATCGGAGATAGTGTATATTGGTCCAAACTATTATCCACAAAAAGGAGTTGTAGATTGGATTCCCATTTTTGGAATGACAGTTTTGACTTTAATGATCGTGAGCTCTGTCTAGATTTTGCCATCTTATCTTATTTTCGGTTTAGTTTGCTTCGATTTATTCTATCATCTACTTCGCTGCTAAATCCTACATCGCTATGAATAATCTTGTGCTCACTTCAAAGAACTCCGAACTATACAAAGCAAACCAAGCTCAACTTCTGAATGCTCTTGTCATCCAAGCCATAATTCCATTCGTTCTGATGCATCTTCCAGCTTCCGCAGTTTTCATAATGCCATTCTTCAGCTGTGGAAATCAAACCTTTGCTCGTATTTTTAGTGTGACTGTTGCTCTATATCCAGTTCTCGATCCACTTCCCACTATCTTTGTCGTGAAATGCTATCGAGTCGCCGTAACCAGTATGTCTAGTTTTTTTTAAAATTCAGAATCTCCAATGTTCCTTTTTCAGAGTATCTATCAAAAATGTGCTCTTTGTGTGGCTTCAGTCCTCGATTCGAAGGGGAACTTCCATCTTCAATGTCTTATCAAAGTCCACAGACTGTTATGGCATGAATCTTCCAAGAAGTTTGAACAAGAATATGAGTACTGTGAAATAATAAAGCATGTACTTCTTCAGTCAATAAAGATTCAGTTTTCACATTATATAAAAGTTCTTACTCGATTTTCAAAGAACTATCTTCTCAAGATTCTTTTCTTGCTCCCCATGGAACAATTTAATCAAACAAAAACGCTTGTAGACAATGCTAGCGAATCCATACGGGAATTCGTTCCTATCTTATAAAAATCCATCTATTCCCTCAAAAACATTCATTCTCACTCTACAATCATGGAGGTTTTTGAGGCTCTTCAGGAACCTGTCCAGAAGATTTCTGGAGTTTTCGCGCTTCTTGTCAACTTTCTCTTAATCTACTTGATCGTGTTTCATTCTCCAAAAAGTTTGGGTGCCTATCGGTATTTAATGATGTACATTTCCATCTTTGAGATACTGTATGCGCTGTTGGATTTAACGATTTCTCCGGTAATATTTTAGGGACTAAAATAATTATCCCTTTATAACGAAGTTTCAGATACTCTACAGCCACGGTTCGGGCCTCATCGCAGTTATGGATTCTTCGAAATCAGGCCTTCCGGTCGAAATTCTTTTCATTCTTAACGTTGTCTTCTGTGGTTCATTCGGATTATCCATGGCGATCTTCGGTATTCATTTTGTTTTCCGATACTTGATCATTAATAAGTTTGTGAATCCCAATGAGCTGCTACTAGATCTCTGTAATTGTTCCAGCAACCGACGTCTCACCTCTTCGAACCCCCTCACTGTTTTTGTCTGGCTTTTGATCCCAGTTGGAATCGGTATTGTCTGGGCGTTGGTTTGCATGACGACACTATTTCATACACCAGAAAAGGATCGATTCCTTACGTGAGACATCAGGTATGATGCGAAAATTCAAGTTGATTTCAGGGAAACCTATCTGAAGAGATATTCTGGAAAAGTGGAAGCCTTGACATATTTTGGACCATACTTCTATCCGAATGATTCACTCGATTGGAAACCTTGTATAGGAATAGCTGCGTGCTCATTAATGATGGTAAGGTTGGGAAGGGTTCAATGGAGCAATTATTTTTTCAGATGGTTTCCTCTCTTACAATGGCATTCTGCGGTATCAAATGTTACAATCGAATAAACAACCTCGTCCGTTCAACATCTCAATCGAATCATCACAAAATGCTCCACTCTCAATTTCTTAAAGCTCTTGTCATTGAAACCCTCGTTCCTGTTTTCCTAATGCACATTCCAGCAGGAGTCGCCTATCTCGCTTGTTTTCTCGATATGAGTTCGGAAATTATTGGAAATATAATCACAATGACAATTGCTCTATATCCAGCCGTTGATCCGTTACCAACTATTTTCATAATCAGTAGCTATCGAAATGCGGTTTTCAGTGAGTACACGGAAAAGTTTGAATAAAAAATGTGTTCTTGCAGGATTTCTGGCCAACCCCTTGAAAAACTTCACATTCGTCAAGAAGATCGTCGAAGCGATGACAGTTCATATTGACTCGGACGAGACGGAAATGAATGTCTTGTGAATTCTGAAACCGTTTTTTTGTGATTTGTAATCTGTGTTCCGAAATAAAAAGTTTTTTGCTTGATAAAGATTTGGTCTTTACTTTCTAAGTAGCCAGAAAATTGTGGGTTTTCAGACTGAAATTGTTGTTATAGCATCTAATAAATAACAGGCCCAAGAAATTCAGACTACTGCTCATGACGAAAGCACGTTTTTTAATATATTTTTTGTCTGGCTGTAACGAAACACATAGTTTTAAAAATTTGGTTTGAGAAAAATAAACCTTGCTGATAGATTGACAGAGAGTTAACGTAATTTCGCAAAGTACATCACCCTCTAATGTATTTGTTTTCAGCCTCTTCATCATTATCTGACATTCAGATCATCACTGTACGTCAATAGACTGATCGAACACCTGAAACAGTTGAAACATCGCCCTAAAAGTTAGTCAGAAAATCAGAAATTATATCTCCGTGAATAATCAAAAACACTATACACTATTTTTAACACTATTTTTTAACACTATTTTTTATTGCAGATTTGGGCTTTTCAGAGTCAACTTAGTCTAAGACTAAAGTTTCAGAAAAAGTTCAACTTGCATCCTCGCGTAACCCCCTTGTTAAATTCATATATAGATTTGTAATTTGTGTTCCGGACTATGAAGTTTTTTGCTTGATAGAGATTTGGTCTTTATTTTCTAATTAGCCGAAAAATTGTGGCTTTTCAGACTAAAATTGTTGTTATAACATCTAATAAATGAAAGGCCCAAGAAATTCAGACTACTGCTCAAATCACGAAAACACGTTCTTTTATACAGTTTTCGTCTGGCTCAAGGCTGTCACACGGCCGGCCCTTGGGCCGCGGCCTGGGCCGTGTTTAGGTTGTCATGGTTGAATCCGGTTGTACTTATGAAAATAAGCTTTTTGGATCAAAAAAGCTCTGGGCCGCCGGATTCAACCATGATAACCTATCCACGGACCGTGCCGCGGCCCTAGGGCCCGGCCGTGGGCCGTCGATTTGACAGCCTTGGTCTGGCTGTATCAAAACACAAGAGTAAAAAAAGCATATGTTTGGAAATCTGTTTCAGAAATATGCGCCTCTATGCAAAGTTTACTGAGAGCTGACGTAATCTTGCAAAGTACACCATCCATCGAAAGTATTTGTTTTTAGAATCTTCATCGTTATCTGACATTGTACGTCAATAGACTGGTCGAACAACTGAAAAAAGTTGAAACATCGCCCTAAAAGTTAGTCAGAATATCAGAAATCATAACCCCGTGAATAATAAAAAACGCTATACGATGAGTTAGGTTTGTTTATCATGTACCCGAAAATTATTCAAGCGAATTTAAAAGTCTAGAGCACCGCCTTAAGACAAGAAGACATAGTTCCTGCATTATTCACAATTCAGAAGATTTCGATTTTTTGAACAGAATCTCTTGTCATCCTACCCATTACTCATTCAGGTATCCGATTGAAAAACAAGCGAATACAATTCCAAACTTGTATTCACTATTATTCGTGAAGTCATAAAAAGGAAAGAAATTTCGAGAAATATCTCACTTACGTCTTCAACATCGACCGTAATCATGGTTCTCTCCTATGAGTTTTCTTACATTTTCACTCAATTCGGATTTGTTTCCACCACAATTGCCAACACTTTATTCATCTATTTGACTATTCTTCACATCAAGAAAATCACAGGAACCTATAAAGTGATGGTCATCGTATTCTCTCTGATTGGAATCATCTTCTCATCATGGGAACTTGTCGCCAGACCATTTGCTCACAATTACAACAAAGCTCTGATGTACTTTAGTTTGAATACCTGGTTGGCTGAATATCCGGAGTTTCTTAAATTCGCTATCATCCTCTACGCATCTTTCTATCTTGTAATCTTGGCTATCATTGCTGTTCAATTCATTTTCCGTTACTTTACTCTTTGTAAACCCAACTACGCACGAAAGTTCGGAGGTCCAGGAGTTATTGTTTGGATTCTTTACTCTCTGGTTTCTGGAGCAATCTACGGTGGATCTTTGGGATATTTCTGTCATACTGATAGCTATTCTGATAGCTATTTGAAGTGAGGAGAATCAACATCCAGAATTTCAACCAAATTAAAAACTTTCAGAGATGTAATTGCCGAGTCATACAACTTGAACATCACCGAGGTGCCTCGATTTTTGATGGTTCCATATGTGAGTAGTTATTTGCTAAAAATGAATTTGGATAACTTCAATTTGCAGACGGCAGATGGGTCAATAAGATGGCGAATCGTTTATTTCCTCGTATCTGGTGTTTCTATCCTGGGTCTACAGTATATTATAATAATCTATTGTGGAGTTAGAATGCACACCATCCTCAAAAAAGAACTCGCTCAACAATCAGTCGTGAATCGGAAACTTCAGAACCAATTTTTCAAGGCCTTAGTAGTCCAAACCGTTGTCCCAACTTTTCTTTTCGTTTTGCCAATTGCCCCATTCCTGATCGGACCAATGATTCAGCCAATCTTCGAATTCGAAATGAACTTCCAAACCGGTTGGATGTATGTGATTTTGTGTCTATATCCACCAATTGATACAATTGCCTTCATGATTATCGTATCTGAATATAAGAAGGTTGTTTTCGGTGAGTGGGAATTACAAAGATTCCAGGAAATATACAATTTATATTTTTCAGAAATGTTCAAGCCAGTTCTTCCAAGAAGAGTCAAAGTGACCAGCGAGATTTCAACATCGACAGCAGCTGCTGTGACTCGATAAATTTTGAGTTTTTGCCGAATAAACTGTTCTTTACATTACTCGAATACAATATGACGTAGCTCTGAAACTGTCAGAACAACTCATCTGACATAAATCAGAGTATGACTCAAGATGTAGTCAGAAGTCAGATGTATCCGGATGCACTCAAATACACTCGTTCTAGTTTGTGCTTGTATGAGCTAAACACATTCTGATTCACAACCAGGGCTCGCACAAATTTCGGCAACTCATTCAAATGTGAATAACTTTTTTCAGAGGGATCGGGTAAAAATAGCGTCAACAGAAAAAGTTCCTTATTGAAAAAGCTGTCGATAGGTAAACATTTTGACAAATTTTATCAAACATTAAAACAGTTACGCCGGCTCTATTCGACTTTGATGGCCCCAAGCAAAAGTTTCATGGCCCCAAAAAATTGAATATGGTCCCAAAAAAACTGAATGTGGCCTCAAGGACTGGTCAAAAATGTTTTATGGCCCCGAAAAAAATTTGATGGCCCCAATAGTTTTAGACGTCTAGAGTTACAGGCTCTTTGATTGACCTTGTTGAGAATTGCACTCGACAGTGCTTTAGTATGTATTCATGAAGAATTCTGTATAACAAAGAGTATTTGAAAACCTGCAAAGAGCCCTAAAATATCATAATTCTATTCGGCTAAAATTATTGGGCCATTGATAACTTTTTGGGGTCATACAACTATTCTGACATACCCTTGGGGCCACATTTGATTATTGGGGGCCGTAATTAATTTTTTGGGGCCATCATTTTTCAAAATCGACAACTTTTTGGCAACCGAAGACGTAACTCTGTTATTTTTCGATGAAACATGATGAATGTTTAACCACTCGATAGCTTTTATAATAAGGAACATTTTTTTCAGTTGACCGTATTTTTACCCGATCTACCTGAAAAAATTTATTCACATTTGAATGAGTTGCCGAAATTCGTTGCTGCCCAGCCCTGTTCACAACATGAATAGGTATGGATCTCTCCAAAATCTTATGAACTTGTCTAAGCCTGCAGATTTGAAATTCAAAACCTTGAACATACAAAGGACAAACTACTTTACAAGGAATAATCCATTTGGTTTTGAATGGAAGACAACGACTAATCCATCCTTCAAAAAGCTTTACTGTTTGCTTACTCATCTTTTCCCTTTCTCTGTTTTTTAGTTTCTACTTTTCGATGAAACAAGTTCAGGTGTCAAATGCTTCTGAATCACTATTCGCTTTTCGTTTAAGCCCTCCTTCCACATGACGTAATCTCTATTCGAGACTGTTTTCAGATTCTCTGCGTCTCTCTTCCCAACCCGATCTCTCAAATGAAAGTGTAAAGCTGCGGTCTTCTTTTCCCTAGAATGCCCATTATGTCCTTGTAACCTTCACACGATTACTCATCAACAGGTCTTCATAGTATAAAAGCAATGGAAAGGGTCAAATGTCATCATCAAACTATACTAACAATATGACTTCCAGCTTCTCCTGTATTCTTCTATCTGTTGCTTGCTTGGTTTCATTGGTTTCAATTTCAGAAGCATGCTTTGCTTCTGGAATCTGCGGAGGAGGATGCCCTCCACCCCCACCACCAATGTGTTCCGGTGGATGTGGCGGTGGATACTCGTGTGGATCCTATGGATGCTATAGAGCCAGAGCAAGAGGATCCAAAACTCTTTCCTTCAAGAAGAAGAGTGAAATGACTCCAGATGAGAGATTCATGAGATGTTGCGAGGAGAGAAATCTCCCAGACTCGTGCCTCTCCAAGTGCTCATACCGTTCTTATACCAAATCTGCTCTTCAAGCCATGTACTTCAAACAAGACTCCTGCCCAATGCAAGCTGCTGCGGATATTCAATATTGTGCTGCTCAAGGAGAGGATCACACTGCCTGCTGTGCTAGAAATGCCGTCGGAACTACTTTGGCTGGACAGAAGGTGAGTCGAATTTTATGGTTGAGCAAAACACTAATGACTAATAGAGTCAGAAATTCAAAACAAACATCTTCCATCCAAGTGTGACGCTTCAAAAAGTACAAAATATGTTATTCCTTATTTCAGTGCTTCACATTCTGTGATCAACGTCCTGGAAACGTGACTCAACTCGACATGAGCTACTTGGCCTGCTACGATCGTTTCGAGAACATGAAGGCGTGCTTCTACCAAAAAGCTTCTGAATCCTCGGAAATCTCTTTCAACAATGACCGTGAATTTGCCGTGGACACTGAAACTGCCGAATTCCGTCGTCCATCTCAAGAATTCAGAGCTCCAGCGTCTCCACAACTTCCACAGAATCCACTCTTCGCCAATGTTCAAAACTTGCTCGCCAGAACTTTTGGACAATAATTTGAATCTCATTCGCCATTTTTGTACATTTTGATTTGTAATATGAGCTGATTGAACTAAATAAAACATTTTTTTTCACTCATTGCCTTTTTAATTTGCATATTTTGCTTTGAAAAACACAAAGTTCACAGATCTTTATTGTCACAGAGACTCTGTACTTTGTGTATACTATCTTATCATTCTGCGCCTCTTATCGCTTCATACAGTTTTCATGGCTTGAACACCAAAAATTTCAGTATTAATTCTCCAAAAAATGCACGTACTTTCTTCTATTCTCTTATTATTAGGTTTAGCTTTTTCTTCGGTTGATCCACGGATAGTCACTACATCATTGGGTAAATTAGAAGGCGTCGAATTAGGAGAATTTCATATATTCAAAAAAGTTCCATTTTCTAAACCTCCACTAGGAAAGTTGCGTTTTCAAAAACCAGTGCCTCCTGCACGGTGGCACGACGTTTTGAATGCAAAAGGTTTGAAAGCAAGACAATTCTCTAAAATATAAATAAATCTTCTTTTCAGAATACGGACCAGCGTGCATGTCAAACTATTCGAGGTCCAGGACCATACAAAAAGTGTTAGATGAAGATTGTTTGCATTTAAACATTTTCACATCGGAAAAATGCTTGGTAATATTGAAATGATGGAGAATTTGAACGAACACTCTATTTTAGAAATCAAAAGAATGTGCAGTAGTTGACTACATACACGGAGGAGCACTACATTATGACTCGGCTGTGATGTTCAATGATGCTGTCATTTTGAATAATTTCGTCAGTAAAGGTTTGCGTTTTCTCAAATAAATCAAAAAACCAATTCTTTCCAGACATTGTTTTCGTGATTCCTGCATTTCGTCTCGGTATATTTTCTCACTTTGTGGTCGAGGATCAAAGTATTGCTCCTAACAATGTCGGTCTTTTTGGTCTGTAATTTATTGAAGCAACAAAAAATAATAGTTGTTTTTAGACATACTTCTGGCTATGGAGTTTGTGAAATCAGAGATTAATAATTTCGGAGGAGACAGTAATCGGATAACACTTCTAGGTCATTCCTATGGAGGAACTCTTGCTGCAATGCTGACTTTTAGTACAGAAGTGAATAGAGATTTAAGGTCAGGCTAAAATTAAAGTTCCAAAAGAATGCCTAGTTTCCAGTCTCTTCCAACAGTGCATCAGTATGTCTGCACCTTCCAACTTTGAAACCTTGGAATTGCAAATGGAGAAAACTGTTAGATTTGCTGAAGAAGCAAACTGTATTCCAAAAACATCGAAGAATTTGAAATCTTCTCAAAAGGAATTGTACATGAGGGACTGTTTACAAAAGATTGATGCCAAAGAACTTTTAAGGTAACTTAAATTCTCGAATATTTCTCAATAAATTTTCACTTCAGAATTCAAAGAAAACTAGAAGAAGAGGAATTTCCCACTTATGGTGGATCAGTTCTCCGTGGCCCAATATTTCAAGAAGTTCCCGAAACAAAATTCTTGGATACTCCGAAGAATGTGTCCACACTGACAGGGTGTACTAAATATGAAATACTACCTTTTGACAGCTACGATAATATTGGATTATCTCTTGGATTCGAAAACTGGAAAGAAGTGAATGCAAAATATCAGAGAGATCGTGAAAACGAAGAGTTAGGTATGAAAATTACGAATAAATTCGACGATTTAAAGAAAATTTCAGGATTCCCCTCTACCATTCGTGATGAAACTCAAGAAATGTTTGTTCAAACGAAGGCTAGAGTAGATAAACTTTTGAAAAAGGGTATTCCAGTAAGTTGAGTTCTGCAAAAGGGTAAAAAATCGATATTTTCTAGACCTTCCAATACGAGTTATCCTACCCAAAACACTCTGGTCACAGTGATGATCTGTTCTACGTAATGGGAGTTCATCCATACGAAATGGACGAAAATGAGGAAAAAATAGGAGAAACTTATCGAGCAATGATTACGAATTTCATCAAAACTGGAAAACCTGGAAATGGATTCGAGATGACTGATTTGAAAACCGCATCGTACTTCGATGTGTGTTGGAATGAAACTTCTGGAGAGCGTCCGATGATGAAATCCAATTTTGAACAAAAGGTAGTTTTTTAGCAATACAGCAGACAAAGTAGTTTTCAGATCTTGAAATACTGGACAAAGGATATGGTTCGGTTCGACAGCAACATATCAAAGCTCAAGCAAAAAACCGTCTCTCGATCAATTCGTTCATTTAACAGTCCCTTCGGTTATTCCGTATTTCCATTTTCTTATGTAATATTGCTCCTGTTACCATTTTTAGCCGGAATTCTAATTGCCAAATATTGTTGCTCAGGTGATCAAAGAAATTTGTATATTCAGATCGATGGAAGCGATTATCCTATTAAATCTTGAGTATATACTGGACATTTTTTAGATTTTATTTGGTCAAATTAATTTTCAGTACAATGAATATTGTGTAATTCTGTTAATCAATAAAATCTGTTAGAACTCAGTCTTCAAAACTTTGATACTTCTCCTGTTGAACTTGCCGCAGGACCTGTTTTTGAGAAGCATCCAATCATTCCTGAAAAAATCATTTTATATATGTTTTTAAAATCATTTTTCCTTACTCAATACAGTCTTCCGGTAGTTCTCGACAATCACAAGAGTCGGAATAGGGTCAACAGCAGGGTAAATAGCAATTGTCATGGATACAACTGCACTGTAAACTCCCAAATCAATGTCAAGAAAGACGAATGCGAACATGATCGCAGCAGGAATGTGCATCAGTACGAATGGGATTAAAGTCTGGATAACGAGTGCGTAGAAGAGTTGTCGTTGAAGTTTTTGGAATTTCGCGGAGGCGGTAGTTGTAGCCACAAGACGGTTAATACGATCATAACAGAGGTAGCCAAAAACAAGAACGATAATGATAGAGGACACCTGAAGAATAACTCATATACGGAAGTGAATGTTTTTTTTTGGAATCGTGGAAACATTATTTTTAACTCACAATAGTTGTCGAAATAATTCCCAACCCAATGAATGGCATCACATGCAGTTGAACCGATCCATCATCCATTTTCTCATACAAAAATGGTCCTAGGTAAACATACGCATCGGGTTCGAGCTCAAAAATCTCTTTTACATTGTCCCTGAAAATTTCCATTCTTATAAAAGCATCCAATTTCCTCGATACTTGATAAAATGAGAGGTGGCGTTATTCGGAGCAGACAGGAAATATCCAGTGCAAACCCATGTGAGACCATACCAAAGAGGAATCGAAAACCAAATCCAAATCTTCCAGCCACTGAATGTTTCAAGTAGAGGATTTCTGAATATTTTAAGACTTGGATACAAAATAAGAAAACGAAAACTGACTCAGAAACTACAAGCCAACGATAAACAAAATGAACTGCGAAAACGGCCATCGATGCTCCAAAAAATCCCCAGTAGAAGGAGTTGAGGATAGTCAAACCATCTGGACCAAATAGTTTATCCTTGATACCAACGATGACCAGGAATGTGGGTCCATGAGAATAGTGTTGCTAGAAATGAGACATGAAATTAACTTTTATGATTTGGAAGCCTACCGGAACAAGAATCACATCCAGAATCGAGTAAAGAATCTCGAAGACGGAAATGTAAATCATCAGCCATTTGTATGCACCCAGTGACTTCGGAGATTTCGTTAAAATCAGGAGAATCAGAAAACTGTTTATTGATATTGAGAGGACCGCAGAGATATCCTGAATTAGTTTGAGCAGTGCACTCCATTGTTTTCCAAGCATTCTGAAAAAAAGGAAAATTTGAAAAAGTGGTCATTTGAATTACAAGGAATCGTTAAAATGGTTACTAGAAGTTTGATTATTCAAAAATTGAGGAAATTCCGGTTTATATACCGAACGTCTAGACGGATTTTCTTCAGCCGTTCGCTGTTTTCTATTTTCTACAAATAATTCTATTTTCAGTCCTTTCCAAATTTCAAAGTGTTGTAAAAATATGAAATCAAGGATTTTCATTGAAATCTGTCAGATAACAAAAGAAATTTTCTGATTGAAAATCTTCGAGCTCATGCCCGATTAAATAATAAGGAGTTAGTCAGAAAATTGAACATCACAGTGTACAATTCGTGTTTTTCGTATTTCGTCAGCCACAGGTATTACTCATTGAAAAAAAGGGAGGAGCGATGGTATCCTGAATGACAAATTTCGAATCTCAAAAATCTATCGGAGATTACTGTATATAGCAAAAAATGAACACTGAAATGAGATAGGCGTTCCGAGTAATTGTAGCATTTTGTACAATTTCCGTGTTCCGGTTAAGTGATCGTCAGTGGGAGTGTTTTCTTATTAGTATTAGTCAACTGTCTGCTCCGACGATTTCCTATTTCCGATCAACAGAGGCTAGACGATAAGAAAATCAGAGGTATCAACGTACAATTCGAAGAATAAGGCATCGGTGTAGGAAATTAAGATATTCGAAGGAAAATTGAACAGACCAAGACCGTTCGCGCTGTTCTGGAACAGTTCAGGTTTCATGATAAAAATTTGATTTGAAGCCTTAACTTTTAAAAGTTTTCCGAAAGAGATAACGTTTTACTATGCGTGTTACTACTGTAAACATTGGAAATTCTGAACGCCAAGACATTCCTAAAAAATGTTTCCAAACAAAAAAATTGAAAATAAAATTCCCATGGAGATAAAGACGTATTTAGAACTGTTGTTTTTCAGAACAGGTACAAGATAAGAAAATTGAGTCCCAGGCGAAGCTTTCAATTATCAAGAGAATTCTTGAAGTTCAAAACATAATTGTCTTGAGCTATGCTTGGTTATTTATTTATTTATTTCATCGAAGGGTAGATACCACTAACACGAAGATTGCTTTAACAAAGATCATATTCACAGCAACAACAACAAAATTCAAAACAAGAAACATGGTCAGAGTTACAAATCAGAAACCATCAATTTACACAGAACAAATGTATGCTGAGTAATATATTTGTGTAGTTTTTGATACCACGAGAGTCCTCTCATGACAAAAGTACATCTCTGAAAATCCCCTTCATTCATAATGTATTTTGTTCCAGTGAGTGGAGATGACATATTAATTTTTGATCTTCATGGTAATCTTGTTATCGCAAAGTCCATTAAAATACTTTCATTTTTACTTGAACTTCTATCTGGTCTTTCAATTTTTTAACTTCACGTGGTTTGTGCTTCATACGACCAACTGCAAATTATGCAAGAAAACTGAAAATAATCTATCAGTCTGGCCCTTCATTTCCCTTGAATGGCGTTGTTATCAGAACACAAACATTCTATTCGATATTAAACATGTTGGATGAATTTGGGAAATGTGTTGGCTCTATTGTTGTTGTTACTAGCAACGGTGTCTTTTTGAAACATCCAATATATTCTGAAACAAAAGCTGTGAAGTCTACCATCTTCAGAATATTTACTTACCTAGAATAGTTTTCCGGTAGTTCTCAACTATTACAAGAGTCGGAATAGGGTCAACAGCAGGGTAAATGGCAATTGTCATGGATACAACTGCACTGTAAACTCCCAAATCGATGTCAAAGAAGACGAATGCAAACATGATTGCAGCAGGAATGTGCATGAGAATAAATGGGACTAGAGTTTGAATGACAAGAGCGTAGAACAATTGGCGCTGAAGGTTTCTCATCCTGGCGGAATTCATTGTTGTGACAACGATATTGTTAATTCGGATGTAACAAAGAGAGCCGAATAGGAGAACGATGATGATGGAGGAAACCTAAACAGATTTTGAAATGTGAAATAGCTGGGGAACTTACAATAGTCGCTGATATTATTCCCAATCCAATGAACGGTACAATGTGCACAATAAAAGTGCCGTTATCAAATCTTTCGTACAAAAAAGGTCCGAGATAGATATATTCATTGAATTCAAGTTCAAATATTTCCTTCACATTGTCTCTTTAAAATTTTTCAAATTCAGCTTACATTAGTTACGATAAAATTAGTTTTCTTACCTAATAAACCTAGATGTAGCCTCATTGGGTGCTGATAAGAAGTATCCAGTACAAACCCAAGTCAGCCCATACCAAAATGGAATTGAAAACCATAACCAAATTTTCCAACCATTAAAAGTGTGAAGCAAGGGGTTTCTTAATAAGAATTCAGATAAACTGGAAGCATTTTCAACTTTTTTCTTACTCAGAAACCACTAACCAGCGGTAGACAAAATGAACAGCGAACACTGCCATGGATGCTCCAAAACATCCCCAATAAAATGAATTCAGGATAGTCAAACCAGCTGGACCAAAAAGTTTATCCTTGATGCCAACGATGACCAGAAAAGTGGGTCCGTGGGAATAGTGTTGCTAGAATAGAGTTCATATTATAACGTATACTTGTCATCTTACCGGAACGAGAACCACATCCAAAATTGAGTAAAATATTTCGAAAACTGAGATGTAAATCATTAGCCATTTGTATGCACCAAGTTGCTTTGGGGATTTCGTTAAAATCAAAAACATCAGGAAACTGTTTATAACGAGAGAGAAACCGGCAGAAACGTCTTGAATCATTTTGAGAAGAAAGCTCCACTGTTTTCCAAGCATTCTAAACATTCGAAAAATCAAGAATGACAAGTTTAAAAATTCCAAAATCTGAATATCTGAAGCGGAATCAAGAGCGGAAAGAATGGAGTGTAAAGGAAATTAGAAAAGTTGAGCTCAATGAGTAACATTTTAGTATAGATTATCATGATTCACACTCCATTCGAAATAGTCATTAAAAAGGTAAAAATGTTATGGTTTTGTGTGGGTTGGTAGAATCTCCAAAATATCTCTAAAAAATTATTTTTTTTTTATTATCACATTTCCGGAAACCCATTCTTGTTTATGGTATGTTCTTCACAGTCACACACAGGTGAAGTGCAGTCGGATCCGTTTGGGTCTAGGTAAGGTATTCGACGCATAACTGATCCGTTACGGGTGTTTTTGCGAACGAGGATTCGCATACGGTCCGTATTTTGAAAACACCATGTTGATTCGCATACGGATAGGATACGGGTGCGCATATGGATGGGATACGGGTGGGTGTGGATAGGAGGAGTGGGCTCGCGCGCGGATAGAATACGGATTCGCATACTGATCGGTTATGGATGGCCGAACTAGCTGAAAAGCTCTTCCACTTCATTTTTTGAATTTTTTTTTCTATTTATTTCGCCATCTCGGATTGCCCCAGTTTCTGAATTTCCAAACGTCTCAATGTACGAATTTGCGCATTTTCAACGGATAAATCAAAGACGAGTAAGAGGTATGCTATTGGAATAGGTATTTGATGATATTTTTTCAGGTTCTTCACAGAAAATTTACCTATAATGACGTCTTCAAAGACATAAGAAAATTTCAAGTGAGTTTGATCAGTAATCTACTGTGAAATCAATATGTTTTCAGAATTCGCAGCAGATCATCTTGTGCCGAAGTTCCCCGAGAAAATTTTCACAACTTCGAGCTGTGCTGCTAAAGAGATGTACTAGTTAAAATATTGTGAGTTTGTTACTGGGTTCGAAAAAAACTATTCATACAGTTTTCCAGATGTCGGATTCATATAGAACTCAAGCAACGGGACCGTCACCCTTTCAACATCAACGCATATTGCAGTCGAGATGAGCCAGTTCACATAATTTTTTCCAATTATTGATAATTTTGCTGTTCTCAATTATTTTCTTTCTTATTATGTCACTTATCTGTTTTTTTTTTTTTGAAATATGTATACATGAATCTTGTTGGAATCTCTATTCTTACGGCAATACACTAGCAAAAAGAAATTGTAAAAACAAGGAAAACCTAGAATTGAAGAGGATCCGTAAAACGCGTGAAACGGGTGAAATACGGATCAACTAACGTTAACGACGGATCCATTACGGATCGGATATGGATCCATATAGCATTCCTATTTCAACCGCGCGCGACTGGCGATCCACCCGTAACGGATAGTTTGCGACTCACCTGTGGTTCCTGATTCTGTATGTTTGAACGTTGTAATGAGGCCCTTTAAAGATGAAGAACAAAAAAATTTATGAGAAGAAGAAAATGAAAAAAAAAATCTATCCAGGCTCTTTTCCACAAACGTAACCCTTAGAAGATCTGTCGTTGTTCAAAGCAGGATCGCATCTGAAAAACAAAATTTTCCTGCACAAGAACTCAGGTAAACGTACATAGTATCATCAAGAAGTTTGTCGTTAGGCGTAATCCACAAAATAAGACAATCTTGATAAATATTGGTCGACCCGAGTTGCAGTCCATCCGGATTGTTTGATTCCCACTTGTATCCAGATTTATTTGACAACAACTTGTCGGTGAAGTTGAACCCTTTCAAACCGTCACATCCAGGCGGAAAGAGTTTGGGACCGATTCTTTGGCACCCTTTTCTGCGGATTCCGTCCACCCAGACAACCATAACACCGGGCAGTTTGGTCAGTGCCTCATCTGTTGAAATTAACTTTTTAAAAAGTGTTACATTTTCCAACTAACTGTAGATGTAATCCGTTTCTGCTTGACTTTCCAAACCAGATAACACTGCTCCTTTTGCTGCACATAGATTTGTAGCATTTTCCTGACTCGGTGTATATTTCTCGGAGTTTAACTTGATACACCAATCTCCTAGTTTTCTACTGAAACGCTTCCAGTTTAATGGGCATTGTCTCGTTACTGAAACATTTTATGTTTTAACGAACATACTGAGTAACTCAATATTGGAAGAAACCCACAAGATTCCATCTTTCGAACGTTGAGTTGTGTATGAATACTGTGTTAAGTTAGAATTGCTGTTGAACTTTCCTGTATAATTTCCTTTTTGAAAAGTTCCACAGCTTTTCTGGGCACTGGAAGAGGACTAAAAACAGGATTCTAAGAAACAAAAAGAAAAATGGGCTTATCAAACTTTAAGAGCAATCTGATCTTCATGATTCCCTGAGTACCTGAATGATATGACGTTTGTGATAGAGCATGTGTAACAGAGACCCAGTCTTCCTGATAACGTTTGAGCTACCTGAATTCCAAAATCTTGTCTTGTTGAATCCAACGTAGCTCACCACACATTTCTCAGTTTTGGCACATAGGACAATACAATCTCTCCAATTCCTTTGCTTACTAGTTTCAAATAAACCGCAGCCCATTACGATACCCTTATGGACAGTCATATGAACAGAACCCTCCTGAATTGTTTTTTTTTAAACTGAATGCTTTCGAAAAAACTTACAATTCGTCCTAGTATGAATAAGAGGAGAATCGGAAGCATTCTAGATCGAATTGAAAATTTGAGAATGAAACTAGAGTGAATGCACGAACTTTTATGACACTGGGAGTCTAGCCATTTTTATTTCCACCACTCAGACCAAAACTACGAGTAAAACAAAACATTAAAAACATAAAATGTCTGGATTTTTTGGGGAATGTCTAGACAAGTAAACTAAAAATTTTCGAAGAAGATGATTAGAATAGAGCAAAGGGGGTTGGAACATGATTACATTTTGTTAATTCTGGAGTTGTTTCTCCTTGACAATCTGATATCCCTATTTTCGTTGTTCTGCAAACTCCGGATATCAGAATTTTGATGTAGTCTGAAATTATATAACCAACCAACGTCGCTGAAAATACAACTTACTCATAGTAGCGATTCTATAATTCCGAATAATAAACATATTCGGAAGTGGATCAATGAATGGATACATTACAATGGTGATCGATGGTATTTGTCCCAGTAACTCAAATGAGCAGTCTAAAAATGTGGCGATGAATATAAAAAATGCAGGTGTATGCATTAAAATGGCTGGAATCAAAGTTTGAAACAATAGAGCGTAGAATAATTGTTGCTGGAGATTCTTCAAATGAGCAGATTGAGTTGAAGTTGGCAAAACTCTTTTCATGTGATTATAACATTTCGTTCCAAAGTAGAAAATGATGAGAATCGAAAGCGACTGGAAATCAATCAGATAGATTAAGAAACGTCCCAGTTATTTTTTTACGTTAGCCATTAGCATACATCCTATTCCGATGAAAGGTCTCCAACTGAAATAGTCCGTACCATTCACTCTTCGAGGATAAAAGTACGGTCCGATGTAATATACTTGCCCTGTTGATTGATTTGATTTCAACAAATATTCCTGCCTGGAAATTAATGACGATTGAAGTATATTTGTTTTTAGGGTTTACTCTAAAAGCATATCTCCAGCTGGATTCGATTTAAGTGTTAAATTAATGTCCAGACTCCATAATAATCCAAAAATTAACGGGAAAAACAACCAAACCACGAACTTCCAAGAAACAGAAAGAGATTGAAGAGAGTGTCTGGAAGAATTTAATTGTTGGCTGAAAATTATTTGATGGTTACCCTGTAACAGTTACATAACGGTAAACAAAATGCATAGCAAATATGGCAATCGAAGTACCGAACATTGAGGAAAACATTACTGAAATTTACATCGTTTTTTTTTTCAAAATACAAAATCAAAATTACCAGTTGCAGAAAATATCAAGTACTCTGGAAGCACAGTTTTCTCCGATCTTATCATGACGAAAAACGAGGAATCTTTACTGAAAATTTCCTGAAAACCAAAGGACAACCTAAACTCGCAGCGAATTTTGAATTTACCGGTACTGTAAGAGCGTCTAAAATGGCATAGATCATCTCAAAAACGGATATGTAAATCATCAGATACTTGTAGTTTCCCAACTTTTTTGGTGAATGAAAAATTATTAGAAAAATGAGAAAGGCATTGTTAAATACTCCGATTACTCCTGAAATTCGTTGTCCGATAGCATGATAGTCGTGCATGACTAACAGGATATGTTAAAGAGAGTGTTTTATTTGTGCTTTGATAATAATTTTTTTATAATAATTTAGGGAAATACAGGTAAATTGTGATATGGGCCGTGTAACCTATGAAAAACAACGCGAAGCTGAAGGGGAAATCTGTACAGTAGGAGTACATGATCGTTGACCAATGGTCCCTTGAGATTTTAATTTTTTTCATCACTAAAGAAGTTGTGTTATGGCTTTGGCCAGTGATCAGGATGTCCTAGTCTATGGTTTCTGGGCAGTTACTCATCACTGGGGATTTTGTTTGTATGTTTTGAGAAGGAAATGATGTGCTGAAGACTCAAAAATCGGTCAAACGAAATAATGAGTTTTGCAGTGAAGATCTTTACATCCAATGTCAATTTTTGAGTTTTCAGATCAAAAGAGTTGTGATGCAAAGGTTATCGGAACCTGAGATTTCACCGACACAAAAGTTTAAAGTTTGTAAAATCCAACCGTTTAGAATTCAGGGTTCGAATGACCGCATTGTCAAAAATTCAGAATTGCCTCCGGAAATATATCGGTAGCTCTTATTATGTTTGATTCACATTGTTCAAAAATATCTGCAGAAACTATAGTTACCCAAAACAACAGGATTCACATCATCACCTACCAAATGTTCGGTCTCTTTGACCCTTTGTCTTGATGAGAGGTTTACGGTTAGTCTGTGTCACCGGATGTTCCCTTTTCCATTGTTCTATGTCTTCACACCCTAATTTTTGGCATCTTTTCCCGCGAGCAAAAAACTCTTCCTACTCATAGTCCCCATTCATACTCATCATTCAGTTGTCTCATTTCTTGTTCCTCCTCCGTTCGTCCAAATTTTCTCTTTTGCTGAATATTGATTTTTCATTGGAAATCTTTTTCAGTCATCACCGGTATCGATGCTGGACACTGATTCTTCAATTTCAGTGAAGCCGCCAGCCACGTACTCAAGGATGTCAGGCATGAAGGATCGAGAATTGTGGAGGTTGGTTTAGAGGTTCAAACAACACCATGAGTGCATTCCATTTTACAAAAAACAATCTGATAGCACATTAGAAAGCACAATTAAGGATTAGCTGGAAGTCTTGTTCATAAGATTACCGGTCGCTTGTCGACTGCCCTCAGTGGAGCGTCTTAGACATAAGATATAGAAAACACACGTAAGGATTCGCTGGAAGTCTTGTTCACAAGATTACCGGTCGCTTGTCGACTGCCCTCAGTGGAGCGTCTTAGACATAAGATATAGAAAACACACGTAAGGATTCGCTGGAAGTCTTGTTCACAAGATTACCGGTCGCTTGTCGACTGCCCTTAGTGGAGCGTCTTAGACATAAGATATAGAAAACACACGTAAGGATTCGCTGGAAGTCTTGTTCATAAAATTACCGGTCGCTTGTCGACTGCCCTTAGTGGAGCGTCTTAGACATAAGATATAGAAAACACAATTAAGGATTCGCTGCAAGTCTTGTTCATAAGATTACCGGTCGCTTGTCGACTGCCCTCAGTGGAGCGTCTTAGACATAAGATATAGAAAACACACGTAAGGATTCGCTGGAAGTCTTGTTCACAAGATTACCGGTCGCTTGTCGACTGCCCTCAGTGGAGCGTCTTAGACATAAGATATAGAAAACACACGTAAGGATTCGCTGGAAGTCTTGTTCACAAGATTACCGGTCGCTTGTCGACTGCCCTTAGTGGAGCGTCTTAGACATAAGATATAGAAAACACACGTAAGGATTCGCTGGAAGTCTTGTTCACAAGATTACCGGTCGCTTGTCGACTGCCCTCAGTGGAGCGTCTTAGACATAAGATATAGAAAACACACGTAAGGATTCGCTGGAAGTCTTGTTCATAAGATTACCGGTCGCTTGTCGACTGCCCTTAGTGGAGCGTCTTAGACATAAGATATAGAAAACACACGTAAGGATTCGCTGGAAGTCTTGTTCACAAGATTACCGGTCGCTTGTCGACTGCCCTTAGTGGAGCGTCTTAGACATAAGATATAGAAAACTCAATTAAGGATTCGCTGGAAGTCTTGTTCATAAGATTACCGGTCGCTTGTCGACTGCCCTCAGTGGAGCGTCTTAGACATAAGATATAGAAAACACACGTAAGGATTCGCTGGAAGTCTTGTTCACAAGATTACCGGTCGCTTGTCGACTGCCCTTAGTGGAGCGTCTTAGACATAAGATATAGAAAACACACGTAAGGATTCGCTGGAAGTCTTGTTCACAAGATTACCGGTCGCTTGTCGACTGCCCTTAGTGGAGCGTCTTAGACATAAGATATAGAAAACACAATTAAGGATTCGCTGGAAGTCTTGTTCACAAGATTACCGGTCGCTTGTCGACTGCCCTTAGTGGAGCGTCTTAGACATAAGATATAGAAAACACACGTAAGGATTCGCTGGAAGTCTTGTTCACAAGATTACCGGTCGCTTGTCGACTGCCCTTAGTGGAGCGTCTTAGACATAAGATATAGAAAACACACGTAAGGATTCGCTGGAAGTCTTGTTCACAAGATTACCGGTCGCTTGTCGACTGCCCTCAGTGGAGCGTCTTAGACATAAGATATAGAAAACTCAATTAAGGATTCGCTGGAAGTCTTGTTCATAAGATTACCGGTCGCTTGTCGACTGCCCTCAGTGGAGCGTCTTAGACATAAGATATAGAAAACACACGTAAGGATTCGCTGGAAGTCTTGTTCACAAGATTACCGGTCGCTTGTCGACTGCCCTTAGTGGAGCGTCTTAGACATAAGATATAGAAAACACACGTAAGGATTCGCTGGAAGTCTTGTTCACAAGATTACCGGTCGCTTGTCGACTGCCCTCAGTGGAGCGTCTTAGACATAAGATATAGAAAACTCAATTAAGGATTCGCTGGAAGTCTTGTTCATAAGATTACCGGTCGCTTGTCGACTGCCCTCAGTGGAGCGTCTTAGACATAAGATATAGAAAACACACGTAAGGATTCGCTGGAAGTCTTGTTCACAAGATTACCGGTCGCTTGTCGACTGCCCTTAGTGGAGCGTCTTAGACATAAGATATAGAAAACACACGTAAGGATTCGCTGGAAGTCTTGTTCACAAGATTACCGGTCGCTTGTCGACTGCCCTCAGTGGAGCGTCTTAGACATAAGATATAGAAAACACAATTAAGGATTCGCTGGAAGTCTTGTTCACAAGATTACCGGTCGCTTGTCGACTGCCCTTAGTGGAGCGTCTTAGACATAAGATATAGAAAACACACGTAAGTATTCGCTGGAAGTCTTGTTCACAAGATTACCGGTCGCTTGTCGACTGCCCTTAGTGGAGCGTCTTAGACATAAGATATAGAAAACACACGTAAGGATTCGCTGGAAGTCTTGTTCATAAGATTACCGGTCGCTTGTCGACTGCCCTTAGTGGAGCGTCTTAGACATAAGATATAGAAAACACAATTAAGGATTCGCTGGAAGTCTTGTTCACAAGATTACCGGTCGCTCGTCGACTGCCCTCAGTGGAACGCAAAAATTGAACTTTGTTGAAAAAATTCAGAACGAATAAGCTGAAACTGACGCGTCATCAGATGGCAGCAATCGAACGGCAACTTGTTGTCCTACGCCTAGCAACTTGCTATTTGCTTGCCCAAAATTACCCGAGATGTTTATGAGCCTCTCTCAATAAGTTTAAAGTACTCCACGCTCTTTCTTGATGCTCAGAGAACATCACTTCCAAAAACGTCTGTGTTTTTTGGTTTCCGTTTCAAATATTTACATTAAAAACATTCAAAAATAAATTATACAGGTTAAAGTGATAACAACTGATAAAAAGGTATAACGATAAAACATCACTTTCAATCAAAGTTAAATGATGCTGAACTCTTGAGAATATTTACTCAAGTTTGGAAGAGGTCAAAGTAATTCTCAAGTTAATGTTGGATGATCAGGCAATTGACAGGTCCACGGGAGACATGACAATACTTTGTGGAGTCTGTGGAGAATTGAAGATTTTTGAACTTCTGTAAAAGTCGAAAATTAAATGAAAGATCTGAAAACTGGAATACCTCGGCTTGACAGAACAGAACATAGTTCTGAAGAGTGTTCACTCCGAGATCAAACTGGATTCCGGCTTCATCAGCGTTGGATATTGCCTACAACAAAACGAAATGTATTGTTCTAAACAACGCTAATAAATACCAGCTCAACAACTCTTCTCAACTTTCCAGAAGTACATCTGATTTCAGATTCAGGCTCTTCAGTATGTTTCCAGAATTCAACCGCTTCTCTCTTCTTCCTTCCACCACTTCTTCCACAAAGACATCCACATTCTGGAGGCATTGGACAGTCTGTTCCATCAGCTTGTTTCGGAACTGCTCTCCTTGGTTCCGTTGTTGCTCCGACCATATTCATAGCTTGAAACTGTGGTAGTAAGTTTGGAATCGGTGGATATCCAAAGTTGGCTCCATGAAATTCGCCATAGTAGCTTGGAGACTGGGCAAGCGGAAGAGGCTGTTGGCAGAAAACAAGAGGAGAAACTAGAAGAATGGAAGATAAAATGGATATGGATTTCATTATGGTTGATAAACGAAGAAAATGGAATAAAAAGTCGGCGCTTTTGTATTATCCAATCCATTTTATAGGCCTTGTTTTCTTCAGGATGAAAGACTTGAAAATCACGTCATATCATTCTCATTGAGATCTCAGCCCTGCGATCAAAGGGTGAAATGTTTGAACTGAGGCGGCGGAACAGTGCAAATTTTGGACGAAAAGGACATTGGAAAAAAAAGATTTATTGGAAACTGAAAACTTCCCACATTTACATTGGAAATATTTTCGCATTATCACCATCTCGGAGAAGAAATCGTGCACCTTTATTGATCGTAGAATCGCTACTTATCTGTTCATTGAATTTTCCTCTCTCTCTCAAAATTCTGAACAATTCAAACAAGATCTTGCAGAAATCAGCGAACAAGTTGCAAAAACTAGTTTTAGTTTCTTTTGAGGCCTTCCATATCGATGATACTGCTGTACTACACGGTGACCATGTTTTCCAGAATGACTAATCTTCCTCAGCTCATTAGGTACATTTTGACATCATCACAATACGAAATTCTGTTCCAGTTCACAGAATTTCCAGCTCAATTCAACCCACAAAATCACGCCTACTACTGAATTCTCCATACACATCCGATTTCTCACAAATTGAATCAAAACTCTTGAGAAAGACGGCACTCGCCTTTTGATACAAGTACAATAGAGCACAAATTCAGCGAACCAAATTTGATATAACTCACAAAAAGCACTCTACTTTTTACGGAATTCTAAAAAATTTTCATTCTTTTCCTGTCCTTTGATACTTTTTGGTCAACCTTCGAATATGTTTCCTTGTCCATTCAACTTTTCTTTGCTCTCCAAATAGTGGATGTTTGCTTGTCACTTTCCCAAAAATACTCTTCAAAAAAACCAAGTTACCGAACATCCCTATCAATAGCATTTCTTGTCGCCTTCCGGTGCGTCACCTCTAATTTCTCCATCACTAATATCTCTCAAACAAAAACTCTATTTCTCCTACTGTCTATCAGCTAATGAAGTCGATGTTTGTGTGTTGGAAGAGAATTAGAGAAACAAAAAGATAATGAAAAATTGATGATAAAAAAATGAAGAGGCTCGTGATTACTTGTCAAACATATAAAAGGGAAGCAGGTGTTGAAGGATAGAGACACCCAAAATCCTCTTGATTTTTTGATACGGTTCGCACTCCTTGTTTTAAACCAACTTGTTGAAACTTTTTCATCTCCTTTTTTCAGGATGAAGACCTTCTTTCTCTTATTCTCAGTTCTCGCTGTTTCCATCGCTCTTGTTCATGGAGCAGATGATTCCGCAGAAGATGCTCCAGAGGTTGGTTTTTACACTCAAAATTTCAGCTGAACATTAATAATTTTCAGGCTCCAAAGAATGATGTGAAGCCATGGAAAAAGCACGACTTCAGAAAGCGGGAGCCAGAATTCTTAAAGGAGATGTCACAAGATGCCAAGACTGCTTACTTCGGAATCAAGTTCAATCCAGAATTGACGAAGGCTGAGAAAACCGAAAAGCTGAAGGATTGGGCTGATCAGAATGATGTTGAGGTGAGTAACTAATACTTTATGATTTCATAAATAGAGGAGATTTCAGGATGAGATGCAAAAGTTCCTCGATGCTAAGAAATCCGATTGTGATAAGAAGAAGCAAGAGAGAAAGGAAAACTACGAACGACTTGGAGAGCTCATCGAAAAGGCAAACGAGATTCTTGAAGATCAAGACAACACGTGGAATGGAGCCAACGAGAAACTCGATGCTTTGATCAAGGACGAAAACCGTGACGTTTTGAAGGCTTTCCAATCGTTCTTCCCATTCGTCGGAAGAGATGAAGGATCAAGACATGGACATCATGGACACAGATTCCATCATGGAAGAAGATTCGGAAGAAACATCGGACATGGAGCTGCACCAAAACACCACAATGGAGGAATTGGCAGTGGAATTTCTTTCAATGATCCACCAAGACATCACAACGGAGGAATCGGAAGTGGAATCTCTTACAACGAACCACCAAGAAACAATGAGAACTACAATGCATACGGAAACGAGAAACACCATAAGAAACATCACCATAACTTCTAGAAAACTCAGATAACTGAAACCGTTGTATGTTTGATATAGACTTGTGCCAAATTGGAATAATAAATTGTATTTATTTTGAATAAAATGGACTCTTTGAACTCAATATTTCTTGTTATAATCCTGCCGGTAGTTAAGAAAGTTAAGAATTCTAAACGTCTTATCTTTTTTGCTGATGGCGAATTATCGATGAAATGATAAGAACAATTAGATCAAATCAACAATGACGTGATTTCCTATTGGAAAGACATTTTAACCTTGTTAGAGCACAATGAACTCAGAATGTTCTTCAAGAATCGTTCTCATCTTTGCATCAAAAACACAAATAACATGATGGTTTATTCGTTTGAACGGAAAATCAATGACTGTGTATTCAAAATCTATCGTAACGAGCGTTGTTGTTGATTTTGTGGAGTTTTCCAATCAAGTTCAGCACGGCTGGGACGATCTGAAAACAGAAGAACGTTCGAAAATAGAAAAGTGATATATTAGCTATGTTTCCGAAGGTGAACCGCGCTCCATTGCGAACATACCTTCGGGTGTTTCTCGGTCAGTAGCTGAATGGCGGTGGTTCTCTCCTCATTACTGATTGTCTGATTATTGTAGATTGAAGAGATCTGTCTGGAAACCAATCCGACTTCATCGCTGATCTTTTGAATATCCATTTGAACGTTTTGACGGATCTGAGCCAACACTGGATCTCTCTGGAAATATTTATTTTTCTTTGATAGCACAACAACATGATAATTTTCACCTCTTTCGGCTCGGTGAGTGTCTCCAATCCTCCATAAACTCTTGGGTACGTCTTGACTCTCAGTCCACGACTATAGAATCGTCCATTTCCTTGCTCCTCGGAGGATCCAACATCAGATCCAAATGCAGTAAGATATCCGGGAAGGCTTGGCAACCCACGGAAAGCGTTGGCGGATCCGAGGAGAATAGCCAGTGGTAGGATATAGAGCATCATTTTGACCAAATCGGAGAAGCAAACTGAAATCAGATCTGGTCTGATTTAGAAGAATGACGAAGGAAGGAGCAGAGAGACGACTTCATAGAAACGGAGGGCGGAGTCAGAGAAATAATATAGCAAGAAAGTTGACAGAGCGTGTAATTTGAAAATGTCTCAAGTTTTGAGGCATTGATGTCATCTCTTCTCGAGATGAAAATGGATTATTAGAAATGTCAAAATTCGAGAAACTGACAAATTTTTATATACTTTTGCGGAATCCTACTACCGTACTCTTAATGCTGCGAGCAAGGTAGAAATTGTTGGTAAATAAATACTGAAAATGAAAATAGCTAATACATTCCAATCTTTGCCTTTTCTGGAAATAAACATCATTCGTGGTGTGACCTACATCAGAGCTTATGAATTATTCAGGCGGATATTATTTCTTGCGAGAACTCTTTTATCCTTATTATTTCATTTTTTGCTGGGATTTCACCATACATCACAATGAAACTAGTGGGTGTAGAACTACGCAAGAAATATTGATGGAAACAGAATAAAAATACTCGAGATTTCAGATGAGTAGGATTTGTTTCAGATAAAAGGAATTAGTATAACTTTTTGTTTCGTAGAACAAAAAACACGAAAGAAGTTCAAATATACTATAGAACAATGGAAAAACAAAAAGGCACAATACAAGATTATGACGTACTCAAATCCAAGTAACAGGAGGAGTACATGTACCGATTTAGAAAAATAATGAAGAAGTTGGAGAAGTCGAGTGCGAATGCGTGGTAACGAACGGAAGAAATTGATAGTTAACAAGGGAAAATTAAGGAAAAACACAGCGAATTCAAATGGAAATTAAAGGGTTTTTGGGAGAAGAGATGACGCAAAACGAAATTATGATTGATAGGGAGAAATTTTATGAAAAAGAGAGAAGGAAATGGAAATCATTTGAAAAACTAATGAGAATGTTTGGAAGTGTTGTTGAGGGTGGGTCCAGTAGTCTTGAATTTAGAAAGAAGAACATTGCTTCCCAAGATCTTGAATAGTTAACTTCTGGACAAAAATTGTACTCCTTAATTAAAGTGATTTCTTCGATCCAGATCTCACTAAAGTTTAAAAAATATTTTTACTCAACAGATTGTTACATTCGATTTAGTTTTTCAGCTATATGCTTGCTGTATAAAAAATTGGGCGTTTCGGGGAAAATGAAGTTACCAAATTTCCGTCATGAAGGCCAAAGATTCAGATTTGATTGATGAATTCGATTATTACTCAGATTGAACCTATGTGGACCTCATCAAAAGATGAAACATCCCCCAGAACTTAAGAAATCAGTTTTCTGGTCTAGTGAATATTCGTAGATCAGAAACATAACTTCTGGGAAAAGTTCCTTGTTTTCAGAATTACCAGATAATAAATGACTCACTGACACAAATGTGCACTCGAAACATTTTGAAAAAAAACATATTCATTTAAAAAATTGAGAAGCAACCCTTATTAAATGTTATGGTTTTTTTAACATCCTCATCTTCCATGTCAATCTTCATATCGAAACACTGGCTGCGACCGGTTGCAAAAAGTCGGGAGCCATTTTAATGTTTAAAAAACCTTCCATTGTTTCCAAAAACTTCTCACGTTTATCCTTATTCCCAAGTCCAATTTTTTCTGAAAACAAAAAAATGTTCGTCTGCTTTCCAAAACGTTTCAAAATTTCAATCATTTCCAATCAAAACAATCAAGAAAAACTAGTCGATTTCAATTCAAAGCATTTGTTTGTTTGATAGCGTCGAAACAAGATGCCTCATGATGAAATCGAGCATAAAAATCCGATCAAAATCAAAATTTATCGACCCGAAGACGGCGATCACGACTCGCAGTGGGAGAGGGCGGGGTTCAAGAAAGGAGAGGTGAGCCTTTGTTAAAGATGAGCAATCGGAAACCTTTTTAAATGCTTCAAATTATTAATTCCTCTTTGTATTCATCATGGACAATTCAACTCCCCAAGGATTGTTCACGAGGAGTACAGAGCTTCAAATTCAAATTCAAAGATTCTATATGGAGCGCAATTTCCAAATTTTTAGATAGAATCCCGTGTAAACGATGTGGTGCTGTTTCGTAACGATCACCTTCCCAACTGCTACAAAATGATCGTTGACGTAACATATGAACTTCCGAAGAAGGACAAAGCAGCGGTAATTTTGAAATTGGTTTATATGGGAAATTCGAATTTTCTATATTCTAATATTGTCATTGAAGTGCTCTCAGATTGATTTAATCATAGCTTTAACCCTTCCCAAAACCATTCCCAGAAGTCGCCCAGTCACAAATTTAGTCTCATTTTGATCCCAACAAAATTTCCAGCAACTGGGAATTGTCAACAAGCACGGATTGGTAATTCGCGTCAACTACGCGTCCCCATTCAAAGGATCCATTCTTCCTGGGGACGTTATTCTTCTTGTCAACAATATCAATGTCTATTTCGATGATAAAACGATAATGGAGAAGTTGGAGGATAAAACACAAGGAAGTAAAACGAAGAATGTGGAGAAGAAGGCTCCCGCGCCAGGAACGCAAGACTTCAAAACTGTTGTATCGAAAATTCTGGGATCGAAGTCGGAGACGAAGATTACGATTACGGTGGCAAGGTTGAAGAATCGAGTGGGGACTTTTAAGTGTCCAGCTGGTAATTGTTTCTAGGTTATATAGAGAATTCTAGGCCACCAATAATATTTTTTTGGGTTTCTATGCCATTTTGGGATTTCAGGCCATCGAATATGGTTCTTCGATTTTAAAGTCTATTTTGGATTTTTAGGCCACCAATAATCGAAAATCGAAAAAATCGAAAAAAAATCCTCCAACGATAGTTTTTTTTTTGAATTTTTAGGCCAATTTCGGAATCCCTGGTCCCTGGTCGCCTGGTCATAATTAAGTTCTGTTGGTTTTCAAGTAATTTTCTGGAAATTTAGACGACCAAAATTAGAAAGTTGGGTTTCTAGATCATTTTTGGAATCCTAGGCCACCAAAACTGAAAATTTGGCTTTCTAGACCACTACTAAAAATTTTGTGTTTCTAATCTGTTTGAAGTATTCTAGATCAGTTATTTAGTTACTATTGTAGTCTTCTAGGCTACTGAAATGAAATTTTTGATCTCTAGGCCGCCTTGTCGTTTTTTTGGCGATTGTGCCCAAAAACAATATTTTTACGCTGTTTCGCTAGGCCGCAAAATTAAAGATTGGGTTTTTGAGCCATTAGATCGAGTGCAAATTTAGATAACTAGATCGCTCACAGTTAAACACTTTTTTAAAAAGTTTTAGTTTAGAAAAGTCTCGCGAATTTTTGGCCACAATTTTTAGGCCCCAAAGTTCCATTTTCCAGGCATCACCTCGACACCCGGCTACAGTATGGATATGGCTCTTCTCTACCAATACAAACATCTGAAACTCGGCCTAAACATGATGCAAACAGGAACAAAATGCGTCGTCAACTATACCGTACCCGAAACCGTCGCCCATTTGAGTCTGAATATTGGCGAAGCGATTCTGGCCGTAGACGATTGTGCGACGACGAGCCTTGAAGATGTTCGACAGAAGATTCTCGATGGAATCAATAAAAATGGATGGTGTCGTTTGATTGTCGAGTATCCGATGACGGACCCAATGAGGAATATGGTCCGCGGGCAGTTGACGGTAGGATTTTTAAAAAAAAATACATTCGAAAAAATTTTTTTGAAAAATAATTTCAGACCGCCTCAAAAGCCATGGAACGGCCACCATATGCGGTATGTGGAGACGTCAAGAAATATTGTGAAGAGGGAATTGAGGCGTTGAAAAATGGAAAAGAGTTGGAGCCGGCGTTAAAGAAGGAGAAGGAGAAGGAAAAGGAAAATACAAAAGATTCGGATAGGAAAGAGTTGGAAAAGAAGAAGAGCACTCGGAGAACTAATAAAAAGTTAGTGGGGGATTCTGGAAGGTTTTGAAACTATCTAGACTACAGTTCTAGTCTAGATTTGTTCTAGACCCCTTTTAAAGTCTTTTAGAACTAATTGAATTTCTTTTTTCAGAGAAACCCTCGTGGAATTCCGCAAAACCACTGATGAGTTCGGCATCCCTTCGGAATGGAACTCGAAACTTTTCGTCGTTCTCCCTCCGCTGAAAACCAAAGAATCCGAGAGTACCGAGAACTCGCAGATAAACAAGAAATGAAGTCTCTCGAACTCTTTCTGTACGGCATATTTGAAGACCATAACCATTCATTAACTCCCCGCCATTTTCAAAAATATTCGAAAAATCAAGTGGATCTATACATTTCCCAGAACTCACGAAATGTATCAGTTTTCTGGTCTAGTGGATATTCGTAGATCAGAAACATAACTTCTGGGAAAAGTACCTTGTTTTCAGAATTACCAGATAATAAATGACTCACTGACACAACGAGGTCATTCCCAGAATGAAAGATGAACGTGCACTCAAAACATTTTGAAAAAAAATCTTCATTCAAAAACATTGAGAAGCAATCCTTATTAAAATTTCTATGGTTTTTTAACATCCTCATCTTCCATATCAATTTTCATATCGAAACCTTTTGGCTCTTCATTCTCTTCCGTCACAAATTGCAAATCTGAAAACTCACTTTCGCTAATATTCACAAGGGAAACTCACTACTAAAAGCACTGTGTGTACTTTCTCCTCCAGGAGATTTGACTGTTTGAGATTTGTGAGTATGTGGTTGAGATTCACTTCTTCCCAGTTTCAACCGGCTACTCAATCTTCGGAATCTTCGTCGAATCGTCATCGGATCCTTATCAGAAGCAGCTGACCCAACACTAGTCTTACTATCCACATGAACCATTTTTGACTTTTCCGAATCTGGGATTCTGAAATATCAGCGTTGGTTTCCATTAAATGTCCCCATTTATCTCACACAACATCTGCTGCAGACCCTTGCAATACGTGTGGATGTTCGAGAAGTATACTTGGATACATCGGACCGAATTTGGGATCAGAGAATTGGTCAATATTTAGAATTGGACATTCTGCGTGGCTCTCATCCACTATTTGCATGCCAGTCTAAATTCAAAATAGGTTTCTTATAGAGCCAGAAAACAAACCTTTATATTTTTATCAATCACCCAATTTCCTTCGAAATCGTCGTCGTCCTCTCCGAACGGATTCAAAAGTGCTTCGGCAACCTGTGAAATTTCACTTTGAAATTCGACAGCCTACAGTATTCGCTCACTTTCATCCATCCCAAGTAAAGGAAAAATGAGGTTGCAGGAATTAACGGGATGCATCTGTACCACTGAAATCTATTTTTGGTTTCTATTAGTTTCTTGAAATAGCACCTACCAGGAACTCTTCAGTTTCAATAGGAATGTATTGTCTTGTGAACAATGTGAAGAAGAAATGAATTCGAACAGCGAGAAATACTATCTGACATGTTTTCTCCTGTTTTAGAATACAAAGAAACTCGAAATACCTGAGGATACGCAATAGGAATTGGCACCCAATCAAACTTACACAAATTTTCCAGCTGTGTTCGAAAATCTCGAATGTTCTAAAGGTACCAATTTTCGGTCTAAAGTTTAACAGTAACTCACATTCAGAACATTGTTTGTGGAAACCGGTGCTTCTATATATTTTTGCTGAAAAATCGACATTTTCATATTTTCAAAAAGAAATAAATGTTACATCCTGCATTCTCCACACAATCGAATTGCACCAATTGATGGGTACCCAATATTTATTGTATCCAGTTTCAGTTTGCTCCAGCTCGTGCAGCTCATTTTCAAATATAAATCCGGCTTCCATCAAACTTTTCATCGTTGGAAATCTTCGTCGAACTCTCATTGAGATGTCTCTATACACCATTGCTTGAGATAAAACCAAATATCGTATAATAGATCTTCTTGATAGTCGAGCATTGTCATCTGTACCTCTGATTATTGTGCTCACTGATAGAGCAACTCTGAAAGATGGAGTTAACTTTAAAAACGACAGTGCAAATGTTACGTTTCAATAAAACTGATATTCTGTAAAATAGTTTTCCAGCGATCCACAACAATTGTCACAAAGAATCCAAGCATGAACTTAATATCAAGGATTCCCAAAAGATTATCTAATCGAGCAGCTTCCTTATTCAAAGCCCTGAAAACAGAATGGCAAAATCATTCGGAACCTTCAAGGAACTCACGTTCTGTATTCCATCGGAACAACCCAAAAAATAATCAACGAAATCAAAGCATACAAGCAAATCCAAACAAGAAGCTCCGCCCAAACAGCCTTCACAACTGAACCTTTCCATTTTCGAAGTAATCTCAAAAATGCGGAATATCTCGCAGAAGACACTGATAGAGCATAGGAAACTGTCATTTTTGAGTTGGATTGCCTATAGTCTTCACATTGGACGAATATTTATAGAAAATAAGAATAGAAACAGTTTTTTTCTCGTCTGTTGATTTGAACAATGGAAAAATGGGTTGAAAAATGTTGTTTCTCCGTCCGTTTGTTTCATTTGCATACCTATTTGTGATACGGGTATTTTATAGTTTTTGGCATCAGAATATCATTATTTTCAGAAAAGAGAGAAGAGTCATGGATGATTGGGCAACGATCAGGGTGAGATCGAAAACATCAGGATGGACAAACATTTGGACTTTATTAGATTTCGTATGGTGCAAATGACGCAAACTGTGAAATGAGTCAGTTCCAAATGATTTACAGTTATGTAGGTGTCATCTGCTTCAGGATCATAAACCGTAAAATCTGTATTAGAAGGGCATGCCTTTCTATTTTTCCAACAGCTAAAAATGTTATTTCTGAATTCTCAAAATGGATCATAACATCTGTTGGAGAAGAGATTTGAAACATATTTTTATTTTATTTTATTCAATACGTATTCAAGACACGTGAAAAAGTGTTCAATCAAAAGAGTTCTATTAGTCCGTGCTACTGAAGTTACTTCCGTGGATTCATCGTGGCATGTGCATTTTTAGATTTCTTTTTTTCCTCTTTCGCCTTAATCGAACTTTGAAAGATTGGAGTGAGAGAAGAAGGTGGATTGTGTTGCAGTTCCTAATAGTGAGGAGAGGGCTCCAAACAATTCTGGGTCGAATCCAAAAGATGTCGTTGAAAATCCGAAGCTTAAGCCAGACTGGAAGCGTGTCCAGTGTGTCTTTGTATTAGAGGTGCCCTTCTATTAAATTTCTAATACAGATTTTACGGTAATTTGTTTTCTGATTCTTCGGATTACCTCCCATCATGTCATTTTTCCAATTCGATACGACACATTTATACCATTTCCAAAAAGTAAAGCAGGTAATCCTCTCTCTCAAAATGACCTTTTTCTCTCGGAAGACCACCCAATTTTTTAGTCATTTCAATTGCTTTCCGGCATTTAGTTCTCGGACTCTCCCTCCTTCTTGAATCTGCCTCGCAAAGACAAAATCCTGCCTGGAAATGGTCGTAGTGTCCACCCGCATCATGATCTATTCACGAGAGAATGGGGCGAGAATAGCCGGAACGATCGAGTGAGAGAGAAAAAGGGCTGGAGAGAAGGATTAAATTGCTCTTTTTTAGGAAAAAAGAACAAAGAGGGTCGCCAAGAAGTCATTGACGATGGAGGAGGGGGAGAAGGTCCGTGTCGAAATTGTCACCTTCCAAGAGTTACAAGCACTTTACATTCGTTCCTTTTCAGTATATTTGTTTTCTGAAGTTTCTACTTGTATGAGCTTTTCTTTCGAAGGAACAATTGTTGAATGATTCGGAATTTGCAACAACTACATTTGCAAGAAAGATCCTTTTTTTAATCAGGGGTAAAAGAATTCCGTTTGTTCTTTATCATACTCTCTATCTTTTACCAAGTCGTTGCTAGCCTGAAGCCAAAAAATTCTCATTCCCTACTCTGAACCTTCTTCCAAAATACTCCTTTTCGCCCCTCCACATATTCTTTTTGCCTCCTCAAAACTTCTTCACCTTTACACCGGAAATCACTCTCTCCACCTTCGAAATACAATGGAATGACCACTGACGTTTTGGGTCGAGAATGTTTCCCCCTTCAGTTTCTTCCCTACCTTTTTCTCTTCAAAAATAATATTTTCTTTACTTTTCAGATGAGCGCTAGAAGTAGTGGGAGTGGAAGTGAGGTATCCAGGATGGTGAGTTTTCTAATTGATTCCGAAGCATAAAATCATTTTTCAGACGAAGGGATCTCCGGAACGAATAGTATCCGTCACATCAGAAAGCAGAGTGAGTAATAATAATCAGTTTCCGAAATTCATAAAATCAAAACGAGTGATTGAAATTTGATGGGATTTGGGAGCTTAGTAGCTCAACTTCTTTTCATTCATTTCAATTCCAAGTACTATGATTTCTCCTATTCTGAAGCATCGAACACATTTTTGCCAGCGTCCTTGTTGTTATAAATTGATTGAGAATCAAGATGAATTTGCAATTGATGAGGTAAATTTTGATGACTTTATATTGGATTACCATTATAAGCAAACGATCACTGAAACGATCAGTGAAACAAGCCAACCCTAAAATTACGAACACTTCCTGAGCTCCAGACAACAGTCCAAAAAAAACGTCTCACATTTTGATCCGTCTCTTCTTCGTTTACAATATTTCTCGCATCTGAATCCGTACTCGAAGAAGACGTCCAACAGAAGACGTCAACAATATACATCTAATTGCGGATGGCTCCAACAGAGCAACAAAAAGATAGATGACTCTTCTTCAACCCCCTCAATCTCCTCCCTCTCTCAAAAATTTTTGGATCCTCTTAGTCTGTGCACTTTATGATTCCAAAGTATACATTGCCACGTCGAAAAGATGCTATTCGGCATAAGATTCGAAAAAGTGTCACTTTCGCTGATGTGGAGGGTGATTTGTGTCAGGTAGAGAGTTTTTTTGAGTTTTGATTTTTTAGTTATGAAGAACTGACTTCGGATATAATTTGAGTATGGTTGAATTTAGGAGTTGAAATTTATATTTAGAGGTTTAGTCAAAAAGCCACAATTTTCGTAGTCCGAAAATCAAGAACCTACCTACTCGCGAAACAAAGACTTTCTGAAAACAAATGACCCAATAGGGAGTTCCTCTCGGAAAAGTTAATCGGTGATTCGTGTAAGACCCCTTCATAGGACACACAAAAAACCAAAAGGAAGGAATCGCGGCAAGACCAAAAAAGAATGAAGAGTAATGCGACATGCAATGATCCCAAGAGAGACAATTGTCCCCCGGTTGGTCCCTCTGGAAAAGTATTCCTCAAATTTCGACGGCCTTTTGTTTCGTGTGTCACACATATTTCTTAGAGTTGACACTATTCTGAATGTGTTTATAAGTAGGTCACTTCCTTTTTTGACTACAAGAATTTTGTATGATTATCAGGCTGAACCAAATAAAAATTTGGCTGGCCCGGCCCGTCTCGGTCGGCCCGCGTAGTGACAAAGAAAAGAATTTTAAAAATGTTTGTAATTTTTCGCTGTAAAAAATCACACAAAATATTCAACCATTTTTTTTCCAAAATACGATTCAGGAAAACAAATAATCTAATTGCGGATGCTCGAAAAATATGCTCGAAAAATTTCACCCAAATTTTTGACCCCAGAAATCCGGGCAGAGAGAATTTCTGATATCGGCCCTGCCCGTAGACTCAAGACTTTAGTTTGTTTAGGGAGTACTTCAAATAGTCTTTTGTGGAAAATTACTTTCAAGCGTTGAGACATCTAAACTTCATAATCATGTCAATCTGAATTCCTCTCCTAATAAAATTAGCATATCCCGTTCCGCCTCTTTTCTTTTCAAAAGAATGTGAACCCTGCTAAATAAGAGGAAAGAAAAGATAAAAGAGTGGAAGTTGATTTAAACAAAGATTCACATTTAGATAAGCTCACGACCCCATGGAGGTCCAACTACGACACAATATAGCCTTGCTCTTCCAATATTTTCGGAGCTTTTAGTCTCTAGATTTTTTCTGCAAAATTGAAAGGTCCACTCATAATCGCTTTCGCTCATTTCAGAGACTCGTTCATGAGCCAGATTCAATGGAGAGCAGGTCAAGTCCATACATAAGACCTACTCCGTATAGTGGAGGTGTCCATCCGCATTTCGAAGAAGAAGATGACAGATCGAGAGTGAGTTGGGAAACACTTCCCCCTATTAATAATCTATACTTTTCAGCTTCACACGGGTCCTCTCTATTCAGAACGAAGAACGTCATCAAGAAAATCGTTGAGATCTCAGAAAATTGACTATCATGCCACCACGATCAAATCTCTTTGGTTTGACTTTTGTGCGAGAACATCTTCTCATGGAATCCCCTATGTTGCGTAAGTTTTGTATTCCTTGTATTCTCGAAAAGTCTTCTACTTACAGAACATCATCATTCTTCGGTCGATACGTTTGGGCGGCGTTATTCATGTGCATGTTAATGGCATTCCTGTTACAAACCTATTGGACCATGTCTGAATATTTACAGTATAGAACCATTATCGAGATGCAACTGCAATTTGAAGCAGGTATAACTCACTCTATTTTGAAACGATAACACATCAAGAAACTGTTTCAGCTGCATTCCCAGCAGCCACCGTATGCAATTTGAACGCTTTCAAGTATAGTGAACTGATTCAATACGATGAGATTAAGGAGGGAGTGAGTTTATTAGATTCAGGAAACTTTTATTGATAACTTTTTTTGTAGTTTGATTATTGGGAACGAGTGATAAACGCTAGGATGATGAGTGACAGTATGAAGCCAGGAGGAGAGATTTTGGAAGCTATCAGTGTCAGAAAGTGGGTTTTCGAATTTGACATACTAAAGTGAAATTGATTTTTTTAGAAAAAGGGCTAGAGATAGAGGTGATCTTCTATTCCCGATAGATGATGAAGACTTAGAAGGTGCCGAATATCAGCCAGTTTTTGTCAGATGCACTTGTATGAACATGGAACAGTGTGTTCCAAATAGAAACCCTCTTGAGGTTAATGCATCGATCTGTATGTGCTTTGAAGATGTGACACGTGGATTGATTTGGCCATGTTACCCAACATCAGTGTGGACTGTGAAGAAATGCTCCGGATGCTCCATATCAAACACATGTCCAGATCCGGATGGACCAAACGCTGCTAAACAAGTTGCAAAAAATCATAACTCTCTTCCATGTCTTTGTCAATCAATTTCTCATCATTGTATGGTTCATCCGAAGGATGAAATCAGATGGTGGAACCCGAACAACTACACTGTCTATTCTGTAACTGACCCACCAACCACAGAAATAACAGAAACTGAAGAGGCGTTTGGTTTGAGTGTAAGTTTTGATGGCACTTTTTATGATAATATAACAAAATTTTAGGACTTGAAAGATGCTGGAGCTATTACAACCCAAACAAAAGAAAACTTGATATTCTTGGTGGCCGCTTTGCCAAGAGACACTAGACGAAATCTTTCTTATACTCTGAATGAATTCGTGCTCCGATGCTCTTTTAATTCAAAAGATTGCAGTATGGAGAGGTGGGTTAGTGAGTGATGTCAAGAAAACACAAACCTAATTGTAGAGACTTCAAACTCCACATCGACCCTGAATACGGAAACTGCTACACATTCAATTTCAATGATTCTGTTGAACTTAAAAACAGTAGAGCGGGTCCTATGTATGGTACGTCGCCTTTTTTACAACAAAGTTTTAATTCAAAAGAGCTCTTTAGGTCTCCGTCTTCTATTGAATGTCCATCAAAGCGACTATATGCCAACGACCGAAGCAGCCGGTGTCCGATTAGTTGTTCACGAACAAGACCAAGAACCGTTTCCGGATACTTTTGGGTACAGTGCTCCAACAGGTTTCATATCATCTTTTGGTTTGAAAACGGTACGGTTTTTATATTTTCAGATGTGAGTTTTTTTTTCTATTTTTCAGAAAGAACTGCATCGACTGAGTGCTCCGTGGGGAAACTGCAGTGATACTTTCCGTCCAGTGCCTTATATTTACAACGAGCATTATTCACCGGAGGTTAGTCTGGATCCAGAGTTCTAAAACAATCATAAAAACCTTAGGGTTGTCATCGAAACTGTTTTCAACTGAAAGTTTTGGAGATATGTGGATGTGGAGATCCTAGATTCCCTCTACCCTCCGAGGAACATCGACATTGTAATGCAAAATCTAGAATAGATCGTGAGTTTATTTTTCCAATAACTGGAAATTTTGTATCTTCTAGGACAATGTTTATCAAATTTGACAAGTGACTCTGGAGGATATCATCATCTTCATGAACAATGTGAATGTCGGCAGCCTTGTCATGAAAAAGTGTTTGAGACTGCGTACTCGGCATCTGCATGGCCCAGTATCAATTTCAAAATCGGTAGGATTCACTTTGTCTCTGTCCGAATCTATATCCTTTTTTTCAGGAACCGACTGTCCAGCTGTATCGGACATCTTCAACGACACGGAAGCATGTACAGAATACTATCGTCAGAACACTGCATACATTGAAATATACTACGAGCAATTGAATTTCGAATCTCTGAAAGAGACCGCTGGTTACACTGTTAGTTTTGCTTTTTGAAATTCACTAAAAACGTTTTAATCGGATTATCAAATAAACTTTACCAAAAGTTCAAACTTCATAGAAATGATAACTCAAAGATCAGTTATCTATTTTCAGCTTGTCAATCTGTTCTCAGACTTCGGAGGTAACATTGGATTGTGGATTGGTTTCTCAGTTATCACTTTCGCAGAGTTTGCAGAGTTATTGTGCGAGGTGAGTACAGAGGGTTTGTACACAATCAGAGAACACACATTCACAACTTGGGCATAATAAAATAAATTAGTTAAATTGGGAAAGTTTTAATTTTACTGGCAACTAGTTTTATCTAGTCTAGAAACATCTAACATCACTCTACAGAAACAGTTTTAAATATTATTTTCAGATTGGTAAACTAATGTACATCAAGGGAGTCATTTATGTTCAGAAGAAAATGCAAAGAAAAGAATACAATTCTTCCTCCCTGATGCACATTGATTTCCTTCATAAATCTCCAAGAAAAGGACAATCAGAACCAGGAGAAGATGAAGTTTCAACGAACGAATCGACCAAAGAACTTATGACAAAATCATTCAATTGAACTGGAAATATGTATTCATTTTTCAACTCGCGGGTGTTTTTTGATTAGTTTCATTTTTCTTGTCTTTCTTTGTAATTTTCTCATTTCTAGTGTTGTTTTATTCCCATCAACGTCATTTTTTCAATTTTTCAATCGCATTCAAATAGAGAACTTTTTGTTTAGAATGAATGAAATCAAACCGAATGAGTTATATTTTAACGTACATAAAAACTTTTATGTCAAGTAATCAAGATACGAAGCTGGGCTGGGCGGCAACGAAATTCATTGTGAATAACTTTTTACAGAGGAGTCGGGTAAAAATATGGCCAACAGAAAAAATGTTCCTTATTAAAAAAGTTTTAGATTAATCTATAAACCGTCAAATTTTAACAAAAATTAACGGAGTTTTGCTTTGTGTTGCCGAAAAATTGCCGATTTTGGCGATTTCAGAAACTTTTCGGCAACTCTAGGCGTATCTCTGCTAATTTTCCATGAAATTTGACGATTTTTTAACCAATCAATAGTTTTTTTCAATCAGGAACATTTCTTATGTTGAACGTAAAAAAGTTTTTCACATTTGAATGAGTCGCCGAAATTTTTTGCCGTCCAGCCCTGATAAGAAGATATCGCACGACCCAATTAACTTGTTACCAACTTTTCCAGCCCAAGAATTAAATTTCTTCAATTTTCAAAACCATTTTCTTCCAGTTTCAGAATTCCGTGCGCAGTGAAAGTAGGCGGCGCCTAAATTCCAGTGTCCATGAATATCGCAGAAACTGAAACAAAACTAGTGGAAGAATCGGCGCGGATTATTCAAATTATGCAAATCAACGCTTACTATCCTCTTTCAGATGTATTTATACAGTGTCGTAGGCACCAAAAACTAAAACCACTTATTCTGGAATTCTCTTTGTTGTTTTACATGTTTTATACTTTTGTTGTTCCCCTCGCTGTTTTCAAATCTGAAAATGAGGCTCTTCTGTGTCCATGCCATTCATAATGAATGAGCTTTCATTAACTATATCTTTATCCTTTATTTCGTTCTTCTTTTTTCTTGCTATTCTCTCCAGCAAGCTCCCCATTACTTCCCACATTCTCACAGTATTTGCTCATTCTTCAAGTTATTTTTGAATTTGTGCTCATTCTCCTAACATTTACTTTCAGAGCCCGTCTCAAATTTGAAAGTCTTCGATGGGGGACGACAGTTCACAGGATAACCAGGGATCTTCACCATCACCGCCGCCAGCGGCAGCAGCAGCGCCGGGGGGAGCAGCTGGAGCTGGAAATGCACAACAACAGCCAGCTAGTGCAATCAGAAATAAAGTGGATGTTCCGCCTGGGTAAATAGATACAAAAACGAAATACACAGTTATCTTTATTTTTGTTAGTTTAAAGAAATAATAAGAAAAATGAGAAGAGATTGTAGAGATAGTTGTAATAATAGTTCTTGTAAACAATGGGCAGTTTTGAGTTATTTGGGATAGAAGGCTTCAAAATTTAACTTGAAGAAGGGCGACAAAAATAAAAACTTACGTATATGAGGTTCAAGGTTCGGAACACATAAATTATCCTTCTATTAGCGATATCTTCAAAGATAGTGAACATAGTCGAAATTTGAGGGAAAGCTCACAATTCAAATTTGAACCATGTTCGCTATAGAGCGCGGTAAAATTTCAAAAATATCGCTAATAGTAAGTCTATCAAGTTCCGGAAGTATTGATGCTGAAAGCACCTGCCAAATTCTTTATTCAGTAGACCAAATTTCTACAGATATTCGCCGAACTTTACAGTTCATCAAATATTTTTCCAGTGAAACCTCTCGAAAGATAAAAACTTCTTTCACATCCTTATCAATTTTCTGTCTCAAGTTTCGAACTTCTAAATTAAAAGTCATCAATCACTTCACAGTACATGGTATCTCTAGTGTGAAAAAAGAACAAAATGTATCCATTTTCCCATGACCAGAAACAGGTTTCTTCTCTCCTTATTTCAACCTTTTAATGATGGTCAGAAAACGATGCAACAGGGCACAGTGATTAAGAAAAGATGAACCGGGAAGTAGCAGCAGAGAAAAGTCATATATCAGTTTCAATTTCTCAAAAATCAGCAACACATTTTCTAGATTCGGAAGACGTGTCAGTTCGGTGGAAGTTGTGAAGAACGCGATGCCGCCAACCAAAAAGGCATCCGTCGTCATTTTCGAAACACCGGATACTCCGAAACCTGAAAGGTTAGTCCTTCGAGAAATGAAAGTCCAATGTACAGTAGAAGACTCAGAGTTCAAAACTTCTTGAGCATAATAAAAATCAGAATTCAAAAGTCTAATTTCTCATTGATTCCGCTTCGATTTATCATCAATGCCTGATGACGTCACCAGTCATCTCATTGTGTTTTCAGTTGTAAATTGAAAAAAATGGGTGGCTTGAAGAGGCGAGAGCACCGTACAGTATGATGAATAAGCATAAGAGAGGAACATGTTTCTTTTCTTTTCTGTGTCTCTTCATCCATCGAATGTCTAGTTACTATTTATTTATCTGAAAAGAAAAATACATTGGGCTGTAGGAAGTTATTCTCATTTCGAAAGTTGCATGCTCAATGATTATTTCTACTCGAGCAAGTCATAAACTTCATATATTTCTGGTTCAAGTTTTTCAACTGAGCTTATTAAGGTGAGTTTTCCTTAGTACAGTAACCCAACTGGTCACTACTCATTTTTCGAGTTCAAACCCGTCTCAGACATTTGTTAAAATAACAGAGAAATGGACACGGAAACTAGCGGGTCTCTTCTTTGTTCGTTACTCAAAAATAAACAAACCGAGAGCTCAGAGAATTGATGAAAATGATAGGGTCAGATTGATATCAGGCTCATCTCAAGAGATTTCTTGTCCTTCTCGAGTGTCTTGACTTGGTTTTTTGACCAGTGTCCAGTCATTTTTCCCTCAAATTTCTTCACATCTGCTTTATTCTCAAAAGTGCACTGTAATTGCATTTTTGCATGTTCTTAAAGTTAGTGAAGTTTTTCGACTGATTCATATATTTTTGAGTATGCTCTTCTGCAGAATATTTAGAAGAGTCAATGTTCATAGGATTATGTAAATTCATGATTACTGTAGAAGAGTAAAAACAAAAGAAGATTATGTAAAAACTATGAAGTGGAAAAAAAGAGGAAAACAAATAATTTTCGAATGATTCATGTCACTTTCACATGCGTAAATTGAACAGACACATTAGGTAAATTTCGGAAATCGGATCGTCGAGAATAAATTGATATAAGAGAGAGAAAGAGAGATAGGAGGAAGAGGTTAGGAGGGTTGATAAAAGATTTGTTGAATATCGAATCTGCGTGTCTCTGTATCCATAGTTTCTTTTCTGTCGACAGGAGGCGTATCATCTTCTGAACAAAATGACCACCTCAGAGGAGGAATTATTTCTGCGTCTCATACGTAATAGATTCCTTGCGGTTATGGAACGAGTACTTCCGTTCCAATTGAGTCTATATTATTGCGAGAGATAACGGCAGTGTCCTCGCATAGCTTAATTGAGATTTACTACAAATTTAATTTCGAATATACAAAACTGTTACCTATTTTTGAGGAAAAGCTTCAGATTTAAATTTCTGGTGACTTACTAGAAGACCTCAACTTTTTCGAATTCCTAGCGCTTCTAAATATAGACTGACTGATCTATTGATCATCTTTTCAGAGAATCTGTTTTCTGACATTGATAAGGTATCAAAAGAGTAATAAACTTTAGAAAACAGTACACTAAGTAAGATCAGAACCACATGTCCTTTTTCCTTTTCTCTAATTTTTCATCCATTTTTGTGTATCCCGAATCTAGAACTGGTTCTCTCCCATGATTATGAATGATAACAAGGACCTTTTCATATTTTCTAAAAATTGCCATTGATGATCATCAGTAATCGATAAAAGATCACAAGAATCGAAGAAAGTTTAGCATCAATGATCAGATCAGAATACATATACTTTGATTTATCAAAAGTATCGTTACTTCTACAATTTCTACATCTTCATTTCAGAAGAGCATCGTCGTGGTGGCGCAATCTAGTGATGGACGACGATAAAACGGCGGCAGCCCAGCAGCCGGAGATCATTTTGTCTCCGGATCATGCGTAAGTTTTCTTGAATTTAATTTTTTTTTTGATAGTGAGTTCGGAGTTTTCAGTGGAAATGGACTCGAGGACCGTCATCGTAACATCTCAACCGCAAGCGTTGGAGATAGTGAGTTTCTTTTCTTATTTCCAAAATAGAAAAAAAGCACTCCATAAATGGTTTCGATATTAGGTACCTAAACGTCAGTGCTCTAAGAGAGTACATGAAAGCGCATAAAAACACGGGCGGAACATATAAACTGATAGAGAAAGACGATGATTCACTTTGATCATATTTGCATGTCCTTTATTTTCCTTCGTTCCTCTTTTTTTTTCATCAAACTATTCATCTATACTCTTTTTTCTTGATTTGATTTATTCCATTCATCCTTGACTGAGTTCGCACACCCTCAATTTCATGACCTTGAGCCCGAGGAAAACGGACAGATGGCGCCATGGAAAAGAGCTATTCGAATGTGATGCGCACCGTAAATTCAAATCTCACGAAGAAACATCCAATTCTTATTTTCATCTCAATTTTATCAATTTGAACGCAAGAATTTTATGAAAAATGATCGGACGGCTGCAATATTTTTCGTGAGGATTACTGTCGACAAAGTGCATTAAACCTTCCGCGCATTTTATGCAAACACCGCGAATTTCATAAACAAGTCAACTTTGGCAAATTTCTTTTTTCAGCCTGTTAATTTGATTTTAAGCGACTCTTTGTATGAATTTTGTATGTAACATCAATCAAAAATTACTTTTATATGAAAAAAATTACATGCTTCGTTTTTCGTATGATTTAAGCGATGATGCAAGCTTAAATTGCTTGGAAACTATTTGAGAGCGATTTTTGTTCAAAATTTAACCAGAAGGGGATTCCCAATCTCTTGAACTCTGTCGTTGCGATTTTTCGATTTTTCGGTGTCTTACTGATAATGATAACGCGTCAAAAAACGTACATCAAAAAGTGAAATAGTTTCTAGTTCGACCCTTTTGCTTCTTTGAAAAAAGCTTTTAAATCAGATAGGTGGCCTAGTAGATAGTGTAGTTTTCAAAAATCTCAAAGGAACGGCAGAACATCCCCTTAATTTTTTGCACAAATCTTTTCTTTATTTGCCTATGTTTTCCAATTGGTTCTATCGCTGCTCTCTTCACCCAATTATTTGTCTTGTGAGTGATGATACCAGCAAAACGAAAGAAACAAAAAATTCTCAGTTTAGAAGTAGGAATGCCCCTCACCCACACACTCATTCACTCTCCACTTTTGCTCTTCATAAATCACATGAGGGAGCAATATTTTCGCGGCGACAGCGGCAACACTATCAATTTTGCAAATTTTTGATTTTATCATTGGTAATTGCCAACCAACCATACTAAATTCCTTGATAATAATAAGTCGCCAGTGCGTCTTACGTCAGAAAACTGATATATTTACGTTTCCAAGAAAGCCCTTATTTTATTTGGTTCGCTTTACTATTCAATTGTTTCCCGAAAACAACATATCCAACTGAAAACCTTTTTTTTCTAACCCACTTAATTTTGCTCTTTCTTGGTTTCAATGTTCTCTTTGGCTTTCTTCTAATTTCCTATTACCTTCAGCTTTTCACCGATTCAATCATCGATTACGGCGACCGCTCATCAACAAAAGCGCACAAACATAAACAAAAATTTTCCTACTTCTAACCCATCCAAAAAATAAATGACCATCAACAACGGCACTGGTCCTCCTGCGCCGCCATCTTTCAAATTCGTGATTGGTGGCGATGACCATCATCATGACGGTGGATCCATTCATGAGCACTCAAGCCTTCTGTCCACGCACCATCAAGTTGGACCATCCGCTCCAAGCACGTCGGGAATAGTCAGACACCCGACGAAAGTTTCTTCGAGATTTTTACTCTCTGTTGAAACTGACGCTCCTCCACCAATGACTAGAGATGACAGTCATCGTAGGTTTATTTCTCGAGTTTATATGCTCCGTTAAAAAAAAATACTGCATCAACCAAAATTGCGCGTTGTAATTTTCAAAAGTGAAAATGTGACAAATCTAATAACTGATATTCTTCTAATCCTTATTTTGCAGGAGAACTCTATGCATGGGGATCGAACAAAGATGCCAGCGGCAATCACAATCTCGCTCTTTTCGAAGAACCTTCCATGCCATTCTTCTCGAGCTATCTGAAGGCTCACATTACCCCAGGGCCGCTCGAACGAGCTCAAAGCTCATCCCACGGTGGTCATGGAGGAAAAGCTGATCTCGGAGTACTTCTTGGTGTCTACCTTCCAACGATTCAGCACATTCTCGGTGTCACCATGTTCATTCGTCTCTTCTGGCTTGTCGGAATTGCCGGGCTCGGACAAACGTTTCTTCTTCTCTTCCTCTGCTGCTTCTGCGTATGTTTTGACTTGGTTACAGGTTTTCAAGATAAGTCTCAATTTTCAGACTTTCCTCACTTGCATCTCTATCTCGGCTGTCGCAACAAACGGTGTCGTGGAATCTGGTGGAGCCTATTTTATGATTTCTCGTAATTTGGGACCTGAGTTCGGATCGGCTGTCGGAATCCTCTTCTATCTCGCTAACACTGTTGCCACTTCTATGTACCTGGTGGGAGGAGTCGAAATCTTGCTCCTTTACATCTTCCCAGGACTCACTTTCGGCGGACAGGAAGGACAGCACGACACAGGTTCGCTTTCTTTTGAAATTACGGTCACAATATGTTCTTACAGCTATGTTCGGTACAATGACTAACTCGCTGCGATTCTACTCCACAATCTTGCTCCTCATTGAGTTTGCTATTGTCGCTATGGGTGTCAAGTTCGTTCAAATGCTCGCACCTGTAAGTTTTTTTGTTTTTAGTCATATTTTTAGCTTGGATATTAAGGTCTCGCTCGTTTGTGTGATCCTGTCGATTCTCGCTTGTTATGCTGGTGGAGTCACGAAGACAATGTACCCAGATTCTGGCCAAAGGTGAAAAATATTAATAAGCAAAAAATAAGCTAGAAACTTATACATTTCAGTGTTTGCATGTTCGGCGAAAAGCTTCTGCAATTGAAAGCTCTGGACAATGTTACAGTTGACCTAGACGATGTTTGTGGTTATTGCAACATGAAGTAAGTTTTTTTGTACAAGTTCCATTTTCACCTATGTTTTCTTCAGCAACACTTGGCTCGTGGAATCAGTTTGCGGTGTACATGGATGCAATGATACTACACTTGCTGCTGGAGGCTTCAGATGCATCAACGGTTTCCCTGGTTTCCAAGGAGGACAAACTCTTCTCAATAACCTTGCACCACATTACATGGAAAAGAACAAAGCAGGAGATGGAGGTCCAGCCAATCCAAAGGTTGATGTCTATCAAGATGTCCGTACCACATTCTTCGTCTTGCTCGCCATCTACTTCCCAGCTGTCACCGGTATTTTCACAGGAGCGAACATGAGTGGAGATCTGAAAAACCCACAAGCGTCGATTCCGGCTGGTACTATCGCCGCTAACTTGACAACATCGTTCATTTACTTCTCGCTAGCTTTCATCTTCGGTGGAGCTATCGATGGTGCAGTGTTGAGAGACAAGTAAAAATCACTTTTTTCAAAGCTTTTGTAAGAGAAAAATGTTATTCCAGGAATGGGCAATCGATAGGAGGTCAAATGGTGGTTGCTCTTCTGTCCTGGCCATCGCCTTGGGTTCTTCTCATCGGATCGTTCCTCTCAACTTTCGGTGCTGCCCTTCAATGTCTTTGCTCCGCTCCTCGCCTGCTTCAAGCTATCGCGAAAGACGAAGTCATTCCAATTCTATCGCCATTCAAAAAGGTCACCGCCAACAACGAACCATTTTTGGGATTGATCATTACCACAGTTATCGCTGAAATCGCTATTTTGATGGGAAGCATGGACACAATCGCAGCAGTAGTCGATTTCTTCTTCTTGATGTGCTACGCTTTCGTCAACATTATCTGCACACTCCATTCGCTTCTCGGAGCTCCAAACTGGAGACCTAGATTCAAATATTACCATTGGTATGGTTTCTTTTTCAAAGTCCCTAATGTAAATCTGATTATAGGTTCTTATCACTTCTTGGCGCCGTACTTTGCTTCTTCATTATGTTCTCCACACATTGGGATTATGCTATAGTCGCGTGCCTTCTCTGTCTCGTTATCTACAAGTACGTCGAATGGAAAGGAGCCAAGAAGGAATGGGGAGATGGAATTCGCGGACTCGCTCTTACGACTGCCCAGTACTCTCTTATGAAGATCGAAGACAAAGAACCACATCCAAAGAACTGGAGACCACAGCTTCTTCTTTTGTTGTCCATGCAATGGTCAAGAGAAACAATTGATGTTCGATATTTGAATCTGCTCAATTTGGCATCTCAATTGAAGGCCGGAAAGGGTTTGACCGTTGTAACTGCATTCTTGAAGGTAATAATTTTATATTTGATTTTAAGTATTAACGTCATCTTTCAGGGAGATCCTACTAGTCCAGATGACAAGAAGAAGGGAGAGCAAGTCAAGGCACGCATGGACTTCGATATGAATCAAGTTCGCCTTCGTGGTTTTGCGAAGACACTTGTTCACTCTGAAGACCAAGTAAGAGGATCCATGTCCACTCTCGTTCAATCAGTCGGTCTCGGTGGACTCAAACCGAACACCATGCTCATTTCCTGGCCAGTTCATGAACGCGAAGAAGATATGACCGAGTACAACACATTCATTGAGAAAGTTCATGCCGCGTCGATCAACGATATGGCTATAGTTGTCGCCAAGGGAATAATCGATTTCCCATCAGCTGTATTCCGTATGAGTGGAATGATTGACGTCTACTGGATCGTTCACGATGGAGGTCTCTGTCTACTTATGGGATATCTTCTGAAGCAGCACAAAGTGTGGCGGGGATGCAAGCTACGTGTTATTGGTATCGCTCAAGAATCTGATAACAACGTGAAGATGCAAGAAGATCTGCAAAAGTACGTATACCAACTTCGTATTGACGCCAAGATAATGATTGTCGAGTTGGCTGATCCAGAGATCTCGAAGAATGCGTTCGAGCGAACATTACTCATGGAAGAGCGAACGATGATGATGAGAGATCTACAAAAGGCTTCTGGTGGAGGTAATTTTTTTGTCAAAGATGTTCTCTATAACAATATGTTTCAGGCATGACATTGTCCTTGCCACCATCGAACGCTCCACGAGCGGTATCACCGTTGGTAACATCCGAGAAACGTGAAAATTCAAAGGACTCGGATGACGGAACGACGACAGGAAGTGAAGAGGCGTTGGAGAAGAAGTCGTCACCAACGACTGACAATGAACAAGCTAATCAAGAGACAAAGACAAAGAAGGAGAGAATGAAGGCGCTCGATAGGTCAAAAGTATCGAAGATGCATACGGCAGTACGACTTAATGAGTTGCTGCTACAGCACTCTGCCAATTCCCAACTGATTCTTCTCAATTTGCCCAAACCACCGGTGCACAAAGATCGTGAGTATTTTTATTACGATTCACTCAAAAATATGATCAACACAATTTCAGAACAAGCATTGGACGATTATGTTCATTACTTGGAAGTGATGACTGACAAGCTGAACAGAGTAATCTTCGTGCGAGGAACAGGAAAAGAAGTCATCACGGAGAGCTCATAACAGTGCTTCATTCCCTGCTACATTGTCTCACGGAAGTTTATCCTGCCTGTTATTTAGTAGTATCTGTGCTGAATGTTTGCAATCTCTTGCCTTTTTCCCATCACGTAAATCACTCCCTTTCTCACATTCTTCTCAAAACCTGTAGAACACTTCATTATATTGTTTCCTTCTGAGACGTTGTTGTCAAGCTCTCATTCATGCTTGACCTCTTGTAGTCTTCTGATTTAACGCACATCTTCACACAGCATAATCCATTTCACTATCATCTAATCATTCTTGTTCCTCAGATTTTCGGTTTCATGCAAAAGATACGTCTGCTTCTCTTACATCACCTCCCAACAACCCACTCATGTAACATTATTATTGCCTATATGGTTTTTGTGGTTACGTTTAGTCGCTGTGCTGATTTAGGCGTCTTCCGTACTTTCGTCGGAATATGAACGGCATTTTATATAAATATATATACATATTTTTAGGTCATCCATGGTTTTTTCTTTCTTGAATTATTAAGGTATAACCCATCTTTTTGTTTTCTTTTCAACTTTGTAGACTTTCCCCTCCTATCTAAACATTGCCGATGTTAGTACCGTAACCTACCGTAAGCCATGTTCCCTGGTCCCCATCATTTTTTAATTTATCATTGACTTTTTATGCCACAGGAGACTGACTGACTTTTTATCATCATCATTCACCCCCTCCAATAGCATATTCTTTTTCTTCGAGCTACACCCCACCAGACTTCTTTGTTTTGTTTCCGTTTATATATGTAGCATGCTATAAATGGTTAGATTCGTTCTGAGTATTTGGTACGGATTTATTTTATAATACAGAGCATATCACAAAATATCACAAAAAAAAAACAGTAAGTTTTTACAACATGAGGAATAGGTGATGGTCGTTGCGATTAATTGAAATTTTTCGTTCTGCTGTAAGCTTCGCGAAGTCGAAACCATCTAGAAGTTTTTGGCCGAGATATCTAAAAGTTGAAAGGATGAGAAAGCTCATTTCATTGAAATATTATCCGAAAAAATGAACTGAGACTCGGTGTCGGCAGTCTGTCGATTTACGAGGCACCGCCCACATATCGCAATGGGCGCACGCGTTTTCTGCAAGGGCGCCGCACGGTTTATTTTTATCGTAGGATTTATTGGTTCGCTGACCATTTTTCGTTGTTTTTTTCGCGTTTTGCGAGTTTTGCTCATATTTTATGAAAAAATATGATTGAAATTTTAAAAAAGTGTTTGTTCTTTGTTTAATGGCAGGTTTAAAAAACAATCAATGGATAAGGAATTTGGTAAAGCTAAGTTTTTTTTCTCATGATAACAATAGCTAAAAACAATAATTCAGGCGATCTCATCATCCGGCACTTCATCTTCATCGGCACTCATATCTTCGTCGGATGGAGTGATCTCGTCGTCGAACCCGATGTCACCACCATCATCTTCTTTTTTAGGTTTCTTATCGTACTTTTTGAGAGGAAAAATAAGTAATAATTGAAGTTTTCTACTATAAATTGTTGAATTTTATTGCTTTTATGAAGAAAATGAAAACTTGTGTTAAAGGCAATCAGCAACACACAAAATGAGCCAACAACACAACGCCAATTTGAGACAACCGGCGAGGTAATAATACGATTCTGTTTAGTTTTTAAGTGTTTATTTTTTACAAAAAGGCCACATAATGAACATTATTAGTCGAGAAATTGAAATAATTATAATCCGCCGCTTCTCCTTCAGGTCTGTCCGCCATTCAAAAGTGTCCATTCTCAAGTTCACCCGAAATAGTGCATTTCAAATCGTTTGAGACTGAACGCATCGATACCAGCTCCACCGGGACACAATGTGTACCGGCTCACACTGACAACAAATCTGGATCTTCTGACACTGAAAATAGTAGAGATTCTTCTGAGGAGGTACTTGAGAACCTTGAAATCCAGCTCCTTGACGATGTCTCACCTGACGGCACTCTTTGTAACATTCTTTTGGCTGAAGATGATGGTGGTGACATCGGGTTCGACGACGAGATCACTCCATCCGACGAAGATATGAGTGCCGATGAAGATGAAGTGCCGGATGATGATCGCCTGAATTATTGTTTTTAGCTATTGTTATCATGAGAAAAAACTTAGCTTTACCAAATTCCTTATCCATTGATTGTTTTTAAACCTGCCATTAAACAAAGAACAAACACTTTTTTAAAATTTCCAATCATATTTTTCATGAAATATGAGTAAAACTCGCAAAACGCAAAAAAAAACAACGAAAAATGGTCAGCGAACCAATAAATCCTACGATAAAAATAAACCGTGCGGCGCCCTTGCAGAAAACGCGTGCGCCCATTGCGATATGTGGGCGGTGCCTCGTAAATCGACAGACTGCCGACACCGAGTCTCAGTTCATTTTTTCGGATAATACTAACCTCATGAGCTCAATCCATGATTCAGCGCATTTCGGTGTTGCTTCAGTTTCACGAAGGAAATCGAAAACGGTGCACACGATTTGAGCACAAAAGATTCGAACGTTCTCTTCTGTCATGTGGGGAGTCTGAATAATCTTCTTATTTTCTCGTAAAAGTTTCAATTGTAAACTCACAATATCCGGTCTGTAATGTCTTTCCCCATATTTGAACACAGTCGGTGCCACTTGTGCTTCCAATTCATCCACATTTTTCACAGAAATATGAAGAATGTTTGTGAAAAGGCGAGCATGACGACGAACCGGGTGAGATTCTGGCAATTTGAAAATATCGTCGGATTCCGAGAGACTGAATAAGGGACAGAGCATCGGAATCTTCGAGAGAACACGTCGAAGGACAAAGAGACCGAAACAGGCATTCTGGAAGGATAACGAGGATCGCGATTCGACGATTCTCCAGGATTCTGCGATGATCTCGCAACTCTGAAATATAGAAATTTGAGAATTTTAAAAGGGAAATTCAGTTTGTTACCTCCTTATCAATCAAATTCTCCTCACTTGGAATTGAACGGAACGAATAAGTTCTCATTTGTTTCAACGGGGAATGCGATTTCGTTCGAATCATTGAGCTCATCTTAGCCGTCATCGAGTCATCCAAACTTCTCGCCATGAAATCCTGATTTGTAGAAGACGTCAAAAAGTTTTTTCGACGTTCCGAAGCTCGGTTCTTTTGATTTTTGTTCTGGTATGAAGTGCTAGATTGGAAAGATGAGAAATCCTGAAATGAAGAATTCGGACTGAAAAAAAAATGCACTATATAAAACTTACTGTACTTGCACTTTTAGCTCTCAATTGTCCATGTTCGCATTCATCGAAACTTTCTTTTCCGTTTATTTGGATCGTTGGAGGAGTGGTACAAGATTGAGAGTTACCAGAGGAGCCCGGAGCCAAGTGGCAGTTCTTAAACAAACGTTTTAACATATCAGTAGAATATGAAGAAGTGAGGAAAGGAGTAAAAAGAAGGAGGGGCTTTCATACCTTGACGTTCTGGTTTTGACTCGGATCCGACAATCTCCTCTGACGTCCCAGCTTTCCTTTGAACGATTTTGACGGTGTTGATGCGGCACCCGGATGTGTATTGCCCATTTTAATCTGGATGTGTGTTTTTCTGAAAAATAAAGAGAAAATCTTTTGGAGAAATTGAAAATGCATGAGCGAGAAAAATGAATCATACGATAAAGAGCCCGTCGCGTTATGAGTAATTCGAGAATCGGAGATGAGAAGAAAAAGAGTTTTGGAAAATGAATATAATGAAAAATGGAAGGGATTTGGCTGTTCGAGAAAATGAAATTTTATGAGTTTATGGATAATATTACTCATAGTTGGATCATAAGCAGGGCTGAGCGGCGACGAATTTCGGCAATTCATTCAAATGTGAATAACGTTTTTAGGGGCATCGAGTAAAAATACTGTCAACAGAAAAAATGTTCCTTATTAAAAAAGCTTTCGATTGGTTAAAAAGCCGTCAAGTTTCATCAAAAATCAACAAAGTTACGCCTTGAGTTACCGAACGGTTGCTGATTTTGGGGGTTTTGATAACTTTTCGGCATAACTCTGTTGATTTTCCATGAAACTTGACGGTTTTATAACCAATCAAAAGCTGTTTTGATAAGGAACATATTTTCTGTTAATCGTATTTTTAACCAATCCCTCTGAAAAAAGTTATTCAAACTTGAATGAGTTGTCGAAACTTGTTTCTGCTGCCACTAGATCATTAGCACTGTGTTTGTGGAGAAGTTTTCTGGTAAGATTTATGGCTCAACTTCTAAGAACTTGAATTCTGAAACTCCACCAAACAATCAAAATCCTCAAAAAGAAATGAGTCTTCATGAACACGAAAAAATGTGTCTCATGTTTCTTCCTCGTTTCCAAGCAATTAAACATAACGAGCAATTGTGTCCTTATTCCCAAATAAATGGAGCATCTATTTTCGTGTCATTGAGCTCAAAAAATCACGGAGTCAAAAAAAGACGAGATGGACACAAAAAGAGAATGCCGTGTCAATTAGTTTATGTTTTTTGTTGTCTCTGCTATACGAAAATCAGAAGACGAAATGAGTCCCCGGGGAGAAGGTGAGGGAGGCGAGTGATGACGTTGAAACGAAGGTATTAGAATACTGTATTTTAGGGGGCGAGAACGAGAAAAATCAAATCAAAATTTATGAGGTGACACATGAGGAACATATGCAAATGAGACTAACCAAAAAACATATTGTTTCGCTGGCATTCGGTATTGAAACGCTTTTTGAATCAACACGATGTTTCTCTTCGCTCTCTGTCTTATACTAACTTTTCTGGTTTTCTATGCTCACGGAGCTCCAAGGTATACTGAATGAGTCTTTCGAAAGTGTCCCAAAAAATAAAATTAGATAATTCTTCTGACTTTGAAAGGCTTCTTATTACAGAGAGCCAGAAATCTTGGCTTTATAATACTAAATATTTTCAGAGGCTCCGTTCCACTTGTAAACCTCCCAATGGTAGGTTAATAGCATTTCAAATCAAAATTTTTGAAAGTGCAATTTCAGGGATTGGGACTTGCAATTTGATTGCTTTCCGGATCACGACAACCATGAGAATTTAGTTCATCATATGAACGTTTTCTTTGTATTTTTATTTTTTGTCCAAAAAATAAAATGTGTTGAATTTATGATTTTTATATATGCCTGGCACACAGTTAACAAGATAAAACCTTCAATAGAGCGACACCGGACCAACTGGTTATTAAAACATCTTCTGAAAATATCCTCAACTTTCTGAAAATCACATTTAGTGGGTTTTGTAGCTGAAGAAATTATCTTTGTTCGCTGAAATTTTTACCTCCAAATAATGGAAATTCCGATCGTACGGACTTCCGAAAGTCAGCCTTCTGTGTGTCGCTCTATTAGAGGTTTTACGGTTGTAGAAAAAATAACTTATGTGAAATTAATCCTTCTAAGTTTTTGGAAGGACTTAGGTAAGAAGGATCGTGTAATAAGAGTGTCAAAATGGTAAGCCGTAATGCATCTCTATCCTACCAACGTAAAAATCCGTGATGAAAATTAAAGATGGGTGAGAAATTCGAAGAAATCACTTTTTTCTTCGTATTCTAGACGGAACTGATTCTGTACTTTGTAGTTAGTTAAAGGTTGATTGAATTTCTTCCAAGGCGCAGAGACATTTTGGAAACCTACGTGCAAATATGGAAAGGATCTCGAGTATTTCTAGAATTTCAAAGTTTGAAGAAGAATACTTTCAGAACTCTCATCCCTCGAAACTACCAGAGAAATGTAACTGGTTGGTTGAGCAAAAACGAGACAAAGAAATGAGGAAAACGAGGCGACGAAAAGGGAAAAAAACGGAGCAGGAGGAGGAGAAGAAGAATTTGGTTTAATTAAGCAAATGGTTACGTTTTCACGAATTCTTTCATTCAACAGATCCTTCGTCTCGTGATGCCTTCCTTTTCTTTTGAATTTTCAAATTTTCAAAATTAAGAGAATAGGCGATCGTTTCGTCACATTTCAGGTCATTCAAAATTAAACGAAGATAATCTTCGGTAACAGAAAAATAAGGGAGAGAGTTAATGAAAATAAAGGATTACTGATGGCTTCTCGTTTTTTTTCAATTCTTTTCTTTATTTTTTTCAACGACAGGAGAAGCCAAAAAATGAGGAAGAAGAAATAAGATGAGATGGATAAGGAGAGAAGTTTTCCCTGTGTTTTTTTGTGCCATCGGTGAAGGGCCCCCAGGGCTATAAATTGGATTCAGAAGAGTATAGAAAGGGGCGGGGAGGAAGAGAAAAAAGGGAGGAGGACAATAAAATCTTGTTTTGAAGAGAATGAGAAAAAGACGAAAATGTAGTTTCAGATGGATGAAATTGGAGTTTTCGATGAATATTCAGGTGAATTTGTGGTTGGAGAATGGTACCGTATCGTACAGGATTAAAGTCAGAAGTGTACAACAACAAAATTATCCTGATTTCCAGGTATTTTCAAGACCTATTTTGGATGTCGAACGAGACAGAGCTACCAAAAATTAGACCTTACAAGCTAAAATTTTAAACTCAGTCAACAAGTCTCGGTTTTTGTACATTATACCTTGGAGGCTTGTTACCCCACGAGATCCGGTCACACCTTTTCATCTTTCGACTCTTTTTAGCTCTGAATTTCAAAATCTGGTGTTGGTCAAGAAAAAATTACACTTCGAAACCACTACCTCGATTTCAACATCCTCTGATCTTTGGAAATCAAAAATCGAAACACGTGGTTTTGGCAGAGCTCCATTTTCAAAGACCTTCTTATCCGGATATATACGTCGAAAGGAAATGTCTATGTACATTTCCTTTCTGCAAGAAAAAAAAGGAGAAGTTGAGTGTGGGACGAAGAAATCTCGTACGTTAACTCTTCTTTCGACTTTTGAAGAACACTTGAAACACGACTCCTACTCATTTTTTTGTAGTAGAAGTAATGACGTGGCACTGGAAGAGACCCAAAACCAATTCCAGGAAAAGAAAAAAGTTACTTTCTAAATTCATGGAGATCTTCTCAGGCTTCTCTTTCTTCTCCATCTTTTGTGTGCTTGACTTCAGAATACATGATTCCAAAACTCATTGTTCAGCAAGTAATGTGATACTAGAAATAAAGAAGGAATTCTAGAAGACAAAAAGAAGAAGAAAAAACGTCAAGAAGACGTAATTGGGTCATCTGGGATTGCACAAGGAGAAAAAAAAAGTAATTCTAATTGCTCTTCTCGTCCACCAGAAATGGTTACCGAGCAATTTCGAAAAAAGTATCAATGAAAATTCCACAGACAAATCGAATTTTGAAAAGATTTCAAGAAGGACTGATAAGCTCTGTCGAATGAATAAAATCTGATTTTCAATATTTTTTTTTGAAAAAGTCGGACAAAATCCGATGAGCCGACATGCATGACTTTTAATACTTTCAACTCCCAAAACGGAAGAGCAAAAGGTAAAGTTAGCATGGAAAAGTTGTAAATATGCATAATCTTGGAAGTTCCTGCTTCTTTTACACACGCAACACTTGACAAACCCCCAAGAAAAGCAGAAGAAGTGCTCGTTGAGCTGTGACGCAAAAACTGGAAATGGGTGAATGGAGAAGAGGGAACAAAAAATGAAAAAAAGGTTCGGTATCCAGAGTTCAAGAACGTTCGATTGGGGTAATCGGGGAGAAGAGGTCTGAGATTTCGAAGACATGTGGTTTTGAGATTTTTTCAAAAGGATTACTCATTCGAAATTGAGAGATTAATCATATTCCGAAGGGATCGGAAATCGAAATGTTGCGTTTTTCTTATTTCAGAAATAATGAATCAGTGAAGAGAGCGAAGAAAGTGCAAGGAAAAAGTATTTTTAGAAGTTTCAACGAGATGCTTTGATCAGTGGAAATTCACAAACACATATTTTTAGATCTTATTTACCTACCCGTGCAGAATATAAATTCTAGATTCTCTTCTCCTTCATATTCTCGTAACATCATTTTTTCCTCTAGGGCTCCTTTTTTTGGATTCGAAAGACGGAATGATAACGGATGATAAATGTCAAAAATACCAGGTTACTTTAGAAATTTAAACTTCGTTTTCTCCATCAAAAGAAAAACTTCTCCAGAAGGCTTTAGAATAGGAATTTCTGAAAACAAAACATACGAAAATTATCCTCAGATAAGCAGGAAGAAACTACGAAAATTTCAAAAGAATCGGTCAACTTTGAACCGAGTTATGACTTGCAACACATTTTCGGTTTCAAAATGTCTACTCGATTTTCACGAAAAGAGTCGTAACTTGCTTTATCTTTGAGTTATCAAAAAATAAAATACATGGGGACCATCTAGGAAAAATTACTGGCCTTTCTGTGTAAATTTTGTCCAAATAGGTTCAGTTTGGGTCGAGTTACAGCTTAACGAACTTAAAGAAGTTTTCAAATGTTATTAGTAAAAATACTATTCAAATGAGAAATACCGTAAATCTGTATTAGGAGTGCATGCCCTTCTATTTTTCCGACACCTAAAATAATTTCTTTGAAAATGGATCACACATTTGTTAGATAAGGGATTTGAAAGATATTTTGTGAATTGCCCAGTCAAGGGTTCTAATAAGACTAGTTTCAATCCTTCTAAATTTCAATAAGGTGCTCATTTTGAGCTCATTGGGGTGCCCTTCTATTACTGGTGCCCTTCTAATACATATTTTACGGTAACTGCCCAGGAATTCCCGAAAAAAGTTCTCCAGAGTTAAAAGGAAGACAGATCATGGTGTGCAATTGTATTCATTTTCCCAGAAAAAAAGGAGAAATTGGGATGCCCCGTTGTGATTTGATTAGTTAGAAATCGACGGAAAACGGAGCAGCTTGTTTTTATACTTCCAAGGAGAAAGATGACTAACAGATGAGCTTACACGGCGTGGGTGGTGCTAGATAAATGAATTTCGATTTTTATTGTGAAAAACTTTTATAAATTCTTCAAACATGCAACAGTGACACCAGAAAAGTCAACAGAAACTTGAAAGCGTCTATCTGTAGAAATTGGAATAGAAGCCGTATCTGGGGTTCTGTAGGAAACATCTCGGATGTTAAGAACAAGCTGGTCTAATAGAAATTTCGTGGGATCGTCGGGGTAGTACACGAATTGAGATTTGAGTGGAACTGATTGTCTTTTCCATTTCTGAAATATAGAATCGACGGTTGAAGGAGATACTGTAACTCACATGAATCAGATTGTTCACACCACAAACCGTAATCCTGGCTGGTTCCAATTCTATATCCAAAGCTGTCAAACTCATCAAAACACCATCATCAATATCACTTCTTTGCATGACATGAAGGGTTTTCAGAAAACAAAGCTGAAAATATTTAGAATTTTGATTTGAAGAATCATTAAACCTAGATACCTGTTTTTCGCATCCAGCCACCGAGAAGAACTGATTTGCTCTGTAGATATTCACGAATCGAAGATGCTCCGGCTTCATATGTTTGAGCCACTCATCAGTTGGAGCATTAGAGTTGTTATGAGATGGCTGGGTGATTCGGAGTTTTTTGGATTTGATAACTTCAGAATCGTTCAAGAATCCATCCTCATATCGGAAGTTAGTTTCAAAGCAATCACAAGTAACATTGTTTTGGATCACGAGTTCTCGAAGAAACTTCTTTGCAACATCTCTTGCCCTCGAGTTCTCGAATGTTTTTGTTTTATTCGCCTGCTGAACGTTGTCTACATAAACGTCCATCGTAGTATCTGTCGGAACACCTTCGTTTTCTCTGGTTTCCCGGAAATTGAGCTCTATTCCATCTAGTTGAAGCCTGATGAAATAGTATTCGATTTCATTTCGAGTGTAGGTCCCATCTGTGAATTTTACTTCTTCGTAAAAAATCGGTGCTTTGATAGCTGCTTCATTGAGAAGTTTCGAGCATTGCTTCAAGTATCGTCTGTAAAATTCAATAGCAACGAATTTAACATGATGTCATTCAACCTTTCTTTGAATGACAAGTGTCTGATGATTTCATGCAATATTTCTGGACAAAGGTTTTCCAAAGTCATCTGCTCACTCTTCCTAAATTTATTTTCTTGTCAGTGTCCTTGTTATTGTCCGGAAGCTTGTCTTGTGCCGGTTAGAACCGTTCTAAAAACCTAGCCACACATTTTGTAAAATAAATTATATTTCATTTAACCCATTCTAGGGAGATAAAACTGCAAACTACACGACTGAATGAATGATGGGAAAGCGATTGACAAAGTAAAGCAAAGGAATCAAATTATGACAACGGGGAAATTGCATTCAAGGGTTTGTATCTTTTTGTTGAACCAAAGTGAATAGAGGGGATTTATTAGGTTTATGGCGGTTTGGAGAATGAGTATTCTTTCAACGGAAGACGAGTCTTGACGGTTCCTGAAAACGAATAATACTCTTTTGTCTGACTAGATTGTGACACCAAATTACAATATTCATCTGTACAACACAACATTTCGAAACTTACATTCTTTAAATTTCCACATTAATCTGTATAGACACTTTTAAATATAGTGAAATTAAAAAAGAAAGACTAACCGTGGCTTCGGAGTCATCGAAGAACTGACGCTCCCAGTCGAGACGATCCGCTGTTGGGTGATCGAGTGGAGAGTTGAGCGGTTGCCGTTGGTTGTTCAGTGATCGGTTGTTTCTGGAAAAACAGCGATTGTGAAAATGCTTATTTCGAAGCAAATTGTCTCACCCGCCACGTCCCATTGGAAGATAAGTGGCCGAACCACCGTTTCCACCGCTCGTTGCCGATGAAGCGCTTTGTCGAGATGCGGAAATTCTCCATCTGGCCGATCCTATCAGCTCGGCTCTCCTGAATTAGAATAATTCTTTACTGTATTTATTTTATGCACTAACTTTTTCTTATGACTGATCACGATTTTTGCAATGAGAGCGCACGCAACTCCAAAAACGACCAGAGAAATGAACGCGATGGATGTGGCTGTGTTGTGATCGGACGGAGGGAACGTAGCTGAAATTATCGTAAATTTTCGACAAGTGCTAAAACAAAACTTACTCGTTAATGGTGATTCTGTTGTGGTAGTTGTTGTAGTAGTCGTGGTTGTACTAGCGGAAACAGTACTTGTCGATGATGCGAGATCAGAAATGTTACCCAAAAGGGTACTATTCAGAACCTCGGTGAGGTTCTGCATCTGAATTATCTTTCTTGAGCAAGTCAATAAAATTTGAAATCGGTATTTCAGAGGAATTGAACCTCGTCTCGATGATGAACTACAAAAAATTAAAACACACAAGGAATTTCATCGAAAATCAGAAAATAAAAATAATATAATTAGATACATACATGGTACAGAACATCGACGAAAGGGGGAAAAGCAGCGGAGCACGAGAAGGTATTATGTTGTAAAGCACGTCTATAATCCGGCCGAAAAATTCGTAGGAAGTTCAAAAAAATGGGATTTTTGGTATTTTAAAGAAATCAGGGAAGATTAAGATGACCAGCAGACGGAAGTTGAAGCAAAGCGAATTGAAAATTATATCCTAATTACTTCATCTCTTGACCGATTCGGTAAGTCTGAGCCTTATTCCAGTCCATCTTGGCACGCGTAACTGGCAATTGACGACGAAGAGCTTTGAATGTTGTATCAGACATATTGGCATAGTTCTCTTGGACAGCATTTTGGTACTTTGTCTCTTCTTCAGTGATAGCGTGAAGAATGTCTTTGGCAGTATTCTCGAAGTCAGCCTATAATTGAAATCCAAATTATCAATATATTTACCCAAAAACTAATCTTACCGAAACTTGAACTTTGAGCACTGGTTCCTTCTCAGAGAACAATTGCACATTACCATCCTCGTAATAATGAACTTGAGACAAAATTTTTCCCTTCATCTCTTGAGATCCCGACTTTCCATCTCCGACCGGCACATTCCATTCCGATCGCCATCTTCCATTGCAGAAGTTCTTCGGCTGGAATTGATGAGATTCGATGCAGATTGTGAATGTACCATTGCGAGCAAACACAACTCCGGTTCCACTCTTCGCGTAGTGCTCGTCGATGTAAGTATCAAGTTGAGCCTGAAGAGCCTGACGCCACTGTTCGGTGATTCCTGATTCAGCAGGATGTGGTTGAAGATCGCTGGCCTCCTTGCGAACGTGGTCGTACTTGAAGCTCTTCTTCGAAACTTCGTCGTAGAAGCGTCCATTTCCCAAATCGTTGTATGGAGTGATCAAGGTCTGCAAATTAAAAAGATTAAATGTTACGGGATAGTTTCAGATCTTACCTGTCTGGCGACTCCGTCCAGTTTGACAGGCACAAATTGTCCAACATTGTATTGTGCAATAGCGGGCACACACTTGTCCTTCAAGAGATCGTCATTCTTGAGAAGCATTCGAACAGAGTTGAACACCTGTAATTGAAAAAAAAATATTACGAAATACTTTGCGAGTACAATATCTCTGCTCTCGAAAAAATGATTAGGTTTACAAACTGAAAAATTAGCGTAGAAAATCTGAGTACCTCATTGAACTCTCCAGGAGGTGCATGCTTGATGAAATCTGATGCGATGCGGACTTTGCCGGCGTCAGTGATCTCCGACATTCTGAAATTTGACAGATTTTTACATTTTAATGTGAAGGTTAACGGAAGCGAATAATATAATTTTCGAACACTGGGAAAGTCAGGAAAAAGCAGGAAACGTGGTGATTCAGTGGGTTGTGAAAAAAGCGAGAGAGCGAGGCACAAACAGCACAACGGCCGCATCGATTTTAACCATGGGGCGCGTTTTCCGTTCTCTTTCTCGTTTAAATAAAGATTTTGAGGCGAGTTTTCGAGGAAATTTGAGACCAACATGCAGATGTCGGCGATGCAAAATGTTTATTCCGTTAAAAAAAAATATAAAAAACGAGCGAATCAAACATCAGAAGGTGTATGATTTATGACAATAATAAACTAGAAAGTTTAGATTTGTTGGGAAATTCAAGAAGACCACTTTGATGCAAGAAACTGAAAAAAATGGAAAATGAATGCCTTGCCACTTGACAATTCCTGTCGATAATGTTCGCTGCAAGACCCGAAGATAAATTTTTCGAACGCGCCTTTAAAGTACAGTACACTTGATTTTTCAGAATTTGCGTTGAATATTCGGAAATATTTTTCCTTTTCCGGAAATGAGACCGTCAAAATGACTCAAAATAAGATCATACATTTCGTAGAAAAATAAAGCCTAAAAATCCAAAAGTTTCGGAATAATCACCGGAAATTCCTGATAAGAATTAAAAAAATGATACGATTTATGTGTGAATCATCAAACGTCTTCGAATACAAATTGCACAGAGGTTAGACAGCTTGAGATGACTCACAACATGAAAACTTCTTCACTTTATGATGTTTGAATTACGATCCCTTCGCTCTATTGAATAGTTTTTTTTTCATAAAGCAAACAATTCCACTCTTTTTTCGGAAAGTGTTCGTTTTTGTCTCTGCCTAAGAATAGCCAACGGATTCGATACATTCTAGTTGTTCTTCCCAGAATAAATGGGTCAAGATGATCACGATCAGCTGGAAATACTATAAAAGGATTAGAAGATTTAGAATATTCAATAAAGATGCTTCTCAGATTTCTAGTCGTTTTAGTTGCTTCAAGCTTGGCATCTTGCCGGAAAATTCATATTCAAGTCAGAGAAAATGCGACACAAAGTTGTCCAAACGGTTAGTTTATTTGGTGGATTAATAGCTCGTTCATTCTGGATATTGTAGTTGATTCGGATGTCATCGATGAAAGCTCTTTGAAGATCACAATGAAGATGTTAAAAAACGAGAACCCTGAAGAAGATGATGATGAAAAAGATGAGGTTACCATCACTGATATAAACGGAGAAACTCGTCAGATTGATTTCCCTGGATGTTATAGAGTTAAAGTTAGCTTCAAAATGCTCCGTCCAATTGAGAACCCGTTAGTCATTCTGATAGAAGAAAAAACCGAAAATTCTGATTTCAGTTACATTGAAGCATTCATGCAGCTCGGTCAGAATGTTCCATGCAAATCAGAGGATGCAATTCAAAATCTTCGAGGAGTCGAGAGCATCTGTGCTAATGTAACGAAACCAGCTCAGTGGTGTCCAGAGAGCTACAATTCTCAATTGAGGGAGATGCTCGGAGGAAAGACAACATGGTTAGAACATGCAAATATAGTCTAATTAGAAATTTCATAATTTCAGTAAATTCTGTTCTCTGTGCGAGAATGTTAAAGAGAATGTGAAAGACAATGAAAGCAAGCTGAATAAACTGAAGAAGTTCTTGAGTAACGAAGGAAAAGAGGAGTGCTCAACAACGGATAATATCCACAGATACACTTTCAAGGTATACGGTAATGTAACAACCCTTTTATCAATTTCTGTTTCTAGATGTGCACACCCACACAAGACGATCTAAACAAAGAAGGATCGGATACCAAGGATAAAGTCGAGGAATACTGGCAGTACCTCAAACAGGTTAAAATGGATGTTCGTCATGTAACGTGGCGTTCTCCCGATCCTCCTGTTTTCCTTTTTGACAATCTCTCAAAACCAACAAATCGTAATTTCAGGGAATAATGACTACAGTAATCCATGTAATGGATCGGAATCCAATGAAGACAGGTCGTGCTGAACAGTGTCAGAAGATGTGTGAAGTCTACGGGGATTCTGGAAAAATGGCCAACTCGAACTACAAGGAGACCCTGACAAGATCCATTGAAAAGTTGTGCGCTCCAGTGGACACTTACGCTGCCTGTTTGTATCATACTGTCAAGTTTGATGTGAATTCGAATATGTAATTGAAGTGTGGTACTTATAGTTGTAATTGAAAAATGTATATAAGAAATAATAAAATTTTGTTGGTGAGAATCTGAAAACAAAGAAAATTGTCATCTGGAAATAATAAAAAAATCTGAAAATTTCAATGAGATTTAGGGAGCTCATTAAAATGCCAATAACTTCTTTCAGAGGGATTGGATAAAAATACTGTCAACAGAAAATATGTTCCTCATGAAAAAAGATATAGATTAATTAAAAAACCGTCACATCTCATGAAAAATTAACAGAGTTACGTCTTGATTTGCAGGAAAGTTTCCAAAATTGCTAGATTAGGCAACCTTTCGGCAATAACTCTGTTAATTTTTGATAGAATTTGACGGTTTTATAACCAATTGATAGATTTTTTCATAAGTAATTTTTTTTGTTTACCGTATTTTGATCCAATGTCCCTGAAAAATGTTATTCCCATTTGAATCTGGGGTGAGCGGCAACGACATTTCGGCAAAGCATTCAACATTGAATAACTTTATTCAGGGAATTTGGGTAAAGATACGGTCAACAGTAAAAATGATTATTATCAAAAAAGCTATCAATTGATTAAAAAATCATTAATTTTCATAAAAAATTGACAGAGTTAGGCCTTGTGTTGCCGAAAGGTTGCCGATTCTGGAAATTTCTGCAACTTTTCGACAACACAAGGCGTAACTCTGTCAATTTCTTATTATATATGAAATTTGACAATTTCTTAACCAATCGATAGCTTTTTTCATAAGGAACATTTCTCATGTTGCCTGTATTTCAATCCGATGCCCCTAAGAAAAGTTATTCCCATTCGAATGAGTTGCCGAAGTTCATCGCCGCTCAGCCCTGGCGTGGATGGTATTGGAAACTTGGTGTGCAGATGAAATTCCTTGTCCAATTCCCGAAGAAATTTTCTATTCAAATGAACTCGGAACTCCAGACTTCGCTCTATGTGGTTATTTTGTCATCTACATTTCAACGATCATCAGAATCTCATTGTCTATCTATTATATAATTTGAGGACATTCAGTACTTTCTCTCTCTCTCTCTCATCCACGATCTACGTAATCGTATATCCATCCTTTTCTCCAGATATCACCCCATTTTCTGCCCACACCGATCAAACCACATTGACTACGAAGGGATCCGGCTTTTCGTCTTCTTTATCCGCAATAACCTGTTGCCCTTTCTTGCCCACCTTTCCTCCTCTTCTGATCCTTTTCCACGCCCCATCAAGAATGCCATCATCATCATCTCGTCGTTGCGAAGAGATTCGAAAACATATTGCCCAGACGAATCTCCAAACACACTCTCTTTTTCTCATCCCATTTTCTCTTTTCTCTATTCGTTCGTCGGGAGGGAAAAAGATAGGGAAAAAAACCGTAGAAAAAGCGATGAAAGGATGAAAAATACACCGGAGAGAACTATAAATCGTTTGGTTTCCAGGACGAGAGAGACACACAGAAACGGCTACTTTTATTTGCATTCAATTTTGTTTCTTTTGTTTTATTCATGACAATTCAAACCGAACTCTGAACAAATCCAAATACAGGAATAATTGTTCCGTTGTTCAAATTTGGCGCCCAATCTTTTCCCATTTTCTTTCGCAGATGCCCATCTAGACTATTCCGTTTGTTTCTATTATCTTTTCATACATCACTTCTGCCATTCAAAGACAGATCATATCTTCCCAACATTAACCTATGAAGAATTCCAATTCGGAAGTCTAGATCCATTCACTTTCTTAGACACCTGACAAATAAAACTTTCGTAATGGTTGTTTTAGAGATGAAACCAATCTTGATGTCATAAAATCGACCAAAGAGTCTCTGCGTGATTCAAAGTAAACCCATAAAGTGTACAAAGGTGTCAAAAGTCAGAAGACCAACATAGACTCATATCAACCTTTATCAACTACTGACTGTGAGTTCTGCGAGCTATCCGTTTTTTCGTTTTGACTACAAGACACTACTCTAGTTTTGACATTCTGATTTCTGACGTTAACCATCACTATTATCTTATCTAGTATTCCACTCTGAAAGAGTCCCCTAAAAGCCGTCGTATTCCATAGGCACAAGCACATTTATATAAAACCCATTATTATTTTTCCCCGTTCGAATGGATTCGTAATATTCTTCCGTTGCCGTTTCCCGGGGGGATCAGGCCATTTTCTATTTGCAAGTGGCTTCCTGGGTTCAAAAGCTGGAGCTGATGTCTACGCGTAAATCTTGCCGCTTCTGCCTTCCCCTTCTTCATTTCTCTCTATTTCCCTCTCGTTTCCCATTCCCAATTTCTCTGTGTTCTCTGTATCTGTTTCTGCTCTGCTACTGCTGCTGGACTGGCGGCTGCCCCCTTTTTTTCCACCAAACATACGGACTTTGCCCTTTTCTCTGAACCCTCTCACTTCCTCCCCATATTCTCGTACTTTCTCGTTCGGTAGCCGAAGAGACTGCTGCTGCTGTGTCGCGCAACGTCCATTGCGCAGTCCACAACGCGATACCCTCTTCCAATTGAAACAAAAAGTGTGTATCAGTTTTGTTGGTCCTAACCTTTTTATCAGTGATATCAGACAGCAGACGCCGCAGAGAACATGGTTTGATAAGATGTTTCTTGCCGCCCTTCTCTGACTCATACACATCTCTGACTCGATGTGCACAATCTCTGTTTGACTTAATGGTCAAATATGTATGGTTTGCACTCTTTCTGTGCCATATTTGCCTTTTTGAATCTTTTTTGGGTCAAATGTTTCATCTTCTTCAGCTTAGTGTGAAAATTGTGAATTATCTCGTGCTAGTGTTTGCACTTTTTTACCGTAAGCATTTCAATTTTAGGAAACTGATTTAAAATAAATATCGAAATATTTTTTAATGGAATCATCACTCGATCCCATTCAAGTTGCCAAAATTTAGGCCTAAATTTAGGACTGATGACAGAAGTTAATTATTAGGCCTAAATTTTCCGATTTTATTAGGGCCTAAATTTTCATTAGGCCTAAATTTTCAGAAAAAAGTGCTCTAAAATTGCACAACAAATTACTAGGCTTTCAAGAATTAGGTTTTTTTTAGAAACTATGTTTTTAAAATCAGTTTCAATGAAATTTGCTGAAAAATTCATTCCGATTTTTTTTGCGATTTAGGATTTGTTCCTTTAGCCGTGATGGTGTTTGCACAATTGGTACGGTACTTGACAAAAATTTCAGCGCGTATGATCATAATTTTTCCATTTGAAAAAAATCATCGACATTTGATTTATCCTTTTGTTTTATCATCTCTTTGTTTGTGAAAGACTCTATCTAGCTATTGCATAACGAATCAAGCAATCAGCAATTACCCAACGCTATCATCCAAGAATGATTTTCGGATTTTTTTCCTCCTTTCCTTGACTAGCGTAATAGCAAAAAATCGGCGAATGGCCGCGAATGGCGGCGCACGCAATCCTCGGCACAAACGTGATCTTGCGCAAAAATCTGGTTATATAACACCGTGTTTCATTTTTATCAATTGCCGGGAAGAGAATATGAAGGAGGAGACGCTAAAAACCCCGTAATACACGAACGAGATCTTTCTTTCGCATTTTGTGACGCTTGCTTGTTCCGTCCACTATTCTCACTTATTTCTCTCTAATTTTGTGTGGTTGTTATGTTGCTGTTGTTTTTTTCCCTTCAAATTCTGTAGGTCCTACGAATGTTGAGTTTGATAGCTGTAAAAACGAAATTCTCTGAAAGGTTTTCAAATTCTTGATTTTGTCAAATTTCAAGCCTATTCCCAACTCTCCAACAAGTTTCTTATGTCTATTGTCCACACCTATATACACCGTCACACCATCATCAAGTCGTTTCCTTCATTTTTTGTATTGTTTAGTCTTCCTCTTCTTGTATTTTTCCTCCTCTTGTTCAGAGATGAATGCGAATTCTTGTTCGCATACAAATTTTCTTGTCTTGTCTTTTGAAAGAAAAAAGATGCAAAATGGAGAATAGCAGCAATTACAAAGAACAACAGTTTGGCTTTCTTTGATCAAATAACGCCCATTTATTTTGTTACTTCGTTCTTTCTCAAAACTTTCCATAACCTTTATTGGTATATAAATTGCACACTTCCGATTCGATTCCAAAGTTGACTCCAAATCACACTTTCGTTGTCATGGAAATCCTCAAAGAGAAATAGAATTTCACCTGTCCTTTCCGTCTCTACAACTTCTCCGACCAACCTTTTTTCGCTCCTCCCCTTCCTCCTTCCCCATTTCTTATCACTAGTTTCTCAAATTTATATCATATAATTTTGGCGCACAACTCTGCCGTCACCGTCATTGTTAAGCTCGATGTGTCATCGTTTTTTTTTCTATCACTTTTTTCAACGTTCTATCTTTCAGAAATGGCAAAATACGACTACAATCCGAAGTATGGGTTAGAAAATTACAGCCTCGTAAGTTCCGATCCCTTTGATTTCAAAAAAGTATTTATTTTTCAGTTCCTGCCGTTTGAGACGACGTTTGACGCTTACCGCTCAACGACATGGATGCAGAATCATTGGTGCCAATCGATCACGGCTTCTGCCGTTTATGTGGCAGTCATTTTCACTGGAAAGAAGGTTAGTTTTATATCATAAACGTTGCAGAAATGTTTATGTTATAGTTAAAATGATAAGATGAAAATCAGAGAGAAGCTAGAAGAATGACATGATAATGACTACGAAAAACTGATTAACAGAACAGTGGAATCAAAAAAAAATCGAACCATATTTTGTAGCAACCATGTTTAGGGAAAAAATTCAGAAACCAGTCATGTTCTTTGAGCTTGTGAGCATTATTTTCAGTTGTTATTGGGGAACATAAATGTCACCAGAGATCCGTGCCCAGGTGGAAATTTTAATGACTTCGGCGTAATAGATTTCTCCTATTGTAATACAAATAATGACGTTTTTAGATCATGGAAAAGTACAAACCATTCCAACTGGACACACCTCTCTTCATCTGGAACTCATTCTTAGCCATTTTCTCAATTCTCGGGTTCCTCCGAATGACACCTGAATTCATTTGGAGTTGGTCAGCTGCGGGTAACTCATTCAAATACTCCATCTGCCATTCGTCATACGCTCAAGGAGTCACCGGTTTCTGGACTGAACAATTCGCGATGAGCAAGCTCTTCGAGCTCATCGACACTGTCTTCATCGTTCTCCGTAAACGTCCACTCATCTTCCTTCACTGGTATCACCACGTTACTGTTATGATCTACACATGGCACGCTTACAAGGATCACACCGCATCGGGACGTTGGTTCATCTGGATGAACTATGGAGTTCACGCTCTCATGTACTCTTACTATGCTCTCCGTTCACTGAAATTCCGTCTTCCAAAGCAAATGGCAATGGTTGTTACTACTCTTCAACTTGCACAAATGGTCATGGGAGTTATTATCGGAGTCACAGTTTATCGCATCAAGTCTTCTGGAGAATACTGCCAACAAACCTGGGATAATTTGGGACTTTGCTTCGGAGTTTACTTCACTTATTTCCTTCTTTTCGCCAATTTCTTCTACCATGCATACGTCAAGAAGAACAACAGATACACCGAAGTCAAAAAGGAGAAGAAGCAGGAGGAGGTAATTACAACTGAATTGATTAGGCAATGTACTTACAACTACTTGTTTTCAGACTGCCCCAATGGAAATCTTAGAACCAAAAGAAGATATCAATGCTAACATCCCAGAACCAATCACAACGAGGTCTGTTGCTGCTCGACGAAAAGTTCAAAAAGCTGATTAGTTTTGAAAAAAACCCATTGTTACCTTTATTTCATTACAAGTTTCTCAAATTTTTCATGTTTTCCCCCTTTTTGCTTCCATTTTTACGTTATTTATATAACCGCCTAGACATAACAGGCAAACGCAAAACTAACATATATTTTTAGATCTCTCGTCTCCAACCCCATCCTCCCCTCTCTTCCTTTTTTGTTAGCAATTTTCATTCTACTCGTTTTTTTCTGTATTTGCCGTAACACTTTGAAACTCGTGTGACACAGTTTAGTAGTCCTTTTTTCCCATTTCCCGCTTATATATATATATTTCTCATTGTTAACCGTATTTCTCTTGCCGCCACAAAAGAAATAATTCAGAAATACTTTACAAAACTTTTATCGATAAATTTCTAGCAAACCTTAAAAAATATGTATCCTTGATTTATGCATTTTGCTTCTTCTCTCTCATTGGCCCCTTGAATGGTTCGGCAAGAAAATCGGCGACTTGTGGGAGACGATCGGATCCAAATACAGTTTGGAGCACCTTTCCGTGATTGTCGGTGATGTGCATCCATGGAGCTCCGAAGCACTGAAGTTTGTAAAAGGCTAAACTAAAAAAGAATGGCAAAACTCACTCCATTGCCAATAGCCTCGTCTGTATTTTCTCTCAAAATATTCTTGACTTCCGCCGAATCACTCATCAACAACAACTCGTCGGAATTCTTCACATGCAAATCTCTGAGCACTTCTGCTACTTGACTCTTCGTGAAAATCGGCTTGCCATAGGCATAAAAACGATGCCAAAGAGCACGGGCGACGTCTTCCATCAGTTGATTATCGCGTAGTTGAGCAGCGACAAGAATTCGTTGAGGAACAATGGAGCTTGTGTTGAGCATCATGTTGGTGTAGTCCTTCGGCAAACGGAATGGAATTCCCCAGTATTGAGCACTGAATAGAAGATCTTTGTGCATGTATTTCTCTTTTACTGGGACTTTAAGTGGAAGACCAGGGTTCTCTGAAAATTGTATTCTTATAAACCAGATTTTCAAAATCCAAAAACTAACCCGAATGCCTGACAACTCCAGCAAAGAAGAATGGCTTCATCTGAATCGGAGTCTTCCAAACTGCTCGGTGACGAGTGATTCCTTCAAATCCGAAATAGCTGTACGGAGAAATCACATCGAAGAAGAACTTGACCTGTTTTCGGTTCGGCATTTTGAGAAACGGAGTCTGAAAATTAAGGGTAACAATTTTTCAGCAAAGTGGAAGAAGATTGAACGACTACGTAAAAAACCTAGACGAGTCACATTGATGGTCAGCTAATAATGATAGGGGGAGAAGACAAAGAATAAGAAAGCGAAATGATATTTGTGTAAACACCAGGGGAGGTACCCAACAGCACGTGGTAGAGCAATTGGAGCATCACTGGCATCGGTCGGGCAAATGACAAAAAACAGTTGGTCTCTTCTGTCTGCAAGACTTCTGGCAAATGACCCCGATTCTAAAAATAACCGGGATAAGTTTATACTTATAAAAAACTGAGATCTCTAAAGGGATTTTTGAGCAGTTAAAAGAATTTTGGATAGATAATTATGGTGTTCGAATTTTGAAAATTATTATGAGTTTTGTTGGTTACAAATCACTGATCAACTTTTCATTCAAACCAATAAGTTATAGTAGCAGAAAATATCCTAAACTTTCGAAGATCATATTTAGTGCGTTTTGTAGCCGAGAAAAGTATTTTTTACTGAAATTTTTACCGACAAATAACGAAACTTGCGGTCGTACGCTTCCGAAAGTAAGCTTTCTGGGTGTCGTTCTATTAGAGATTTTATGGTATTCAAAAGTTGTGTACACAGTTCGGCAAATCGAAAAAAGAGCCGGGAAATGTGAATATCGGAACTGATTTTTTTGTTGCCGCTTCTTGAATGGAGTAGGGGAGAGAGGGAGATCAAAATAAAAGTTAGGTGTTTTTGAAATTTAGTTCGTGGAAGGGCAGAATCACGCGGCGAAAAATAGGTGGAAAGTGAAAAGGGTGAGTAAAGTACAAGTGGACGGGGAACAGAGGAGGAGGAAGAGAAAACATTGGAAAAAAATAAACCTAGTGGAAAAAACTAGGTTTATTGAGATATTATCTGAAAGTAGCGGCAGAAGACGTGGACGATTCTAAGTTCACGGTATCGGAAGGATAAATTTTTACGTGAAGATCTACTTACTGAAGCTCAAGTCTTGTTATCATGATTTCTACCCACAGACCAAAAGTGCTTTTGATTTCCGGGAAAAAACAAGAATTAATATCTAAACTCGTGGTTGAGCCACTTTGGAGCACAAATATTTACAAGAACTGATGAAAACTTCGTAACGATTAGAGTGCAAACTGTTTTCGATCAAAGACAAAATGCCAACAACTAGTCGAATTGAAACGATAAAAGTTATGACAACACAAAAAACATTATCAAGATGTCTTATCAACGTCAACAAAAGAAAGATATTGACGAAGAGAAATAGGGAATGAGAAGAAGAATAAGAGATGATATTGATCTTGAAAAAACGATATGAAGGCATTCATCAACGCCTACACCGCTACGTTTCTGATAATCGTTTCCCCATTCGTATTTTCAAAAATGGACGAGATGACTCGTTTGTTTTCTCCCTCTTGCTGGGTCCCCGGCATGACTCGAGAAGAAGTTATGAATGATTTCTTCTTTGGGATCAGGAAGGCCTACGATCTTGCTATGGCAGATGAGAGAATGAAGAAAGAACTTGATGTTCCGTATGGTTCAGGTTTGAATTTCATTTAAATCGACTTTTGGAACCTTAATTTTTAGAAGAAAATCAGAAAATCGACATCTTTGGGGAAGTTAAAGATAAACTTTTCATCTTCTTCCATGGAGGATACTGGGTGGTAAGTCACTCTAAAATCTGTATTAGTAGGGCATGTCCTTCTATAGAAAATCTTTTAAAAGTTTTGAATTCTCAAAATGGATTAGAAAATCTGTTAAAGAAGAGATTTGAAACATGTTTTGTGACTTTTCCAGCCAATTTTTGATAAGGATTCTAATAAGACTAATTTCAATCATTTTCAATTTCAGGAATGTGTTCATTTTGAACTCATTGGGGTGCCCTTCTAATACAGATTTTACGGTATAAAATGAAGAGATCTCATCGGTTGTAAAAGTTCAGGAAGGAGATCGAAAATACTGTCTCACTCCAGTACCATGCACTATTGAAAACGGATATGCATTCGCTTCAGTTGGTTATGGTCTAGCAACGGATGGTCGAAATTTGAGTGACTGTGTTGGCGATGCTGTAAAAGCAGTTGGATTCTTACTGGAAAAATATCCGAATGCAACTCAAATTGTCGTAGGAGGTCACTCTGCAGGAGCCCATTTGGCATTCCATGGTAACAATAAAAATCAGAGTATATTTTCATTTGATGATTTCAGCTACTGTCAAAAACAAAAGTCCGAAAATTCGTTCCTTGGTTTTGTTTGCTGGATGTTACTTTTTGAAGGACTTGGTTGGAACCGAGATCGGGAATGATATCAAGTAAGAAAAAAAGATTCTTAATACTCCAACTTTTATTTCAGTTTAACAAATGAGCAGGCAGAATTGAACAGTTGCGATTTGTCCCTGTTGAATACGGATTCCATCAAATCTTTCGTTTTTCTTGGAAATCTTGAGGCTCCGAAACTGATTGAACAGAACAAAGATTATGCGGAGAAAGTGAAAAACACAAAACTTTGGGCAAGTAACTTAATCAATCCTTCAAAACACCAATGCTTATTTCAGAACCTCGTGGGCAGTGGTCATTACACCATCATGACAAACTTGCTGAACAGAGAGTCTTCAGAATACAAGGCATTGGCTGATTCTTTGTAAAAAAATTTCGATTACAAAAACTTTTATTAGCAACAATGAAATAAACTTCAAAATCAACGTCTTGTACCATCTTCGAAGAAAACTCCTCCATCGATAGCACAGTATTTCGGACAGATTCCCTTCTCTCCAGCACCTCCAGCTGATCCAGGTGGTCCCTTTGGTCCCGTTTCTCCGTCGGCTCCTGGTGGTCCATCTGGTCCATTGGCTCCTTTGGCTCCTCCCATTCCTGGCAAACCATCTGGTCCTGCCAATCCTGGTGGTCCTGGTGGTCCTGGAATTCCAGAATCTCCTGGTGGTCCTGGATCTCCTGGAATTGGTGATCCCTCTTGTGGTGCTGGTTTTCCTGGCTCTCCTGGCATTCCTGGTTGTCCTTCAGCTCCCGGCGATCCTGGTGGTCCCTTTGGTCCTGGTTCTCCGTTTGGTCCATCTGGTCCATTACGTCCTGGTTGTCCAGCTGGTCCCTTGTCTCCAGATGGTCCAGTCGATCCTTGTTCTCCTGGTGCTCCAACCGGGCAAACTCTGCATGGTGGTGGAGAAGCAGCCTCGCATGGTGCTTGGATTGTGCTTTTTCCTGGGACTCCTGGCATTCCTGGCGCTCCAGGCTTTCCAGGACGACCTGGTTTTCCTGGTTTTCCATTTGGACCTGGTCCACCTGGGCAGCAACCCCCGCAAGATCCTCCACCAGCTGCCTCAACCACAGGTGGCGCCTCATTGTACTTCTCACCACCGCCTCCTCCCGGAGCAACATCTGCCGGAGCCTTGTCCTTGTAGGCTTGTCTTGGGAATCGGGAAGTTCTGTTGGTGAATGGAAGATTCTTCATGATCTCTACTTCCTTCCAAATCTCTCTAGCGTGTTCCTGAAAAAACTAGAATCTTGTTTCAATTGTTCAGACCAAACATACCTCACAAGTGATAACTTCAGTGTTGATGAGTTGTTTGACATGGAACATGTACATGTAAATCGCCGGCATTGACACACAAACAGTGAGCACCGAAACGATGGCAAAGCACATCGCGATGTTTGCAACCCATTGATAGGCACGGATACGATGACAGGAATCGTCTTCCATTTTTATTCTTTCTTGGTGGAACAAATGAAAGAAAGAATGGAATGAGGTTTTAGAGAAATAAGAAAAGCATTTTATACTCGCGAGAATTACTATTTAGATTGATATCTGAAACGAGATATTCCGGAAAACCATGATGAAAGTAAAAGCTGTTGGAGATTGCAAGTTCGATATTGAATCTGAATTGTTGTATTCGAATAAAAAGGCAAAATAATTTTTTGGAGATGATTTAGGAAACAATAAGACAATTTAAAAGTGGTTATTTCGCTGCTGGTTTTGGGAATTGAGTGTGAATACCGAGAACCAGACTAGTGCCTCCATCAGCAACGATATTCTGTCCGATGATGTATTCAGAAGAGTCACGATCAGCCAAAAAGGCAATGGTCTTAGCAATATGGTCAGGACGTCCAGAGAATCCTACTGGAATCACATTTGTGTTGGATCCCATGTCATCGTAGAACTGAAATAGAATAGAATTTGTATGAAACAGTTGTAGATATCTTACCTTTTGGGATGCATCCGAGGATAATCCAGTAGCAGCTTCAAAGAATCCAGTTTGGACTATTCCAGGGTTGACTGTGTTCACACGAATTCCCTCAGGGATCAGATCAATTGCAGAGCTTCGTGTGTACTGATCCAAAGCTGCCTTCGCCAACGGGTAATATGGAGAGCGGGACCACTGAATTCAAATAATTGACCGTTATTCAACTTTGAATTAGAAACTTACCCCAAAGTTCAATGCAACAATGCTCGAAACGTTTACAATGTCTCCCTTGGTTTTAGCCAAATGTGGTCGAATCTTCTGTGTCATTTCGATTACACTTTGAACATTGAGCTTGATGTTCTGCTCAAATGTTTCGATTCCTTGGCTAACACCAAATTGTTTTCCAGCGTCTGGAACCGATGCTCCAGCGTTGTTAACCAAGATGTTGATCTTTCCGAATTTCTCGAGTGTCCGCGATATCAGAGAATCTTGTCCAGAGGAAGTAGTGATATCAGCAGCAACGATCAAGAAGTTGGATTCCGGAATTCCAGCATCAGTCAACGCCTTCTTGGTTCCTTGAAGTCGTTCCTCACTTCTTCCAGTCACAGTAACTTTGGCACCTTCTTTAGCGAATAGGAGAGCAGTTTCTCTTCCAATTCCAAATGAGGAACCAGTAATAATAGCAACTTTTCCAGCGAAACGTCCAGGCATTGTGGATAAAATTTATAAGAGAAAAGAGCAGAGAATATGATAATGCACATCTGTTTCCTTTCTTTTATACTATGAGGATGATGACAATATTTCAGATTTAGTCACAAAAAATATATGCCCTACATTGATTTGTGTCCCTCAAGAAATACCTTTCAATCTTTCTTTCCACTCTGTTCCTCTCATATTTTTGTGTTGAACCTACTCGCTAGTCACAAAATTTTATGTCTATGTCTCTTGTATTTTGACGGACGATTATAAAAGGCACGTAACTGATGTTTGTGAACAGTTTTTTTCCTTTTTTCACATCAAACTCAACCAACTAAATTCATCAATACATGGCTCGTTTTACAGACAAAGTTGCTATTATTACTGGTAAGTTCTGGAAACCAACATTCGCATATTTTTTAAAAGTTTTAAGGATCTTCTAATGGAATCGGACGTGCTACTGCCGTCTTATTGGCTTCTGAAGGTGCCAAGGTTACAATAACGGGAAGGGATTCTGAAAGACTTGAGGAAACCAAGCAAGCCATTCTGAAAGCAAACGTTTCTGAAGCCAATGTGAATTATGTTGTGGCTGATATCACCTCTTCTGATGGGCAGGATCGATTGATTTCTTCAACTCTTGAAAAGTTTGGAAAAGTCGATATTTTAGTGAGTTTTGAATTATAAAAAACACTGAAAATGAAGAACTAATAGATCAACAATGCGGGAGCAAATATTCCTGATGCAAATGGAAAAACAAGAACCGAAGGGGGAATCGACACATTTTTGAAGATGTTCCAATTGAATCTCCAAAGTGTTGTTGAAATGACACAAAAGATTCGACCACATTTGGCAAAGACTAGAGGAGAGATTGTGAATGTATCAAGTATTGCGGCAGGACCAGCAGCGGTTAGTTCAAAAAAGGTCTCTGCAATTATTTTTGTATTTTCAGCAACCACAAGGACCATACTATTCGAGTGCAAAGGCAGCTCTTGATCAATACTCGAGAAGCGCTGCAATTGATCTGATTTCCGAAGGAATTCGTATTAATGTTGTTCAACCTGGATTCGTTGAGACTGGATTCTCCACAGTGGCTCGTGGATTGAATGCCGAAGAATCTTCAAAGTTCTATAATTCGATGGGAGCTCAAAGACACTGCATCCCAGCAGGATTCTGTGCTCAACCAGAACATATTGCATCTGTTATTGCATTCTTGGCTGATCGAAAGGCATCAGAGTACATTGTTGGACAAACCATTACGGCCGATGGAGGATCTACTCTTGTTCTCGGCTTCCATGCTCATTTTGCACAATCTGCACCTAAGAATTGAAAAATGTATTAGTCGTTCAATAAAAATTTCAATGTAATCTGTAGTACACTAAAATGTATAGGACAGGGATATCGCAGTTTGAGAGCCAAAAGTCAAGAAATTTATGAAAAAACATTGTTTGAAACTTCGAATCTATTCTAAGATTGTCTTTTTAGTTTATGAGCTTCCAAAGCTGAAGATGTTCACTCCGCGAGATTTAGCCAAATGTGGACGAGCTTTTTGTGTCATCTCAACGACACTTTGAAGGTTCAATTGAAATATGATTTGCATATTCTCGATAGTGCAGTTTTTTTTTCAGGTATTTTCAGAAGAATCAATGTTTTGTTTGGACGAAATGCAAAATAATTTTTATTGATGAGGATGATCGAGGAAACAGAAAGACAATTTTCAATTAATTACATTTAGGATCGCATTATTTTGCTGCTGGTTTTGGGAATTGATTGTGAATACCGAGAACCAGACTGGTACCTCCATCAACAACGATATTCTGTCCGATGATGTATTCAGAAGAGTCACGATCAGCCAAAAAGGCAATTGCCTTAGAAATGTGATCCGGACGTCCACAAAATCCTATTGGAATTCCGTTTGTGTTGTCATCGTAGAACTGAAACATAATGTCTTTCTTAATGAATCATTTTTAAATATTTTACCTTCTCTGATGCATCCGATGATAATCCAGTAGCAGCTTCAAAGAATCCAGTTTTTACACGTCCAGGGTTTACTGTATTCACACGAATTCCCTCGCCGATCAGATCAATAGCAGCACTTCTTGTATACTGATCCAACGCTGCCTTCGCCAATGGGTAATATGGAGATTGCGCCCACTGAATTCAAAAACTTTCCTTATTTCACATTGAATTAAAAACTTACCCCAAAGTTCAATGCAGCAACGCTCGAAATATTCACAATGTCTCCCTTGGTTTTAGCCAAATGTGGTCGAATCTTCTGTGTCATTTCGATTACACTTTGAACATTGAGCTTGATATTCTTCTCAAAAGTTTCGATTCCTTGATTAACTCCAGACTGTTTTCCGGCGTCTGGAACCGCAGCTCCAGCGTTGTTAACCAAGATGTTGATCTTTCCGAATTTCTCGAGTGTTCGCGATATCAGAGAATCTTGTCCAGAGGAAGTAGTGATATCAGCAGCAACGATCAAGAAGTTGGATTCCGGAATTCCAGCATCAGTCAACGCCTTCTTGGTTCCTTGAAGTCGTTCCTCACTTCTTCCAGTCACAGTCACTTTGGCACCTTCTTTAGCGAATAGGAGATCAGTTTCTCTTCCAATTCCAAATGAGGAACCAGTAATAATGGCAACTTTTCCAGCGAAACGTCCAGGCATTTTGAAGAAGATTTATAAGATAAAAGAGCAGTGAATATACACATCTGTTTCCCTTCTTTTATACTATGAGGATGATGACAAATTTTTTTCAGATTCAGTCACAAAATATATATGTCCTACACCAATTTGTGTCCCTCAAGAAAAACCTCAAACAACATTTCAATCTTTCTTTCCACTCTATTTCTCTCATATTTTTGTGTTGAACCTACTCGCTAGTCACAAAATTTTATGTCTATGTCTCTCGTGTTCTGACGGACGATTATAAAAAGCACGTAACTGATGTTTGTGAACTGATATTTCGCGTTTTTCACATGAAGCTCGACCTTCTAATTTCATTGAACCATGGCTACACTAAAATATTTTTTTTAAGTTTTGGTTCTTCTAATGGAATAGGACGTGCCCCGGCCGTCATAATGGTTTCTGAAAGTGCCAAGGTTTCCATTACTGGAAGAGATTCTGCAAGACTCGAGGAAACCAAGCAAGCCATTCTGAAAACAAACGTTTCTGAAGCCCACGTGAAGAGTCAAGAAATTCGGGAAAAAAACTCTGTTTGAAACTTCGAATCTATTTCAAGCTTGTCTCTTTAGTCTGTGAGCTTCCAATGACACTGCTGCATTGTAAGAAAGCTCTCCAATTTCTAATAAGGGTGAAAAACTTGTTCCCATTATTTTTTTAGTTACACAATAAATAGTAAAAAATAAATGAGATTCATTCAGTTTGTAAGTAGAGACCGCAGCAAAAATTTCAAACTTGTCGTATTTTAGTTTTTTGTATATGGATGTGTTCCTCTTGTCGGAAATAGTAATTTCCCAAAGTTTCATTCAAAAATATTCGCCCGTTTTGAAATTATAGCCATTTTAGTGCGCAATTTTTAGTACTGTGTTTCTCTTGAGGGGTAGGTGACGGGCTTGGAAAAAGATCAGAACCACACAAAACCGGCTACTAATGATGTTCAGAACATGTTTTTCTAGGTAAACAAAACATAAAAAATCTATTGGGGCACTTTTGGAATTGAACCTAACATGTGTTTTTTCATGGTCATGGCCACTATCCACTAGGCCATGGAGGCGAAGTCGGCGCGCGACGCGGAACTTGTATACGAATGTGAGACTGTCGGTGGTCGGCAGCCGCAATTTTTTCAACGAATTTTCGTATTTTTCCATCAAATTTTCGTAGAAAAACGAGTTTTACTTTTTTTCGACAACTCGCCCAAATAAGTGAAACATATCATTTTGTAGAGAATTTTTTGCTGATTCAGATTATGTATTCAGCTCACCCGCAACTATACCTTTTTCTACCTCAAATTTTCGAAAAACTGCAAAAATTCCGATGCACGCCTTATTTGAATGGTAAAAAAGGTGACTTAAAAGTTTCAAAAACTTCTGCAACTTTGCATAGATGAAGTATAAAGGCCGGTTTATCATTTGCAAACAAAAAAATCAGGGGTCATCGCTGAAAATTTTTTGTTATTTTAATTGCAAGTTTGACTAAATATTTCTAAAAATCGACAACTCGCCATGAAAATTCAAATACACCGTAGTATTGGCTATCTAACTAGCTTTCAGAATCAATATCTAACTTACCCGCAACTGGGTACTCCCGAGCCGTGAAATGAGTTTTTCTGCGAGCTACTTGTATTTTCTCAACTTTTCACCAAAACTATTGGTTTTCATGAAAAACTATCATGATTTTCGAAATCTACGTAGTCGATTACGTAGTGACACCTAATTTCATAATCATTGGTTCACCCGATTTCGAGTTACACGCCTTCAAAGTGCGCAATCACCCCCCAAGAGAAAAAATAATAGGCCACGCCCCCTTTCATTGCGGTGCCTATTTGTAAGACAAAAAAAGTGAGACGAGAAATTAGAATGATCACTTTTTGACACCAAAATGAGCGTGCATTCCAAGAACCAACGATGTTCCACCGTCAGCGATGATCGTCTGTCCGACGATGTACTCCGAAGCCTTTCGGTCGGCGAGGAATGCGATGACAGAAGCGAGATGTTCTGGTTGTCCACAATAACCTGCTGGAATGCAATGAGAGATCTCTCCCATCGAGTTATAAAACTTGACGGATTCGTCAGAACTGAGTCCTCGTGCAGCTGTCGAGAATCCAGTATTGACTAGTCCAGGTTGGACAACATTGATACGAATGCCTTCCGAAATCAAATCGATTGCTGCACAACGAGAGTATTGGTCGAGAGCTGCTTTGGCACTTGAGTAATATACGCTTTGTGGTTGCTGAAAATATTTTTTATTTTAAAATATATGCCCTCATTTTGGATTGCTCACTGCAGATGGTCCCGCTCCGATGCTGGAAATGTTCACGATTTCTCCGCGAGATTTAGCCAAATGTGGACGAGCTTTTTGTGTCATCTCAACGACACTTTGAAGGTTCAATTGAAACATTTTCTGCATATTCTCGATAGTGCAGTTGGTCCTGGTGTTTCCAGAAGAATCCGGAATGTTGGCACCGGCGTTGTTGATCTGAAATTAAGTGCCTTACAAAAAATCAGGCTGATTTAAAACTAACGAGAATATCAATTTGTCCAAATTTCTTCAAAGTCGAAGAAATAATCAGATCCTGTCCTTTAGCAGACGTAATGTCGGCGACAACAGCGTTAATATTGGCTTCTTTGACTCCAACCTTCAGAACCGCTTGCTTGGTTTCCTCAAGTCTTGCCGAATCTCTTCCAGTAATTGTAACCTTGGCACCTTCCGAGGCCAGAAGGACGGCAGTAGCACGTCCGATTCCATTGGATGATCCTGAAGTGTCTTTATGAATGAGTGAGAAATGAAAAAAGGTACTTACCGGTGACGATGGCAACTTTACCAGAGAAACGAGCCATTTCAAGAGCAGTTGATTCAGATGAACTCAAATCTGTGTTTATCATGCTCGTCCATGATCCTTTTATACCAAAGAGGTAAGAGAATGAGAAACGCAGACGTTCAAGTCACATTCATTTTGTGACAAACCAGAAAGCTGAAATGATCTTTACTCATGGAGAAGTGAAAATAGGAAAAAGAGATCAGAAAATGCGATTCAAATTTATCATGAAATTATGCTCTTGTCATCATAAAAGCTGTAAAGACCAAAAAGATCATCAGCTGTCTAAATGGAAGAGATGTATTACTCTAGCCGTCTATTTCTCCTTTTCTTGACCTCTTGTATACACACAAAATTTTGTGACTGGGTCAAAAGCGTAATGTTTGTGAGAAGTTTGATTGTATCTGAGCTCAGGTTGGGCAATCAATTTACTCAAATTGGAAAAGCTGCCATTATTATTGGTTCCTCATTTGGAATTGAAAAAGAAACAGCTCCACTATCCGCAGGAGAAAGTGACTGTGATCGGAAGAAGTGAGGAAAGACTTCAAGGAACCAAGAATACGTTGACTGATGCTGGAATCCCGGAATCCAACTTCTTGATCGTTGCTGCTGATATCACTGCTTCTTCTGGGCAAGATTCTCTAATCTCCCAAACACTCGAGAAATTCGGAAAGTTCAACATTTTGGTGAACAAAGCTGGAGCGGCTGTTCCAGAGGCCGGAAAACAGTTTGGAGTAAATGAAGAAATCGAAACTTTTGAGCAAACCAAAAGGGCTCAACATTTGGCTAAAACCAACAGAGATTACATTTTAGCAAAACATCGTCTAAATTGGTTGATAACTAAACATATATCCTTAACAGTCCTTAACAGCTCTTAACCGACTGTCATCTCAAATTCTCCCAGCATATCAATAGAATCTCCTCCCTCGCTCATCTCAGATGCAAACAACTCCTTAAGTGTTTCAATTCCAAATCCCCAGAATTTTTGCCTTGCCCTCTTCAATTGTTATGTCTTACCAATGTTTGTTTATTCAAAAAGGGTAAAAAACCACTAACACTTGAATACAGAAAAAATAGAGACTAATGGCTAAGACGGCAGTAAAAATTAGGAGACGAAAAACGGGAAGGGTAATACTTCATTATTGTTCGGCCGTCTTCTCTTCCCCTCCCGAGTCTAAACTTTCTAGGAAATTTGAATATCCGCTTCGAATTTTCTCCAAAACAGTGCTTCAACGTTGTAACATTTCCTTCTCTTCACCCACGGGTTCGTCCTATCCCTCCAGACTCCTAACTCTCAATTGTATCTCCATTAGACATAGGCGCCTCAAAGGTCAACTTATCCATCTTTACAAGATGGTTCTATTCAACCTATATCCCTCTCCCCAACTCGCACTTCCGACTTTCTAACTCTGCCCGTCGCCCAATGACCTTAATTTGTATCTCCCCATATCAATGACTTCTTCTCCTACTCCATCCCCTACTGGAATGCTATCACGGCTAATGTTACTCAATTTCTTCTCCCGTCCCAGTTTGAGCTTCTCCTTGATTCTTCCATTGCCCGCTACTAATTCCACTCTTCTGGTTTTAGTCTTCTTTTTATTTTTAAAGTCCCTATTATCTCTTCTTGTAATTTAACTCTCATTTAATATTTAGTTCCCACTTTAAGCGCTCCTCGTGAGGGGAGCTGCTTTCCACTCTTGTGTAATTTAAATGCTGCCTTGTGGAATAAATCAAATCAAATCAAACAGTTCGGTTCTAATAGAATAGGATCCATTTTGTTCATCATGCTGGACCCCGATTCTCTTCTAAATACACCATCTGAAAGAATATCGCTGGCGTCGCCCAGCTAACAATCAAATGTAACTGGTTCACTCTCTAACACGATTCTTATGTTTCGTCTGACTTCGCAACCAAGTGGCAAAACTTTTTTTTATCATCGATCCATTTTTGTTATTGTACAAATTAAAAGAAGAAATAGGAAATTTCTAAAAGCAGGAGAAGAAAGAAGAAGACAGCATAAATAAATATGAGATCAAGATTTGGATGATTGGTAGATTTGAAAACCCGCTATATCTGATATCTCAGATGCTATGGTTGCTGGCTGATGAGCACGGAGAAGCACATTCGGTTTTTGGTTGATTGTGAGAGTCCGAGTTGAGAGCCTCCTGAAGATTCGGGGAAAATGAGACAAAGAGAAAGGGATGTTAACTTACAGCCAGGAATCCCTTCTTCATGTTCTGAATGATAAACTGAACGAACTTGAACCACGCGTGGGTGATGTGCTTTTCAACGGTCTGAACCTTCTTGAGACCTCCACAGATGACGTATGTGCCTAAAAATAGATAATTCAGAGAATACTGATAATTCGCTCCAAGTACCTTTTGTGTCCTTCAGAAGAGCAGAGACGACTGAATCCAAGAGACAGTTTTTGACACAGAGCCAGTTCTCTGCCTGGAACCAGACCTTCATGCGAAAGTGCATGGCTCCGAGTTGGAGGGAGAGATCCTGAATCTCCTCGATGTAGTTGTGATCCATCAGCTTCGAGATGACCTGGAAATAGGAAAATAGTAACTTTGGCCTTAAGAAAAGGGTGCCTCTAACCTTGTTGAAGAAGCAGTTGACTCCATCAGCCACCGATCTGGCTCTGTTCATTCCGTTCACATCCTCTGTTGTGTAGTTTCCACTTCCCAAGAAGCTTCCTGATTTGCACTCTGAAATTTCGAAAGTTAGCGAATTGCTTCCAGGAACAATACGAACCAAGAAGTGCACGGAATCGAGTTCTGTTGTCGTTGAGAAGTCTGGCGACCAGTTCACATCCGATGTCGGATTGGGTGGAGGCTCTGAAACTGATGGAAACTTGTACAAAGCTCTAGAAGATCTCTTACTTTTCCCAACTGGCACAGATGCATTGTCTTTCAGCAATGCTCAGATTTATAGACTTTGGACAGACTGATGGTGAGTCTGGTGATGGAGATGTTTGTCTGGTTTCACGGAACGGAAGATCCATTTCTGAAAAAATATGTTCAAATGAAAATGATACCGGAACTGAATATAGGTACAAAAAAGGAAGTGGAAGAGGGTTGGGTCTGGAACGGCGGTGAAAACAAAAATAAAAATAAATGAAAAAACGAAATTTCGCGGTCGAAAATTTACGACTTTTCGGAGAATGAATATTTTAAATTTTCAGGAAAACAAGTAAAAAATATAAATATGAAGATGGGAATTTTGAACGATCAGAGATGATGTTTTGGGTAGTTTGTGGACTCTGCAAAACATATAGAGAGACACCAGCTGAAAATGAAAGGAAAACAAATCATCTGGAGGTGGTAAGAATAGAAGAGTCTAAAATTAAACTTCTCAATCACCCTTAGGAAAAAATAAAATAGAACAGCAAAAAAACAAGGGGATCTCCGGATATCTGTCTACCAAATTTCCTTCTCCTCCTCATTTCTTCACGCTTCAAGAACACGCCGTCTGAAACCAAATAAAGGATTCAGAATAAGAAGAAGAAGAAGAAAGATTCTGAATTTCCCACGTCACATACATGCCGTCGCTCAAGTGGCAAATGCAGAAATGAAAATAAGAAGAGAAGAATGGGAACATTGTTTGGGTAACTGAACACTCATTTGAAAATACTCCAGACATTTATGATTCTCAGAAATGCATTCAGGAAGTTAAGAGTGGGTTCCTGGTGTTCAGACAGTCTCTCTTGGGGCCACCTACATCTGGGACTGTCTGGATAGTTCACTGTTTTCGAGTGGGTGAAGGGATGGGATAGACGGAAATCAGAAATAAGGGAATTTGAGGAAAAACAACAGAGCGTGCCAGTGACCCTGGGCTGAGAACATCTTTATATAGACATCAGAAAAATAGGATACTTAATATTACGTCCGGATGGCTTGGGTACAAATGAAAAACGATACAGATATTTGCCTAGACATCCTTATTCAGCCTCTCAATTTTTCCTGAAAATGCGATTTTTCGACATTCTGAAAATGCGGACACGACTAATTCTGTCAGACGAGATCGCCCTATTCCAGACATCATCCGAACATTTCTTAATCAGTTTCCTCATCTCAATTTCCGGTGCTGGCCTTACTGGGGAAATCCTATTCAAGTTTCCCACACTTCATCCCATAAAAAATTTGTTGTTTTCTCTTGCATGTTTTTTTTCTTTTTTTCGATTTCGATGCTGTCAAAAACAGGTCAGACACTGAATTGTGGAGAAGAATGCTAATTTATGATTAGTTTATGACATTTTAGACGAAGAAATCGAGAAAGGGGCAGAACACACAAGTTGGAATGAGTCAATACTGAAATTCCGAAAAGATCATTGAGAATCTCTCGGATTTCCGGAGAGCGAACGAGGAACATTCAGAACGTGTCTGAAGTCAAATGGAAAAAAATGAACAAACTACAGGCCGGTGAGTGTGAACTGAAGTTATTTTCGAATGGACCGGAAGGCCAAGGAGAACTTCTTCAGGATATTATGAACTTTCTGTTCGTCGCTGGCACAGAGTCTAGACTTGAGGAAAGAATGATGGGAAGTTTAGAAAAACAGTCTCAGTGGGAGCACCTGTGACGTGGAAGGTTTTCAAGTACTGAAAACCCCATACTTACCAACAATCTCTCTAGCGAACCAGGGCTACACTCTGAACTTAATAGTGAGTTCCAAGAATCTGCCTTACTTGGAAAACTTCCTGATGTAATCAAGAAGACTACAGTAACCTTAGACTCTCATTTTGCGAAAAAGGGGCTCTGTTGGCAACTATTCATAAGATCTCTGAATTTCTGAAACTTTGTAGCTGCCCACCAGAATACCCGATCTACAAATTTCGACCTCTAAATATTTACATTTCATTCTAGATGAGCAAAACAGCTCCAGAATCCGAGAAAAAGAAGAAGATATTCGGGATGGTGACAAAAGTTCAGTGAACATTCGGGTCAGTGAGCAAATGAGAACAAAAAGGAAAATGAAGAAGCGAGGGAAAAGAAAGGAGAAGATTTTTAAAAAGCACGACGATGGGCAGGAAAAAAATGAGCAACAAGTGGTCGGCTAAGCTTGGAAAGAGGAACATTTTAAAACAGCGGCCAATTCTGATTTCATGTTTTTTTAAAAATCTTATCTACTGGCAAAGATCACCCATAAGGACAGCTTCCTTAATTTTTAATTTTTTAATTTTCCCACAAAACTCATTTCGCAGAACAGAACAAAAACAACAGCGGAGCCAATTTGAAAATGGGATGAATGACTAACGGAATGTCCCCAAAATTTTTTCCACCATTGTTATTTCCCTTCCGTCTGTTTTTTTTTGAAAAAGAAAAAGAACTCATGGAGGGAATTTGAATTTTAGATGGCACTTGAAGACTTGGAGGTGGGATAGATCCCTTTTTGAATTTTGAACGATATGCAAATGCGCTCTATTGGAACAAAGATCCTTTTGTTCCAAAAAAAGGTTACGAAACTTTCCGGCTACAACGAAACATCCCATGGAGCTCATTGTAAGATCACGGAGTCTAGAATGACTAAGGAAGGAACCCTGGAAAAGGAGAAACGAAACTCAAAATAGGCAAAATGTGAATCCGAGAAGCTTTTAGACAAATCGAGACAACTAGATCTTTGTCATTTGAGAACTATTTCTTTGTTTCTTTTTTTTGGGAAAACTAAAAAGATGAAGACACAAGGTCCAAGATTTTCAACTTGGCAAAACTTCAAAGCTTTTAGAAACTTCAGGAAATTCTTAAAATTTCAAAAAGAACATTCTGAAGATGTCTCACAAATTACCTTCGTTTTTGGTAAATGGATGATTCAAAACATTGAACTTTTGCAAAATAGTCTGAGGAACGCCGAAATACTTTCTGAATACATATGACTTTTATAAACAAGGCAAAAGTCCTGAAAAACTGATTTTTGAATAGGTGGGAATTTGAGAAAAGAAAAGAAAATGTTCGTTAATTGTAGGGTCATTTAGACGAAAGAGTTTAGTCGTCGCACGTTGAATTCAGAAACAAAAAGTAGTCTATGTGTCACCTACGCACATAGACAAAATACACAAGTTCTTGGAACACAATAGGGATACAAAACGACAGATTTTGTATTCAAACTACACATTTCTCCTATCTACAATAACATATGAATTTATGAATACGATTTCTCATAAAAATATGGATCATGCGATTTCCGATCAGTTGATCTCTTTTTGACAAATAGAAAAAAAGGAAGTATTCAGGTTAATGAGTAATAACTAATCTTAATCTCTCTCACTTGTCACCTATTATCAGATGATGTATTGTCTCCGTTGAAAAAGTGGGGGGAGAATATGAAGAAGAAAAATAAATTCTGATTTGTTACTTCGTGTCATTAACGGGTGTTAGTCAGATATCCTAAGACGTTAGCGGGGATTAAATTTGTTCCTGATGGTTTGAAGGGATTCAAGAATAATTTTGAACTTTTTTAGGGAGAGACTTAAGAATGGAAGCTATACGTAGCTCAAATTGTGACGCAAGGTCTGATTCTTCCAGTAGACCGATTTCCAACTGACTAATCAAGAGAGGTTACGTAACTGAACTTTGGAGTTTTTACAGGATTTTACAGATTTAGTTGAAACCCGTAGACTTAGAATTGAGATAACAAGGGAAATACCTATTTAGCAGGATGTTTAAAAAATTAATGTCTTTGTTAAGATAGCCAGGAAAAAAGTGCCAAACCATTGAGTAATTAGCCGCGGAAACACGAAACATCGTTTGAAAATAAAAACTGATGAATCATTCTGTCTCCTAAAAAAGAAACTCAAAATCTATTGGACCTCTTACTTCTTATAGATCCTCAATATTTACTCACTAAGTTTCTTAATATTCCCAAAAACCTTGAAAAACTTTGCTAGAAGTGTCTGAAGATACTCAAAGAAAACGAAATACGGAAGAACTCAATGTAGCTCCGCCCACTTTCCCTTGAACATTCCCTGAGGTCTAAGTTCAACTCAAAGAACTCGTTTGAAATCAGCTAATGAGTAGGCGTAAAGATATCATTCTTGTGATCGAGATGAAAGATTTTCAAGGTGACAAAAGGGAAGTTGAAGTGACTCATTAGAAAAGCGGACTCGAGGGGTTGCATGGACCACAAAAACAAAAGTCAGACAGAAATTCGAGTACAAAAAGTGACAGGATAGTTGAATCAGAAGAAGTGGACACAGGAGAAGATTGTTTGTGAGGGAAAAAGTGCTGGATATTGGAGAAGGTTATTGAGGGAGGATGGAGATATTCTAGTACAAAAATATATGCTCTGATGGGACGCTTTTCTTAAAACGTCTGGTTTCAAAACTATGAAATGTACTTATGAAATGGAATTTGCAACTGATGTCCCGACGATTTGAACCTATATATAACCGAGTTCATATTATTTCTTCCGCACGACCAATTCGTTAGATCAGTTAACGGATGACGAATGTGTCTCGAAATTTCGAAACTTGAGTAGACAACATTATTTTCACCGGATTAAGTTCGCACTCTTCAATAAATCCTCTTTTCAAATCAAAACTATACAAAGTTCCATAAAAATAATAACATTTTCTTCCAAAAACCTCCACCAACGTCTTCGTCGGTCTCTGATCGGATAAATATCAACTTAAATAAGTTATCAAGACGTTTGATCCTTCACGAAATTTCGAAATGCTGTGGTACATTTGAATGAATTATGATGATGATGTTTTGGTGGGACGTCACATGAAGCTACATTTGGCCCTATTTTGGATATTGAAGTTTCTATTAATAAAATGAGAAGAAGATGTGGGTGGGTGCACACGTCTGGAACGTACTTTTCCTATCTGGAGATGTCTCCAAAACTGAAAGGAGCAAATGTGTAAGAAGACTCGAAAAGTTTCCATTTCTAAGATGCCGGAAGCAAATGTGAGTTGAAAAAAGCGCCGAAATTAAGTGCAAGATTCTTGAAAATGTGCAAACTAAGTGGAACGAACCAATGAACACAAATTGCATGTTTGATGAATATGAAAGGAAATGCGTGTATTCTGGATGCACAAGTAGGTCATTCATCTTTTTTTCTACATGCAAACATGCAAAATGCATTTCAGAATCCCAGGAACGATGAAGTCAGAATGTGGCAGAAATTTGCAAAGGAGAGCTTAAAAGAATTCGTTTTGAATTTAAACAGAATTCAGATGACGTGCCCTCTTCTCAACATTTTCTTACCCACTCGATGTGCAAGAAGCGCAATGTTTATTTACTGGAATATGGAGGAATAAGAAGGAAAAAAGAAGATCCGTCTTCTACTTATTTTATCTAGTCTACTCACACATTTTTCTAGTCTTTATTCCCCCCGAATGAAACATTTATTTGATCGAATTCTGTGGGAGAAAAAAATGGAGAAGGAAACGCTTTTGATTGGATAACTCTGGTTCTCTGGTTCAAGAAGAGGAAAGACTTGAAGAGTTGGAAATGAGTTAAAAAAGTGCATAGGAAAAACAAGCAATTAGACCGAGCAAAGTAGGAAAAGCAAATGGCAATTTGTTTTGATGTGGGTGGCCATGAAGAGTTGGAAATGTTTCCTTTTAATCCACATGGAGAAAAAGAGCACTTTCTTTGCGAATTGATGCTTCAATATGGAAATTGGGTCATTTGAATATATGCATTTGAGCTACTTAGTTTCGGTGTTGGACACAAATAAGTTCTCAAGGGTTTCAAGGCACCAGAAACTCTCAAATTATATCATAGGGAAAGGTTGGGATGTGATCTACGAATTAGAAATTTCGAAAATTACAGGGTACTCCAGAATATGCAAACGGAAGTATTTTAGTAGTCTAACTAAACTTTCACTGGGTCAGGATTTCGAAAATCAAAAATGACTAAAATATAGGTGAATTCAGTTTGACTTCAAATTTTCAGATTTTATGAAGAAAAACGGCTCAAATTTGAAAACAGATCTATTCTTGATGTCTATCAAGCGTTTCTCACTCCGATTATAAGCCTTAATTAGAAAACAAGGGAAAGTGAACTTTGCAAAGTGATGTGATACGCTTGGATAAAATTTCTTCGGAATTCGGCAAAAAAGACATTTACAAATGGAAAGGATAACTGAAAGTAGTGGTTAGAGAACTTCAGTAATGTACAGATCACTTTTCGTGTTTTGTATTAGCTATTTTTGAGAAAGAACAATTTCGAGAAATTGATATTTTTCTGAAGACTTCCGCTTTCAATTTTTTTTGAGGTCGAAAAACAGGATCAAAGTAAATACCGGTTGTTTTCAGCCATCAAATTTTCAGAAGCGGAGGGTGTTTCCCCAAAAAAAAACCAAAGTACCAGTAGACATTTGGTCTGGGTCAACTTTGATTAAAACAGAGAGAATTGTACTTTAAATTTTGCTCTAATGAAGCTAGGAGAAGTCACGTCTTCAGAATCGGTTGTACTCTCGGTTTCTCATCTCCGGTTCGTCATTTTTTTGCTCCTTCCCCGAAAATTTCGTCATTTTTGGTCACCCCACGCCGTCAAATGAATTTCGCGGAGCCGCCGCCTGTGCTCAAAGCTCGGACTCCATATCTCTATCCAATTTTTTGTGTCGAATTCAAATAGGAAGTCCCCCAAAAAATGAGACCAATACACGCAAGAGAACACTCGTGAATTTCGAGAAATTCAGAGTCAGAAGAATTGTATTTGGAAAAAAATGACAAAAATAGACGAAAATATTTTGGTGGGAGGGAAACAAGAAACTTTGGGGCATATGTGTTCCAGGTCGAATATCGAATTCCCAAGAGAAGAAAACGAAGGAAAATGAAGAAAAAGAAGACGATTTGTCAGATGAGATTATATGGAACAAAGTGAGAAAAAAAACTTCTTTTGTTTCCACGGAGAATTGAAGACGTTACAGCTATCATATGATGTTTTCTAAAATAGAGGAACAATGATTCAGAAATCGAAATATATCGGCATCTGGAATTCTTCGATTGAATAATGTATTCGCAAAGAAAACGTAATCTGTTTATGAGTAATATTATAAATTGCATCTAATTTCGAATATCGTAACAGTAGTAACCCAACAAACTCCATACAAAAAAAGACTGTGAGAAGAACAAAAGTTACTAAAAATAAAAATGAAAAGGTGCGAACGGACAACCTCAAGTGTCCGCTCTTTAAAGTGAGGATAAAAAATTTGATTTATTGACAAAGGGATTTTGTTTCGGTGGATTGCAACCAATACAATTTGCAAGAAGACGGAAGAAGAAAAACAAAGATCCTTGCTCGTTGTAGTGGAATTTCTTCCGACGAAATCTGCATAAATTAGATCATTTGAAAAAAAATCTTCCGTTGCGGGGAATCGAACCCCGGCCTTATGGGTGAGAGCCATAAATCCTAACCACTAGACCACAACGGAGAGTGATTGAAGTAAGTTGGAAGGGTAAACACATAGATGATGGTGGTATATATCACTGGTATCAATGATGAGAGAGTGTGTTTCAAGTGGGCGAAAGAAAAAAACTTTTTTATTACAAAAGAAAAAATTCTGTCGATCATAAATAAAAATTTGGACAAACTAGTTAAAAATTCAAGTTTAGAAATTCCTTGTCGGGAGAAGTTACCAAAATAACTTCCAATAATTGTGTTTCATAAATATTTTTGGACAATAAAAATCTTTGTTCTTTTTTTTTCATTGTTTCTCTTCGTTATGAAATTATCTTGGAAATAATTTTTTTACCACAAAATCTTCCATTCAAGAATAACTCGTTAGACAAAATCCAAAGCCCCAGGGGAATTCGTGAATCCTCGTTAGCAAAGAAGTTACAAAATTCCAACATGGCAAGTAACTCAATTTGGCAGATTCCTTCACCCCAGGTTGCCGATTTCTTCCGACATTCTTCTTTGTGGTTCTTGCGACATTGCGCTTCTCTTTCCGCAAGCTGTGTAAAATGACTTGCGGCGCATCATTGCACTATTGACAGTGGCCTATCAGCGGTTCCATGGTGTAGCGGTTAGCACTCAGGACTTTGAATCCTGCGACCCGAGTTCAAATCTCGGTGGAACCTATCCCGTTTTTGTTGTTTTTTACAGTCTGGTTTTTTGATCAATGAGGTTTTATGCAAAACCGTCATTTTGAAATACAGCGAAGTGGGTTAATTAAGACATATGAATTATCTCATTTTTTGTGTCATTTCGTCCATTTGATGACCTTCTTATAATCACTTTGATGCGTCAACCAGTTAAGAAACCCCATTAAAAGAATAGGTTCCCATACACAAATCACCACACCACATCGTAAAATAAAACTGAAACTGGGCAATAAATTGTCTCAGTCAGGCGGTCAGCTCGCCTAAATCTCGATATAAATGTCACTTGCATTGGAGATGAAAAGAAGAATATTCCAAGTTTTCCTTTTTAGTCTCAAGACCATCGGCCACCCGCTCATTTTTTGTGCGAAATTCAAACCCGACACATTTCCACACGCGTATTAGATTTCGCGAACAAAGAGCCACCCGATGCTCTTCTGCCATTGACCGGCACTCTTCATTTCACCATATAATCTTATTTTTTTTCCGCTTCTGATCCGGAATCCAGAAGTGCATCGAAAGCTGTCACAAAGCTGTCTCATTCTACATTCATACCCATAACGTGTAATGGGTTCCTTCTCTCTCTTTTTTGGTCCGTTTTTTATGTTATGATGGAGAAATGATGATGATGTTGTTGACGGCAACGTATCCATTTTTCAGATAGAGGTGGAGAAACATTCACAGGCATTTTTGGGGCGTTTCATGAGGTGGATTTCTTGTAATTATCCAGTTCAAGTCATTTTATCAGATTTCTTTTCAATCCAGACTTGGCAAATCCTGGTCGGACCAGTGAAAAATGCCGGCCCGGATAAGGAAAAATAGAGACATTTTTCGAAAAATTTTGACAATTTAAAAATTGTTTTGTAATTTTTCGATTTTAAAATGATACAAAATATTCAATCAACAAAAAAATATGACTTATTCAGGAAATACCTGATTTTTTTACTCCAGAAATCCGGATCCGGGCCGGGCTGACAGAATTTCTGATTTTGGACCCGTCCGGCCCGTAGCATGTATGTTTCAATCTAGACTCTGGGTTGTTCCAAAGAAATCCATTTATTTTTTTTACCTGAAAATCTGAAAACCCATTGTTCGACTCAGCTCCCGATGTTTTCCCCCTTTCCATTCTCAACCTCTTCAAACAGGAAGTTGCACACTTGAACGGGAGTATGAAGTATGTATTTTGATAGTATTGGGTGGGAAGTAAAAGTATGTACTTCTCCCTCATTCACTTACCTATTCTTCTCCCATTGTGTTCTCTCCGGTCAAGATTGATTCGTATTTACATAAACATATTTCATGAATACCAATAAGTTTGAGAGGTATAACTGTCCTGTTCTATCTCCCAATCCCATTTCGTCCTTGATATGTGTTGTGTTCCTCTTCTTTTTTTAACCAAAAAGAAGAATCTGTTTCAGTTTGAACCAGAAACCAGTTATCCAAATGAAATCCTACTGAGATCTCATCTTATTGCGCCATTACTCGGGGGGACTTCTTGGAAAGTAAAACCAAAAGTTTTCGCACTTTCTCTCAGTTGATTGACTTCCTTATTTTCTTCTTTTTTTCGGTCCGTCCATCATCATTTTTCCTTCATCATTACATATTCACATCTGTCAAAATTGGGTTTTCTCTTTTGGTTTTGGTCATTTTGAACCGACAGAGAAGCTTTCGGATTGAATTTCGTAGTTGATTTTTGACACATTTTTGACCAGGGAACTTACTGGCCTCGAGTTACTTCAAAAAGTCTGAGGGATTGAACTTTTAAACATCAAAACACGTCGGGACTAGAATCGAATTATTGTTTTTGAATGTAGTTCAAGGCATTTTTATGGTCCATGAGAAAAAGGAATATTGATCTCGTTCTCCAGATTTTTATACAGAATCCCAATGTTCTTCCCGATCTTCATTCTATTTAGTAACATTATTTATTTACGTTTGAACCTTCTTCTCCTTCTTTTCTCTACTTTTGCCATCTGCTCACCGATTTGTTTGGATTTCGGATTAAAATGTTGTTTCTGGAGTGAAGATTTGCCATTCGACTCGTAGACGAACCACAAAAACTGGAAGGTTTAGAATATCATGTTTCCGAATGTTCCTGGGTATACTGTAGTTCTAAAGCATCCCACTCACTTCCTCCAATATCGTTCGTTCGATCTTCGGCTCTTACGATCTTCTTCTGGTAATCGAATCTTTGGGTGTGTAATTCGATAACCCGTCACTTTTTCATTCATTCTACAAATACCGAACCAATAAAATGAGAATATATATCTCAGTGGTCAAACAGTTTTCTCTTTTTGTTTGTTGTTCCTTTTGAGCCCTGCTGTCATCTACACGTCAAATTAGCGTTGCTCCTGTTGAGGCGAAGAAATGACCCTTTGAGTACATATGATACTATGACGAACCAGATGGGTAATCTTGGTTATCTTTATGGTTGTCCGGATATTGAACTGTATTGAAATTCTCTGAATGTTTCCAAATACCAAACTTTTGAGAGTCCGTACGACCGTCATGTTTGTTTTTTTTTTGCGGTAAAACTTCCAACAAACAAAAAGAGACTCTGCAGCTACAAAACGCACTACACATATGTGACTTTCAGAAAGTTGATTATACATATTTTCATAAGAAGGTTTACAAACTTGATTTTCCGATGTACATCTATTAGAGGTTTTCTGGAACCTAAAATAAATTACAGTGTAAGGTCTCTATCTTGATCTTGTCTGATGCTCACAGCTCTTACCGACATGGAAACCTAAGCATTCAGGTGGTTATCCATCATGCTTGTGTACATTTTCCCGCATGCCCTATTCAAGGTTTCAATACCTTTTTCGACACGGGTCAAATGAGTTTACACTTTTGTTGCCATTTCATCGGATTCTCTATGTATTCTATTCTTCTTCCAGTTACCTTTACAACGGGGGTCTAAGGGGTCAACTTCTTCTTTCTCTTCTCCCAATTGTCCTCTCTTCTCCACAACTGTCCGGCGTCAATTATCGCTCGAGTTGCAACCAACCAACCGGGTGTCATTTTCTGGTAATGACTGACACAGAATGACTGAGGAGAGTGAAATCCTTTCAACCACTTTGTGGTTGTCTGACCTTTTTGACAGAATTTGTTCGAATTTTAAATGGAGACAACGACAAAGTATTCGATTTGAAAATTTCAAAAAGAAATTGATTATCTTTTCGGCTCAGCGACGTTTCGAAATTGCGACGTTCCAAAAGCAAAAGGTTGCACTTGTGAAATATCGTACTTTCGATATATCACGCTTGCGAAACGTCACACGTTCAAAACGTCACACTTTCGAAACGTCACACTTTCGAAACGTCACACTTTCTAAACGTCGTGGAGCCGTCATTCCAAGAATGGTGAAAGTTTAAGAGTTTAAACATTCAAAGTGCTTCATTTCCAACCTCTTGGTTTTTTCTAATCGGATTAGGATTAGGGAGAGACGAAGCTATTCTTCGAGTTTCATTTTGTTTTCAGTAACATCTTTTGGAAACCGCCAGTAATTTCCAATTAATACTTGTACACATATCGTATGTCGAAGATCCCAAAATTTGAAAAAAGTTGCTCTATCAAATGGTTCAAAAAGTTCTATACATCTTTTGTTCCATCTCCAGTCAACATAAAAACTCAGAATTCAAATCCCTGCCAAAACTTCTCATGTCCTTCCCTATTTTTTCTCAGCTGCGTCCATCATCGCATCTTCCTTCCTGCCCACCTTTACCGTATAAATAATAACACGTTCTTCATCATCTTTTTTTCATTCTTCTCGCTTTTTTCATCCCAACCTACCTATTACTGTGGCGGCCATCCATTTCTACTACAAGCCATCCCTCTCTCATCGTCCGCTAAAGTTTTGGTCGGTTTTTCGTTTTAAATTGGCGGCTTGACTTTTCTCCCACAGACACACCGCTCCCGTTTTTACTACAAATCCGGATGAGATATCCAAAATGGGAGTAGTAATGAGAGGAATTGGAATCTTCCTTTTGTTTTTCAACGATTTCTCTGTAGTACAGTGTCACTGTCTCTTGTAAATACTTATGACACAGACCACATGCTCTATTTGCTCGAATGTTGATCTTATACTCTTGTTAGTTCTCTTTCGGTTCCCGATAAAAAACGAGATTTGTCAAGTGATTTTTGATGTGGTGCCATGTCTACTCTACCGATGTAAACAATGCTCACACTCCTTGATGGTTTTGCGGATCATTTCACTTTTTTCTCTGGATGGCAACCTGAGATTCTTTAGCGTTCTAGAATCTGGCGCAATCTCAACTTTCCGAAACCCCAGGATTCTCTCAAACCTTGAAAACTGAACCGATGTGTAGGCCAAGGATATAAGAAGTAATAAAAAAAGTTGTGGTATTCATGACGTGGGGTAATTAGCTAAAAGTTGAGAGCCATTAGAATAAATGTTGCCTTTCGATTATTTTTAGCGTTGGAAAATGTTTTTAGAACTTAGCTGAGGTTCTATTTTGGGAACATTATTTTGGAAAGTTTGTTTTTAGAAATATCGCCTTGTTGCAAAAAAAAAAAACATATATTGTACCAGATGTTCTTGTTCCAGCTGTTTCTATTCCAGCTGTTCTTTTTTTTAGAATTTTTCTTCCAGCTGTTCTTTTGAATATTCTGTTCTCATCTCACTCGAACTTCATCCACTCTTTTCTTCCAGTTGAATCGAATTCTCAAATGCAACATAACCATCAAAACTTCCTTGTAAACAAGAAAATCCAACTGCAATTATTTGAATCCATTGAAACAAACCAATATATTTCTTCCTCGTTCTTCTCAAAATTTGTTTTCAAGATTTCTTATTTTTCAAGAATCCCTCTATTGCATTTCCATTTTCAAAATTCTTCTGGCAGGTAGACCACCCTCCTACTAGTTATTCCTTTAGTTTTCGACTATTTCCCATCAATTATTTATATTTTCTACTCATCTTCTTCTCCCAACATTTTCTTCTCACGACATGTCAACTTTCTAGAAACAACCTTCAGTTTTTCAGCACAAAATGACATCGTCGAGCATTCTGATTCTTGCGTTCACAGTTTTCCTTTTCTCCATCAATCCGACCACTTCAGAAGTCACAGAGTCATCCGGTAAGTAGTTTAAAGACCAAAAAAAGGGAAAGGATTTCGGTTTCGAATGAATTGAAAGCGAAGTTTCAATTGACGAAAAGAAAAAGAGAGGTTCAAAGTTGGATTGAAATGGATAATTGAGTTTTATTATCTTTGGATCTGCTAATAAATTTACTATAGGTTACCGTATTTACTATTATAGACCGGCATGCCGGTTTAACTTACGTGGTCCCTATTTTGATGGCGGTTTATTAGAGAGAGCCGGTCTATTTTTCAAAGAGCCAATTTATCAAGAAATTAACCAAAAATTGGTGCTTTTCTATTGAAAATATGTATGATGAAGCCTTTTTCGAGTAGTTATGAGAGGAAAAGACCATCTAAATGATGTAAAATCCAAAATTTGTGTGAAAAACACTGGAAAAAAGTTGAAATTCTCAAGAAAAGTACATGCTATTTTTATTAATTTTTGGTATGCCTGTCTATTTGAGTGAATACGTTAGGTTTCTAAAAGCAGAGATACGAGACAAGGTTCAATTTTTTAAAACTTTGAACACAGTAATCAATTTTTCATTCCAGACATAAAACAGTCATCAGCTCAAGCAGTGGCTCCAACACCATTCCAAGTCGCCACATCTCCCCATCCATTTTCTCGTCAAATCGCTGCTCCATCGAGAATTCAACGTAGATCCATCACACCTGTCCCGATCCGTGCTCATCGCGTCTACCATCACTAATTATTTCATCTAAAATCTCTATGTTCTCTCTACACTTTCAGCAGGCTTTTCCACTTTATGCATTTCTCGGGTTATTCTACTTCACTGTCTTCTCGTCAGATTTCAATAAATTTATTTTCATTTTATTTGGAGACTTTCGAATTCTACAGAAACATCATTTAGCATTGCATATGAGTCAATCTCGTCCCATAATGTTTGTCGGATCGATCTTCGAGGTCTCAATTGACACAGTGGTAACTGAAAAAGTTGGTTGCGAATCTCCAGAATTGTCTCTTTGATATTGTCGATTCCTTTGTCGATAAGTTCTTCGTTCTGAAATTTTGGCTGCTCAAAAGACGTTTCTCATTTTAAAAAAAAGTCACCTCCAATGTCCAAAATGGCACATTTTTCATTGAATTTAACACAATAACGATTCCAGACCGACTTTTGATATCCAATCCCAATTCTACGAAATCCAGAAACTCGTCGGTCGATTCCAATATACCGTTCAAAATTTCCTTATTCGAGTTGTGGAAAACCTTTATAACATTAACTCTGCTCTGAAAATTTCCGCTATACATTTTTGATGAATATTCAAGGACACTTACGACCATTCGACATTTTATTTTGTTAACCAATTTTGAATCCTCCTTGCTAACCATTCTCAATGCTTCTCGCTGAAATACTCAATTTTACCGAGCCTCTTATCACTTACCAACCATTCCGAAAAGTTGACCGAACACAAGATCAATGTCTGTCCAAATTCTGACGACTTCGAATATCTCATCCGTAATCTTCCGAGCCTCTTTCTCTTTCCTATTCAATTTCATCAGTTTCTCTCTTCCTTTAATCATTTTTTCCAACTCCTCAACCAAACGTTTCTGATTTTCAATACGTTCTTCCTCGAACATCAATCGATTTTCTTCGTAAAGTTCTTTATATTCTTCAGCTTCTCGCTCTATCTCCTCCTGATGAGATATAAAATTTTCGATTTGGATTCTCTCGAATCTGAAACGTATCTTTGAAAATTGAGATCATAGAAATAGTTACTCACTCTTCCATAAAAAGTGTGCGGGTATCGGTGATATTTAACACAACTTCCGCTGCCAACTCAGCAAGAATCTCGTTTTTCACAATTAATCTAAAGAACAGTATTAGAAGAAGAATTTGAAAATTAAAAACCCACGTCTCCAGATCTTCCTCGTTACCTTCGTCTTCTATTGTCTGCATCCTACAGCATACTTCAGGAATTCATAGAAAATCTTCAAACCGAAAAAAATTGTTTGCAATGAACACTTTGGTTTCGTAAAATAAGAGTGAGTCATTTTTTTCCAAAAGATAACATAAGAAGGAGAGACCCTTAGATTGATAACAAATAACACAAAGAGGCTGAGGAAAAGAACATTTATTGATTATCAGTTAAGAAACACAAGTTAGTGGCCAAAGACGGAGTGTAGTTAGCTTATAACGGAATCTGATAAAAATCAGCACTCAATCATTTGCTGGAAGGATTTCTTCATAGCCATTGGATTTTGAATAAGTTCATTGACCAATGAATGGCATTCGGATGTGACAGAATCGATTCTAGTAAAAACTCCTTGCTCAATGATCTTGTTGAATTTCTAAAAAATTTATACCGAATAGTGTAAAGATTTCAGAAACTCACGACATCTTTGATCAGACTTCTTAATGCAGTTTCAACTTTTTTGAGAGTTTCGGACAGTGCGACAAAACCATTCTGCAAAATAAGACTTTTTCCATAATCTGCTCATGTTTGAAATCTTACATCCACATCTTTGTAGCATTTATCGTCAGCAACTGATTTCCATTTTCCCAAACTTGTTCTAGCGGTCATTAGATGCTTATCCAGTTGGTTTTTTGCAGTCAAAACTGTATTTAGTTCTATCTGAAACCATTCTGCGTTCAACTAATCGGATGTTCAGTTGTCTTACCAGCAAGCTTTTCTTGGTTTCCTCATCTAAGCTTTCTTTTTGTTCCTCGATGAAATAAACCTCTTTCATGAGTTCATACGAATCCTTGAAGCCGTGCCACTTGCTACCAGTTTCCAAGATAATTTTCTTCGTTCGTTTCACTTCTTCGATTTTATCAAGATTATCATGAACAACCAAACTTTGATCAAGTGTCTTTTGCAACTGACTTGCTTCTTCCTTGTGAGATTTCCCTGCTTCTCGAAGATTAATCTAGAAACTTATATCTGAAATTGAATTTATATTTTAAAAACTCACTTCAAACAGTTTCCCCATCTTTTCTCTCAATTCATTCTCTTCCCTCTTATTCTTCCTTTCCACTTCTTCCATTTCCATCTTATGCTTTCTCAACTCTTCTTCCCGCTTCCGCTCAAATTGTCTCACCTGATACTCTTCCTCTTCTTTTTGCCCACGCAAACGACTCATTTCCTTCTGGTGCTCTTGTTCTAACTTCTGAAATAAATATGTTAACAGTTTATCCAATTTTAAATGGTTCTTACCCTCAGCTCTTCCTTGTTCCTTTTCTCTTCTTCATAGACATTTGAAATTGCAGATAATTGTAGAAGTAGTAATTCCTCCTCATATTCTTTTTTGACAGTTTTAGAATTCATTTTTTAGTTTTCAGCAAAATAAAACAGAAATGAGGTAAAGTATTTCAATACTTATCGAATTTTATGTCAAAAATAATGTTAGCAAGACAACAGATAGGGGAAAACGAGAGAAATGGAAAACAAAAGAGACGAAAATTGGGTATAGTAAGGCATAGCAATGGAATTTCGAAATAGATCAGCAATAAAATTTTTCTAATATTTTTTATTAAGTCCCAGTGATCCCAAACGGACAAGTTCCGCTCATTTTCGTTTCAAGAGCTTTCTTTATAATTTGTCGGCGTTTCTTCTGGACATGGTCTACTTTTTCGTTGATATTCACTCCACTCCATTTCAAATTTCTCGATGGATTTTGATATTTCCGCATGTGTTTTTTCAGATCTTCCTTTCTCGAATGAATTCAAAAAAAAGTGCTTCATCTTCGTCTTCAATACACCAAGAGATTTCAAAAATCTCATTTTCTCAAATTCGCATTCCACTTTTTCGTTCACTGCAGTTCTCATGATTTCATAGACAAAATCCATAGTTGCCACTTTAATCGCAATATTATATCCATCTATTTCTTTCAATTCAATTGCATTGAAGGAACATTTGTTATCCATACTGAGCTTACAGCGAGAAATTCTAGATTTGAGGTGATTACATCCACGTTTCCAGGTCAATCCATCTAGAGAATCCTCATTTGGTCTATGAACCCAATCTTCAATGAGTCTCTCATTACAATCTGCACATTGCCAACGAATTGGGAGGGATTTCAATCCTTTGTAGTTGTAAAAAAGAGAATCCGAACGGCTATAAACCGACTTCTGATTAGTTCTCAGTGCTGATTCCTTGGAGTCTAATTCACAAAATACACAAACTTCCAAGCTTTCTGAATATGAAGAGCAATTAAGACAGAATTCCAGTTGGGATGGCTGAAACAACCGAGATATTTGACACATGCTGGTCCCATAAAAACTCACTTCGCAACTCCACCATTCCTGGAAAAGTTCAATACAGTTGCTTTTGCAAAAATTGACCAGATCCATTATTTCCTTGTCTTCATCAGGTACGTAATTTTCTGGGATTTCCTGAAAAGAATCCAACTTTTCTTGAACTAAGGAGTTATCTAACGTATGAGACTCGGCAAAATGGACACTGCTTGGTTGTACTTGCTTTAACACATTCTAGACACAAGGATTTATGACAGTGAAGACACTTGCATGGTCGTTTCTTCTCATTATCTAAAAATACATGAAAATTTTCAAGTGACAAGGAGATTAAATTACCAAACATGCAACAGAAGCTGTGATCCTTCTGATTCCAGCAAAAAACGGAGTATATCAGATGTAGTTTTATTGTTGATTCCTATAGATAATTTCTGTCGGTGAACCTGTGCTTAACCTTACCTGTACGGCTTTATCCCGTGTTTTCTGGAATTCAAGTCCTGGGAAAGGGCATTTCGAAACTTCTTGATTTCCTAGATTTTCGATGGTTTGCACGAACGTTTTTTCTACTTGATTTCCAAATGAAAATCCATGCATTTCATTCCATATGTTGTCACAGTTACAACTTTCCTCACATTCTATATGGCTCATTTGATAATCCAGACTTGCAATTATCTCATTCACATCTTCACGTGTAACATTGTCGAGATTCTCCCATGGAATTGGGTCGAAGAATCTGTTCAAACGGGATCGACGACTCAAATGGATGTCAGGAACACGGAATACACATTCCGGAGAACGAAAGTAATTCGATGCATAGTGAGAAAGCTTCTCGATTGTTCTGTGCAGTCTCATCGTTTTGAGTTTGCATAAACTTTTCGTGTTATAAACTTTTTCAGCCAAAAACCTCGTTGCAATCGTTGCGGCAGACTGCTTGAATACTTCCATAGTTGATTCCAATTCATCTTTCGTATTCACTAAATGACCATCATGATGATCAAGAACACAACTGGGACAGCATGCGAGATTGGCAAACAAGTAGAAATCGCATTGAAAGTGAATTTTAAGATCGATTTCTTCCGGATCAGCTTCAGGATCAATTTCAGTGTATAAAGATTTCCTTTGAAACTCCTCAATCTGTTTTCTTCTTTCCAACTTTCTTTTATTTTTCAGCCAAAGTTTCTCCTTATCTGGTTCTCCGTAGACGACAAGAAAATCGAGTTTTGAAGAATAACAAGTTATGCAAAATCGCAGATGAGCAGAAGATTCGAAACATTTTGTGCAGGTTTCTTGCTCATCTCCCTGTGAATCATGACTTTTTTGTTATTTTCTGTACACGTACCGTTGCATTCCACCAATTCTTGAAAACTTTCATCGGGTCTTTTTTATACTCCTCAAGCAGAATTCGAGCAGCATAATTTTCAATTTTCTTGATTTCCTTATCACAAATCGGACAAGTTGTAAATTTGTCAATACACTCGCGACACAGTGAATGGCCACATTCACTAAAACATGGACGTTTGATCTCATCATCTGAAAATTTACTTTGTAGATGCTGAACAAGACTCGGAGGATACCGTAGTAGGGATTAGACGATCCATAATATCTGCAACCGGGACACTCGAGAGAAGCGAGACGAAACATTTTGAAATGAATTTGTCAGTTGTTTCATTAAACAAACGCGTTTTGTTGAATGAAGATAAGAAAAATAAGAGTTAGCAATATAAATAGAGTCAATTGTTGTTTGTATGAGAGGAAGTAGTGACCAGAATTCTGACTGGTTTGCGCAAAGTTCGAAAATGTTGGATGATAAGATAATTGAAATATTAAAAAAATATTTTTAACTGTACATAACTACAATGAGATTTGATCAAATAAGACACTCCCATCGAAGATTAAATTGTCGCAACCATCCTCTTCAAACACAGAATTCAAAGGGCAATTGAGCTCATTGATGTTTTCTTTCATCCTTCTTCTTACTGTATCATTTGCTTCACTCCATACTTTTGTACATGAGCATTCCGTTTGAAACTCTGTCCATTCCGTCTTCAATTCTTGAAGCATTTCGGAAATCTTAGCTTTCATTTTCTCTCCATTTTTGAGCTCCTTTTTAGACATAGAGTTCTTAAAATAGTACCGGGTTTCTCTTATTATCTTTCCATAGAGTGACAACAATTTGATTTTCTTCAACTTGCATTTCACTTCTTCTTCGATTTCAGACTTCAAAATTCGAAAAACCAATCCCATTGTGACTACTTTCATAGCAAGATCATAGTATCCAATATCCTCCAAATTGATTGCATTGTATTCACATTTATCCGCATTCAAATCGTAACTAGAGCAGGTTTTTGTTGAGTATACTCGAGTCAACAGATGGTTACATCCACGATTCCAAGTTCCCACCCATGTTTCTGATCGAGAATCTCCGCAATATCTGTGCATCCAATTGGATTCTAGTGTTTTCTTGCAATCTTTACATTGCCAACGAATTGGAAATGTTTGCAGTTTAGAATAATCAAAGTATGAATTCATGTGTTGACGATATTGCACACAAACTTCCGTCCTCGGAATCGTTTTCAATCCCCGAACTCCTCGTGTTAGTTCGCAAAACACACAAACTTCGAGACTGTCGGAATACGACGAACAACTCAAACAGAATCCAAGTTCCCATGTCTGAATAAAATGTTTTACTGGTATTCTATAACTTCCAAACTCTTTACTTGACATGACCACCATTTCTCAAGAAGCTCCACACAATTTTTCTTATAGAAATCGACCAATTCCAACACTTTGCCATCGACATTGTACTCAAGAGGTTTTCCCAATCCCAAGTCCTAAGTAAGACTTCTCAAATCTGATTGTTATCTCAACCTTACAAAAAACTTTTCTCCACAGTGAGCGCATGTATAGTTCGCATTGGCTTTCAAACAATCCATACAAGTTGAAACTTTGCAGTGTCTGCAAATACATGGCTTCCGATTGAAGTTGTCTAAACCATTGTTTTTTTTTTGGATTACGGATGACTGACTTACCAAACAAGCAACATACTTGATTCTTCTTCGGATTCCAGCAAAATGCCGTATAAATTTTGAAGATATTAGTTTTTGATAGCTGTAAGTATGCAGAGACATTTTCAAAGAAATGGATCCATTAACTAACCTCTACTGCCATTTTTCGAGTTTCTAGATAGTCTCCATCAGCGAGAGGGCACTCAGAAATCGTTCGATCTCCTATTCTTTCAATGATTTCTATAAACTTTTTCTCAATTTGATTTCCAAAATGCCGGCTATGCATTTCCTCCCATACGTCTCCACATTTGCAGTTTTCCTGATTTTCCATAGACTTCATCAGTTGTTCTAAACATTCAATCCAAACATCTCCTTGTTCTATCTGCATCATATCAATATTTTTCCTTCCGAATGACTCGAAGAACTTGTTCAAATATGTCGGGATCCTATCGTGATTGTCGTGAAAATTAATCATGGCGTTTGGATTCGGATAGTAAAATACAGCAAGATGAGCCAACTTTTCACAAATCCTGTGCATCCTCATTGTCTGAATCAAACATTTTCCCTTTTTTGCTTGCAGTTCAGTCCAAATAAAACTTGTCGCAATGAATGAAGATAACTGTTTCAGCTTCACTTCATCATATTCCAATTGTTGAAGTGTCTTCACAACGTGACCATCATGATAGTTCAGAATACAATTCGAGCATATCATTCGATTCGCCAAAATGTAAAACTCGCATCGAAACCTTGGTCTATATTCCTTCTCATCAGGAAATTGTCGATGCAATAATCCATTAACCATAATTGCTTTAAATAAAGTGATTTGAGAAGATTTCTGATAATTATCCTACCTTTTTTCATTCTCTCCTTTTCTTCCTCAAATCTTCTCAACGCCTCAGCACGTTGTCCAAAATCTTCCCACTTTTTTCCATCTCTTTTGACATACTCAATTTTCAAGTTTCTCAGTGAAAGTTCGCAGGTGATGCACAATCGAAGTTTTCGAGATGACTCATGGCAATTAGAACAGGATTCTACTTCATCCACCTGAGACCTTTACGATCTTTTTAAAAATTGATAGAAACTCACCTTGGCCTTAAACCAACTTTTGAAAACTGTGATTGGATTTCTTTTGAAATCTTCATAAATTACTCGGGCAGCATAATTCTCAATATCCACCACTTTTTGTTTACAAACCGGACAGTTTTCGTATTTTTTCACACATTCAGAACACATCGGATGACCACATTGGAGAAATAGTGGGCGTTTTGTCTCAATGTCTGAAAGTGATCTAGAATGTTTCATAGCGATTTCTCTTACCATAGAAAGAGTTTCGAAGCCCAGCTTCCTCACATCCTCCACATATCAGAGATTTCAATCGGAGCATTTCTGAAAGATACGGAGATGGGAACTTGTGAATAGGTTAATTTATAGCAGATAGGAAACCATTCTTTAATATTTCAGAAAGAAAGAGTGGAATTAATGAGCAGGAAATCACTCATTAAATGGAGTGAAAGAAAATGCAACAACCTTGAAAAAATTCTCTGTTTCTCTGCGTATCTTTGAAACAAATGTGAGATAAGAAAAAGAAATCAAGACAAATGTTTTATTCATAGCAATAAACAACGGGTGTTAGAAAGAAATAGTTTAATACAAAGAAATAACACTTAGCAATAGATAAGGAACACGGATGTATAAGAAAGGAATGAACCACTGTTCCACGAATTTTTAAGGAATTTCAAATACAAGAACGACGTAAATTCAGACCATATAAGAGACGTGTGATTTCAAAATTTTTTTTTCTTGAAAGTTTTTGAAAGAAATTTCAATTTTTCTGTAAAGTACATAGTTGTTCCTGGGATAACTTTGTACAAATGAGAAAAACAACGTGATTTGTACCAAATTTGTTACAAATCACGTTGTTTTTCTGTAAAGTACAAAGTTATCCCAGGAACAACTATGTACTTTACAGAAAAATTAAAATTTCTTTCAAAAACTTTCAAGAAAAAAAAATTTTGAAATCACACGTCTCTTATATTATGTTCAGAGAAAAACAATCCCATGATCCAAATGCAATGGGCATGTATCGATAATATGGCTCATCTGGTAGTTAGTCACTTTTTTGAGTAATCCTCTAGCAACGTTATCTGCATTATTCCAAACGTTGGCACATTCGCAGATTTGTTCAGCAAATTTCTGATTGTAATTGTCCCATTCTTTTTTGAGTTGGTCGATCAGAAAATTGATGCTCAAAGCAGCTGCTCTCAGTTTTTCTGGTCTTTTTCCATTCAAGAGATTCTTGAAGTAGTAATAGACTTGTCCATTCAGGCAACCATAGATTTTGAGCATTCTAATCTTCCACAATTTACATCTAATTCTTTCAATTATTCCTGCTTTCACAATTCTCAAAACTAATCCCATGGAGGACACTTTCATAGCAGTATCATATCCATCGATATCTTTCAGTAGAAGAGCGTTATATTCGTGATAGTCAGCTCTTGCATTATAACCGCAGCATCTTTTTCTGTTGTACACGCGATTTATCAAATGATTGCATCCTCGATTCCATGTTCCCTTCCAGTTATCATATTTGGGATCGTTACATTTTTTATGCATCCAATCAGACTCAAGTCTTCTAATGCAGTGTGCGCATTGCCATCGCATGGGAAATAAAGCTAAGCCGTCGAAATCGAAATACAGTTTCATTTCTTGACGGTAATAAGAACTCCCGATTCGATTGGGTTTTGTAGTGAGCGCCGTTTTCTGACGGCTTCTTTGGAGCTCACAGAAAACACAAACTTCTAACTGGTTAGAGTACGAAGAACAACTCAAGCAAAACTCAAGTTCTGAGACCTGTAAACATTAAGGTTCGTAGGGGTTATATAGATGTTTCCTTACGTCACACATCCACCACTTCTCAAAAAGTTCTACACAGTTGTTCTTGTAAAAAACAATCAGATCCAATACACCATCATCTATCGTATATTCACGTATCTTATTATATTCCTATAAAGTTATAGAATCAAGATAATGTAACTTTGGAATGTTCACACTTACAAAAAAAGATCGACCACAAAAAGAACAAAGGTGAGAGTACGATCTCAAGCAATCCTTACATGTTGAAACTTTACAGTGAGGGCAAATACAGGGCTTCCTGTCGTCATTATCTAATAAATAAATTTTTAAAAAGTCATTAGAGAGGTTGAATACAACTTACCAAACATGCAGCAAAGTTTATTGCTTTCATAGTTCCAGCAAAATGCTCTATAAATTTCGAACAACTTCGTTTTCGAAAACTGAAAATGGGTTTATTTATCGAACTTGACTTTTTCGGTCCACCTCATTAGCTTTCTTCTGCATGGCATTGATTTCCGAATTTGAGAGAGAACATTTAGAAAGTGAGACGTCGTCCATTTTTTCGATAGCTTCTACAAAATACTTCTCAATTTGATTTCCAAAATGAAGGCGATGCATTTGGTTCCAAGTTTCCTGACATTCGCAGTCTTCATTTACATTCAAAGATTTCACGGCTTTCTCCAGAAGAGTTATCATCTCGCCTCCTTCCTCCGATGGAATTATTTTGCCATTCTCGTAATTCAGTGACTCGAAGAATTTGTTCACTTTGGAAGGATTCATAATGTTTATTTCTTTTCTTGAAATCAGCTGATTTGGATTCGGGTACCAATGAAAAGCTAGGTGCTCAAGTTTTTCACATATTCTCAACATGTTCATTTTTCTCAGTAGACACTTTGCATTCCATTCTTTCAACGTATTCCAAAGAAAATTACTTGCAATGAAGGAAGACGACTGTTTCAGTTCTACTTCAGAATATTCCAATTGATTCAATGTCTTGGACACATGTTCATCATGTTCATTGAGAATGCAATCAGAACAGTTCAGACGATTTGAGAGAATATAAAACACAGTTCTGAATCTGAGCCTTGTAGTGTGTTTGTCAAGTGGTTTTTCAGTCCAATAAGAATTACGACCTGAATTATGGGGAATATTGAGTTTGAAGTGTTATGCTAGTCTCACCTTGCTTTCGAAACTTTTCATAATAAGCGACTTGTCCATAATCTTCCCATGGTGATCCATCATTTGAAATAGTTTCAGTATACAAGTGGTCAAGAGCCGATTCACAAGTTATGCACAATCGAAGGTTTTTTGACATTTCGTAACAGCCAGAGCAGCTCTCCTGCCCATCAACCTGAATTAAAAATGTGATCTTATGCATATAACCTAGTCAAAATTACCTGAGCATAGAACCAGCTTTTGAAAACTGTTACTGGATCGCTTGTGAAGCTTTCGTACACCGCCCGTGCGGTGTAATTCTCTCTCTGTTCTATTGTTTTGTTGCAAATCGGACACTCTGAAAACTCTTGCAGACATCCTGAGCACAGTGAATGACCACATGCGATGAATAATGGACGCTTTTTGTCATTATCTGAATAACAAAGGTTAAAAAATAGTTTAGAAAAACGATTCACCAAAAAATATGTCGTTGATGGATTTCGTTTGACAACCACAGCATGTGAGACATTTCAAGCGAAACATGCTTGAATCGTAGCGAATTTCTTTGTGTTCGAGAAGTTGTAGCAATTACAATGTACCTGATAACTAAAAGAAGATAAGAAAGAACGAATGATACATACCAACAAATTTCATTAGAATCACATGACAGTCTTTGAATTGAAAAAATAGGAATAAAAGAGAAAAGAATGATATTTCGAAATTTACAAAGGAGATAGAGCTAGATAACTTTTTACGAAACTATACTTCGGAAGATCGAGCTATTCCATGATTTATTTCCAACGGACATCTATCTACGTTCTCATTCAGATGAAAACTGGCAACTTCCTTCAATTTCGTTCTCAAATCACGGTCAGCTTGATTCCAAACTCTGATGCATTTGCAGTTCTCATTTCCATTTTTTCCTAACTTGTAACCGTTCCATTCTTTCTTCAGATGATCGATAAGGAATGAAATCTTGAAAGCAAGGGATTCCATTTCTTTTCTCTCCTCAATAACACTCTTAAAATATCGACGAATACAACCAGTCAAGATTCCATAAATGTTCAGCATTCTGATCCTCCAAAGTCTGCATTTGACTGTGTCCTCGATTCCCGCTTTTAAAACGTTTTGAATAAGTCCCATGGTTGCCACTTTCATTGCTGCTTCATAGTTTTCGACACTTTTCAAACTAATCGCATTGTATTAACATCGATTCTCTCTTTTATCACAACTACAACATCTTTGTTGCTCAGAAGTTCTGCTTTTCAAATGATTGCATCCACGATTCCAAGATCCTTTCCAGTTTTCCCACTTGAAACCTCTGCAGTCTGTGTGCATCCAATCGGCTTCAAGGCGTTTTTTGCATTCCGCACATTGCCATCTCATCGGGAACATGGGCAATCCATTGTATTCGAAAGAGTATTGAGATTCATGAAGGTCCAAACCAGGACGAGATGTGCTTTTCAAGGCTGGACTCAGATTCTGTCGGTTGAGTTCACAGTAAACACACACTTCAAGTTGATCAGAGTACGAGGAACAGCTGAAGCAGAATCCGAGATCAGTGGCCTAAAAATAACACGATTGATACAGAATAAGATAATCACCAACATCACAAGTCCACCATTTTTCGAACAGTTCAACACAGTTCAGCTTGTAAAACTCTATCATATCCAATGCTCCGGTATCCACTTTGTATGCTTTCTCCTGAAATAATTCAAATTTTCTTATATTTCTTCTGTTCCACTCACAAAGAATAAACCATTGCAAAATGAGCATCTGACAGTTGGCGAAGTTCCCACACACTGCATACATGTTGAAACATTGCAGTGAGGACAAGTCAATGGTTTTCTTTCACGATTATCTATGGAGAAGATTATCTTAAAGCTCCTGGTATTAGATGATACCTACCGAACATACAACAAACTTTGTTTTTGATACCTGACCAACAGAATGCAGTGTAAATCGAAAACAGTTTTAGCTTTGACATCTGGAAAGTAATTCGGTAAATTTGATTCCAAAAGTGCACAGTGTGCGCTGCACTGCACACCTTTTTCACTCTATCCATCAAGGATTCAATCTCAATTGGTGTTAGTGGACATTCAACAACCACTGAATCTCCAAGTTGGTTGATTTTCTCGACAAACTTTTCTTCAATTTGGTTTCCAAAATGAAGGCGATGCATTTCCTCCCAAACATGTCTACAATTGCAGTCGAAAGGAACCTGGAGCAATTCGAGATCTTCCTCAAGACTTATAATCAATTGATCTCCTTCGTCAGATGACACCAAATCGGAATTATGATAGTTCAACGACGCGAAATACTTGTTCACTTTCGATGGTCTCACATCATGAATATCTCTTTCTTGTGTTGTCTTTGTTGGGTCAGGATAAAGAAATAACACATAATGAACAAGTTTCTCACAAGTTCTGAGCATTTTCATAGTTTTCAGCAAACAATTTCCGGTTTTGTTTTTCAGCTCATTCCACAAAAATTTAGTGACAATCCCAGACGTCATACTTTTCAGGTCTGATTTTGAATATTCTAGTTCTTGAAGTGTCTTTACGACATGACCATCATGACTATTCAGAATACAATCAGAGCAGAAGACTCTATTGGCAAGTACTTGAAACATTGCCCTGAACCTTGGTCTCCATTCCTTTTTTCTATTCAAATCGGCCCACTTTGGATTTGGACCTGTAAAAACTTGTGCTTGAAGTTATGATAAACATTCTCACCTGGCCGTTCCATCTTTTCTGCTTCAGCAACTTGTCCGAAATCTTGCCAAGGTTTGCCGTCGTCTGGTATTTTCTCGACATACAGATTATTCAACGAGAGTTCACAAATAATGCAAATACGAAGACGTCTGGTTGTTTCGTAGCAACCAGAACACGTTTCTGGTTCATCCATCTGAATATGAGAACTTCATTTACTAGGTGCTGCTACTGCGCATCTTACTTGTGCACAATACCAATTCTTCAATACGGACATTGGCTGACTTCTAGAACTTTCGAATATTGCTTGCGCTGTGAAGTTCTCGGTTTGCCGTGTTTTAGTATTGCAGATCGGACAATTCGGATGTCTATCAATACACTCTGGACAGAGTGAGTGACCACATTCTAGATATATTGGATTCTTCTTGTCATTGTCTGTGATTTTAAAATATTCTTCAGATGTGTCAGATGTTTTATTACCGTAGAAAACGTTGTCTTCAGCTAGTGCTTGACAACCACAACAGACTAGAAATTTTAGACGAAGCATTACTTCCAGAGACTAGAGCGGAATATTTGTAGAAAAGGACAATTATGATTGGAGAGTACTTTGCAGTGAGGAATTCCTGATGACAAATGACGTATGCAGACCACCCAAATTTTAGTCTTAGCAAGAGCAGAGAGATACATGAAGGACATGTTGAAGGAGAAGAGACGTACAGACAAATGTACATATTGATGTTTGTCGAGAACAATGGGAAAGTGCCATACATAGATTAGGTTTATGATAAAGAATAGTGTAGTTGGAGTATAAGAATTAGCAATCTTTGAAGAAATTATGGATCAAATTGAGTCAGAGATATGCGATTGGAAGAAGGTTCGGGCAGCAACAGGTAGCAACGATTTTCTACCTGAGTTCGGCGCAGTTCTCATTATCGATATTTTTCGAGTAATGGTTTTCTTTGGATTTTCATAAGATGTACAGTAATGGGCAAAATGGAAATACGAATTCAGTTGAAAGCGTCAAATTTAGGCATCTGAAAAGGATAATTCTATCCATCCTATTTTTTGCAAAAATTAGTGGATGTACTAAGCAACTCAAGAACTATATTATTGTAGTTGACAGCTTTTTTGTATGAACTCGTTAAGAGACGAAATGCTGTAGCTATACAGATTTGAAAATATGGGCCCGTTTGCGGTTCGGCCCGGAAAGCCCGATATGTACTGAAAAAAATTCATACTTTGTCCAAAAGCCTTTAGAAAGTCAGCTGTGATGTGACAGTAATTCAGAGACGCTGTAAAATGTTCATTTTTTGGAAAAATTCAATTCAAATATCAGGAAACCTGTGTAAATCAACACGTGACTCCTTGGTCGGGGCGTGGAAGCCAGGCCCGAGCTGGCCCGTAATATGTCTGTAGATACCAGCCTACATTGATAAATTCATAATCCGCCTTACAACTGCACCATCCTCCCGTCAAAAAAAAGTGCTATGTTCCCTCTCGTTGATACTTCACACTTTTTCATCCACAACAACAACAAATAAAAAAACGACAACTTGTAGGTCATTTCCGTTTATCCCCCGCCACTTCTTCATGCCCTTTTTCATGTGTTGCTCCGCGGGAATAATGCTCATGACACAAGGAAGGCATAGTCCAAGAGCGACATTGAAGGAGAAACTCCGTTTTCGCGAAATTTCAATAATTCACGACCCACTGACACATCCTCCCGTATTTTCACATATTTCAGTGTCTTTAAATACACATCTTTATTTGTGTGTGTTTTTTGTGCCTTTTGTTGTCTCCTTTCTTCTGAATATGTCCTTCCTTTGAAGTTGTCTGGAAAGGACGCGTTGTGCTCTGAATGACCTGGTGAAAAGGTTAAACTTCAGAGAAAGCTTGCATGAATTACAGTAATCCTCGTGTAGTCTGGAATAGAAAATGGACTCTTCAGCTTTCAAAAATAGTTGGTTAATAATTTTGAGATTATCAACCATATCATCGGGCTACTGTCACCTAATTTTCAGTTTCCTCAGTTGGCTGATACTTTTCGAAATTCAGATTCTTTTGAATCTTTGAACTTACTATATAAACTAAATGGTCAGGTACACAACTAGGTCATTTGCATATTCTTTCCAGCTATACCAACAAAACAGTTTACTCAGCTGGCAACTTTTTTAAAACTTCACTCGTTGATAAAAAGTTGAGTTTCACGGGTACAAGAAAATGTTTTCAATTATTCTCAATTGCTGTCAACTCAATGTGTCATTCTTATTCAAAACTGACTTCAGAATTCTTGATGACATTTATTGTTAGTTTCACATTTTGATCTGGTTCTCCCCAGCAAAAAAAAACGAATTTCTGCTCAGTTTTTGTGGATGATATTGCGTGCGCTCACACTCTATGACGTTGGAGTTCCCTGGTAGCAATTTGGTATAAAAGAAAACAGAGAGCAATAGAAAACGATACCACTAATTTTCCTGTTCCGGCCAATTTAAGCGGGAAAGACCTTATGAAGCTCATTAAAAATGAATGGATTCACGAGATTCCCCTTTTCCGGTTTCTCGTGAATCATCTGAATCCGTGCTCTTTTTTGCAATTCCGACGCTTTCGAATATCAAGCACTCTGAAAGTGTCCAATTAAATTTTCAAGTGGAAGGAATAAGAAAAAAAGAAGAAAAGAAATTCAGACATTCAAGCGGGCGGAGCAGCTGAAAAATTGATAGTTTCAGGAGCGGAGGTTTCACGATCATTGGTTTTTTATTTCGTTTCAATTGAGTTACTTCTAAAAGCAGCGCTGAAAATAAGAAGGAAAACTATGAACTGTTTCCCTTCTCCGATTTTTAAAAAGATTCCCACGATCACCTGCCTCCATTCTTCATAACTGTTTTCTTTCTTATTCTTCTTCTTTTCCATTCTTTTCGATTTTTTTCCTCCCACAATCGGCAGGCAAAAAAAAAACTCAAAACCATATTATTAGAAATAAATAAATTCTCTCTCTCCCACCATTTTTCATATTTAACCATCTTTTCCCTTGCTTTTTCCTTTCTCTGTTTGTGATCACACTGTTGTCATTCGATCTGTTGACGTACCTTTCAAAAGAGAAAAAAACTGAGTGTGAATGACGATACCGTTGTTTGTTTTTTAGATGGGCGGTTCAGAGAGATACGATTCGGGAGCAAGAGATAAGGATTTCGGAATTTGGACTTATATTTAGTTTGATTGATAAAGTTCTAGTACAAAATTTTTGCAAGTGATCTTGTCAAAATCAGTTCAAATATCCTAGGTTAGAGTACGGTAGTATCGGAAACGCTGACTACTCTTTGACCCTTGTTCCCTTTTTAGCAGCTTCGGAATTCCTGTTCTAGACTTTTTTATCTTCCAATTACCCCTTCTTTCTGTGTTTTTTTTTCAATTTCCTTTCGATTGTTCCTGATGAATTTCCAAGTTTTTCTTATGGAGGATTTCTACGAATTCAGACACTTTGTACTTTCAACGTAGACAACAGCTCAAGTCTACATAAAAAACAAAACAATTTTCAAAAGGATACGAGAATGTATAGTTCTTTCCCAAATACTTCTAGACCTCACAGATCAATTTCAATCTCTAAAAATCACAGAGAAATTTGATTCGAAACATTTAAATTTAGCTCGTTCTTCTGACGGACATTGTCCCTTTTTTGGGGAAGGGACCGTCTCCGAATATCGGGTTTCGATTAATGTTTCCATTTAGCAAAAGTTTCAAGTTTCGTGTCGGGACCCATCATTGACCCAGAAATTCAGAAAAAGGTCAGTTTTTCGAACAAATTGGTGCCTATTCATTTTTATGTCGAGTCTGGTAAGTTTTTAAATAATATCTTTCTCGAGTACTGAAAACAAAGCGAACAATTATTGAAAATGTGCAAGGCAAAGTGACCTTTGAAATCCTCGAGGATGAAGACAATGTTATCCGTTCTGAATTAATTTCTTCCTTCATTTTCTCATTTGAATATACCACGGTTCTTATTAATTTGTGATCTTTACCTCAGCACTTCGTCGCATCTCTTATTAGCAATGTTCTTTTAAGAAAAAAGATAGGCGGGAAGCATCTTTCTGCACTTTTCTTGATTCTGAATTTCATCCGTAAATTCGATTCATTTCAACGATGAGAAGGAGTAGGAGGAGCATCAGAAGAAAACCAGAAGAAAAGTCCACTTTGAAAAATTAAAATTGCCCGTTTCCTGGTTCATTCAACGTCGTTTTTTTTTCTTTTGCTGCATCTCTTCTTCTCCGAGTGTAGGTAGATAGAGAGAATGTGTACATGATTGATTTGAACTTGGCAAAGGGGATGTAGTTCCCTTCTTGTTAGTCCCTTTTTCTGAATGAATGAATGCTGCAAACTTGCAGAAGCTAATCGTCCAGGTTCTTTTTGGATTGGTTTTGTATTGAACGTTTTACAATGAAACCATCAGACTCCGGAAGTTCAGAAATTCTTGAAGCTCTTACCATTTTCTTACCTCTTTGTAGTAACAAAATCTTCAAAGTATTTTTTTTTCTAGATATTGGTGCTCAAAGTTCCAAATCTACTATTTCAGAAAAAACTTGAACAACGTTGTAGTTTTCTAATTTAAGAGCGAACAGAGTTTAGACCGACTACTTTTTTTCTGGAATCTTTCCAGCTAAAAAGATGCAAACTAGTCAGGCTAGAGAACATTTGATTTCCAGAAAAAAAGTGGTTACATCTTCTAAACATACCAAAAAGTTTGGAAATGTTTTTTTAAGCTAGCCAACAACTTTCTTTTTGTTTTTCTTCTTATTGCTCCAAGTTTCATAGATAATAGTTTCCCGATCACTAAAGATTACATCTCATAATGTTTCTCAGGGCTTCCCTTGGCTCACTGGAATCAAAAACCACAAAGAACAAATAGTGACATCAAGTAACCCTAATTGGCGAAGGAGACTAGTCCCTCTTTCTGAGATTCCTTTGTTTTTTCAAAAAAAAACAGAAAATTAACCTAAGTTCATTTTTTGTTGGCTCGATGATCTTTTGTTTTCTCCCTATCTTTTTACACTTTCCCATATAAATATTTCATTTAATTCAAATTCGAAATTGACTCCAGACTCTCTCCCAACCTTTTCAAAACTTTTTTAGCCCTTGAATTCCTCGAATGATTAATCAGTGCTCTACCGTATTCCTAAATACTCGGCATAACATGAAATTACAGAAAAAAACGCTCGCGTGTCTTGTCTTTTCGAGCCAAATTATAGTTTTTTGGCTAGAATAATGGGTTTTGTTGAATTGAGAAATGACTGAAATTTCTTCTCTTTCCATTTTCTAACATCAGAATGGGATCGTGTTCCATTTTGTGTCTCTGAAAACAACCTGAAAAGCAGAAATACCTACGTAAATTTTATTTATCCATCGCCGACCCTCATCCTATCGAGTTTAAACCCAGATAAGAATGGATTTCCCCATTGCAAGTTTTACGTCATTCTCTCCTACAGATAAACATTTTTTTGGATTTTTCTCAACCACAAACTGCTCTGTTCCAAGGCTAATGAGTTGTCTGGTTAACTTGAAAAAAACTTAATTCTTGTTTTCAAAACACTTCTACTTCTTCTTCAACTAGTTTCCTAAGTTTTCAATGAATTTTAGGATGAGGAAACGGATCTACGAAACAGATAGGATGAGTTAAAATTGGTTTTTCTTGGTTAAATTGAGAAAAAGTTCAAGCTCTTGGCATTGAGACAGCTTCCGTTGAAACCCCGTGTTGAACCCATCATTTTAAGTTTTTCTTGTGACCAGGATATTCTGCGGAAAAATAAAAAATCTCTTTTTTTCTTGGGGACTATGTTCTAATTCAGTTTTGTGTTAGCATATTTCTAGGAAGACAAAAGAATTCAGCGCCTGGAATTTCCCTTACTGAATCTTATCGAAAAACTCCACTTGAGTCTGGAGTTCCGAAAAACTTGACATCTTGAAAGTTCTTCTCCTCCCCCAACTTTCTCCCAGACATCTGATTTCACATGAGTCACTAGAAAAAAGTTTGGAAACGTATAATTTCTCATATTTATCAAGTTCAGTTTGTTTTTGTTTTTTTCTCTTTATTCATGTACAAAATGGCCGTTACTCCCAATGTTTTGGTGGTCCACCCACAAATTGGATTTCAGTCAAACTTCCTCACATGTAATGTACCCGAAGTGTCCCCCGGGGTTTTTGCTGAAAGTATGCTCATTGAAACAAGCATAAAAAGTTATTACATTCTGCAAAACCGTTTTTGCTACCGTTCACTAGTTTTTCTGAAAATCGACTTTTTATAAAATTTTTTGAAATCTTGAAAATTAAAATTCAAAAAATCATATCTCCGTTCATAGTTGTTAAAAACGGAGGATAAACTAACCTGTTTTGTAATCAGAAAACAATGAATTTTGAAAAACGATAAGACAACATTATTTTTATGTTTTGGTACTAAATTTATGGACCGAAATGCAAGATCGCCCCACTGCCAACATGTGGCTAGAATGAGCGGTATCCATTGGATTTGCTCGGAACATGTTTAAAACGATTTAAAATGTTGAATTTACTATATTTACAGAGTTTTAAAAAATTTCACCGTGAATCTCACATTTTAGAAAAGTTTGAAAAAATCAATTTTTTGAAATTTTTGGAAAATGTCAAATTTTCCACAAATATTTCAACAGAGTACTAAACATATTGCGCAATTTTCTAATTTATCATTTTATAAGCTTTCGAACAAGCTATTTTTCATCAAATTCAAATGAGTTTGAAGCTGTTTATGGCTGTTCAAAGTCTACTGTAGGATAGTACGTTGTGACCGACAAATCGAAAAAAATGAAAATGATGCTAGGGATTCAAACTTTTTTGCATATTGTAGGAAATTTTAGTAGAAATCAGATTGTCAACTGCGACTTTTTCCGAACTCTTCATCCAGACCCACAAACTACGATTTTGCTGAAAAATGTCATTAATAAACATAATCATCAAATTTATGGGTCTGGATGAAGAGTTCGGAAAAAGTCGCAGTTGACAATCTGATTTCTACTAAAATTTCCTACAATATGCAAAAAAGTTTGAATCCCTAGCATCATTTTCATTTTTTTCGATTTGTCGGTCACAACGTACTATCCTACAGTAGACTTTGAACAGCCATAAACAGCTTCAAACTCATTTGAATTTGATGAAAAATAGCTTGTTCGAAAGCTTATAAAATGATAAATGAGAAAATTGCGCAATATGTTCAGTACTCTGTTGAAATATTTGTGGAAAATTTGACATTTTCCAAAAATTTCAAAAAATTGATTTTTTCAAACTTTTCTAAAATGTGAGATTCACGGTGAAATTTTTTAAAACTCTGTAAATATAGTAAATTCAACATTTTAAATCGTTTTAAACATGTTCCGAGCAAATCCAATGGATACCGCTCATTCTAGCCACATGTTGGCAGTGGGGCGATCTTGCATTTCGGTCCATAAAATAAGTGCGAAAATATAAAAATGATTTTTTCTTATTGCTTTTTAAAATTCATTATTTTCTGATTACAAAACAGTTTAGTTTATCCGTTTTCAGCAACTATGAACGGAGATATGATTTTTTGAATTTGAATTTTCAAAATTTCAAAAAATTTTATAAAAAGTCGATTTTCAGAAAAACCAGTGAACGGTAGCAAAAACGGTTTTGCAGGATGTAATAACTTTTTATGCTTGTTTCAATGAGCATACTTTCAGCAAAAACCCCGGGGGACACTTCGGGTACATTACATGTCAGTCAATCTTTGTCCATGAAATGTAAAGTAGAACGTTCACTAACTATTCTATTCGAACACTTGATTCTCTTCTTGATCTTTTCTTTTTATTCTTTTTCTTCTAAACAATTAGAGACACTTAGCTTCGACTCAAATATCCAGGAACTGAGTTCTCTTCTTCATTTCTTTGAGTTCTCCAGGTTTTTTTATTTGAAGAAAAAGATGACATCTGGAGCAATAAAAGCTCTCTGGGGATGCCAAGGTCTAGGGAGAATCATAAGTTTCGGATAACAATGCTTTATGTTGTTTTAACTGAAAATGACCTCGTTTGAGATACAAGATAGTAGTGATTATTAGAGGAAATTATTCCTGAAGGATCAGAGTTTGGACAATTTCTGCCCAACTCTTCCATTTTAATGTGGAACAAAGTAGAAACCCATAAGTCTAATCCTGGTCCATCTCTGATTTATAACCCTTTCCACTTTTTTCCAAACTCTTTTTCCCTTTCCTTTTCTCAAATGATGTGCCCAGTTCAAAGTGCCTTTCTGACCTTCCAGGTCGCTCCAACGTTTTCCTTTTCCATTTGGGAACTCATAAACATGTTGTGAAAGCGGAGGGTCCGGTCCGTTTGCTGAAAAAAGAGAACGGCTAAATGATTCGGTTTCTCGTGTGCTCCGTCTGTGTTCAGTAAACGCTTAATTATTTGTCACATCGAACACCGAACGAAAAATCCACGTGGGAAATATAGGTTCGGTTCGTTTCGTTTTCTCTTTCAGCCATCAACAGTAAACATTATCTGATATTTATCTATATATTTCCTTGTCTGTTCTGATCGTGTTCTTGGTATCACTTGCAGAAGAGACTGTTATACTAGGAATACGGTTTTCAGTTCTCTAAATAGCAGGGTTTTTGAAAATTTTTGGCCCGTCAAACCCGTTTCTGAAAAATCGAAAACCTTTTGATATTTTTAAGGTAAATTAGCGAAATTTCAAAAAAATGTGTCATAGAAATCCTTCGAGCTCTTATCCATGAAATTGCGACTAAAACAGGTCATTAGAAGTTCAGACCGAAAATTTATGCTTGAAATTTTTCCTCACGAACCTGCAGGGCCGGACCAAGATTTTTCCCTCTGGCACTTTCCGTGGCAACCCTGCTAAAACTACAGTATCCCTTCAAAAAAAGAATGCACTTTCTTGATCCGGTGAGGGTGGAGGGGAATCCTCGTCATCCGATTCTTCTTTTATTCATCATCAAAAATCACGGAGGATTAGACAAGTCTTGTTTTTTCTTGGTTTTTTCTCTGAAAATGTTCTAATCTTTCTATATAATTAGTCCACATTTCGGAGCTCATAATTTGTCTGTTTTCTTATACTTTCTAGGCAGAATTTCAATAATTGGTGTTCAAAATTCTAAGAACTAACGATCTTAACGGACCAGTGATTCGGAAATCAGACAACATTGTAGTTATTTTGGAAATTCCCTATTTTCAGCACGTTATTGTTGATCGTATTGCGTATCATATTTATTTATGCTTGACACTTTCCTCTCTCAAATTTTCAGATAGAAAGAACGCATTCATTTGTAGGTAGTCATCATTATGGAATAATTACGTGGGAACGTCTTCCGATATGTTAGGTTTTTTCTTCCAAAACGCACGTCATCGTAGTTTGGAAAGTGTGTTTCCAGAAAAGTGATTTGAAAATTCTCGAAAGTTCCCACATTCAGAAATGCAAAAGTGCTTCCTCTTCATAAGGTTTTACACTTTTGTTGTTGGAAAATAGGATGAGTAGTTAGTTTTTGAGGTTCTGTACTTTTGGTTGAGACTTTTCGAAAAACGTGATAGCTAAATCTGAAACTTTAGATTCCAGAGTGTCAACTAGACTGAAGCTACTAGTGCACAATGGATTTTGAATAAGCGGAAATCGAATTTCGCCGCTTTCTTCCTCTACCCCAACACTACTATTTTTTTTGACAATTTTGTTTCACACAATAGCATTTTGCCCCCCATCAAAAATGGCTCTCTGAGCTATTAGGCTCATTTTCGGAACAACAACCTAATCCTCGTCTGTTCCCCTCTTTTTGTCCGCGATTTTCAGTTCTTAAGCGACAAGGATAATCTGGAAACGGACCGATTTTCTTGAGATGATGTAAATTAGTAGATTCCTATTTGTCTTCCTTTTTTTGTTAGAGGTGGAATTATCTAGAGAATGAACTGCGAGGCACATTTTTTGTGTTTTGCCTTTGATAATTTTCTGATTTGACACTACTATTATGTGCCCAGTTTTCTAAGAGTTCCCTCTTTTTTTTCATCAATTAGAATGCGTCACTTTAATTTTTGCTCCCATAGATTACTGTAGTTCCCTCTTTTTTGCATACTTATTTCCTTCTTCCTGATTCTTCATTTCTAATTTCAGTCACTCACTTTGCTTTCAAAAATCTTGTTCCCCTCTTCATTTTCTTCCGCTGAATCATTCATTCTATTGTTTTTCCCCTGATCTTCATAATGTTTTTCCTTTAAGGGTATCCCTATTGTAATGGAGGGATTCTCCTCAAATTTCTCAACGACTTCTTACGACGAAATATCAGAAGATGACCAACAGCCACGTGAGTTTTCTTTTCTCCTATTTTTGAAATCGAATTCAACGAATACCGGAAACGCCGAGGGTGCTTCCGGAGCATTTTGCACATTTTCCAGAATCATGTTTATTTTTATATTTATTTTTTTCGATTTCGAACTCAAAGTGTGTACCAGATGTTCTCCAGATAAAAGAAGCTATTTAGAAAGTAATTAAGAATAAACCTTGTTCCTTATACCTCTGTTTATCCGTTCCTTCCTTCGTTTTTCCCCTCGAAATCTCGGGAAAACAAGTGAAAGGGTCCGCGGGTGAAAAAGGAGAAAAACATCAGGAATTATGGTCGGATTCCCTTTACTCTTATTTTTCCGCCTTCTGAATTCGCTCCTTCCTTTCTTATAACTAATGAAAATGCAATTGTTCATATGTAGGTCCAAGGATTTTTCGAACATCTATTTCGGAAATTCAGTGTTTTCTCAATACTCATCTTTCAGACGTGGATATGTCCTTTGCAAAAGGATTCATGACTGTTGTCTACATTGTTGTCTGCCTCGTCGGAACTCCTGGGAATCTATGGATAATTTATAAACTCTTTCGTGCAAAGTAAGAATATAATCAGAAGTACAGTAATCCCATATCCTTTTTAGACTCTGGAGTGGTGCATCTGTCCAACTAACCGTATCCCAACGGTCCCGAATCTATATCTTTGCTCTGGCGTGCTCCGATATGTTCCTCCTTCTGACACTTCCCGCAACAGCCAGCTACAACTACCACGGAACTTGGATATTCGGATCAGCGGCATGCTATATCATTCGTTCAATTGAAATCTTCGCGAAATTATTCTCGGTGATCTTGTTGACTGTGATGAGCTTGGAAAGATATATTATTGTTTGTACCAGGTGAGTTCAGGCACGTCGTCATTGAGTTAATCCACCCAAGAGGGTTGCAAGAAAATTAGTCAGATGATGTCATTATGGTGAGGGTGGAATGTTCCTATGACTCAAAATGGGTTATTTGATACCTTAACACCATCTATTTCAGACTTCGTCACGTCTACCGTGCCTGGATGTCCTTGGTCCCTCTGGCATTTGGAACAGTTCTCGGAGTTCTCGTCCCAACAATCTTCCACTATCTCTACCTGCAACATTTCGCCGTTCCATTCGATTCAGATGTCACTTGGGTTTGTCTTCCGATCATGTCGAATGACGTCTTCAACACATTTGCCCAATACACATTCGCCGTCGGTTTCATAATCCCGTTTGCCATAATGACCGTTTGCTATATAATGCTCGTTCGTCATGTCAAAACGAAATACAAGATGCGTCGTGCTCAACAGACAACAACGTTGGCCAAATCGGGAAAAGAGCCAAGATATATGAATGAAGTGAGAAAGAGCATCTGGAGAATTGCGGTCTTTCATTTTGTGTGCTGGGCGCCGTTCTGGGGTTTCACTATGTTACCAAATTACATTTATCAAATCGACCAATTTTTGCACGGGGACAGTGAGGAGGAAAGTGGTGGAGAGAGCATTTTGTAAGTGGAATATACATCAAGATCCAGTCATTCATTTGTTTTCAGATTGGTCTATTGCCGTTTAGTATCCAATTGTCTTCCCTATATCAACGCAGCAGGTATCAACTTATTTATCTCATGACTCTTACCATCTAATTTCAGGAAACTGGGTGCTCTATGCTCTTCTCAATGTAGACGTCCGTAAGCACATCTACAATCAGCCAAAAAAGAAGAGAAAGTTCACTTTGAAATTCAATCCAGTCAACACTTCATCCAATTGTTAATCATAATAGTGATAGACTATGAAAAATGATCTCTTTTCGGGTTGTATGATAAAAGCCAAAAATAAATTATTGATACAAAACGTTTTATTGGGGGACAAATTAGAGCATAACCATATCATCTGAATCTCTTCTATGGGTTGTCGACTCTTCGGCCGCTAATTGGCGAACACGATCGGCTGTAGATGGGACTCGGGAATTCTCTTGTTGTTTTGATGGGCAGAGAAGACGTCGAAGGATGAATGTTGTAGCTGGGAGAACGAGACAGATGGGGAGGACTATTATCATGATCACAATCTGGAAGTAATCATTCTGGAAGGCCTGCTTTAATATTACTCACCCAAACTCTCATATGGAAGCAACATTCTTTGTTCAAATGGCCACAACATTTGTAGAAAGACAAAAGAGTTTCTTCCGGACACTGATTCCCGACTCGATGTGTCGGACACCATATTGCATCACTCTCGGGTGTTACTGTGGTCTGAAAATATATACAGTAGAATCCAAACACTGAGGGAATCCTACCGTGATCTCAACTGTCCTTTCTGTTTCTTCTTTGGTTTGTTCAAGAGCCGATACGTGAGCAATAATGGAGAAAGTAATTAGAAAACAGAGAAAACCATAACGAAAATACTTTCGACGAGAAAAGAGCATCAAGAAAGCGACGATCGATAGAGCATTTCTCTGCATAGTTGAGAGCACGAGCCGTCGGTCATTTCACTGTAATTTGTGCCAATTAAGAGAGAAAGAGAAGGATAGTTTATTCCTTTTTCGAATCAACACTGTACTAAACGGTTTGAGAAAGTAATAAGGGAATAAGAGCAAAACCTATGAATCCAGCTAATCATTGCTGCATCCGAACAGGGCTGGGCGGCGACAAATTTCGGCAACTCATTCAAATGTGAATAACTTTTTCAGAGGGATCGGGTAAAAATACGGTTAACAAAAGAAATGTTTCATATCTAAACAGCTATCGATTGGTTTACCAATCGTCAAATTTCAATCATTAGCTGTTTTGATAAGGAACATTTCTTCTGTTGACCGTATCTTTGCCCGATCCCCCTGAAAAAAGTTATTCACATTTGAATAGTGTTGAAATTTGCGGTTTCTGGAATAAGTCAGAAACAAAAATTTACATTAAGAATTCAAGAGATTCTTGTTTGTAGTGTCAATGTTTTGGAAACTATATTGTTTTTAACACTAAAATACTTTCAGCTATTAATTCTGAAAATGGTCGTCTCTCCTGTTACAATTGATCGTTTTTGATCAGTACCTCAAATCGTTGTTTTTTAGATCATCAGCCACCTATCACCAAAACAATTTCAAACGAGATCATCGGTTTATTTTGTAGCGAATAATGCAAAAAAAAACGGGACAGAATTCGTTGAGAAGAAAAGACAAGTGAAGGTCATATATACAACACAAACCGGAATGCATTCTCTAAGTATATAATAATTACTACACAAATAAAGAAACGAATCAAGAGTAGACATTCAGAAAATTCTCAAGAATTACATTGGTCTGAAAGCGTAGCATGTGACGTCGTCGTTAGCCACTTGACAGTAGGTTTCGGTGTAAGCGACGTACGAGAAGTCTCCCTTGGCACAGATCACGTTGAACTTTCCAAACATTTTCTCTTCGGCGGCCTTTTGAATGGCTCTCTTCGAGATTGTTGGGTCACGGTTCATGTTCTGAAATAGAGTATTAAAGAAGTTTATTTGAATGGCTAACTTACGTTCTCCATCACTCTTCTGAGTTTCTTGCTGTTGCAGGTTGGATCCTCCTCTTGTTCCTCGGTGGTGAACAGCTGAAAACATTTAATTTATTGGAAGTTCCACGATTCGTCTCAGTATTACCTTTGATCCATGAGTTCTGTGTCTGGCCATGAATCTGCATGGGCTTCCGCATCTACAGCAACAATCGTTGGCTGGTTGCATGGCGTACTGAGTGAAGACTGGAGCCGGAGCATACGATTGACATGGAGAGTATGCTGGAGGCGGTGGTGGAGGGCACATTGGCGGAGGTGGTGGCGGTGGTGGTGGAGGACATGGAGGAGGTGGAGGACAGAATTGAGGAGGACAGATTGGAGGCGGTGGGCATGGAAGAGGAGGAGGAGCACACATCGGAGGCGGCGGTGGGGGACATGGTGGTGGTCCCATTGAGCAACATCCTCCGAAAGTGGATGAAGCTATGGGAACTAGAGAAAGAAGAATGGAGATGGGTAGAAGCATCTGTAAGAAGTCAAGATTGAAAAAAAGTGTAGTTCTTATTCGATGGATTACAAGAGGGTAATTGGAGGATTTTTGGATTAGAAGAGATTGTTTGGTTCCGGTGTCAATGAGAAGGGAAATAATTTTGAAATAGAAATGCTACGAAAACTGTTTGAAAAAGGTTTCTGATCGTCACCTGCCCTCCTCATCATCAATAAGATTTTGATTTGAAACAAAGGAGAGATGGCATTCGCGTCATCGCTCTTTCCTTTTATACCGATACCCTTTTTGACCCTGACTTCTTCACCTTGGCACCGCCTCCAATACCTCTTTGCCATCGAGACTCTGACCCTCTAGAACAGGTTTCGTGACAGCTTCTCACTTTTTTGAATAGAATGAGTAATCGTGTTACGTCACCTATTAATTATAGCGACGAGTAAGTGAATCCTATTCCTTTATTCTTCCATTCGTGGTGAGGTTTAACTTTTCAATTTTCTAAAAAAATCTGTAACTGATTCACTGAAAGTCACATTTCGCGATTTTGAATAATGTTAATCGAAGACGAACTCCCTTTGTTCCCACTCAAGGTTATCTATGCAGATTGTGAAGCATCGTCTCACACCATTACTCTATCCAATTTTCTATTCATTCGGCATTTGCCAAGGAACTGGTTGCAATAGAATGAGTAAGCCCTCATATCACGAATGTGTAATTCTTTCAATGTGCTAATAACACTAGTAACAAATTTGTTTATGTTTTATATAACAAAACAAGAAACAACAAAAAGGCATTTACTTGGCCTTCTTGGCACGAATCTTGCGAAGGTAGAAGTCGAGTTCCTTTCCTTCGAGGATGTATCCGTTAGCTTGTCCGACTTGTCCTGGGGAGGAAGAGATACGAGCTGCAAATTATAATTTTATTAAAAAATCCTCTAATTTTTTATTAGGGATATTTTTCCAGCCGCGCCTTGAAAAAAATCCCTGATAGAAGCTAACTCACCAAGAAGACGTCCAGTGTTGAATTGCTCGGTGAGGAGGGCATCGACAGCGGCGGTCTTCTGACGCTCAGTGTACTTCTTCAAGGTGTGGTTCGATCTCTTCTTGTTCAAGATGGCGTTATCTTCCTCGGAGAGCTTGGCGTTCTTCTTTCTGGCCAATGGGACGGCGTAGTGAGCCTCATACCATTGACGGAATGGAGCGGCATCAACGCTGACGATGGCTCCCTTCACGAGGGTCTTGGTACGGACCAACTCGTTGTTGGTAGCGTTGTACATGGTGTCAACGATACGGGTCTTGCGAGTGGTCTCTAAAAATTTCAATTGATAATTTAGTCATGAATTAACTGCAAACTCACGCTCAGAGGCCCAGGAGAAGTTTCCGTTGTCGAGACGGAGAGCTCTGTACTTGAGGTTTCCACCACGAGTACGAACGAGACGAACGCGATGAGCTCCAATCTGAAAAAAATTATTTCGTTATTTTCATAGAAATTTTAATTACCAGAGGGGCTCTAAATTTTTTTGTTTAACCTTTGTCATAAAATTTCACAATCTCACCTTGGTGTTGGCAGCTGGACGTCCGAGCTCGAACTTCCTCTTCTTGTGTGGAACCGGGCGAGTAGCTCCGGTCTTGTAGCGCTTATGCCAGGAGTCGCGCGAGATACCCATGCTGAAAAATAATGATATTGAATAATTCGAAAAAGAATCACAGAAAAAATTAGAGGACTGACGATACAGATTAAAAATAAATTAGGAGGCTTAGTTCAAAATACAACAACTTTTTGAATTGGAATCTTTAAAACTACTTATTTTCTATAATTTCACTATTTTTCTCCTGAAAAATCATGAAAAGAACGGAAAAAAAGATGAAAAAATTAAAAAAAGAAACTCGGGCCTAAAATTCTCCGTAGAAAACGGAGCGAATCGCCCTCCTCGGGGAGAAGTCGCGGCGAGACCCGCCGCACGCAAAACGCTATGTCCCTTTAAAAAATATTTCTATTTCACTCTCCAATTTCTTCTCGGACGGAAAATTCACCACTTTTCGGAGGAAAATGTCTCGATTTTGCTCAAATAAAATTGAATAAAAGATGGAAATTAATTAAAAACATAATTTGTGATGTCTGCTGCCTAATACTGTTTTTGCGAGGCTGTTTTCCGACGAAAAAACTTGAAATGTTCTGTCAACGACGAATTCCAGTGAATATCTTTCAAATAAGCTATTTCGGTCACTGTAGGAATAGTAGTCTTTCAGCAATGAACAAAAATTATCCATAAATAAGTTTTTATTGTGCAAAATGACTAGCTAAATCTGCTAGCCGACTCAACTGATTGACATATTTAATTTTAACGAAAGTAACTGCGGGGAAACATTACGAGAAAGATATCACAAAATATGTAAAGAAGAGCTCTTGGACGAAAAAAGTCGATAGAGGGAGAGTATTGATTGTACAAAAGCGAGCAGTACACGAAGTTCTAAAGAAACATCTGACGAAAAGCAAAAAGAAAGTGGACCTCTAGCAGCGGAATTTTCAAGTTGGTCATTGAAATCATAAAAGTTTGAAATCAGTTGTGTTTCTGTGAGCGAGCATTAGAATGACGATGATTGAAGCTGTGCAAGAAATTTGGGTAGTTGTTGAAGGGTAACACATGAGTCTTCGAACGTAGACGCTGAGGCGACGATCTGAAATTGAATTTTTTATAAATTGGGAGGCTAATTTCAGATAAAACCTGTGCTCCAAGATAGGCTGCGTTGTATCGCCATGGGCTGATGTTGACTTGCGTGTGGATTGTGTTTGGAACAACTGTGGAAAGTTCTTGCTCCAATTTTTCTGCAAGTCCTGGCATCAGGGAAGCACCTCCGGCCAAGTATATATTTCTGCAAGAAAAAAAGAAATATTTTCATAGAATTCGAGATTTCATTTACCTGTACAAGGTTCTTCGACTATCGATAGGGCTCTGTAGAATAGCTTCATGAATTAACTGATGAAGTCCTTTGGTGTCAAGTCCCCATTTCTTTGGCTTAAAGAGACCCTCTGTGCATAAAAATCTGGAACTATCGATGTCGAATCTGGTCTGCATTCCTGGAACTGGAGTGAATGCGTCTAATGAAATCCGCGCTTCCTTGTTCTCTGTCTTTTCTTCTTTTTGATAGTCTTCTGGCACATATGTCGTCTGAAATTATCTAACTAAAACAGTTTAGTATTCTTTCAATGTTACCTGTTCCAATGCAAATCTCAAAATTAACTTTTCAACAGGACTCTGGAATGCGTACAATCCTTTGTTATGAGCACTCAAAGAACTTCTCAATGAGTCACCCATTTGTTGTGATCCATAAGGAATCGAGCAAATCGCTGATTCAACGACGTATCCATCAATTACTGGAACAATATTAACTCGTTCTCCAATGTCAACGACGACTCCAGTTGTGACATCATAAGCGTAAAGAATCAAAGAGGGTTGACGAGTTATTGCGGCTCCCTGGAAGGTATTTATTCATAAAAAGTCCCTTTGGAATGCATTACCTGGAACTTGACGTCTTCTAAACAAATCTGCAATAGTTCTCCGATCAGAACCGTCGGGATATTTTGAGGAATCGACAAGAGAACTTTGTACTTCCAAGGTTCCACCTTGAGTTCCTTTGTGATCTTTCCAATAACTGCTTTCAAAACTTCCTTATCAATTGAATATCTCTCAACTGATGGATCTGTAGCTGAAATCGGTCTGACGAAGTCTCCGTTATGCCGGATTTCCGGTTTGTATGCCTCTTCGCCAACAAAAATCTTTCCATCGTCTGTTCGTACGGCAATTGCGGGGAAGAATGATTGTGGAAGGGATGGTTCCGTTGTGAGAACTCCAGCTCTGATAGAGCAAGATCCGAGTTCAAGGATCAAAACTCTTTCTGTCAAATGTTGGAATGCGCGTGGAATCGGTTTGACGTATGCGTCGATGAGTGAAGATGCACAGTGTGAGAGGAACGATTGACGCCATTTGTCAAAGACTGCTGATGGAACTCTGTAATCTAATTGTATTGGTACTGTTGTCCTTCTCTGGCAAACCTGCAGTAATATTTAACATGTTCCCTTCCTCCATGAATCGTCAAGGTCCTTTCATCCTTGTTGGCATCAACATCAGCTCCAGATAGAACTAGTTCCTGAGCAGGTGCCTCGCCAGCATAGTGAGTTGCGAAGATCTGAAGACGTCCCTCCTTCATTCTGATGTACTGCTTCATCCATCCTTCGTTGTCCAATCCGTCGGCTTTTGTGACGTCATCAGCTGGCACCTGGAAAACAAAATTTCTTTACTATTAACAAACTCAAAATCCTATATGCCTGTGTGTCTGTCTGTGCCGAGTCCGGATCCCGCTCTAGCTCAGTCCCCATTGAACCGACTTATTTTCAAATTTTGGCAGACTATCAGAAATTCCATCAAGATGATGCCCGTCTCTTTTGTTTTTCAGAGTTTCAAAATTTTTTATCTAAAAATTTCCCGCTTCCCGAAGGGCCTCAGAGGACCGTAGCCTGGTTCTATTAGAACCCCAAAAATAGTATGGACCCCTTCACAGTGCCCACTAACAATATGCAAGACTCCGCCCACTATCCACACTAAACATGGTGACACGCGGAGCCCGGGAAACACCCGTACATAGAGCACATGACCTCTGACAATTCCACCCCACCCACAACTCTGGTTCCTCTGCATTTGACCGTGAAAATCTTTCGCCTTTTACTAAAGATTTCCGTGCAAAGGAGCAAACTCTGAGTATTACTATCAATTTTTGGAGTCCCCTCGAAAGAGCGGGACAGAAATAAAGACTCTCACCTCAACATGGCCTTCCATGGTAATGAAGCGGTTCCGTTTCGTCTCTACTCTTGGCTCATATGAGATCTCGTAGAGAGCTTTGAGTAGATGCTTGGGATCCCATTCACGGAGAGCATTCGCCTCTTCGGCCTTCAAACTGTCTGATCTTCCGACGCCATTCTCCATTTCTACACCATTGATTTCCAAATCTGGCATGGGAAGCTGAAAAGGAAATAGTAACATTTCAAGTCTCACAATCAAAGCAAATATGAAAAAGAGCATGCATAGGCATAAAATTCAATAAAATATATGTTTGTTTGGTTATAAAAACAGTGAAAACGAAAAAAAGGAAGAAAGTATCAGTTTTCTGGATACATCCAGTAGAAATCGTACTAGTAAAAAAGGGCGTTCTTTTGAAATAAGAAGAAGAAGAAAATTGGAGTGAGCAGAGTTTCCGGTTGCATTTTTTGAGACTTGTCACTGGTTTTTTGTGTTGGTTTTGTTTGACGACGACAACAAAAAAGAGACGAACGCAATTTGAGGAGAAGATGGAAATTTGAACGGAGACGTTAGCCGCAAGATGGAGAATTGTGGGAGTTCCTAGGGATAAGATTTCCACTTTTGGGATTACTGTAATTATGGTTTGAGCTCTCCAGAAAGATCTTCTAAGCAGTAAGATAGACCTAACTTCCTAAAAAAAAGAGCCCAAAAAGATCGATTTCTCTTATTGCCTTCCGTCTTTGTTCCGTAATAAGATTATGTGCAAATAGGGAGAAAGCGAGTGAGCACAAGTAAACATTTCTCTCCTTTTTTGAGCATTTTTTTCCCGCGGAGCTCAATGAAAAATGCATGTTGTAAGTGTGGAAATAGAGAGTAGAAACCACACTATCAATACTCAAAATCTTCTTGTAAGATCGTATTTCATTGAAAGAGTCTGGGCGCCTCATAAATTCCAATATTCACCTGTGAATATCGTGTGAATCTCTACGGAAATCCCGAAATTCGATGCGTTTCTCGAGACAAGATGAAAGCGAGACACCAATCGGAGATTAAAAATTGGAATCAGAAAATAGTGTGGTAAGTGGAGAGACGCAGAGATGACAAGGAGAGGGACAACGAAATGTTTTGGGGTTCAATGTGACGGCCTAATTGCCATGTGGAAACGATTTTTCGAGAGTGTGAGAGGAGAAATAAAAAATGAAAGAAAACGAGAAGAAGACGAAAAAAAACAAAAACTTTTTTTGTGTTTCCTGTTGTTTTCTGGGGGAATGGGTGGTCTCTGGAGCTATGAGTTTCAGGCGGTTTCAGACTGGATTGAATTAGTTTGAGATTCATGGAAACCGACAGCCATGATGGAGTACAGCTACTGTAGAAAAAGTAATCGTAGTCGAAAAGTGTTGAAAGCAAACTAGTTCAGACAGGTTAGCTGAACTTTGAAAAGTTAGAATCTTTCTCTTAAGAGTTGAAAGGAATCTCTTTTAGAAAATGAGCCCTGCTGGGCAGAAGTCAATTTAGTAACATGTTTCTAGGTAAACTCAGATCTATAAACAAACGCTGTACTTTTCCAAACATTACTAAAAGACCTCCACTTTTCACACTCCCTCTTTCGAACTTTTCCTTTTTTGCTATTTTTTTTCTGGTGCAAATCCCTCGAGAATGGAAGAGGGGCGCCGCCGTCAAGCCCATAAATCAGTCACCAAATAAATCTCTTCCTTCGTTTTTTTTGCAGAAAAAGTTCTGGCATTCCTCCTTCTTGTTTGTTTATCTTCTCTTTTTTCTTAGTCCCACTCTTTTCTTCTAGCCTTCATCATTTATAGATGAAATCGAAGGAAATGTTTTTTTTTCGGTTGGAGTCTTTTTTTTCTGAATCTCTCATGGGATGAAGAATTTGAAAATCAACCGAATGAATACAAAACAAAAATATTTACCATATTTCGAGGAGCGGGGACCCGGGGCCCTTGTAAGAAATTCGTTTGAAGAAGAGCGGAGAAAAAAAACGAGGGAAATGTCAGCGGAAGGAATGAAAGAATGCTTTTTTGGTGGTGACGCAACTAAAGGTTGTTCAATTTTTAGGCGGTTCAATGAATTTCATCTGGGTGGAAATGGGGAAACGTTCAACAAACTTGAAAACTCATTGACCTTATCTGGAGATGTTCTGAAACGAGGAATCAAGAGGGTGGAGGATGGAGGGAATGTCAGAGATCAAGAGGGTTTATCTTGGTTGTAAAATTACTAAATTTTTAACAAGATCATCTGAGACATCTAAGCCAGTAAAAAAGCTTGAAGAAACTTCTAATCAAACGTAAAGAAACCTGAGTAAACTATTGAAATTCCCAGAAATATCGAAAAATTTGTGTCTCAATCTATTGCTAAAAGGAAATTGAATTCTGAGAAAATTTTCCGGAAAAGGTGTCATTTAATCAAAATGTGGGAAAAAGAGAACAAATCCTAGTCGGATTAAATGGGTATGCGGAATATGTGTTATGCTGAGAAAATATGTCAAAACTATGATTAAATCGAGTCCAAGCCTTTAAACATGCTACAACCATAGATTTGAAACTATCTAGTTCATAACTTATCATACATCATTCTGACGGACCACCAAGTCGCTAGAAAAAGAAGAAGCTCAAAAGGATTATGCCCTTTTCGTAATGAAGAAGATAGAGAGAAAGAGAGAAGAAGAAGAAGAAGAATGCACTCAATTCATCAAGTCTCTCCTCTTCCTCCCTCGCAGTGGAAACTAAGAGAGAAAAGCGACCCAAAAATGAGCGAGAGATAGAAAACAAATCGAGAGACGGCAGAGATGTGAAATAGAAAGAAAATAGAGAGAAGCCCCCCGCATCCTCTCATTTTCAGGCACGGAGAGAGAGAGAGAGAGAAGGGCGCACACGCGTATGTTTCTGTTTCTGTTCAGTTTCTGTTCAGAGGGATGCGACGCAAAAGTTGGTTTGGGAATAGAAGGAGAAGCCGAAGAGATTCAGAGAAAATAAAAGAGGAGAGCGCGCCGGGCGTCGCGGGCCGATCGTTGTTGACGGGGGCCTCCGGAAGAGTTAGAGGTAGAGAGATAGTGTGGAGGATGAAGAGACGCAGAGAAACAACATAGAGAAAAAAGACAGAGACTATGACACTAACAATGTATTTATATAAACATTTCACTGGATAGAATGGATATTGCAAAAAAAATGAGAAAAAAGAGTGTATTTTGCCGAATCTCATTTGGTTCAGAATAGACGATGGTCTACGATCCTCTCATCTGAATTTCAAATATTGAAATTGTATCCTTTGTTCATTTTCAACAGGGGCTTCTTTATAAATTTTTAGACTGGGCCAAAAAAAAAAGCGTAAAGTCTTGCAGATTTTTCTAAGAATCGGCCCCTTGGGTGTCATAGGGAAGTCTCATTCTTTGGACCACAAAACGGAAAGTAATATTTTCATTTGATATTAAAAAATGAGGCAAAATAAAGCAAGAAGATTAAGAAAAATGAAAACTACACGAAAGGATAGTTTTGAAAGGCAGAAATCAATTGAATCCATCGGTTGGCATGGCATAGAGAATATCATCACTTGGCATAGAAACTGGAGAGAGCATTGAAGTGTCTTCGAGAGCTTTATAGACACGACGGACTCGAATTGTGGGCTCATCATCCACTGTTTGATGGTGGTAATGAGAGTTGTGGTAGATGGTGTGAAGATGAGGACTTGTTGGAGCTGAAAGTCGGAAACATTTTAGAAAAATACAAGTTTTAGGCAGGCATGTTTCAGGCCAGGCCGGCCAGGCTTTCTTGCTAACAAGGGAACCATTTCCAGAAACCACTTCGAAATTTTCTGTTAAAAATTTCAGTAAAAACTTGAAAGCCAGTACTTGAATAAATGAGCCAATTTACAGAAAATTTCGAAGTGGTTTCTGAAAATGGTTCCCCTGTAAGAATCACGACCCGGTCCGGCACAGAAAGCCCGCGTCAGTCCACCACAAATTTTTCAATCCTGATATAAGTCGAAGGTTACGTTTTCCTATAATTTTTCTAAAAAATATCATGTTCCAAAGTCACTAGACTACTGTGACATCACAGTTGACTTCTCCAAGGATTTTGAAAAAAATTGAAAATGTTATCGTTCAAAATTTTTCAGATATCACTCAAGTAGCACGTGGTGGGCTTTCCGGACCATGCCGCGGGTCAGCCCGTATTTTTACATGTCTGGTTTTGGGAACTCACATTTCACAGTGTTCTCATTCATTGTCACACCTCCTCCGATTGTGTAATTGTCAGAGTGCTCTTCAGAATGCGTATGATGGCTATGAACTTCATGTTGATGACGAGTCATATGATCCTTTGCTCCATGCTCATGAAGTTCCACCTCGTCCATTGGAATTGGTGGTAACGAACGGGGGCGTGGCTTGATTTCTAAACGAATTACAATACGATGTTAAACATTTATATGGCAATGTCTACCTTGCTGGAAGTGATGACCTGGTGGTGCAGCTCGAACTCTGTAGATCACTTGCTCCGTTGTGATTGGCTTCTCGTCGTGCTTGCTGAAAATACTATTTTAAACTGACATAGAAGAATTAAAAAAATCACTTGAAAAGTTTTGCCAGATTCTTAACATGACCAACATTGACCGGTTGGTAGTTCAAAGAAGTCACGGATTTTGAGCTGTGAAGAGCAATGTTTTCCGAATTCTCATTGTCAAAGTGTACATGATGATGATCTGAAAGTTTGTAGTTTTATCGTTACATCACTCCTTATGTAACTCACCATGATAAGATTCCGAGTTCTCCTTTTGAATCTTGAGAGGTGGTGGGATATTCTGACGATTCAGCGAGTTTGAATGGTGAAGGACAGTAGTGGTTGTGGTGGTTGAGGTAACATTCGATACTTCTTTCTTCACGAACGGAGAGTTTTCGGGGATATGAGCTTCGATGTGAGATCTTTTCGCTGCTTGAATCTCTTGCTCTTCCCATTTGTTAGTCTTACTCATCTGACGGATTGCTTGATTGGCTCTAGCGACCTCATACTGTAGTTCTTGTTCATTCTGATGGTGATGATGTCCGTGATGGATTTCGTCATAGTGATGCTCTGAAAGTCTCTTATACTCATACTCCGAAAACTCATTCAAAATCCGTTACCCTGATCATGTGGTACATCATAAACGGCTTGTCCATGCGGTTCATCATATACAACACTTCCTCTATGTTCTTGTGCTCCGTGAGCATGAATATAGACCTGAGAATCAGAATGAACATGGTGAATTTGAGCAACGTGACTGTGTTCGGAATAAGAATGTCTTTGATCATTTTGTGGATGACTATGTGTATGAGCACTGACAGTATGCACATGCGAATGGGTCCGATTCTCCGAATGAGAATCTTGAGCAACAGAATCTGAAATCTTTTTTTTTTGTTTTTCCCCAAAGTCGACTGGAAAACTCACCACCATAGGCATTGTACCGTTCGATATGCTTCTGAACATAATCCACATTTTCAGTAGAATCACTGTGATCTCTTGGATGAGTCTCATCCAAACGTGGGAAATCAATTGACTTTGGCTCCAATCCGGGAGTAGTTGGTCTCGAGTTGGCACGAGAGACTGGATGGCTAACCGGTCGAGCCATATTCTGACGATGCTCCTCTTCGAACTTCTGACGGAGAATTCCTTGTTGATAGATCAATTCGTGGAAGATCACTGGACCAAGGGGCTTGTCAATGTGTTCATCGAGTTCTACTTCTGGTTTTGGTGGTGGTTGCCAAGTACGTTTTGGTTTCTCAGGGATAACAAAAACGTCAGGAACTTGAATTGGTTGAGGAAGAGGGGCTGGAGTGTTTTTGCCTGAAAAAGTATTTTTTAAGCTGATAGTTTAAAATATTTGGAATAATCTAAAAAGCTTCTAGTTTTTCCTACAAAAGCCTATCCGATTCTGATCTACTGCTTACGATTCGGCTTTTTTCGTTTATCACACTTAATTTTACAAGGTGACGAGGGTGTCGATGATCCTATGAAATTTGTTATCAAAGTTTTGATTGTTAACTTACTTTCTTGTTCTTCCTCATATGCATTATAGGCATGTTGCTCCTCAATCAATCTGGCTGCTCTGATCTCTTCTTGTCGTTCTTCATATCGTCTCCTCTTTTCTTCTTCCAAAATTCTCAGTCTATCCTCATTTCTCAATGACTCTTCCATCTCTCGCACTCGATCATGAACACTCTTTTCCAGTCCCAAGTGCTTCTGATCATCACTTTTGTTGAATGTCGGTGACAACGAAACATCCAAAGCTTCTCTTCCAATGTAAATTTCATCGTAATGACGCTCTGCTGGAACTGGAGGAGCTTCGTCGATGATTTGAACTGGAATCGCCACGTGGATTTCTTCGACAACCGGAGCCGGAGGTGGTGGTGGTGGAGTCCATGGAAGTTGTGGAATGAAAACGAACTGATCTGGGTCCCTGTTATAATGAAGTTCGAAGACTGGCTCGTAGATTTCCTCGTACTCTGGTTCTTCATCATCGAATGTCTCAATGAGCTCTTGGGTTTCATACGGACGATAGGCTGGGAATTCCTCAATCACAATTTCGCAGTGTGGAACGTCTTCGGTTCTATGCAGAGGTTGATAGCGAGTTGCCAAGTCGTAGTACTCAGTGTGTTGTGGAAATTCGAAATCCAATTCTTCCAAATCTCTGGTGTACGGTAGAATTACGCGGATGGCGTCATCATAGTAGTCAGGATATGCACGGGACTCGAATTTGTGATGTGGAAGATCCTCAGTTCTTGTCAAAATAATACGAGTGGAGTGATCGTAGTAATCGGGGTAGGTGAAAGTCAAATGGGTTTCATGTTTCGGGAGATCCTCGGTTTTGGAGAGAATAATGTACTCTGGTTCCGGAGTTTTCACTGGTGGTACTGGAGATTGGCGACGAGAACCATAGTCGGAGTACTTTTCAAGATAATCACGAGAATAAGAATAGTGGAGTGGGCGAGTGATGTTACCCTGATAATATCCCTTGGGATCCAAAAACATGAATTTGCTTGGATCATAATAGTCATGATACCCTTCTGGCATCTCCACTCCTGGTGGGAATGTTGACCTGCAAAAAAAATTAATTTTTAAAAACAACCGTTGGCTACTTCTACTCACTTGAAATCGTACTTTCTTTCATAATGACTTGCAAAGTTCTCCACGTTGGTTGTTGTATGCTCGTGGGCTCTAGGGATTGGTGGGGCATAGATGTGTTCTTCCTTCCTTACCGGCATCTTTGGCATGACTTCTTGGTTTCTAGCTGGAGGAATATGACTTCCATAATGACCGCATCCCGAGACGTAATGCCCATAACGAGATTCGTAGTCATGACGTGTATCCACACTATACAAGTTGCTCAATGACTTGGTTGTAGTGGATACCTGATCCAGACGTGGTCTCGATGTGTGGTAGGTGGACGTGGTGGTCCCATAAGTATCTGCAGAGCGCTGGACTTGAGAAGACTGTTGCTGAGCTTCATGAGCCACAGATCCCATTGATTTTGAACGAGACATTCCGAATGAAGTGTATGCATCTCCGTTACTTTGATGATAGACTGGATGGACAGAAAGAGAAAGTTCACGAGTTCGAATGTGATTTTCTTCTTTCTCAGAGAAAAACTTTGCGATTCGAGCACTTACATCACCAGCTACTTCATTGAATTGATTCATTCCGAATGGATGGTCTCCGGCTCGAAGTGTCAATGTTCTATCCTCCAATCTTCCAGAAACACCATCTTCTTCATAAACTGCAAGTTCATGATCCCAGTCACTCTGTCCTTTCGGAAGACGTTGTGAGACCATGTGATGGTGAGATTGATCTTCCTTGATGAGTTCATCCAATGGTGCATCAATAGTCTCAACATATTCCAGACGTTCTTCATTGTTTGGTCCGTAGTCCTGAGTGCAATCTTCCAAACGTTGAACTTGGTCCGGAGATGGAACAGACTTCTGAAAATAATCGGCTTCATTTGTTTTCAACTGATAACAGAGTTTCGATTGAAAACAAAAAACATACCGATCTGTAGAACTTCTGCTCAACGTATACTCTTGTCAGAGATCTTCCACGACGTTGAAGATTGTTCTGAAATTCAAATTTTAGTCTGAAGAGAGAATCTCTTGCCACGTCATCATCCTCTTTCCCTCCAAATACTTCCTCCCGTTTTATGACACCTCCACTCTGTTTCCAAACAATGGAAAGCGGTTATCAGTGAATCGACCGAAAATTGATATTTTACTACGCATCAATGTGGCATTTGCCACAGAATTTTCGATGAGTAATTAAAAATGGAAATATGGATTAGAAATGAGTCAAAGGGATGCAACTGGAAATGAGAAAAGTCATAATCTTCAATGATGTCGGAAGGAAACCGATTTCTTAAAGTTCAAAAAAGCCATACCTCACTGTTCTTGGTTGTCAATGCATAGATGTATCTTCTGACTCCAAGATATCCACGTCCTCGGTTTTCGGATCTCTGAAAAAGTGATGAATTCTGAAGGTAACTCTTTTCAAAACTCACTTCATTCTCTCGTCGAATCTTCTCATCCAAGTCCACACATTTTTGTTTGACAGCTACAAGTGCTGTGTTCAAATCGACTTGTAGGTCTCCCATGCTGAAAGTTTTGATATTTAGGATAAAAACGTTTTAGGAACGTTAGATTTCCAAAAATACACAATAGAAAATGAAGTTTTAAAAGTATGTAACCATACTGTAAAATGAAGCAAAGGTTTGGAAGTATTCTGATGACATTGTAATAGAAAAATTCCACTAGAAACAGTCAATAAAAACGCTGGAAATAGTGTAGTAAACGAGTGGATGCACCACACCACACATACATGCACAATCAACTCAAATAGGCGCAATTTCTTTCTTTCTCCCTTGTTCTGCCAAAAAAAATTGATAAGAGGGAGCCTTCTTTCCCGCTTTGCCGTGCTTTCTAAGGCCACAATCTTATCAGTTTCTAGAGGAGGGGAATGTGTGGAGGAGGAATGCATCAGGGGGCCGCCCGTTTTTGACTCCTACTTTTGCTTAAAATGTTGAACAAATATCAAGTTTATGACAGGTTGGAGGGGCTGAAATTGTTGTCATGTCACAAAAACACATATTCTTGTGGAACGCTCTAAAAATTTGTGTTCAAGAAATATCAATCGTTTATTGCGGTTAAAATCATATTTTTATGCTGATAACATAACAAGATTTCCACAATAAAAAAATTCAAAAACAAACTAAACAGCTCTCTCAACATAATACCGATCTTCTGGAAAGACATAACTTGGAGCATTTGAAATAACATAATCTGGGATTCTGGTGACTCTCGGACTGACGATTCGCATAAGTGCATGCTCAAAATGGATCAACTTTTTCTCACATTCTCCACAAAGATCGTAATCGGGACATTCTAAACAGTGATAACGAGACCCGTGTATCGGATGACGGCAATGGCAACAATCGATGTGAAAGTTTGCATGGCTGCTCGCGGAGCTGTGGGCTCTTGATCTATCATCGAATCGAACGGAATGCCGGAAAGACGTTTGAGAAGGGGTTCGGATAATAGGTATCACTTCATAATGGTTGCTATGAATACTGGATCGACGAAGAGTTTCTAGAAAACATTATAAATACAGTACTTTGTTAATTTCTCACCTTCCAATCTAACGTATAACTGTGGAAGAATGTGATCTGGATTCTGGATGCTCTCCATGACTTGGAAAGAGTCAGTGAGCTCATTTCGAGCGCCTATTGTTCGATCTGAAAATAGCGAGATTCTCGTAATAAAGACCCTTTTTTATTACCAGAGAAAAATCGATAGATTCTATCGGTTGGAAACAGTTCATGCGCAGCCTCGATAATCTTCTCCATTGCATTGTATTTGTTTAGATATAATATTTTGGATCTTTGATAACTATTATTGTAAAAAGTAACATGAATATCTTGAGGGATAGCCTGAAAATTAACTAATGAAATGGACTAATATTTATTTGGGATTGTTATGCTTACCGAATGTGATCTACTCCGTCGGTAAACGTAATCCGTCGGAGGCCTTCTAATCGAACTTCTATATCGGACACTACTCATTTTCTGAAATTAAAAGGAGATCGGATTATGAATAATAATTCATGCTTTATTCAAATGCTTCAAAAGGTTTTTTGAAGTGAAGAAGAAGGAAGAGTTTGAGACCGAAATTCAAGTGAAAATTATTGTGTCAATGCTGCGTCCAACTATTTCGATAAGATAACATTTTTCAACTGTTAGTCATTTTCATGTTGCAAAAAAATTCTTCATGTAAATGTTGAAATTATTAAGAAGGAACAATTAATTTGTTGGTAGAATGACGATGCTTGGATTTGAAATAGTTGGCTCCTTGTTTACAGATGAACGCTGGTCTCCTTCGTTGATTCGTTCGAAGCTCCTCCCGGAACTTCCGACGATCCTCGTGCATCTTCTTTCTTTGACACTCAAACTCGTCTTCCTGAAAACAAAAAAGGAGTTCCCAATTTGAAACAGTTCCCTCACAGTCATCTTGTCCTTCAACAACAAAACCAACTTTTCTCCGCCGTCAAATCGAATACCGTACCTCCGTTGATACCGTAGTCTTGTAGCTGGATCGAAGCTTTGTTCCATCATCAGAATTATTGCAGACCATTGGCGAAGCCATTCCAGAGAATTCCCAGACACTTCTGTGTACGTATTTGTCATCATGGCAATGAGCATATTAATAAGAAGAAGGGTGACAAGAAGCATGTATACAACAAATGTGATCTGAAATAAGTTACAGTTGATTTACCGTAAAAACTCTAATAGAAGGACGCCTCTAATAGAAGAACGCCTCTATTATAAGGACACCCCAGTGAGCCCGAACAGAACACTTTCTTAGATTTCTGTATATCTGAAAGTAGTCTCACTCGATTCCTTGTCAAAAACAGACTACGATCAATATGAAATATGTTATGATTTGCTTCTCAAAAATTAGTAATGAATACCTTTTGTGTAATTCGAATATTGATTTTGAAAAGGTTGAGCAATAGAAGGACATGTCCCTCTATTAGAAGTTTTACGGTATACATATATGAGAATCATTACCTTTCCGATGACCGTATGCTCACACTCTTCCAACTGCTCAAAGAATACTGTAAACTCAGTGAGAGACATGATGAACATTCGAACATAACTTTCAGCTACGTTGCTCATGATACTTGGCTCACGATTTCCGGAATCATTTCGTTTGTATCCCAAGAATATGACATAGAAGGCTTGTGAAAAACCAACAACGATGACTAAATAGATCAAAAAGAATCTCATTAAATCTCGAATAATGATTTTGTAAAGCATCAAAACGAATGGTCCAACTGATTTGAATCCTCTGAATGTCAAATTTGAACCGAGAACTTTCGAGGTATCTTACCTGCAGAAAAACAAAAACTTCAGCGATGTCAACAGAACAATCACAATCCAAACGATGTCTTCTGCTTCATCCAAACAGAAAATTCTCAAAAAGAATGTGATGATCATGAGAATACAAGAAAAAAGGAAAATAGCCTTTGCAGGGAATCCAGACAAGCCCAGAACGTATAGATGATATCCCACGTTTTTGATATGGAGAAGAGCTTGGACTAGATATAGTGTTGCTCCAGTGACACATATCAAATGAAGAAGATGATATATCTTCAATAAACAAATTAGGAAATCTTGATATTTTGTAAAAGCTCACAATAGTGGATACTGCAGACTCGTTGAAGCTTCTCGTTTTAAAATCATAGAAACAAATCAAATCGTTTGCAATATGTTGTTTCCTCTCAAACGGACTGGGACGAAGAAGAAAACAAGATGTGACACAGACGAAATATATGCAGAACATGATCAGTTGAGCAAATAATCTGGAATCAGTAGATTTTTGAATTCAATCTAACTACCGTACCAGGGCTTTGCGGCAACAAATTTCGGCAACTCATTCAAATGTGAATAACTTCTTTCAGAGGGATCGGGTGAAAAAACTATCAAAAAAAATGTTCCTTATTAAAATAGCTATCGAATGGTTGAAAAACTGTTGAGTTTCATCAAAAATTAACAAAGTTACGTCTTGTGTTGCCGCAACGTTGCCGCTTTTTGCACATTCAGCAAAATTTCTGCATCACAAGACGTAACTTTGTTAATTTTTGATGAAACTTAACAGTTTTTCAACCATTCGATAGCTTTTTTAGTAAGGAACATTTTTTTTCTATTGATCGTTTTTCTACCCAATCTTCCTGAAAAAAGTTATTCGCGTTTGAATGAGTTGTCGAAATTTGTTACCGCCCAGCCCTGTACCGTACGTCTTTCTCCCGTAAGCAATCCATTTGTGATGAACCAGTTGCTCCAAAAGATGAGGAAGTAGAGACAAGTGCTCCGCTTTTTCCCCATAAACTGCAATCGTCAACACTGATTTCTGATTTATACTTCCACTAGTCGGCTCAATTGAATCCACGTGTTCCAGAGGATACGCTGCCGATTGAGTTCTGCCATACGTCCAATTCACAGTTCTCTCTTCTTCCACTATTTTTTGCATCATCTTAAAACAGAAACCATGTTTTCAACTCTTTGAAAAGGGTTACCTCTTTCTTCGCTAAAAAAGCAGCAAGAGTCAGAGGAGTCAAATTTTGGCGATTCTGAATATGAAGATCAGCTCCCAGAGTTAGAGCCATTTTGAACATCTCCTGAAAACTCCTTGTCTTTCACTTTCTTTTATTATTGTCACTGACCCAATTCTCGTGAATGGTACAAATATGGAGAATCGTATTTCCGTTTGTGTCAGCTGCATTCACATCGGCCCCGTGAGCCACCAACATTCGAATACATTCCGGTTGACTGAGACAGGCAGCAAAAGAAAGTGGATATTCACCCCAATAAATGTGACTTGAAAAAAAGCTATGTTTCCAGAGACAGAATCTATCATACTCACCCTGGATACTTTGTATGTTTACTGATGATAGCATGTTCAACTTCTGGATGATCTGTTCTCGATCCTTTTTGATCATCACAAGTAAAAAAGTTTCCAGAACATCTCGCATTAACATCTGCCCCATTCTTCAATAAATACCTCACGAATTCAGCATTCTCCGAAACGATTCCCATATGCAACACAGTTTCGCCATAGTATTCGTCACTCAAATAAAAATCGTTGATAATTTTCGGAAAAATAGCAATCAATCGTTCCGCGAGCAACTTCATATGATCGGGGAGACCTGCCAGAAAGCAAGTATGAAGAAGAGTTTCTCCCACAGCTCCACGCGAGTTCAATTTCCAGCAAATGAATCTACATTCTGTGGATGGATTCGTCACAGCGAAACTATTCCCAGTACGTTCTTTGTGCCTTTGAGCAATAATTTCTGATAAAGGGATCATCTCCCCTTGACCACTGTTATAAAGCATCGGTTGAACTTTCTAAATTCTTCGGAATATAGACAGTCCTCTATCGTTCAGAAACCCACCTCTAGTATTTGTCTGTTTAATTCCTCGTGGTTTCCACTTTTGACTGCTTCCATTGCCAAGTCCGCAAGAAAACCACGTCCACTCATATCGGCCAATTTGTTGATCGCGTTATTCGATGCATTTACCTGGTTTTTTATACCTGCAGTGACTGCACTCGAAGCGTTCCCCATTATCAGAAAACTAGGACCGAATACTAGATTGTTGAAATAGAATCGAAATGCAAGAACTGGAATGTACGCCTCAGCTTTTGCCCGGATATTCAGAATTATATACGATTGACTGACTTCAAGGTATATTCATCTAAACGACACATTTCTCCATTGAGCCAAGAAAGAACCAAAACGCATGAGGAAAATCGCTCTGATTGGTAATTGAATGCAAGTACTAGAAAAGAAGCTTTATTTTAATTTATTGACAACATGGATTTCTGATTTGTGGCCCTAAAGAGGGCCGTTGGGTTCGGTGGTTTGTTGAGATCAAGTTTGCTCAGTTACCAAAAGGTAATTAAGCGCGCTCTCCTCGGATACGTCTGGCCAGCTGGATATCCTTTGGCATGATGGTGACTCGCTTAGCGTGGATGGCGCACAAGTTGGTGTCCTCGAAGAGTCCGACAAGGTAAGCCTCGGCAGCCTCTTGAAGGGCCATGACAGCGGAAGATTGGAAGCGGAGATCGGTCTTGAAGTCCTGGGCGATTTCACGAACAAGTCGCTGGAATGGCAACTTGCGGATGAGAAGCTCGGTGGACTTTTGGTAACGTCTGATCTCACGAAGAGCGACGGTTCCTGGACGGTAGCGATGTGGCTTCTTGACTCCTCCGGAGGCTGGTGCCGACTTGCGGGCAGCCTTGGTGGCCAATTGCTTTCTTGGAGCCTTTCCTCCTGTCGACTTGCGAGCGGTTTGCTTGGTACGGGCCATTGCGTTAGGTTGATAATCCGATTGGGACTGAAGACGCAGCAACAAATGAGGTGACTTTATAGTCGCCTGCGGTGGCGGGGCGGAGTTTACAACATTCGACGCGTGCGAAACTGCATATGTGTCCCCGCAGGGTGGTGGAGGTGAGACCCCGCCTCCCCACCGCAGACAGAACAAAACCGGAGCGCATTCCGTTCAACCTCATCTCACTTGTGAGTCTTCATCAATCGCTAAACAATGTCCGGACGTGGAAAGGGAGGAAAAGGCCTCGGAAAAGGAGGAGCCAAGCGCCATCGCAAGGTCCTTCGTGACAACATCCAAGGAATCACCAAGCCAGCAATTCGCCGTCTCGCCAGACGTGGAGGAGTCAAACGTATTTCCGGTCTCATCTACGAGGAAACCCGTGGAGTCCTGAAGGTGTTCCTCGAGAACGTCATCCGTGATGCCGTTACCTACTGCGAGCACGCCAAGAGAAAGACTGTCACCGCCATGGACGTCGTCTACGCTTTGAAACGCCAAGGAAGAACCCTGTACGGATTCGGAGGATAATTTCCTTCGCTTTCATGCAAACCAACACCGAACCCAACGGCCCTCTTTAGGGCCACAAATTTCATCAAATCCATGATTGCTTTTCTGTGAATAAAAATTTCTACATTGTTATTTAAATCACTTTCGTTGACTTATTTCAAAAATCATCGAGTACGAAAAAAATCTTGTATCAATTGCTTCCATCGAGACTTTTCCAGCTCATCGATTTGCCCAATTTCTTTGGTTGAAGAAATCTTTCTCGGGCAGAATACGTTCTAAGTTCAGCTCCGAGGATACTGAATTTGTCTTTGAAAATTCGATAAATTATATTCAGTTATTTTGTTTTCTGAACATAATCTCCTGAATCTGACGGCACTGCAAATTTCATTTTGTTTCAGGTCATCTAAAATATTTCTTTCGTAGGAATGAAGCGCTAAATTGGGCGATACAGACGATCGCAAAACATATATTCATCTGAAACTTTAACCAAGACTTGTTGTGAATGATGTGTTCAATAGGGTTCCGAAAAAGGCTCGACCCTGAGCCTTGGCTCACGTGAAACATGAATGAGCCAGGCTCATCCAACTCTTTTCCAACTCGGAGTCGAGGCTCATCGAGGCTCATTTGAAGCTTTATCAAATTTTGAAAAAGCTCATCACGGCTCACGTGCTTCAATGAGCTTTTTCAAAAAGGCTCATCGAGGCTCATTTTCAAAAAAAGGCTCATTGAGCCTCTACTGCGAAACCTTTCTCATAAATGATAGCCTTGAATCTTTCTCAATCGAGTCGATGAGAGCATTGATTGTAGACATGGAAATCTGATTCCATTCCAGTTGTACTTGGGCGAAATATAAAATTTTTTATAACAATACATTGTTTTCATTCATGGGTGGAAACAGCAAGTTTCGCGAAGTTTGACCTAATCTTTCAATATGAGGGCCAACTCACTGGGTCGTTTCAACTATGTTCCCCTACTCACTAAGCCTAAGTCTTTGAGAGGGTTTAAAAAAATTAGAGGTACCTCAGCTCTGACGCATTTTTGAGGCAAAAAACGTATCGCGTCTGTCAATAACTCGAAAATTAGAGATTCTAGAAGGAAATTGATTTGATATTCGGAATCCTTGTGGTCGATTTGTTACATGTTCCAAAAATGAGCGAAATTTATCAAACGGGGGTCAAGTGACTCTAAATTTGACTGAGGAGAAAATATATTGGTCCGCCCCCGGTTGTGGTCCCTACCCTTACGGTCGCGAAAATCGCTCCGGTGCCTTTTTTTGAAAGGAAAACCTGCAGGCCGCACAGCAATGTGCCGGCCGCACCCGGTGCCGCCTCCGGGCGCTGCGCGACGCCGGGATCCGGGATCCGCCGCATGATCATGGTTATGATATTGACAATGACGATGATAATGAGCCAAAATTTTTTTCAAAACCGCCCCCCCCCCCCGCGCCTGAAAATTTCCCGGTCACTGCAGCTCCGGGGGTGATTTCCTCGCACTCCAGCGGGGTGGTGCTTCACACCACCCACAGGTCCTCATTTCCACCCGGTACCTACTCAGCAATCCCGATAGGGGCCTATCGGGTGCCTTCCTCATACTGGAATGGTCGTTAGAACATCGACACTTGTGCGGGCACACGAGAATGCGACGTTGCTTATATAGGGTGGGTCTGTAGCACCCTACGCCTCCCGGTTTCCGCGGGCCTCTATGTATCGTGTGCGTTTTTTTTCTCTGCACACACTATTTCGCGGTCAGACTCAGACAGGATTTTCGTCAGGACGGCGGATGATTTGCGGAGTGAAGGGGATTTCGGAGCATCGTTGCGCATTTTGGCGACAAGTCAAATCAGTCGAATGCAATTTTTTCTGGAATTCCGCAATGAAAACAGCAAAATGTTTTATAAAAATAAACAATTTGTTTTTCAGAATCGTTCTAGGTGGTTTTCATTTCGTAAAATCGCATTTGAACGGAAATACGCTCGGTCAAAATTTTTTGACGATTTTTCGATGTTTTTGGTGCGGACCTGTAGAAACAAATACACGACGTTGTATTACAACTATTATTGTTATTTTTCGAAACAGTTCAGACACAAAAACATCGAAAAATCGTCAAAAAATTTTGACCGTGCGTATTTCCGTTCAAATGCGATTTTACGAAATAAAAACCACCTAGAACGATTCTGACAATCAAATTGTTTATTTTTATAAAACATTTTGCTATTTTCATCGCGGAATTCCAGAAAAAATTGCATTCGACTGATTTGACTTGTCGGCAAAATGCGCAACGATACTCCGAAATCCCCTTCACTCCGCAAATCATCCGCCGTCCTGACGAAAATCCTGTCTGAGGACAAAAAAACCGTTTGTGTGCCAACTGGTGTTATTGACACACTTCCCGTGCGTTTGCGCGTTTAATGATTTTTCCGCGAAATATCTATTTTTTAAACTTTTTTCCTTGCAAAAAGCAGCAACAACTGGCGGATATGGTGATGAGCTTCAATGAGCTTTTTCGAAAAGGCTCATTGAGCCTCATGAGCCTCGATGAGCTTTTTTGAAGAGTTGCAAAAGGCTCACGTGAGCCTTTCAATTTTTTATGAAAACTCATTTCTAACTCTTATGAGCCTCAATGAGCCTTTCCGAAGGCTCATTTTCACGTAAAAGCTCATCGTAGAATTTTGAATTCGGAACCCTAGTGTTCAAAGACTCTTAACGAGTGAGTCAAAATTCAAAAGATAATTATCGCGATAAATATTTATTCATAATGGAGTTATAGATTTACGGATGTTTGTGGCCCTAAAGAGGGCCGTTGGGTTCGGTGGGTTCGGTATCAGCCAAATATTTACTTGCTGGAAGTGTACTTGGTGACGGCCTTGGTTCCTTCAGACACGGCGTGCTTGGCAAGCTCTCCTGGCAGAATCAAACGGACAGCAGTCTGGATTTCGCGGGAAGAGATGGTAGAACGCTTGTTGTAGTGAGCAAGACGAGAGGCCTCAGCAGCGATGCGCTCGAAGACGTCGTTGACAAACGAGTTCATGATGGACATGGCCTTGGAGGAAACTCCAGTGTCTGGGTGAACTTGCTTGAGGACACGGTAGATGTAGACTCCGTAAGACTCCTTACGGGAGTGCTTTCTCTTCTTTCCGTCCTTTGGCTTGGTGACGGTCTTGGCGGCCTTCTTGGCTCCCTTGGCGGATGGCTTTGGTGGCATGTTGGAACGAATGTAGAATTGGTATTCTTGATGTGAGAGTCGGCGAGGCGAGTATTTATGTGCGGCTGCGGTGAGTGGGCGGAGTTACGTGTGCCATGTTGGCTATTGGGGGAGGATGCGCAACGCGATAAGGTGTGTCCCCGCAGGGTGGTGGATGAAGAGAAGCTCCGCCCCGCCACCGCAGGAGTTATATAAAAGGGTTCTCTTCGCCAGCAGTCATCAGTTCGTTTACGACCTAAATCGCTCACCAACCAACAATGTCTGGACGTGGAAAGGGAGGCAAAGCCAAGACCGGAGGAAAGGCCAAGTCACGCTCGTCGAGAGCCGGACTTCAATTCCCAGTCGGTCGTCTTCACCGTCTTCTTCGCAAAGGAAACTACGCTCAACGCGTCGGAGCCGGAGCCCCAGTCTATTTGGCCGCTGTCCTTGAATACCTCGCCGCTGAAGTTCTCGAGTTGGCCGGAAACGCTGCCCGTGATAACAAGAAGACCCGTATCGCCCCAAGACATCTTCAACTCGCTGTCCGCAACGACGAGGAGTTGAACAAGCTTTTGGCCGGAGTCACGATCGCTCAAGGAGGAGTTCTTCCAAACATCCAAGCTGTTCTTCTGCCAAAGAAGACCGGAGGAGATAAGGAATAAAAACCTTCTTCCAAACACCCCACCGAACCCAACGGCCCTCTTTAGGGCCACAAATTAAAGAAATCCAATTATATTCAATTCAATAAAAATGTCTTCATATGTCACTGTTAATATCGCAAATTGTAAATATGTACAACTCTTATCTTGGAGGTTTGCTTTGATGACTGGAAAAAGTGATAACATACTGAAATCATCAAAAGCTGACTATTCATCAGTATAAATTGAAGTCATCAATAGGTGCCACATAGATCTCGATTTCAACCAAGGCTTCGGGAGAAGCAAGATCTCTGTGACACCTATTCTCTTTGCGAAGAACACTTTCTGAGCTAGACATCATTGCACGCTTTGATACGCAGACAAAAAATGTAGTCTCGTCGCAAAGGCCGCTAGCTTTTTGCTTCTTTCGCCACTTTCTGTGTTCTATGGAGCTTATTTTCAGCTGAACCATGACTGTAAAAGATGAATCGAACCACGGGTCCGCTGATATTGCTCCATTAGTCTTCATCGGAGGTGGAAACATGGCAACCGCGTTGATTAGAGGATGCGAAAAGAAAAGTGAGCAAAAATTTAATAACGTTTACTTCAAATGAACCTATAACTTCAGATTTCGTCCCGAAAGAACGTATCGTGATCAGTGTCCAATCGGAAAAGTCGGCAGAAAAATGGAGAAAGCAGGGTTATGCGAATGTCTTCACTAACACTTTGGAAATGCTTGAGAAATACTCGACTGCAATCTACATAATTTGTGTAAAACCACAAGTTTTCGAAGAAGTTGTAGCAAGCTGGCCAGTGAACTCACGCCCCAAGTTCATTATTTCTGTTATGGCTGGAGTTCCTCTCAAAATGCTGAGTGCCAAGGTAAGAGAATCATTCATCAAATTTTGATTCGTGTATCCATAAATTCTTGTTTCAGTTGCCGTTTGTTTCTGGAAACACTACAATCATCCGAATGATGCCAAACGTCGCGAGTTCGATCGGAGCTGGAGCATCGACGATGTGCTATGAAAAGAATGGAGCTATCGAGAATCAAGAAGCATATATTGAATACGCCCGGAAGTTTGCCGAATGCGTTGGAACTGTCGAAATCATTCCGGAACGCTGCTTCAATCCAGCCATGGCAATTGGAGGGAGTAGTCCTGCATGGACGTTCATGTACATCGAATCGTTAGCTGACGGAGCCGTCGCTCAAGGTTTAGGAAGAGCCGAAGCTAAACGAATTGCTGCTCAAGCAGTTCTTGGAGCGGCAAAGATGCTGCTGGACGCAGAATCCGGCTTCGACATCGAAACTCAACATTTTGGATTCCTAAAGGATAAAGTTTGCTCGCCTGGTGGTACAACTATCGAAGGAGTTCGAGCACTAGAGAAAAACGGGTTCCGATCTTCCGTGATGGAGGCTGTTGTTGCGGCTTCAACGAAGGCGGATGATATGGCGAAGGCATTGGCCAAGTAATTGAAAATGTGTTGTCTGGAATCGGTTCAAATTGTTTTTTGTTGAGTTGCGCTTATAAATTATATGAAAAAAAAACCTTTTTTAGAATAACAGTACTAAAAGTTAACAGATGACTAAAACAGAAACTAATTGAAATTATTGGTGAATCTATAAGATCTACATGAAAAATGAGTAGAAGTTAAACTCGCGATCCTTTCTCCAGTCCAAGAATTTTCTCTGCCAATCCGACGTAGTAAACAGTTTGGGCGATACCGAAAAGTGGTGCCATGACCATCATACGACAAATGGCTCCCTTGAAAAGCGCTTTGACACCTTCATCAGCCAGGATTCTGTAGAATGCGTGAAAAACTCCATTGTAATTCGAACCGCCAGCTTGGATTCGAGTTTTGACGACATCCAAAGGAGTGACAGCAAATGATGATGCTGCTCCAGCAGTCAAACCCGAAACGAAGCTTGCCCAGAACACTGCATCTCCTGAATAAGGCGGTAGGTGATTTGAAAACTTTAGGAAAAATTTACCTGAATCATCTTTCTTCCGCGGTCCCAATCCATCCAAATAGGCGAACAAAGGGAAATACAACGCAGAAAACGACACATCTCTAGCCATGGTTGGTCCAAGACCTCTGTATAAAGCACGAATTCCTCCATCCTTAGTGAAGAGATCCCAGATAAGTCTCGTCGCTTTCACTTTGTTCGCTGATTGTTGCATTCTGATCTTCAAAAGTTCCATTGGTGTCGTGATGACAACTTGACAAAATCCTGCTGCTGCTCCGGCCACCATTCCACGCGGTGTCGACAACCTTTCCGCTTGATCTTTCATCAAAGCATGACGGAAGAAATCATTGGCGACAAGCTTGATAGCTTTTTCTGGTGTGATCAAAAAGATGTTGACGGAAGCGCCCTGATACATTCCTTTCACTTGGTTCAGTTTTCCCGGTGCTCCTGCTCGCCATGATTTCTTGAAACAATCCACAATTCCGTCGTATTTAGCAGTTCCTTTCTGATTCTGAAGCCGCGTTTTCACCAAGTCCATTGGAAAAACAAACGACACTCCAACGATTCCAGAAATCCCCCCGTTTAGCACTTTTGGAAGGTACCGAATTGGTTGTTCATTGCGTTCTTCTTGTAAGAGTTCTAGCTCGTCGACATCCATTCTGAAAATTTAGAACACAGAACAAATGAATTGGTGTAAAAAATCGTATCGGGTCTCAACCAAGATGGATTGAAAAGAACATATTAAACAGGTACTTTATACTTTTACTGGAAATAGATTCATATGACACGGTTAGTTAAAATTGTTCAGTTGCTTCTATCATTGAAACGAGTTTCATATTTGACAAATCAGAATGTAGTTTTTAAACCGAGTTGAACACGAATGCTATAGATGGCTTGTCGATTGGAGTAGATGACGAATGATGTGTCGCGTAAATTCCGAACATGTGTTGTCCGAGGGTCATATCATCGGTGTCGTTGCTTCGAACTCCTTCCACTAGCTCGGTCTTGTCTCCGGATGCCTCATTTCGTATTTCGTCTAGTGGGATTTCTTCGAAATCTTTCTCGGATAATCGCTCAAGTTCTCGCTTCGATGACTTGGTCTGGCTACCAGCAGTTTTAAATGGCTTCAATATGAACTTTCCATTTGTGATTTTGAACTTTGGAAGAAGATTCCAAAAGGTACATCTGATGACGGTAAACATTGTAGAAGCGATCAAAACGAGAAAGAAAACGGCGAGGATGGTGAGCACTAAAAAAAAAGATGGAAATTCGAGGCGTCATTGAAGAACTCACTGATTTCCTTGTTGATGTCATCGTGGTTTTCACTCATTTTAGTGAATATCAAGGAGTTTCTCGTTGCCAGAACAAAGAATGTAGTAAAAACTGACAACATCACGATGTATAATATATACCAAATCCATTTGCTTTTGAAGAATTGCATTGCGGATGCAGGCTCGAAAGATGAGTAGATCACTTTGCATTCTGAACATAACGGTCTCTCTTCGATCAATCGGTGGAGACAACCGAAATGGAACACCTTTCTGAAAACCGTTATCTTTAAAAATATGCTATTATATTTACAACTACCTGCAGAAACACGGCTTGATTTTACAGGCGAGGTCGCTTTCCGAGTCTTTCTGATGTGGCTTGTATTGATACTTTTTGTCGTTGCAAATCATACACGCCGGTCCTTTGTCGCCACAGCAACTGTTTCCAGTGTCAACTTTTCTGGATCGTCGCAGCTGTGCTGATCGTTGAATCGTGCTCCCATGACCACAGTTGCTACATTTAGCCTCTCCGAACTTTTTTCTGTTTCTAGCTGCACATTCTGTATGGACGAACATTCTACAACTCATTTTTGCTGAATCGCATGGCAATAGAAAACTCACAACTGACAATTGCATGGCTTGATGAAGTCAAGGTTATTGATGGGACCAGGTATGTTTTTATAGCAAATGTGACAATGTAATACAGTGGGAAAGTTGCTTGTATCCTGAAATAAAATTCATGAGGCAATTCCATGATTTCGCTCAACTTGCCTCATTCGACGATTTTCCTTCGCGTTGACTATCATCGTGGTGTATTACTGATAATCCTTCGGGAAAGTATTCTTCCACATTCATTTTGTATGGTTAGTGTAACAGTTTTAGTGGAATCTCGAGAAGTAAAATTAATTTGATGCAATCGGATTTTTCGAACAAGTCGGGTGATGTAGATTTACGGGATGGTCTCCTCACGATAATGGGTTACTGTACCTTGCCACCGCTTTTTTGATTTTTTTGTTTTTTTTTTGTTCTTTGTTGTTCTGATGCATTTTCGGTGTTGGGAACTTCAGAAGACTTGAAGTTATTGCTACGAATGGAAAATATTTTAAAATACGAGTAAATGTTCCATTTGGAAGCAAGACCTCCGCTGTGTCAACGAGTTTTCCAGATTGTTCAATGTTAAAATTTGCTCCTGTCCCCATCAGTTGCGTTTCAGATGTCAGTTGCAAAAAATTATGCGAATTGACAGTTAATGACTTCTAAACCAGGAAGTAGATTTTCTAAATGATCACGAAGAAAATGATAAGGATGCCTGATAGATCGGTAACGTGCGCGAGAGCGCAGATCATGTGATGACGTCAGCAGGGAATTCTTTGATCTTCATTGAGGAAAGATCTTGTTTTGGTTTCAAATAAAATACGGTTCTGGAAGTAATAAGAGAGCAATTTTAGTTTTATATCGAGCCATCCTCCATATTTTTTTTTCAATTTTTAAAAGAAATCTCATTCTCAGAAACTTCATATGTTTTTTGATCTACTGATTATTGTCCTCGATTCATCTTCCGCCGTTTTTTTATTGTGTTCGCCTCGATTTGTGTCTAGTCTAATGTGTTTAATTTTATTAATCCAATTTCGTTTCAGAGATGGTCAATCTTCCTCGCTCACTTCCTCTTCCGCACCATTTTAAGGGCTACGACTTCCTACTGAACATGGCCAACTTGTGACTTTTGTGAGTTTTCCAAATGATATTGCTAACGCTAGTTTCTATTATTTATGCGCCTTTAAAGTGTACTAACAGACCGAAAACAGATTCTTTTTGTATTAATTGGTTCCAGTCCCAAAAACTGACGCCATGAGGAAGTACTTAGTAAACATGACTTTTTTTGTCAATATTTCATATTTTAATCAGTTTGGTCAGTTTTCAAAAAACAAGAAGAAAGACAAGCGACCTATGCCCATCAAACTGATAATTCCTATGATAAGAAGCCCACAAGCACACCAGATGATAATTCGTTTTCATGTTCTCGAGAGCATCCTCTTATGTCCTAATGTCATCTTTCAACGGTTTGACCAATAAGTTTCTTCCCTTCTTTGGCCAAATAATCAAAACACACTTTCTCACGCTTTTCTCTGCATGTCAGGAGTCTGTGTTCTCCTTGGCGCCGGAAGATAGATCGTACGCCTTCTATCATTTTTCTTTTTTTGTAAGATAGGACATGTTAGGGCGCGGTCGGAACAGGTGGGAACTTCTCCCCCTTTTTTCATATCTCTTGTCCTTTGGAGTACGAAATGGCGCCTAGAATTCCGGCGCCAAAGAATCCGCAAGGCTTTGTTGATTTCTTGGCTTTTTGGTTATGAACCATATCAGTTGTCATTGTTGAGAAAAAATCGGTATAAAATCTCACTCACTTTGTGGTTTGCAGACATTCATGCTAGCTGTACACGACAAAGACTCACAGTGTCTTCTCGACGTTTGGCCTTCTTTTGAGGCAAGTCTTGACGAGATCATATCACCGTCCTTCATTATAATGTCGGAGTAAGTTTTTCATTTTCTGTTAGCATACAAAATAAGATAATTTCAGTCAATTCGAGCGTCAGAATGTTCTAGTCTTTGTGATGGGGCAGCTTCGAAAAGCTCTACTTGATTCACGAGTTGCATGGGTTCTCCGTTCCCTGTATCGTTCAAAGGTACCTGCTCTCCCTGCCGAGGAAATAATTTCTCTGAACAGTCAAGAATTTCCACAACACACAACACTTCCGGATAATTTTCTCGAAATATTCAAAGGATTACCCGATGTTCCTATGAAAAACATGCTGCGCCAGCTTAACTGGAAAGACATCTACAATCTCCAGTTAGTCGCCGGACCATTTTCCCCTTATTTACAGTAAGTTTTTTCTCAACAGGATTTGAAAAAAAGATACTAGTTCGATGAGCTCTTTTTTGTATCGGTATTTTGGAAATTACGTTATTGGGAAAGCATTAACTTTAAGAAAAATTTCGGTCTCCAAAGTTTTTTCTCCTAATAACACAGCTTCCCAGCTAACTTTCTAAACGACGAATATCAAATTTGCACCCTTCACCGTTTTCCATAAGAATGAAATACAAAGTAACGAAAAAATTGACATAATTTTGAGAGAATTTCATACAATATTGAAGTATGTTTCTGAGTTTTTACAGTATTCGAAGCTTTCGTTTCTTTCAGAAATGGCCGAAGAAATTACCCCATGAACAACCTGCTTCAAGGTATCGTTTGGCTCAATGGAACAGATTCGGTCACTGTCGTGCGGTTTCATAATGCTGGGTATGTAGATTTTATAATCTCTTTGGATACCATCTAAAGTTTTTAAGACTCACTATCAACCACGAACAGTTCTCCAAAAGTCTAAGATCGGTTCATTTGACAACATTGCTTATGCGACAAAAGGGAACCCTTCGTGCTGCATCATTTCATATTCCGGAGTTAAAATGCCGCAAACTAGAGATACGTTTAAGTGATCCAGTGGATGAAGATCCAGAAGCGGAAGAGTGAGTCATACTTAAATAGACACATGTACAAAACAAGTTTTAGTGAGCTGGCACAACTCTTGGAGCAGATCATCACCAATACGTATATCATCAGCCTAAGTTTGATCGCCAGACGAAATGAAAATCCACAAGAGCTCTCGAACCGTTTAAATGAAATCGTCCGACATGCACCACATCTGAGCCCAGGCTCAACACGAATTTCGATCGTCCCACCATAACTTCTCTAAATTTGTTCAAACATACTACATATCTCGCCCATCAGTTACTTTCTGATTATTCTTGCCCATTTTTTTCATGTTTTACTATGAACTTTGGTGAAATGTATCAACATACTGTTTTGATAAATTTTATTTGTATTCCCTGAGAATCATTTTCTTCGAAGATTCCTGATGTGAGGCAAAGGAAGAATTAGCGATTCGTAATTCAGATCACATTTTTCAGATGCGGAGTCTCTGCAGTCATTCTTCTCTCGTTTGTTTTACAATTCAAGGTGAGTTACTCATTGTTTGAGCTCCATAGTTCCCACCTCAAAACTTTAATAAAAACGCAACAAAACGCTCTAAACAAAGAGAAAATGATGCGATGCTGTCATAAATCACTATTCTTCTACACTATCAACCTTTTTATTCAAACATTTCGAAGTAATAAAAAGTGAATAAAGTCCGATGAAATCATCGATATGCACATTATCTATTTAAAAGAGTCACTCTTCGTTTTGTAGTTTCATTTTTCATTTTTTCTTTGCCTCGAAATGTTGTATACTTTTTCATGTTCAGAATGAAGTTCCTACTTCTGCTTCTCATCCCCACCGTATCTTCTATGACATACGATCTGAGCTTAGCCGGAAAGTGTGAAGACAGTGTTCGTGTCGGCCATGATGGATTCTCGAAATACTTTGCAATTCCTCTTGGAAATGACGTCAAAGCTGACTTTGAATCGTATAAATTGGACAACGCTAACTTGTGGGGAACCTGTTATTGTTCCAAATCTATAAATAGTATTATAGGGTCTATCCAGCGAATTCACAAATTTCCGAGGTTACAATTAGTGATGGTATGAATCCGTTAGTATGTTACGATACAGAAAAGAAGTCGCTCGACGGAGTGATCTATCTAGTTACAAAAGGTATACTGTAGTTGCTTTAATCCTTCTAATTATTGTTTTACTATAGAGTTTGGGGACATGACTGTCTATCGTGCCGTTCCTGAAAGTGTCACTGTTCAAGCTACCAAAACCTATACCGTAATGTTCTCCAAAAATACAGAAGGCATCTCACTCTCCGATATCAAAACTGGCGCAGTGAGGGATTTTTCCTCGATTATTACAGTAATCCAAATATTTTAGGACACTGCATTCACTATTTACTCTGGTCTACCTGACGATTCTCCTCATCTGGTTTACACTTACGAGTAAGTTATCGAAATGAATCTTTAACCTGAAATCAGTTACAGTTCAAAGATTGGTCTAGACCAATTGTTCATTCCGGAACCTCGCTTCTTCATCAACAACACTGGCATCAAGACTCTGAACTACACATTCACAGACAGAGGAGGTTGGTAGAAACTCCGATTGGCCTAAAAATTATAAGACTTTTAAGATTCCCCATTCGACACTACTTTCGATTCAAAGGGATTAATCTTGACACCAGGCTACCCGAAACTTCCAGCTGATCCAGGATATCTCAATATGCCAGTAAAAGTAAAACCAAGCGCCTCGGCAAAACAACTGAAGATCAAGGTGAGAATGTTATTCCAATGGAAAGGAAAGATGTGGATTTCAGGTGACTACAGTTCTTGCTGCCCCAGAAGCCGAACTAGCTGTAGTGTTGGCTGATGACACTACAGATGGGGTGACTATCAGTATCGCCGGAAAAGATGAATGGTAAAAACTAAATAGGGAATGATGCCAAATTTATTTGGAGTTATATGTCGAGACTTATATCTTTACTAATAACATTTGAAAACTTATGTATGTTCGTATGTTTGTCGCTAGCTGTAACTCTACTCGACTTGAACCGATTTGAACACATTTTTTACAGAAAGATGAGAAATTTTTCCGAGATGATGCCCATAAGTTTAAATCTTTTATATCTCAAAAATTGAGGAAGTTACGACTCTTTTCTTAAATTTTAAGTACGAATTCCGGTACAAATGTGTCGCTAACCCTTTCATATGCTCAAAGTTGACCGATTCTCTTGAAACTTTCATAGTTTGTTCCTCATTGTCTGAGGATGATGCCTGTCTATTTTGTTTTTCAAAAAGGAACAATTAAAAATGTTTGTTTTCAGCTTCTTCCCCGCGACAGCGGTTGACACAACTGCAGAATGCTCAGTGATCCTTCCAGAAAATACGAATAGTTTCAAGGTTACCTCTACGGCTGCTTACGTTGTTCAGTTTCAGACCGAAGGTACTCTAATCAAATCTCTCAAAACACAAAATAATCCATTTTGAACCAGATATACCAACCACTACACCTGCTACTACAACGTCACCATCTACAACGACAAAACCAACAACAACTACAACAGGAGCATCATGTACACCAATAACGTGTTCAGTTTGCCCGGTAGTAACCTGTCCGACTGTACCTCCATGCTCGTGTACTTCATCTGTAACAACTACTGCACCTACTGCATCTGTAACAACTGAACTTCCAACGACAACTATGGGAGCCTCTATTTTATCGGTGGCTTCAATCATTTCAGTTTCCTTCATTTATTATATTCTCTGATTTGTTCACAATAAAAGTCAAGAAATACTCTTCACAATTTGAAAAGTTCTCAGTGATCCTTCTTCTGTCTTGTTGCTTGCAGAGGACACAGAAAACATCTTTCGAATGTCCTAACGAATTGAATGATTGAAAATGATGTGGACGTATGGAAGCAGACCTGAGAAAAACAAAAATTTGAAAGATTATAAATGTTTCGATTGACCTACTATGATTCCCGATCCATGCCAAATGGCAGACTATATTCAGAAACTCTGGCATCCAAAAATATTGAATATAAACATACAAAAAACATCCGATGAAATGACAGGTATACACTGTCAAACATTGATATGTGACCTAGAAAATTTTACTAGGAAATATGAATTTTTGAATTACTTCTTACTCTTCTAACGAGAACAGAAGTTTGCTTGATTTGACTTTTCCAGCTCTCGATCAAGAGATAAAAACAGATTATTAAATAACTGAATCTAATGAAAACCATCACAAAGAAGTTTTTGAATACATACGCTTCTACCGCATAATATTCACTTGGATAGTTTTTTGTCACTTCAGTCATTGGATTCAGAAGAAATGCAGATACAGACGAACTGAAAAAGGTTGGTTTCGTAAAAAAGGCGAAATAAATGAAATATGGGATCGGAAGAACTAGAAGGCAAATACTCACTTGCTTTGGTATTATTTGCTATTTTCCCGTTTGCTATTTTGTCTCACTTGCTATAGCTAAGCTCACTTGCTATATTGGATCACTTGCTGGATATCATTTGCTATCTCTGGCTCGTTTGCTAGTTTACCCCCCATTTTCAAAATATCATTTGCTATCGGCAAACTCATTTGCTATGGGGTTTCTCATTTGCTAGATTGATCTCAGTTGCTATAGATCTTTTGCTAGATTCGCCTCATCTGCTATAAGAAAACGTTCTCCAAGTCAAAGTTTACTTTCAAAAGGTGCTTATTGATATGTGTAGGGAGTCGGTGCTTACCACTGTCACTTAGCTCATTTGCTATTTTTGTCTCGTTTGCTATGGAGTACTTTTCTGTTTTGGACTCAAAATTTAATTTTACTTTCGTCAGAAATGTCTTTTGGCACAAACATATTCTTGCAGTACTGGAATTTAGAATACTTTCCTGAATTCCAAATCCTCTTTCTCAGCTTCGTGTAACACTTAACTATAAAATTTCTTGCATCTCTCTTCGCAAACTTCAAAAAAGGCTTAGTTCTCGGAAAAACCTCCATTGAATACATGTTACTGCAAGCTTCTGTTATAGGGTGATGCAAGAAATTTTATACATATATGGAGGTTGGAAGGAGGAAGAAATAACAATTTCCGCGAAAATTAGGAAAATGAACATTCTTCATTAATTCTATGCGAAACAAACAAAGGAAACGAATTTTGAATTGTCGGATTGAATTCTAGCAAGAAAAGGTTCCAGTATAATGCTCCCTGAACTAGGTTCAGATTTCCAGAGGTAAACTTTGTGTTAAAAACAATTTGGATTCTCAAATATTTATCAATTCATAAAACAACGGAATCATAATTACTTTCTTCCCCATCCGAGTGGAGTTGGTGGACGATTGATATTGTGAACAGCTCCTCCAAGATTTGGAATGAAGTTGAAGAGTCCTGGTTCCTCGACTTGTGGTGGTTTGAAGAACAAAGACGGTTCGTAATGCTCCATTGGGTAGAATGGAAGGAATTGCTGAAAGTTTCTATTTAAAATCAAAATTGGGTTTATAAGATCTTGTCTCACCGCAGAAACGGCGCAGACGGCGAAAAGGGCCAAGAAGCAGCTAGTGAAGAATTGCATTGTCGAAGTAGGGTTCGATGGTTTCAATCAAATTGCCTCTTCTTTTTATACTCTACTTTTATTGGATCCCTCCGAAATGATAAAAAGGGGTGCTCTTTGGGTAGAGATGACCTCCCTCATTATATTTTTGCAATATTGTTTTTTGTGTTTTTATTTCGTTCAAAGCACACGCTTCAAACGCAAATGTTGAAGACGTCCAACTAAAATGACGTTCCAAAACTCTCCGTAACATGTCAGATTTCTAATGACGCCGTTCACCTTTGGTGATCCCCCTTTATTTAGAACCAATAATAATTGAAACAAAGAAATATAGAAGAATTTAACTTTCAACATTTCAAATTCGAGAATTTGGAACACAACAATGTGGTTATTATTGTCTACTCTTTATAAATGTCATACGATCTGCTGAGAAATCCATAGGAATTGTTGAAGAGCGCCGTTGAAGATCGAGACGGTGCTCTGTTCGTATTCGCAAAGAATTGCAAATCTCCCCAACCATCAGGAAGGAAATACGTTGTGCCAGTTTCATTCATTCTGAATAAATTGAAAAACAATCAGAAACAATTCGAAATGTAACTCACCGGCAATATATTAGGCCACCATCTACTTCATACGACAACGAAACAACCGCATCATCTGGAAGCAAAAATGCGGTTGTGACGGAGCTTTTGAAAATAATATTGTCCGGAGAATCCATTTTAATTTCCTTATCCAACATTTTTATTCGGATCCGTTGTGTCATTTTGAGAGACAGATGAATCTGAAAACAAGGAATTAATTATTTATATGCCATCTGTAAACATTCGATTAACTCGAGAAACAGAAGGAAAGTAAGAATAGTTGTTAACAAACTCAAAGTTGTGGAAACAATCAAAATGTTAATTATGAATGGGAAATCACAAAATCAATACGAACTGCAGAAGAAAAGAAAGTATCTTCTCTATTCACAGAGGTTAATGGAAGAATGTGACTCTGACCTCTTTTTTGCGCAGGGTTGAGAAAGGGTACCCCGTAAATTTCTGGAGTGGGACGCGTCGCGTGTCGCGTGTCACGGTATTGCATATTTGCTGCGTAGCGACTTGATTATATACATCACGGTGATTTTTTCGCGACCACTCAGTTGATCGGATTTGAATGCATTTTTGGCGTGTGGGAGAAAGTTAGGTCCGCGGGGGCGTGGCTAAAAATTGCCTGCGTCCTGATTAGTCAGAGACTCACGCTGATTGGTCACAGGTCACGCGGCCACGCGAAAATTCGGCCAGGCACCAGAAAAGCCGGTTTAAAACCATGATTGACAGTTTCAAATTGTTCCATTTTTGGCCATAATATTGCTTTTATAATTTAGAAAAAATCTATGGAAGGAAAAAAAGTTATGGACTCAATTTTGAGAAAAAAAAACGGTTTTGAAGCGAATTGCAGTGAAAAATCAACCAGCGAGTGTGGCTTAAAAATTCCACCAAGTGGCCGCGAAAAAATCACCGTGATACATTAATTTACATAACTCAAAATTGGCGGGCTGCGCCTGCACATTTTGGCTTGTTGTCAAGTCGCGACAGGCCGCATTTTCTCAATGTTCCCGTCTGCAACAGTTTGTATTAGGCTGGTCCATAAGTTTCTTCCGTTTTTGATGACTCAACTTTGATCATCATTATCTGGCTTCTCAGGTTCTTTACAGATACAAGTTTTTTTGCGTTCGTAAGAGCACCTTATTGACTTTCAAGCACTATAATATTTCAATAGCAGGTTCACTCGTTTGCCTGTAGCGGTGATTCTTTCGACACTAGTCACGGTAATACATTGCATCAGATTTTCTACAGAGCCATTTAAAAACCTCAACACTGCGGTTGTTGTGAGAAAAAACAGATTCTGAATCATCGAGAGTTTTTCTGAATATTGCAAAAACGATTTTAGATAAATATCGTATTTCCGGAAAATTATGAGGTGAAACATTTGACCACTCTATTTTAGGTAGATGCTACTTTGACTGGCTATTGCAAATCGCTGTGAGAACATACATTCATGAGACCAATTATGATATTTTCTGTATATTAATAGTTGTTAGCAAAACACATTTTGAAAACCAGAAATTCAAGTATTCCAGAAAAAAATTGATCCGCAGGTAATTGTCAGTTTTTGTAAAAATACGAAATTTTCGGCTTCGACCAAGTTTTGTTGTATACATTTTTTCTCAGAATGTACAATGTTGCGGGATAAATTTTTGATGGTAATTGATGTATAATTAGTTGATAAATCACTTGGCAAAATATCAATCCTATAGCGGCTTTTTGAAAAGAACTAGATCCCTGAACGTCCCGAAATTCAGTGAAAATTGGGTACCTGATTAGAATCGTATCGCGTTAAGTTCATAGTTGTAGTAGCTAGTTCAAATTTGGCAAAAACAAAGCTTAAATGATCATGAATATTATTTTTAAAAATTCAAGTATTCAGCCTTCCTGAATTTTGAGCATGAGCAAATCTCGTTGGAACGTTGCTTACCGAAAACGGAACAGTTTTTCAAAGCTGCGATTCGGGTAAAATTTTCACAGTATACCTTGTGAAACTGTGTTTATTTCGTACTCTAGATCATTTTCTATTCGCATATTTTCAATTTGAAATTGATAGACCGCTTCTTGTATGAAAAATATGTCGACCAAAAAAAGTTCCAAAAAGTAGTACTCTCACAACTTCCGAATGCCACAACTTCAGATTTGGTGGGATCGGGCTAGGGACTTGCAGGGTGACTAACAAAGAGACACAGTCCCTCTAGCAATACATTTTAACTTTTTGGAATCAACTCTCCGTGAGAAATTTTAGATGGAAAAAAATCGGAAAAACGGAAGAAACTTATGGACCAACCTAATACATATACATTGAACAATTTGGACTCTCAAATATTTATCAATTCATAAAACAACGGAATCATAATTACTTTCTTCCCCATCCGAGTGGAGTTGGTGGACGATTGATATTGTGAACAGCTCCTCCAAGATTTGGAATGAAGTTGAAGAGTCCTGGTTCCTCGACTTGTGGTGGTTTGAAGAAGAGAGATGGTTCGTAGTGCTCCATTGGGTAGAATGGAAGGAATTGCTGAAAGTTTCTATTTAAAATCAAAATTGGGTTTATAAGATCTTGTCTCACCGCAGAAACGGCGCAGACGGCGAAAAGGGCCAAGAAGCAGCTAGTGAAGAATTGCATCGTCGAAGTAGGGTTCGATGGTTTCAATCAAATTGCCTCTTCTTTTTATACTCTACTTTTATTGGATCCCTCCGAAATGATAAAAAGGGGTGCTTTTTCGGGAAGAGATGACCCCGCTCATTATAATTTTTGCAAGTTTATTGGAAAGTTTGAATCCAGATATGATTTTGCTACCAAAGTACACACGCTGCAAACGCAGATGATGCAGACAGACTACAATGACGTTCCAAAACTCCGTAACATGACAGATTTTTCATGACGCCATCAAAGTTATTTTCCCATAAAAATATTCTCATTTATCATCTACCCACCTGTCAACATTTGAACTCAAAGTTTTCTGACTCACAGACAGCACTTTTGACTATAAAACCCCACAGTTATCATTTTCAACATTGTCGTTTCTTGATCAAACAGACTAATTTTCATTTGTTTCTTCCATAGAATGAAATTTTTTCTTTTGTTTTGCATTCTCACCGTTTTCGTTGAATCAAAAATCCATGTCTTCGATGCAAAAGTTACTGAAATTCCTGCCCAACGAGGAACTAGAATCTATTTTCTTACAAGTGGAAACGAGGAAGACTTGAAATTATTTACAGTTAAAGCTGCGAAAAGTCAGATTAATACGAAGTGAGTCAACTGTGACATAAATATGCCATCATGATGTGTTCAATTTCAGTGTATACGCGTACTCTGTCCCTCGACCGGACGGTTCTTTGAATCCTCTTACTGTAACAGCGGACGACGATACGGTAGTCGTGACGAGACCAGATGGGAACACGACTCCGGTCCGCGTTTATCAAGACAGGGTCACTGAAAATTTAAATGTTTTCCCGGTTTTTGAAAAGAGTGAACTCCAATTCAAAGCAGGAAAAAATGTATACTTCGCAGTGGATAAACCGAACGGAAAGATCTTGACCATGAAAAATTTGAAAGTTGATCGGCAGAATAATGGATATTTGAGAGCATATTCTGGAGTACCTGGAGATTTGAATCCGGAGCCTTATTTGTTTTTCAGCAGTGAAATCCGTACAGAGTGAGTGCTAGAACATTACATAGCAACTGATCGGAAAACGTTCAGTGTTTCTACTTTTCAACAACTTGATATTCCGATTGACGATTTCTCGTTGGATCCCGTTTTTGCTGGAGTCACCTATACAGTTTCTTTCGGAGATGGTAAGGTTTTTCAAATTATTTTGTAATCTATGTATTAATAGTTTAGTTACGAAAACTCTCCAAACAAATGGACTCATTATGTCACCTGATTTTCCCACTTATCAACCAAGCGATGTTTCTTATAATGTGAAAAGAAATAGGGATGAACAAATCTCAATTCAGCTGACTGTAAAATATTACAAACTAAATAATATTCTGAAAAGCTTATTTTCAGCCATACTTCTACAGTGCTATTCCTTATGAAACACTAATTATTGTCCACTTTGGATTCGGTGTCCAACAAGAAACCTCGTAAGTTAGAAATGCACATCGTTGGTTTATATTTTTTTCCAGATTGTCTTCACAACTTGGCGGAAAATTTGTAGCAGCGGGAACAATCAATAGTATCGAAGTGAATTCAATGGGTTCCTATGCTTTTCAATATTTTTCAAATTCTACTGCAACATTCTCGGAGGGAAGTACAGTTCCATCTGGACAAGTAACAACTCCATCCGTCATCACAACAACAAAAATGTCTCATTCTATTCAATCATGTCTTTCTATTTTTACGGTTGCTGTGTTATTTTTTATTAGATAGTCTTTGTTATTTTCTTAAAATAAAATGTTACGAGTTTGTAGAAAGTGTTTATATGAGCCTTGTTTAGCAGTATGGAAGAAACTGATAAAAACTTTTGAAGATTTTTCAGATCATTTCAAAAACAATGTACATCTGCCTACATTTCCATTTCATTTACAATATCAAAAACAACTCGAAAGGCTCATTCCATTGAATTGAGAAGAGAAAAAAACGTGCCGAACAAAAGTAGTAAAACAATCAAATGCTTTCTTTATTGACTTTTTCTTAGCGGTCACTCCTTCCTGTCTATTGAACGTAACAGTATTTCTGACCTTGTGAAAAGTTGAAATTTTGTTTGCATTTGGCCCACGAAGACTGTCGTAAAATATCCTGGGTGATAATGTCTTTTGTCGGCTTCAGAATACTCATCGTTTTATTAGTGGGACCGACCGTAACCCGTTATCAATTCAAATACAGTAAAAAAGGAAATGGTATGAAAAGTTTAGAATCGTAGGATAGCTGCCGCAATAAGAGAAGCAATGATTTGTGGGAAGCTGGACGATTTTGTAGTTGTTTCGAATGGAGATGGAGTTGTAACCGTCGTATCTCTCAAGAAATATTGAATCGCATATGGTCCATCTGATTCAATGACAATTTTGCTGATTGGGCTGTTCCATGTGATGTTGGATTGTGCAACCGAGAACATTGGGAAGAGCATTGGACCATTGGGTTCTAGATTTGTGAAAAGAGTGATGTTTCCATTGTATGAGGGGATACGAGTTTTATCGAATCTTGGCTGAAAATCATTATTTTCAGATTTAGTATTGGTTGTGGCATATCTTACCACGAAATAAGAATCAACGTTGATTCCCTTCTGATTGTTCAAATCGAATTCTCTGTTTTCATAGCCTCCATTTGGGAATCCAGTTGTCATTAAGAGTCCAGCAGATCCGATAGTGAGCACATTTTTGGCGGCGTACTTAATTTCGTACTTAACTTTATCACTGGTAGATGTGAAATGGAATCTATCGAGTGGAAGCTCAAGTTGATCGTAGGTGGTAACTCTGAAAAATGAATGAGTTAGGGCGCATTCGAAGTTATGAACTTACGTGCTAGTGTTGAAGAATCGACTGTCGAAAAACTGAACTGGGTTGGCGTCGTCTGGTAGACCAACAAATCCAGTAAGAACCTCACTGTCTCCGACGAAAACATTCTGAGCGACTGGAATCTGGTCAGCTGGCGAGCTCATTTTGAAGAACAAACTGGTTCCTTTTTTGTAATTGATTGGTTTGTTCTCGAACAATGGGAAAACATTCAAGTTCGGAGTGACACTATTGATGTAGAGATATCCAGTAAGAGTGTTTGGAGCAGTTCCAGTGTAGTTCACACTGACCATATCATTGTCTTGAGTTGGGACAAGTGAAACAAGGGATCCATCGGTTGATGGGACAGAAAGTGTGAAGGCACTAAAAGAATAGGGATTGAAAATGGAGGGATAAAGGTAAAACGTTACTTTGAGTTCTGAGCAGATTTTTCGGTGCGGATGACCAAGGATTGAAGAGCTTCTTGTGGGCTGTTAGAAATGACAAACACTTGATGACTCTTGCCAACTCTGTACAGAGTTTCTTCAGTGGAGAACGTGCTCAGAGGAACAATTGTTGCACTGGAGCAATAAGCAAGGGCGAAAAATGTGAATAGACGAAGCATTGAATTTCAGAATGTCTGTAATCTAACGAGTTGAATAAATATTTATACATCTCGAGTGATAACTAATAAAGAACGTCGCAAAGATAAAAAAGGAGGAGACGGGAAACACCCACAGAAAAGGAATGGATGATAAGAAAAAATGAATGAATGAATGAGTCACTTAGAGGTTATGAGGTACGGAAATGGGAATGCTTTGGGTAAGGAAAGGCGAGAAAAGAATACCCGCACAAAAGTGGACACCCCAAACCAATTTTCCGTGTATTTGCATTTTCTCTTTTGTGTCTTCGAAAGTGAGTCAGGACGCACCTGGCGCCCCGGTCCGCGAGCAGGTGTGGACGATCGCGCGTTTTTTGGAAGCATTATGGGAACGGATGGTTGTTTCTGGTTGGACACAGAGGGAGAGAGAGAAACAGAGCTAGATTTCAACAGATGGAAACAAAAAAGGAGTGAGACGAGGAAACTGAGGGAAATGGAGGAACATAAAATCCTGAAATGTTCATTTGGCCCAGATAAAATCTGCTTGTAAAACGAAAGATATTGGGTCAGGAGAATAAAATGGGAAAGGGTTCCATGCAAGTGTGAAGGAATGATCTGAAGGGGGTTCTCCAAGTATGTTTGCCTAATCTAAACGAACCATGAAGTTCAAACAGAATAAATTAGCATCAGACATTATCATCATGATCGAGTTCGGTTTCATTCAAATTGTTCACCTTTTCGCGAAATTTAATGATCTGAAACGGGAATACCGGAATAGCTTAGTCTGATCGATATCCTTCGTTTTGTTTACTAGAAATCCGTACAAACTTCCAGGGCCTGTTTTCAGGTCAAATGTTGAAATTTGAAATTTGAGAGTTGTTTGTACAGTTTACATGACTCACTGACCATATGTTTGGGAACGCGCATTTCAACGGAAGCTGACTGGTTCCGCGGTTTTCTGTTTTAACAAGGATTGGTGGTTAGGGATCACCGTATCTCAGGTTTTAAAATACCGTAAAATCTGTATTAAAAAGGCACCTCTAATAGAAGAGCACCTTTAATAGAAGGGCACCCCGATGAGCTCCAACTAAACACCTTCTTGGAATTCAACAATTGAAATTAGTCTTATTAGAATCCCCATCAAAAGTTGGCTGAAGAAGTCACAAAATTTGTTTCAAATCTCTTCTCTAACAGATGCTAAGATCCATTTTAAGAATTCAGTTTTAGTTTCAGTATCTTATTCCAGGTGTCTTATTACTAGTTTCGATGAGCCAATGCCAGAACAAACATAGTTTTTGTTCCCGACCCTCATTCACCTATTCATTTTGTTTCCCCGGCTATTCCCATATTGTTCTCATTGTCTTCTATACTTCCGTAACCTCTTCCTCTTCTTCTTCCCTCCAATTGCCTCATCAACCGTGTCAATTATGGTCCTCTCCGTCCACATATGTTGCCACTTCACACCTTCTCCTATTCCCGTTTCCTCTTCATTTTCATTCCTTTTCTCAATTTCTCTATTTATCCCGAACAAGTCTGTCACCAGATGACAACTCTTATCACATGTTCGCATCTTCCCAGATTTCGAACATTCACGCACTCACTGCCTGTTTTCGAGGTCGCTCTCCGGTAAACATTGCATAATTGAATATTCTAAACTTTCTTCTATTGATATCAGATCCCTTTCTCTCTAGTTTCCTTGTCGTTTTCGTCTAATTTGGATTGAGTTACATCTGGAGAAAATTGATATTTTTGGCTCTGCATTTGCGACTATTGTCATTCACAATTGAATGTGATTTTAAGTTCATTGGTGATCAAAAACCGCTACCAATTATCTTCTTTTTAAACCATTTTCTGAAGGTTACCCTCATCCATCCAGATGTTCTGATTTTCGAAACACTGCAAAAACTAGTAGCGCAACGTTGAAGATGTTATCTTGATTGCCGCACTTTTCATTCAATGACTCCCGATTAGATAAGCAAAAAATAAACTTGCTCTGTCTGCAATTTACAGTCATTTAGATTTTAAATTGGTTCTGACTAGATTTATAAATATTCAAGGTTTTGGTGCCTCAAATCAATAAAAAAGGTTCGGGTTTTTTTTATATTTTTATAAAGTTCTGGTTCTGGAAAATTCTATAGATTTTACTTCTTCTTTGACAGTTCAAGATTCCATTAAGGATTCTATAGTTATGAAAAATTCTCGATAAGAAGCATATTCTATTTTAAATTTTGGTGAGCTCTCAAACTCAACGTTCGTGAAACACCTCTTCAAGATCCCATACTTGGCCATCTTAATTCCAGAAAATCTCTCCCAGAATCCCTTCCAAATCCCCATGTGTCAAAATGTCATTTCCAAAATCACTATCCGTTCTTATTAGTATAAGAGTTTACTCCCTACTACTACTTGCTCTTTCTTCAATGACGTCTTCTTTTCTCTTCTTTTTCCATTCAGTCTTCCTCTACTTCTTGTCACTTCCAGGCAATTCCCTAATGCATTCCCTCACCTCCTTGTCCTTTCTCCTTCATCTCAACCAATTTCGTTCTCAAATCGAATCCGAAAAAGTGCTTCTTCTCCCATTTTCTTGGTGCTCCAAAATTTTTGGAATTGGAAGAAAAAGGATTTCTCTGCTCTTTAGTAGAAGAGGCGCAGACACTGCAATTCTCTTTTTCTCAAAACGTGGTCTCCAGCTCCATTCCGGAGGAGGGTTGCCCCCAGTCGTTTTAGTGTATGTTTGTAGTTGGAAACGGAGAAAGAAGACGTCAGGACATCATCTTGTATATCTTCTGCCCAATTGAGCACGTTTCCGTTAGATTCATCCCCTCTCCGCTGCACCCATCCCCTTTTCTCTTTTTTCCAACAATCAAACATTTTCGTTTCCTATTCACCTAATCCGAATCGAATCGGTGTCACTGTCTATTGACTCTTCGGACTTGTCCCTAACAAAAAATGCTCCTTCTTCTTCGTTTTTTGCTCCATTTTCTTCCCAACTTTCCTGCAAAAAACTTTACATCTTCTCTAGAGATTCCCAGGAGGAACTAAAAAAGACAAAAAAGGCTCCGAGTGAATTATAGCACAAGACGAATTCCTTTTCTCTCCTTTCTCCTCTTTTTGTTTCTTCCCAGCTCTCTTTTGTGTGCTTGAGCCACGCCGGATTAGGAGACACTCGTCGTCGCATTTCGAGGTCAAAATGAGTTTTTGTCAAGAGTAAGATAGGGGAAAAGTGAGTGACATGTCCCCTCAGCCACATATGTTTATATATTTCTTTCCCGTATTATACACCACCAACCACTTTTCTCAAAATATTTCGATTTTTTGTTTTCATGAACCGAAAGTTTTGTTTTGCCTAGAATTCGCACCAGTTGACGAAGACAAAGGTCCCTGGAAGCTTTTTGAAATTCTTTGTTTGAGATTTACGTTTTTCTCCAGTTTAAAAAATCCCTAATTTTCATGATTTCCAGTCTAAAAACCGAATACCGTAAAATATGTGTTCAGAAAGGAATGCCCTCAATGTTTCCAACGTCTAAAAAAGTATTTCTGAATTTTCAAAATGGATCATAACATCTGTTGGAGAAGCGATTCTAAGCATTTTTTGTGACAAGTCTAGTTAACGTTTGACGAGGATTCTAATAAGACTGATTTCAATCTGTTTGAATTTTTAGAATGTGCTCCATTTGAGCTCATCGGAGTGCCCTTCTATTAGAGGTGCCCTTCTATTAAAGGTGTCCTATACAGATTTTACGGTATCTTTTCATACAGAACTTTATGAAAACCATGAAACCAAATAAGGTGCATTCTTCAAAATGGGAAGAGATCTCATTGGCTAGGCTAATACACAAAATCCACACCTTGAACGTCTCTCTCAGAAGCACATCATCTTCATTTTGAAATGTGTACTTGATGCTCTTCTATATCCTTTTCCCTCGAAACCATTGAATAATTCATTTCCAGAATATATACACTTGACTCGTTCCTTCTCATTTTTCTCACCACTAATAACTTCGACTAGTACTCTTTCGTTTATTTTTACGATCTGAAAACCGGGAGACTTTACGCTGTATCTATTTTCTGAAGTTGTATCTATTTTCACTGCAAACCTCATTTTCATGAATTCCTAATCTTCTTCTTTTGTCTTCTTCCCCCGGGTTCCATTTTCCGTTTGCATGCGCCTTGAGTACGCCAAGTTCGAATCTTTAATTACTTTTTGCCGCCTTTCCCTTTCCCTTCTTCAGTCCCTTTTCGTTTTCTAATCAGCTACGTTTTGTTCTCTCTAACTCTCTTTCTCTATCTTAAAAATCTAGATCCCAGCTTCTTCTAATCCTTGTTAGACCCAGGTGCCAATAAGCTTTTGCATAAATTTGTTACGGAATGTTTCAAAAGGATGAGAGACGCAGACACATCAGACAACATATCCATTTTTTGGAAACGGAGAGGACGCTCGAACGGCGTCGTCATTACTCCTTTCTTCTGGTTTTTCTCAGCTAGTCGTCTCGTGTTTTCCGTTCGTTTTTCGCCCCCTCAGATCCTTCCATTTGCAACAAGTTTTTTGTCTTTGTTCATGACTTTCAAAGTGACGTGGAATCGAGTAGGATTATTGAGTAGAGAGTACGGAGGCGTTATCTCCAGATTAATGTGAGACAGAAAGGGTCTATTGTTGGGTAGTTCGCCTTTGGCTTTCCAAATTTGATTTTATTAGTTCCGCTATGATTTTGAAAATCTGAAGGTATAAACAAGTTTCCGCAAATACTGAAACAACTTTTTGGGTTGAGAATACGGTTTTATTGTTTAGTAAACTCACAAAAAAGAGAGAGAGAAAGTAAACTTTCCTAGATTTTCTTTTAAAGTATATTTCACCCATTTCTTTCCGTCACACCCGAAGTTCCTAAAAGTGACCAAGAGCACTTTTCCATGCCACCTGCCACTATGTATGACTCATTCTCATTCCATTCAGTTTTTACCATTCATTTCGATTCGCATTCGCTCCTCTCTCTCTCTCACCTAGTCAATTTCTTATCAGTCAGCTCATTCCTAACCGAAAACCATTTTCAGTTCCCCATGTTCTCTACTATTCTCCTACTTTCCCATAACTTCATGGATGTTTGTCTTTTTGTTCCATTTTTCCACTTCAATCCTCTCACCAACATGTGAAAACTCCCCCCGTATATAGACAAAATCAATGTTTGCTCCGTTCATCGAAATCGTATTTTTATTGCCACCTTTTCCTTTTATTTCACTATTCTCGTTTTTACATCTGCAACATTTTTGTTTCCTTTTAGCCTCAAATATGTATAGTGTGATAGCTTTCTTTTTTATTTTTTGTTTCCAGTTTTTTCTAGGCAAACATTTTGGAGCATATTGAAGAATAGCGTTCTTAAATTTTTCATAATTTTCGTTTTCAGTGATGGCCGAGATAACGTCTCCAGTTGTGGACGACAAACCATGTTTCAAGACAAATCCGGGAATATTTAAATTAGGATTGGCAAGGCAACACATTTTGGCTCATGATATTGGACAGGGATCACAGTGTAGAAATGAATCAAATTGTAATTGTGAAGGTTTGGATTTACACTTTTGGAGGAAAATGTGCAAGAATTGTGGATGTCGAATGGATGAGCATGATGTAGTGCTACCGAATGAATATGATCATGCACAAATTGTAATTGGAAGATTGTTTGGAGTGAAAGAGCACTTTGAGAAGGTTCTGACGAAGCCAGGAATGTACAAACCTACGGATCAGAATGATACGAAGGAGAATAATATGATGTCAAGTAGATCTCAACCAACTGCCGTTTACAACTATAAAATGTCATCCAGTGATTCAGAAGGATCCGAGAAAGATGGTCCAACCAGCAAAAAGGTGAGTCATATTGAGTAGTCTAACAAGCTTTTCAATGCTATTAATTTTCAGGACAAAGTACAGTATGCATGGGCACCACTCCCAGACAAGGATCTTGTATCACGATACATGAAATGTCTACCAGAAGAAGAAAGACCACTGGTTGGATCCAAAGGAGAGCAGAACAGAAAGTCTAGACTTCAGTTCCAGGTAAATTATTTTTGGTCTTGAATGCCATAAAACATAAGAATTTTTCAGCTTCCACTCTACGACTGTAACGTTGAAGATGCTCGTTTCGTTGAAGAGAAAGATGTCAAGACGCTACAAAAGTTTGTAGAAAATGTGCGAAACAATGTGATCGGAGTCGGTAGAGTCGTGGAAATCGGAAAAGATTCTGATAATTACGGTGACGATTCGAATGATTTTGAAAAGTCAATGAATGCGGCTCTCAAGGGATTACAAGTTGGAGAAACGGATTGTAAAGATTGCAGTGAAGTCATGAAAAATGGAGAAATCGGAGTGGAGTGTCATCATCACACAAAGACAGATACATACCATCCGAACTGTTTCCGTTGTGAGACTTGCCGTCAGTTATTGGTGGATAACATTTATTTCTTCTATAAAAACAAGTACTATTGCGGAAGACATTATGCGGACCAACTGTATCCAAGATGTGCAGGTTGTGATGAGGTTTGTTGAAGAACATGAGTTTTAGAATACCAACTTTTCAAATTTCAGTTAATCTTCGCCAATGAGTACACCTTTGCCGAGGAGAAGTCATGGCATTTCGATCACTTTGCATGTTTCAAATGTGATTTCAAATTGGGAGGATCTCGATACATGACACGAGATGAAAATCCGTTTTGTTTGGATTGTTATATGAAGCATTATGCGAAGGTAATTTGCTTTTACGATGCTAAAGTTCTCAATTTTGAAAATTCAGACCTGTGACTCATGTCGGACGAAAATTGGCCCCGACGAGAAGCGTCTGAACTATAACGAAATTCACTGGCACGCTGAGGAGAAATGTTTCCAATGTGTTCAGTGTCATTCGAATTTAATTGGAAAGAAGTTTATCCTAAAAAATCACAAACTTTTGTGTTCTTCCCAATGCAAAGCCAATTACAATTCAGCTCATCCCAATGATCAACTGTAATTTTCAATCAATTCTTTCTTTTTTGCTTATCCAAGACATTTTCTTCTCTTCTCTCCTACTCAATTCATGTCATTCCCCAGTTCAATTCATTCTAAATACCAGCCTTTTCGCTTGTAGTTCTGATTTGTTCCTCGTGTATATTGTTTTTTCTCTTGTGCGGGATCCCCATCTTTTTCGCGCTTCTTTCAAAAAGTTCTATTTTTGAAATCAATAACGAAGCATATTATTGCAACTTTTTCAAGCTTTGCTTGAAGAATAAAACTTTTATTTTGTTTAAATTATCTGTATCGAGTTATTATGATTTAGTCATCCTCGAAGTCCCAGTCGCGTCGATGATCGACACTATCGTCACTATCAGAACTATCAGCATCATCATCTTCGTCTTCGTCTTCATTCTCCACGGTCTCCTACGCGTGAAAAATTTTTTTGTTTTCGTTTTTTGTGTGCTTATTTTTTTAGAGAGAATACTCTCTCGCTTTTTACTGTAGTTTCAGATATCTTCTCAGGTGTCAATCGAGACGATTTTGAGCTAGAAAGCTTAGGAGAAAAGGAATTGACATAAAAAAGACTGAAAATTTTCAGTTAGACATGTTTTTAGAGCAACAAATCAGCGAGAAACCACAATTTTCTTGATCGAGGTGAGCAGGTAAAAATTCATAATCGTTTTATCGAAAATCGAATCCCACAGTTGTTTAGACAATTGAATCATTAGTGGGATGTGACATGAATCGAACGGTTCGAATCAAAACTGAAAGACTAGATATCAAAAAAAGTTTCAGTACTAAATTCTCGATTTTGGAACAAAATTTAGGATTTCTCGAGAACTAGGTCAGCTACGAGAAAAATCATGTTTGAAAAGTTTTGAAATTTTTCTACGCATCTTTTGCGCTATTTCACTTTCTGATTGATCCACAATGAAAAATGTAGTTTCACTTTTTGTGGAGCCGGGACATTGTGAACTTGCTTAGGGCTAACTGAGCTGATTTTTTTACTAGCCATTTGATTTTTTTACTTTTTTTGTACATTTTTTCTTGCCTGTTCAATTAATGATTACTTCGAGCTCCTTTTTCCAACTGGTTCTTTCAGAAAATATTTCTGAACTTTATCAGCTCAGAGGCTCGACAAAAAGTGAAACTACATTTTTCATTGTGGATCAATCAGAAAGTGAAATAGCGCAAAAGATGCGTAGAAAAATTTCAAAACTTTTCAAACATGATTTTTCTCGTAGCTGACCTAGTTCTCGAGAAATCCTAAATTTTGTTCCAAAATCGAGAATTTAGTACTGAAACTTTTTTGATATCTAGTCTTTCAGTTTTGATTCGAACCGTTCGATTCATGTCACATCCCACTAATTATTCAATTGTCTAAACAGCTGTGGGATTCGATTTTCGATAAAACGATTATGAATTTTTACCTGCTCACCTTGATCAAGAAAATTGTAGTTTCTCGCTGATTTGTCGCTCTAAAAACATGTCTAACTGAAAATTTTCAGTCTTTTTTATGTCAATTCCTTTTCTCCTAAGCTTTCTAGCTCAAAATCGTCTCGATTGACACCTGAGAAGATGTCTGAAACTACAGTAAAAAGCGAGAGAGTATTCTCTCTAAAAAATAAGCACACAAAAAACGAAAACAAAAAAATTTTTCACGCGTAGGAGACCGTGATTCTCCAAATTTTCTTCATCCTCGATTTCCAAAATAAACTCAAACATTGCTGCACGTGTCCATGTGCTGAAGCAGTTCTCTTGAAGCAGTTTATAGACACAACTCGCGTCGTTCCAAAGGATTTCTTCCTGAAACGACGCCGTTCAATTTTCCTGAAATTCATGAATTAAACTAACCAAAAGATTTTTCATCTTGAACTTCTCTGCCAACTTGATATTCTTCACAGTTGCTTCTGGACCGAACGAGCGTTGTTTGGTCAGAAATTCTTCGTATTTTCCCAAAACCTGACTCATACCCCAGTGATGTGCCAACTCGAGAACTTTTCCAACATTTTCCTTCTCCATCGCGAACGGAGGGTGAAGAAAATTGAGAAGTTTTTTCAATGCCGGAAACATACTCGATGGAATGATAATGTCAGGTTTACCGTCTTTGTTAGTTTCCGCATATTTTTCGAATCGTTCTCTCAAAAGCGGAGAGTTTAATGCAAGAATCTGAAACACAGGTACTGTCATTAATGCGTTATAGAACATATACTTACTCCGGAATTGGCATACACCTCCATAGTTTTATCTTTGTCACGAATCTTCACATCTAGCCAAGTGCTTTCGTTATCAAAATTGATATACTCTTCTTGGCGAATTCCAATCACCGCCTTTCGTGTCAGTTTCAACTCGATCTTGTTATATTTTCGTCCCTCTTCAATTGGATCCAATTTCCACTGTTTTACTCTTTGCGAAAACTCAACATCGTTCTTGAAATTCAACTCTGGAGTCTGTCCGTCTCCAGTGAGTTTTATCTCTAGTTGTGCTACAAACTTCCATGAACACAGACTCGATTCATCGACCTTCAACTCAAATTCTCCCAAAGCAGTATTCGAAATTGACCAGTATCCAGTCCAAAATAGTCCAAGAACATCTCCGATTTGAAGTTTGACTTTGAGCCCAATTGCAGAATCCACTGGTAGATCCAGTTTTTTCGTTACTTCTGGAACTCGCCACATACTGTCGGTCATTGTTTTAATTCTGAAGTTCTAGGATAGACTCAACTTTTGCAAAGAGTAAGTTACCTGTTTTCCATATATATCTAGATCTTATGTATTCACTTGGATTTCTTTGTAATGACGCTCCAGCAGATCCAACTGTCAGATGACAGTGAAATCCACATGGATTTTTATTCGATGTGGAGGAAATAAGTTCACGTTATTTTTTCAATTTTATAACTTTTTTCCTGAAAAATGTTTGAAAACCTTGGAACCTTGTTCTCCAAAAACCAACGAATTCATAACAAATGGAATGCCTTGAATTTTAAATATTTCCAAAAATCCCGTTTTCTCCGCAATCCATCAACATTCCGTTCGTTTCCCTTTTCATTTCATATTTCCGCCAACATCTGCCAGATTTTTGAGAATCCATTTTGAATTCAAAACGCGATAACGAAAATTTTTGGATTTTCCGTCATTCCGGTCATTGACTGTTGAGGTGTGAATAAGATTGACCAGAAAAAAACGGAATTTCCGAAATGGGGTTAAGAAGGTGTCCTTCTTCTTCTTCCTATTCGATCTATTCATCTCATTTGCATTTGTTTTCTTTCAACCGTACCGTCCGTAGGTTTTGTCTTTTTTTGGTTCAATTCATGACTCATTTTGTGAACTCAAAACAATTTCTCGTTCTCTTTCCCAAGACAACCCACAAAACAAACAAATAAACCATTGGGTTTCGTTCTCTTTTATTCACAGTCATTTCTTCATTCTCGAGTTTCGTGTCTTACCCCCAAAAATGGGTGAAATAGAGAATCAAAGATCCGTTTGAATGAAGTGAATCAATTTTCAGATTATCTTGTAGTTCTCCAACCTTCATTTTAATTCTTCCTCACCACTATCTGACTCATTTTCCTCTCTCTCTCCTCCCACTCAGCTGTTTCGAAAAGAGAAAAAAGTTCAGTGATAAGTTTTTTTCTGAAAGGCGTGTGCACATACCTCCACCAAATAAATACCTTTCTATTTGACATTCCATCGCCTCTTGCTATCCTCAAAACTTCTAATTTTTTCCAATTTAAAAAAAGGTTTCAGTTCATCAATTGCAAAATGCCGAACTGTCCAAATTGCGAGAAGCCAGTGTATTTCGGTGAGTGTTTTACAGTTGACCTAATTTCAAGTAGAATATTTCAGCCGAAAGAGTATCCTCTCTTGGGAAAGATTGGCACAGACCATGCTTGAAATGCGCCAACAAAGCATGTGGAAAGACTTTGAGTGCTGGAAGTCATTCTGAGGTTTGTGGGATTTTTTAAATTTTGAAAATAGTTTTATGATTTGTGCTAACGATGTCTTTTTCAAAGTGTATTACATTTTCGCCGTTGTCAGTCTGATTTAAAGGAAAATTTTTCCGAGTGAGTCTTGCCGCGAATAACTTCAACAGCATCCCATCGCAGTAAATTTCTACAATAGGTGAATTACTGTCGAAGTTATTCGTGGCGAGACTCATTCGAAAAAACTGCATGCGCCTTTAAACCCGACTGACAACAGACGGCGAAATTGTAATAGTAAAGTTTGTATATTAGAATACTTCAACAACAAACTGATAACAAAACCGTAAAAAGAGAAAAAATATTGTTGTCTAGAGATTATGGTTTACTGATAAACCAGACAGAGAATCTTGCGAAATTATCATAACAAATAGTTTTTTTCAGCACGAAGGCAAACCATACTGTAACCGCTGCTATGGAGCCCTCTTCGGACCAAAAGGATACGGACACGGAGGAGTTGAATCGCACACTTTCCTTCATGGAACTACTGGAAAGTAATTCATTCATTCCCAAAAAACCCACTTTCTCTCTCCCACTGCATTATGACCTACTAATAATAATATTGCTTTCAAAATAAACAATTTTACTTTAAAAAAGAAGAGGAAAAAGTTCTGTAACATAAAAAAGTGTGGTTTGAAAGAATGAAAGAAGAGAGATGGAGACGTGTGAAGAAGAAAAATAAGTCATTGTGTTGACTAGGGATAATATCGGACACCCGATAGTTTCTCCATGCGATATTTACAAAAATAAAAGGAATCGGTGAGCAAATTTCAAGACTTCGATGGGTGATTTTTAAGTTATTTAAAAAAGGAAAATGGCGGATGAGAAGTTGAAGAAGGAGTTTATGGCAATATTTAATAAATATTCGGGTCGTCGTACCAATGACGACGTTGATCAGTCAGACCAGGAGTGTAGGAATAGCGGTTGAGAGCGCTCGTTGTATCACGGGTGGTTGAACCTGGAAATGTTTTGAGTATGGACTCTGGGATTCAAAAAAGATAATACCTGGATATTTGCGATATTGAGCCACGTATGGTTCTCTTGTCGATGTTGGGTTTGAAGAGGTGTAGGCTCTGGAGAAAATATTAAAAATGACTCTCTAGAACTCTAGTTCCCTCCTGCCATACATGTCCAATCTGGGCCAGCAGTTTTCTTCATTTAAAACAATGTTTTTCTTATCAAATTTTATACCAAAATGTAGACCGCAATGAGATCTTTAAAATGGTGTATGAATCAATAACATTTACAGGCTGAATAAGTTGCTGGCTTCCGTAAAACACCCGTGCCGGCTCCACCCAAACTCATGTTACCCGCTCGGATGTTCTACGGAAGCCAGCTGCTTTTCCAGAAGGTAAAGTTCTTTGTTTCATACACCATTTTGTAGATCTCATTAAGTTCCACATTTTGGTACAAAATTTGATAATAAAATTTGTAGTTTGAATAGAGAAACCTGCCTGCCCGGGTTGGACATGTGCATCCTGCTGTATTCCTCACCTTGAAGAGTTATAGTAATCAGAATGTCCAGTTCCAGTGGCATCACTTTTCCTGAACAAAGACTTAATCCTATCAATCGGTGAACTTGGTCTCTTGAAATCTCTGCTGCTCGGTGTGTCATCATATCCGTTTGTAATCAACTTGCCATCAGCTCCCAGTCTAACTTCGCTGGTCTTTCTTCGATTGAACGAGAGCAAAGATCTCTTCTTCTTCGGATTATCTAACGCTGATGATGTGGCGTCAATGTTACGGCTATGGGGCCCGACAGATGCGACCTTGAATTAAAATTTGATATTTTATGAGATTGGTGGGAGAATGAAAAATCAAAAATTAGGTTCACTGTCAGTATTAAAAATATTGAAATAAAGAAAATTGGGGGTGTTCAATCACACAGTGGTAATGGATGATACCATGCTGGATAAATATTGAAAGAGTGACACACTGAAAGTTTTTAGAGGACCCAAAATTATAAAGTTATCTTCCGACACCGTTATCCCTAGAATACTTACACGAAGCTGTCTGCCGTAAAACGAGGTGTCCTATCAAGAAAAAAAAAAGAATTTTAGAAGCCTAAGCCCAATAGATTTCATTTTCAATTCTTGCTTACCTGTCTTTGAGGCGAAACACTTTTCTCGAGGGACAGATGACGACGAAGACGTTCGAACACCTGGAGAATCGAACGCATGCTTAGAAGTTGAGAGAAAAAAGAAATTCATGCTGAATTTCAGTGGGGGAAACATGAGGGGCAGAGGTGCTCCGAAGGGAGAATAGAAGGAGTTACTTACCGAGCGAACACCACTACTTGGTTCATAGGAAGACTCAACACGTGGTTCAATGTCAGCACTCTGGAATTAAACAATGGGAGTTATGGGGAAGAAAAACAGGGATAAGTTGAATATGTTATGATCATTTTCCGTAAAACTGACTTGTTTGTTCTTCAGAATACTCCTTGGCTGTCCATCCTTCTCCATTGTCACATTAGATCTTCCATTGGAACTGTCATGATAGTTGACATAGGAATAGTCTCCAGCTCCATGAGTATCCGGAGTCGTCAGTCTGGTAAGCAGATTGCTACCGTACTCATAATCAACCTTATTTCTATCCATGGATCTTGAACGATGATAGTTACGACGATCAGCATCCGTCATTGCAGAAGCAACACGTCGCGCAGTTGGACGGAAACGATTTGCCATGCTGGATGCTTGATTATCGGCAAGAGCACTTGAGATCGCGTAGTGATCGTTGCTAGGTGTTGCTGAAAATAAAGTGTCGTAAGGGTAATAAGGAAGTCTTCACTAACTAGATCTTCCATCATATCTTCCATAAGCGTTCGAAGAAGAAGTGTAACTTTCTTCAGGACGTCTTAGACCAGTTACAGGTCTATCACTTGTTGATGTGTAATAAGAAGAAGGACGGTATGAGCTTGCACCAGTGCTTCTGAAATTTTCGTAATTTTTGGAGTGGTCTCTCGATTGAATTACTAACGAGTTTGAATGATATGTGTTTCTTTCGGCGTCCCGTTCTGCCCGTGTTTTGTAGACTTCAAATTTACGGTCATTGGCCCATGAGTTTAATGTTGGTTGCTGAAATTTATTGGGTGAATGAGTTTCTTTGAAAATAAATAAACGGTTCAATTTACTACCACAAGTACAACATTAGAAATACCTAATCAAATTCTGGTTCTTGGAAGACCTCGGAATAACTTGAAAGAATTTTAAAAAGTCTCCTTCGAAAACAGAATACTGTAACTCACCTCATGCTCAAATTTGCGTGAATAACTTGGACTGGCATTTGAAGAAGTGACATAACTTCTATCATACGACGGCCTGAAATTATTATTTGAAAGTGTATCAAATTTCAATTAAAAACCTATAAATATATCTCATGTGCTGTCTAGTAGGGAATCGAAATGGCGAATAAAAAGAGACGGATGCTCAATGGACTTTTGTTTTTTTTTTGTTTCCCGAAACGGGAACATCTTGTTCTTTTTTCCCCCATTTTCTTCTTCCGTCCAATCTCCGTACAATCGGATTATGTTTTTCGGTGTTGTTTTTGGAGAGTGTTGTGCTGGATTGTCAACAAAAAGGATACGTTTTTGTCTGTGTCATTAATCAGGGTGGTCGAAATGATACGAACTGATGATGATGATGACAGCGAGGGGAAGTGATTAGAGAAAGTGATATATGGAGATAACACTTTTAATGAGATGTGGATTCAGAGAAAAGAAACAAGAAAGAGGTGATGGAAAAAAAGGAATTACCTGCTTGCATCGTGTGGATCGTAAGATGTTGATTTTCCACGATCGTCGCGGGATACTGCGGCAGTCTGTAATTTCAGAAGTAGTAGAACATATAAAAAACACTGCAGATTTTTTCAGCTACCAGGAGTCAACGTATTACCGGAAAAACCAAAAATAAGCTTGAGAAACAGAAATGTAAGGTTCTCTAGACTTTTTCAAAATTCGAAGACCAACTTCTAGCCAACACTACAGCACCTGTCCCCCATAATCCGATGTTCACACCACCTAACTTCGAAAACAAACATACCCAATCTTGATTGTGAATAAGCATATGTGAATAATAATAAATACAAATTGGTTTGCCCTCTCAAAAGTGTTCAAAACTAAAAACTAAAAAGCCGACCACTCCTCCATTCAAAGTACACTGTGTTCTTCTTCCTCTCTATCTATTTCTCCTCCCCATTCCCATTTTCCTTTATCTCTCGCAGTTTTTTCTTTCTCCAAATGCTTGTTCGCGCTTAGGCGTGTTCTTCTTTCCTTCGGATGCCATACAAAGTGTTTTCTTTTTTCCCCTTTTATTCATGTTTGGCAGTCAACCCGATTGTTCGTTTGAACCACTTCATTTCGACTAATTAGATGTTGGGTGTATCATTTCCCCTCACTTACATATCGACTTGTTGGTGACATCGGACGATAGTCACTATCACGATGAGTACGGTAGCTGTCATCATGGTACCGTGGACGGACATAGCCAAGAGCCGACGGAGCAGCATGATGAGAGTAGAATGGATCCGATGAGATTGGAGAGAAAGCACGTTCTGAAAGACTACAGAATTTTTGGGAACCCTATTTATGATAAGTACCTTCGAATGGCTCCACAGACGGTCTTTCGAGGGCTCTGTAAATTAAACAATGTTTAAAATTTCTGCAAAAAATCGCAAAGAAATCCTGACTCAAGCTTTTAGAATCAGTGAAAACACTGAACGCATCATCATGATAATCAACATCCATTCAGTTAGGAAACTGAGAATAAAATGAAATTTGTTTTTCCCGAGTCAGTAAACGAAGAAAAACTGAACCGTAGTGCTTCCTCGGCAGTTCCAATCGTCCGATTCCTTTGTCTTCTTTCTCGATTTTTCCTTCTAATATATGCAGATGCACTCTCATACGTATCCTTCCCATCAGATTCCTGAGAAATCGTCGATGGAGGCGGCGGGGCGGCACCTCTAGTGACTCTGGAAACAAACAGAAACGGCTCAATTCGGGTTAGAGAAAAGAAAAAGCCACGAAAAAAAGGGGGTCAAATGACACAGGAATCACAACCACAACCACTGAACCAGAGAAAGGATAAGTGATATGATATGAGTCGAAAACGGAAAACTGACGCGTTTATCCGGCGATACAAATCCGATGCCATATAGGCGGACGGACGGAATAGAAGGTTGGTTTGTGAGGTTCTGCAGAACAACTCAGAATATATAGGGGATAACGGAAAATTTGGGATGATTTGGAACACATCCATTACTTGGTTTTAGATTTTCTATTTCGGTTTATGTTCCACATAAGGAAATCTACAGTACTCACCGTCTTTCTGGATTAATCTCCGAATCTTTGAGTTGTTCCTTGAGCTGAGATTCCGTTTTGCTCTCTTCTTTCTTCTCAGTTGGTTTCAATTTCAACTCGGCAACAGTTACCAGATATTTTGCAGATGTTCCGGCAACTGGTACTTTTTCTAAAACTAGTTATTTGATCTGAACCTTTCTCATTTATTAACAAGTTAGCCACTAACACTAAATCGAAAAACTATATTAAAATGTTCAGTTTGAAAATCAAGAAGTACACACCTGGCGTCGCCTGAATCACCGTCGAAGTTTTTGGCGACGCGACTTGATATCTTGGATTTTGAGAATTGGGTGAAACAACGGCAGGTCGAGTAGTTTGATGAATCACTGGCACGACAGCTGAGATTTAGAAGCAACCGGGTTAGAGATAACAGAAGGGGAATTGAGCTGAGAAAGCATCAAGAAATAGGAACTTACCACCATCATCTCTTCTGACTGCAGCAATTATCGGTCTCTTTGGTTTGAAATTCTCAAAATCTGATCCCTCTCCAGAATCGGTTTCCTCGACTTCCTCCTCATCCTCGTCTTCTTCCTCTTCTTCGTCATCATCGATGTCTTCTCCATCGGATTTGACGACGATTGGAGGTGGAGTACGTGGAGGGACACTACCGACATATCTGTAAATTCAATTTTAGAATAGTAACTTTCTGAATACGCACGAGTTTCTGGGTTTGTCTCCGTCCTTTGGCTGCTTCAGAAGATCGGCCTTCACCTTTTCCATTCTCAACTTTCTTCTTAACTCTACGTCGATTCCACGAGCATCCAACTTGTTGTTCGGATAGGTTTGAAGTATCTCTTTAGCCTGAATAGAATAAAGGTTAGTCCATTTCAATCAAGTCTAGGTTATTTCTAGATTCCCGGATTCTATGTAGAACCCCTATCAACGATACAGTGCAGTGATTTTAAGTAGAAAAAAAAGAGAAAACATGCTTTGTCAAATAGGAAAGGTGACAGCTCGGCCGAAGGTTGTGGACCGCCGAAGAACTTCTTCTGCTGCGTTGGAGATTCGCATTCAGTTGACACACCACGGCCATAGTTATTGATGAGAGTGTGCTAAAGAAATTGAATGAAGAAATAGAAAGAAGGAAAGTGATAAGTTAAGTGTAGAAGTGGATGGGGAAGAAAAGAATGACTTGCAAAGAAAATTGGATGCTACATACTGACTATATGAAATTACCTGATATTTTCCTTTACTTTGTCTCTTAATGAGACCTCTATCAAATGCGTCCAAGAATTGTGGAGAACTTGACGGATCTGGTGGTGGATTGGCTTCGAGATTCTCAGAAGTGGGAACTCTTTTCATGTCTTCAGGAGCCTTCTTATCCACTTCATCTGCCAGCTCTTCCATTTCGGCATCACTATAATCCTCATCTTCGTCACTCTCCTCTTCTTCCAAAGTAGTCTTCGAACTCTCTGGATTCTCAATAATCAATTTCGGAGTCTTCGGAACACTATCTGCCACTGGAGTTTTCTTCCTTCCCTCTTCATCAGAACTATCGTCTTCGAATGAAGTATCTTGTACAGTAACCTCGGTGGCATTGCTTGCAATTGATTCCTGCATGCGATCATGCTCAGCCTCCTCATCTGGATCGAACCCAACCTGAAAACATTCAAAGGGATAAATGAATTCTTTGATGGAAACATTCTAGAAGGTTTCTCTAGCATTCTATTCATGCACACCTCTACAGAATGCCATGGTCTCTCTTTCATCTTTCTCGTTGGTGGAGATGGAACAGCTGGAATCTCTTCTGGTTCTTCTTTCTTCTTTTTCGTCAGAGTATTTTGACGGGAGAATGTCTGAAATGTGTTAGCTACATATCATTCAATGTTACATTATTGAGTTCAAGTGCATAGGATTGGAAGGGAGATGTGTGATCGAGCACCTGAACTATGTGCGCTCTTCTGATTCTTTTTTCGTATCTTGTGGATAACTTGGTCTATTTTTGAATTTTTCGTTATGAATTTCTTATTTTGCAAATTGCTTCAGAAGAGCGCACACATTCAGTTCTAGTAACTAGTCTAAAACATAATTACCTGTTGTTCGACCACTTTACTCGTCTGCTTCTGAACGGGTTCCGGTTGAGCAGCAATGATGCTCTCAAGGAGCTCCTTCACCATCGGTCTTGTATCATACAACGGATGCGCCTTGATTCTAGCGATGATATTCAAATTAACCGGTCCCTTTTCCATTTGTTCCAGAACTTGATTCATTAGCATATTCAAAGAATCTGTCTCAATTCTGTAGGCACTTGCTGTCATATGTGGACGAGTACGCGGTCTTTCTGGCTCCGAAGTTTCCGGTTTATCCTTGACGGGAACGAATGATGGAGCACGCGAGTCGGCTGGTTTCGATGTTCTGAAATTTCCCATCATATTAGTCGCTGTCTAGCTGCCGCTCCCGTTTCCCCCAGTAACCAAAAATAGCGCCGTCCCCGTTTTGTTTCTCTTTCCTTTCCTCTCAACACCAAATCCGTATAGCAACAGCGTTTTTTTCGAGGGGATGCTGTCCTTCTTCTTCTTTTTTCAAGTCAGATTTGTTGTTTTTGGCTACTGCATGCGAGCATGTATATATTTCCCCTTCTCACAAAAAATCTCCCCTCGTAGAAGAGATCAAAGTGTAACGGACATGGAGAGAGACATGAGAATGGTCTAAACATACTGTAATCTCTTTTTTTTCGTCGTCCATTTTCTAGTCAATGTGCCTTTTTATGATTTGTTTCCCCACATCATCCCCCAGTTTTTTCTCATCGAACCTCAATCCCTATTTGACACCTCTTTTCAGATTTTCGAAATGTTCAGTGTTGTAAACATCAATTGTTCAGTTTCATTCTCATTTTTCTTTCAATTCTATTACTCTGGTTTGATATTCAAATTTACTAATGAGAAGGGACAAAATTATTTTGTCCCTTGACTAATAAGCTTATTGAACTGGAAAAAGTTTCGAAATGTTCACTAATGAAGTTATCAAATTAGTGGTATTTGTGCTGCTAGTCACAAAACAATTTCATAATTCCCAGTTTGAAATGAACAATGCTCGTAGCTTTCATGATGCTAATTCTCAGAAATTCGTATCCTGAGTACACCACTTTCGTATGTTTTAAAGTGTTTTTTTCAATTTAACACCTGCTACTTGTGACTTTTCGTATCAATCAGCAACTTACCCTCTCGCCGTCTTCGGGTCTTCCGGTTGTTGCTCCGGAGACTTTGCCTTCTTTGACTCTTTGACAGCATCGGCACGAGCGACTGCAGCTGCCTGAAATATATTCAATTTTGATGGCAATTGTGATTCATCAATTTTTCAAATTCTATTACGAAATTCTGGAATCAAAAAGGTCTAAATTGTAAAAACGATGACGTCCTTGGGGTTCAAGAGGGGATCAAATTTTGTCTAGTTTTTTACGATGGCTTTGGAAGAGGTCATCTGAATCACAGAACCCTCCCATAGAACTATTATTTTTTGTAACATCAGTTTGAATTTCTGCACCAAAATGTCAGCGTGAAATTATAATCCACACCTATTATATTTCGAAATTCGCACTTATTTTAGGATACATGATATCAAAACCATAATTTTTTTGTTGAGTTTCTTTGCCTTCAACTCAAATTCATTCTGCTCCTATCTTAACTTAAAGATCAACCATTATTCCCTATTCCGAGTCCAAAATCTTTCTCAATTTGCAGCATCCCGTGATCTCTTTCAACATAAAAACCTCCCGCATAATCGGCCTACGTGTTCGCTGACCCTTGCAAAACCTCTCTCACGATGAAGTCTACACTGATGTCTCTTCTGATCCTTTTGGCACTGATCTCGATCGTTTGGTCAGAGGTAATTATCAACTTGGAATAGATCTTTATTACAACTATTTTCTCGTATTCAGATGACATGTGCAGAGCAATGTGCTGAGAGTTACTTAGATACAGTACGACAACATCCAGAATACACATCAATTCAATTGAAGACGTCCTCATTGAAATGCATTCAAGATTGTCATGACGGTTTCAAAAAGTGATGTCATTTTAAGAAGACTAATTCTATATTCTTTTTCTCATTTGATTACATACAGGTTACTGCCAAATTTTGAATAGTTATGAAACGAATTTGTTCAATAAAACAAACCTCTTTTTCTTTTTTCTGTTGTCCCAATCGATTCTCGATTTGACGAAGTCTCTCCAACGGATCATTCGGATCCACTACCTTCGGTTTCTCTTTTTCCTCTTTCACTCCTCTCAACGACTTCTCAGCGGTTCTCATTTCTTCCGGCTGCTCTTTCACCACTTTTCCAGTCAACTCATCAGTTTTTCGTGCCTTTGGTGGTTTGACAGGAGAGGTATCATTAAACTCTTCCGCCTCCTTCCTACGTCTTCTGAAATCTTCGATCTTCCGACGTGTCTCAGTCGAGAGATGTCCGAATTCCATGAAGACGTCTTGTTCATCAGCGAGATCTTGCACCACCATAGTTTCTTCTCTTTCCGTCAACGGAGTATGATCTATGATTTGATTTTCAGGAAGTTCTTGGATGACTGGCATGTTTTCTTCGAGATTCAACCACCAATGAGAAGCGATGTCAAAAATGGTCGCTCTTCGCTCTGGATTCACTCGAAGCATGTTGCGGATGAGCATTGACGCGGCTGAATTTTCAGTGTTCAAGACAATTTCAACGAAGAAATGACTCACTTGATGGCGTCTCCGGTTCAAAGTATGCTCCTCTCTTAATTTGTCTGACCATTCGATTGAAATCTCTTCCATCAAAAGGCATACTTCCATAGACTAATGTATACAAGAGAATACCAAGTGACCAACAATCCACTTCTGGCCCTTTGTAGGGAGTTCCATTAATGATTTCAGGAGATGCATACAGTGGACTTCCGCAGAAAGTAGTTAGAAGATTCTGAAAGTTTCAAAGGTTGAGTCTAGTTGTACGGAACAAATCTAACCTTATCAGCGAAATAATTCGACAACCCGAAATCGGCAATTTTAGCATTATTATTCTGATCTAGAAGAATATTCTCCAGTTTTAAATCTCTGTGTGCAACCCGATGTTTATGGCAATAAAGGACTGCAGAAGTGATTTGTCGAAAGATTCGACGTGCTTCTGCTTCTGGAAGAGATCCACATCTGGAGACGTAATCGTACAGTTCTCCACCGCTAGAGTACTCCATTACGAGAATGATTTTGTCTTTGTTTTCAAACACTGAAAATTCCTTTTTTTTTCATTTTCTTCTTCCCTTCTTTTTACCTTCATAAATCTGAATGATATTTGGATGGTTTAATGCACTCATAATACGAATTTCCCTCCGAATTCGAACCAAGTCCGCTTTGCTCTCAATCGCGCTCTTTTTGATCAACTTGACAGCAACCTACAAAACAGAGAGACATTTCTATTTTTGTCAAGTGAAAACATTCTGACAGATCTTGATTTAATTTTTTTTATTGGCTGGTGTCGCGCCGTGGGAGTTTAACCAGCCTACGGGCGTAAAGCTGGGGTCTTCGAGTGACTCAGTCTGTGGGTGATGTCCCTGTCAATGTTCCATTGGAGGAGAATTGTGACCTAACAGCAGTCACACTTCCTGCGGTGGTTTGCGATCGGTGGTGGTTCATTGTAGGAATAGCGCTTCGGCTACGAATACTAGAATAGCGAATATTGGACGATCTCCTTTATTAGTAGAACATATGGGGGACAATTGAGAGGGAGAGAGCGGTGACACACGTCACCGTTCTCGAGGGAGGAATTGGGAGAAGTGAGTTGGGGGAGAAGTAGAGAGTGAAGTGAGAAGTGAGGGATTTTAGGCCAAACAATTAATTATTGCGAAATCTTTCCCGCCGGATTTGAATGAGTGTTTTCGCGGGAAGTGCGGTGGAGCGCGCATGCGCATCGTCTCCTCGTCCGTCGCTTTGTAGTCCTCTCGGAGAAGACGGTGAAGAAGCATGTCTGCTTTCCGTTGTGTGCGATGGAATTGCTGGGGATTGAGACGATGGGAATGAATGTTACTGAAGAGAATAAAGGTCGAGTCCATCGCCTTGTGATGGGCGCGACAGCTGGTTCCCACAGAACGAGCAACCAAAAGATTTCAAATTTGATCCCCAGAGACGTACGACAATAAAAAAGTAGATTGACGTCTTTCTGAGAATATATGTGTTAAGAAGAGAACGAACCTCTCGATCGAACTTGTGATCGTAGGCCAGTGACACTTTTCCATATGTTCCTGAGCCCAATTTCTTTGTGATCTCGAATCGATGCTTCTCTTTTTTGGTGGGGCTGCATGGTTCTGCACCTGACATTGGATGGGTTCCTGAAATTAATAATGATTGAATGGAAATTTATCGAAATTGGCTAGGGTTCCTTATGATAATTTTGTAATAGACCCTCTAGAAACTTTTCAAATCTCAATCCATAGAAAAGGATTGCAGATTCCGAGATTTCAGAAAACTCTCGTTTTAGCTAGTGGTTTATCAGATTTAGGACTACTCTTTCAAGACTAATGAATTCCAAAACCACTCTTCGGATAATCAAACAGTACCATAAATATACTTCGAGCAAGTTGGTTCATGAGTTACAACATTATTATTGCAATCATCGATACATTGATTCGTCGATCCTTGATCATTCGAGGATATTGCTCTCCGAACACATTTCACGAATTTACCCGCATTACAGAAAAATGAGCTCAACGGCATCAGAAGAAGACACTGAGAATCCGGGAAAAAAAATCTATGATCCGAAAGTGAACACGAGTGAATCAGAAGAAAAAAGGCAAAAGTGGAGGGAATCCGAGAAGAGGACGAGACCGATAAACGGCGGCGGTTTATGGGTTTTGAAACGAGTGAATGCTCTGTGAGCCAAAATGACTGCATCATCAGCTGTGAAAAAAAAATGGAGGAGATATGGTCATAAAATAATACACCATATGACAATAGGTTTTTTATACAGCGATTAGTATTCAAATATCATGGAAAATGAGTCAGCGAGGAAAAAGTTGGCTGTTGCAAAAAAAGGAGACTGAAATTTCGTTCCAAAAAGTTTTGACGGATGAGGTGATGGATGAGCAAGTCACCCGAGAGCAATACTCTTATGAAGAAGTGTTCCAAAAATGAAAAGAATCTCAGAGACCCAAAAGCGAAAAGATAGTCCATGATGACGTTGACCCAGTTTGGGAGTTTTGTTAAACTCTTCTTGACTCATAAACTTTTTTGTTGCTCTCCCCGCCGGTTTCCGCTTTGTGCTCCTCCTCTTCCGCTTCTTCTCATTTTTTTGGGTGAGTGTCAGTTTGAAAACTTTTTTTGCTCCAAAAGAGAGCATATCTCATCATTTTTGGCAGTAAGAAAAGAGCAACACAACAGTTGACAATAAAATGCATCTCCTCTTTTTTTTTTCCTCAGCAACCGTCTCTTCCTCCAGGGAGTTCGGCGCTCGCCCAACTTGAGAAAAAATGACGACTCGAAGATGGGTGAAAAAGCGCAAAAAAGTTGTGTTGGAGCATCTTCAAACGACTTCAAGATGTATGTCACAAATTAGGGTCACATGTGTCTTGAAAAGGAGACAATGGGAGAACGAACGAAAAAAAACAAATGACCGAAATGACCTTTTCTTTTTTGGGTCGAGAGAAGGATCGATTTGTCTTCTGTGTAGCGGACAACAGATTGGAAATTCTGAATTCTAGAGTAGGTAGGTACGTGCACAATTTCAGTCCCGACAACGACCAATAAACACATTTTGTATTCCGAAATTTCAGAAATTTTGGACATTTATGGCATCCACGAAAGTAATTGAAATTTTCGTTTTTTAAATCAAACTTCTTGAGCTCGCCTCCTTGCGAGGTTGAAACATTTTTTTAACCTGTCGAGTCAGTTTTTGACGAGAATTCTAATGAGACTAAGTTCAATCTGTTTGAATTTCAAGAATGTGCTCATTTTGATCTCCGCGGATGCTTCTCTATTAAAAGTTCAATTCTATTAGAGGTGCCCTTTTAATACATATTTTACGGAAATTTTTTGAAAGAAATAGTAGTATTTTCAAAGTCAAAATCTTCAAGAACGGAAACTTAGGTAGAAGAGTGGATTTTAAATACAAATTCTAAGAATTTGAAAAAATTCAAAGTGGTCTAGCGACTTTAAACTTTGTCCTTACTCAGAAATGGTTAATTTAGCTTTGTCTAGGTTTTTTTTTATTCAAACGTCATGTTGTTTATTCCTTCTAAAACCTAATGGCTTCCTGAGAAATACATTCCAGACAACGAACATCCCTTAAGTATCGTACTTTTTTTCATTGAACTTTCAAACCACTTTTATTTGAGTTCCAGTACAATCCTATTCTTCGCACTCTTTCATCTCTTTTTTCTCCTACAACTCTTTTTCTTTAACAATGATTTTGAGGGCGGAAACCACTGGACACGAACAACTGTCTCTCTCTGATCTTCTTTTCTACTTCTTTTTCTTCTTGCTCTCGTAGCATCCATTGATTTATCTCTCGCACACACAGCAGTTTCGTAGGGGTCCCTTTGAGTTTTTGAGGACTAAGTGTTTCGTATTACACTCAATTCTCACCCCTCTGATCTCTCTTTCTTTCTTCCATATCTCACGACTACTCACCGGGTCCATAACTGTTCGAAGCTCCACCGCCATTTGATCCAAACGGTCGAATATTGGATTGGCTGATACGTGCCAGGCGACCCGATCGAGATCCCGAACTGCCGATCGGCATTCGTCCTCCTGAAACATATATAAAAGAGATGGAAGAATCTAGAAATCAGAAAAACAGGAACAAGAAACATCAAACAGTATGCAATGAAGAATTTCCGGTCTCTTTTTCTTTTTTCAACAAAAAATTGTACAACTTGGTTATGTATAAACATGGACACTATCGATATACAATAATATGAGCGAGTATCACACTTTACAGTCAGCAAGAATGGAGACGAATGAAAAAAAAATTGAAAAAGTTAGAGGCTCTCTGAGATGATGTCATGAGTAGTCATCTGATTGTCTCCTGTGAGGAACAACAAGTTCTGTGTCGAGATGGAAATCGATATCCAGATAGGATGGGACGGGGACGGGAGCACAAGAAACGACGGGAGCTTCTCACGATCCGAAGAAATCGGCGAGAGAGCGTGTGAAAATGAGAGAGTTACAGAAAAAGAGTAGAGGGCAATGGGTCAGACACCGGATGAACGAAAGATATGACTAACTACTGCTCGAGAGGATGAGCAGGTCCCCTCATCACACTGATATATTTCGAAATTTTTTAGTCGTCGGGGAGTCTGGAGGAATCCCGTGTCTATCTTTTATCATATGGGAATACTTTGGAAGCACCGAAAACTGGTGAAGTACATCTTGTGATAATGGGAAAAATTGGAAAGAACTTTGTGAGAGACTCCAGTTGAAAATCCTATAAGTTATTTTGGGGTTCAAGAGGACAGAAGGTATTGAAATCTAATGAAGAAAAATAGGATTGATTGCACAGACAATTTGATCGTAATCAAATGATGAAAGTGATCCTGAAACTGAAAACCAAGATAACTCCAATGTTTTGTTGTTAATTCAGAAAATATTCGGGACATTCTCATAGATTCAAGAGATTCTGTTTTTCTTAATATTTAATACCAAAGAAATCACAAAATTATCCGGGGTTGCCATACAGGTCTTTTATACTGCGCTTTTCATGACAAAATTTATATTAAAAGTGTAGAGCTCGGTGAGATCTACAGATTGATGTTAAATTCAATGAGGTTACGCTGTTCCATTTCTCTCAAACTTTGGATAAAAGGGACTATTAATTTAAGAAAATTCCAAAAAAAGTTAAGAACAAAGCTGGCGCACAAATTTCAATTTTCAGGCCAACCGAAACATTTTAGATGAAACCTTTGAAATTCCGTATCCTATTATCTTAATTATTCCATAAGAAACTCTAGACATTTTTGATTGGATAACAAAGATTCTGAGATTTCAAGATAATTAAAAGTAAAGCGATGAAAAGTGTAAAGTGTTCGGATCGAATGATTGGTAACTAACAAAACCAAAGAATAAAAGATAAAAGAGACGAATCGAAAATTGAAGAAACAGAGATCGAGGATCTAAAACACAGGAACCGGCCTAGGTTAAGAGAGGAACTCGACTCAATCTCACTATCCTTCTCTTTCCTCTGCGTGAAAACTTTCTTCCTCTCTCTTTTTTCTCCAGTTGGCAAACACGATTGCTCTCTGCCATCACCACGCACTTGTATCAAGTATCCAGGTGTACCAAAATGACGGGAGAATGGGGGAACAAATGGGAACAAAAAATATAAATTCATGCTTGAATTGTGTTCGGATAAAGAGAGAAGAACGCCTCGGCAACGGGGAGCGACTAGAAGAAGATCTTCGAGTTTATGAATCACAATGGACGATTTGCGGGGAGAAAAAACGAAAGAGAAGACATGCGTCAATGAGGAATGAGAGAAGAGGAAAACTGGGTGTAAAATTGTGGAAATGTTTTGAAATTATGTTTTCCGGAAAGTAAAATGTACTGGAGGTAGCGGTGGTTTTAAACTCAAAGCCCATAAAATCAGTCTAAAGAGTTATGGAGTTTGGTGATTGGGAACTCTGTGAAGGTGGTGGAAAACGAGGAAATTGTGTTCGGATCATAGGAAAATTAACTAGCTAAAATGGTTCAAGTAGTTGAAATTTGTAACCTGATAGGGTAAAAATATAATCCAAATTTTATATGAAAGTATGGGTCAGGGCATTCTCAAAAGGTTCATAATAAAATTTAGAAATCCACATTGAGTTGTGGACAGTTAAAATCAGTCACTTCCAAAAATAAACTGTCAATGAAAATCTAACAAAATTTTCTCTCAAAGAACAACTTCTTCAAATTGAACTTTCAATTTAAAAAAATCTGAACATTAACAGTAGCTCAAATTTCCGAAAAAATAAGAAAATTACTAGAGTTTGTAGATTTCAGCCCTCAATCTTGGCTCGGAAGTCAACAATGTGAAATCCACGAAACGAGGAAGAAATTCGATCGAATCATGTTTTGAGATCGAGCACTGAGGACATGAGAACGAATCAATGTTCTGTAGACAAAAATAGGATAACACAGAGGGATAAGAGCCGCAAGGTGGAAAAAAAACTGTGTAGGCTATCATCTCGTAACTGATCAAACCTCTCTCAGTCTCTTCGTTTTTCTTCTATTTCCCATCGGCTGCAAATGTTTCGATTGAAGAAAAGAGAAAAGAGTGGGTTCTTGCTTCTTTTTCTTCTTCTTTCTCTCTGTCTTTTATCAAAAGAAGGTCCCTTCTGAACAGCACAGGTGACACCCCCAAAGTATCATAAGAAATAATACAGAGATCAGAGAGACGCAGAGTATCGGGAAACCCGAAGGCGAGAGAGAGACTTTGTAAAACGTGCTCCGGTGTACGGATAAAAATGAGAGACGGCTGGAAGAAGATTGGAGATTAAAAGAAGAAGACAATCGAATCAGTGTCTGGTTAATAAAAAGTGAGATGACATATTAACAACTGAAGGGTACAACCTAGTGGGAGCACGCAAATTAATGCGTAGAGAAAACAAAAGAGAGAAGAAGCTTGTTTCACTGGTACTCAGACAGTTGTGTTTACAGTCGGAACCAGAGAACATCGAAGAAATACTCACCAGATGGATCAATGGTGATACTGAATCGCTTCACTGAAGATGTGGGTTTCACTTCCTGATTTGTTACCTGGAATTCATGGAATGGAAATAAAATATTTCAGGGTTCTGACTGCAGATACATTTTGAAATATTTCCTAAATTGTTGGTTTCAAAAGGAAAATACGGAAAACATACCTCCCACTTGATTCTCACATCACTGCCACTCAATCGTGCCTCTTTGCAAGATTTGTTGTCCAGTGATCTGAAATTACAGACTGTGGTAAACTTTTTAGAAATCGAACAATTTTTTTCGGCTTCTAATTTCTCGCCCTACGCAACAAAGCAAACCGTAAAATTTGTATTAGGAGGGCACCTCTAATAGAAGGGCGCCCCGATGAGCTTAAAATGAGCACATTTCTATAGTTCAAACGGATTGAAATAAGTCTTATTAAAATCCTCGTCAAAAGTTTACTGGATACGTCCCAGAATATGTTTAAAATACATAACTTCTCCAAAAGATTTTATGAACCATTATAAGAATTCGGAAATATTTTTAGGGGTTAAAATAGAAGGGCGTGCCCTTCTAATACAGATTTTACGGTATATTAAAATCACTTACCTTGAATTCTCATTTTCCGTGTTCTCCATGGATTCTCTTCTTGATACGGTAGTTGAATCTTTGATCCGATTAACTGATGAATTCCCGTTACCGTATCTTTTCATCAGCGAATCAATTGTTGGTGACATTTCTCGATTCGTCGTCCTAGCTAGTAATTCTTGGGCTCGCGAACCTGCCGAAATTTTTTATAGTCGTGTTTTCAGAAAACTTTTTCTTACTCTCTCTACTTTTTCTGCCATCATCTAAATTTTCTTTCGATTTGTTCAGATATTTGTTCATCAATGCATCAATGGCCGTGTCCCTGCCAGGAGTTGTAGATGGAGGTATCACTGAAACTTTAGAAAAAGTTACAAATCTAAATCATATTCTGAAACGCACTGTACGCATTGGTCCTTCTCTCACTGATCCGATGCCTCAATCGTTCCGCCCGACTTCTTTGTGGTTGTTTTGGATCTGCAGGCGGTCTTGAAGTGAGTGTTCCATTACTGTTACCTCCTCCAAATGCATGTGGAACTGCATATTCATGAGGTGGAGGACTGCTAACCACTGATGTTGCCTGTGATCGGAGACGATCAATTTGTGACGTGGCATCCGGACGTGTCCATCCGACTGATGATGAGAGAAGGGCCGGAGATGTGATTGCACGACCGTATGCTCCGTACCGTTTCTTCGAGGACATGCCTGAAATGAAAACAATGAGGAAACGAATGTCAGAGTAAATAAACAAGAAAAGGAAGATGCGGGAACGAAACATGTACACATCCTGAAATTGGAAAAAGAACATGTAGCTGGGGTCGAATAATATCAGCATGGGGTACTAAGGTTTTGGGTACTAAGGTTTGGATGCTAATTCGCAGTTTTCTGAACGATTTGAAACTTTTGTGTGGTTAAGAGGACCAACTTCTAAAATTCAAAACTCCATTTCAACACTTTTGATCTATTCAGAGCTAAATGGTGGGCGCAAAATCAAATTTCCGTAAAATCTATATTAGAAGCTCACCTCTAATAGAAGATCACCGCGATGAGCTCAAAATGAGCATATTCTCGGAATTCAAATAGATTGAATCCTCGTCAAAAGTTGACGGGGCACGTCTCAAAATATGTTTCAAATCTATTCTTCAACTGATGTTATGAACACTTTTGTCAGTTCTGAATTATCTTGTTAGGTATTTAGAAAACCGATAGGCATGCCTTTCTAATACAGATTTTACGGTATACGTAGACAATATAGGAAAGCAATGCAAGGTAGCATTTAAAAAATAATTGCTCAAGAAAGCAGAAATACTCAACGAAATTAAAAAATTTCAGCTTCGACCCAGAGCTTGATTTCAAAAGAGCACTAGTCTAGAGAACCACGGAAATAAAGTCAAAATGTTTTTTCTGATTTATTGACTTTGGATATTCCAAATTTTTCCTAACAAAGACCATAGACACAGTCATAAATCACAGTGAATATAAAATCTTCTCAAAAATCGATAATAAAAAGAGAAGTTTCTAGACGAGGGGGATTCGTTCCCGAGATGAAACATCGGGACAGCCCGGATGCTCTCTTTTCCGAAGTGCACACCCAATTCCAACATCTGGTGTTGGTCGCCGTCATCTTCTCCTCCATTTTCTCTATTCTATTTTTCTCTCTTTATTGTTCTTTTACAGGTGTCGTCGTCGCCCCCTGGGAAGAAGTTCCTCCTCCATCTTTCATCCAATTCATCCCCTCTAACTGCTTATTCCAAGAGAATAGAAAGATCAATCGAAAAAAAGACGAAAAGGATCGAGATGAAGTTCAAAAAAACTTAGAAGAACAGAGAATCAGCAATGCTTACGATGTAAGGTGTGGTGCAATGATGAAAAGCCGAAGGATTTTGGAGAGCTTGAGCAAACTTTTTGTGTCTCTCCGGTGGGCTCCCCGCGCAGAAGAGATTCTTGCGCAAAACCTCGCACCCGCCTAGACACGGACTAATCAATGTAACGACTTGTTTTTCTTGTTAGAGACTGAGAGAGACAACGGAACGGTTCTATAGGAATGAGTTCATTGTGGTCAAGTGTTTTTTGTCCTAAAAATTTTCATTGGAAGACAGCGAAGTTCACCAGAGAAGTTCATATAAAATGTAATTCCATAAATACTTGGTGAGTCTTATTGTGCTCGAAAAGTTTTTGAACTTCAATTTCCTAACCATTTTGTTGAACTATTCGTCATATATTAGCGATATTTTCAAAGTTTCGCTCTATTGCGATCACGGCCGAAATTTGAATAGTGAACTTTCCGTTCGTCGGTTTATCCTCGAGACCAACTCGAATTCATTAATTTTTGTTAGCTTTGAGATCTCGAGCTGCACCAACCGAAAAATGATAAGCGGTAAATCACAGAATTCAAATTTTAACCATGTTCGCAATAGAGCGCGTTGAAACTTTGAAAATATCGCTAATAAAATAAACAAGAAAAATCCATCAACTGAAAAACTATAAATTTTGGAATAGTTATCTTTCCCTCGATTATCTCCATTTGCCTGCCCCCTACTCTCCTTCTATTTTGTTTGACTTTGTTCGAGATTCAGGTATTTCCTCCCTCTCGTTTTTTTTATTGCGCGATCCATCCTTTGTATGTTTATCAAGACATTTCTTGTGCTCTTTATCCTGAACATACACTGCCCAACCAATGGGTCAAACATTTGAAATTATATGCTTGATTCCAATTCAAATCATAACACATTTGAGATTCTGAGTATCGGCTTACCGTTTGAGGGAGTGAACATAAATACAGATTATCCAACAACATGAAATGTCGTCTCCGGCGCCCCCGCTCAATTGGCATTTTGGTTAATGTGTGAAGAGAGGATTTTGAAAAGTCAAGAAAAATGATTATATTTATTCGTTTTGAAATATGTAAGAGGATCAATATGCATGGTTCAGCAACAAATGCAATCATTCGGAGGACGAAAAGAAAGAAATGTTTTCAGACACCGGCGGATTTCGTAAATGCTAATTAAAGGAGACAATTATGGAATTGATTAGGGGAAATTCAAGTTCAGTCTTGATAATAGAAACTAACAGATCGCTCATTGCCAACTGGAACTCCAGCTTCTCCGGTAATATTTCCAGTCATTGAATACCAAGAACCAAATGGATTTGGGGAGCCATGTCTATCGAATTGAGTTGGTCCGTCTTCTGGTGGATCATCTAAAGTATTAATTATTTAGAGTGAGATATATTTTTGTGGGTCAACTCACTTGCACTTTGCCACTTTCTTTCAGTGTTTTCAGAATATCGGTTGAAGAGAGAATATACGTTAGACTGGAACGAATTCAGAATCAGAATATGCCACAGTGGTTGGAAAATGATGACAACTATCCAATAGCAGACTCGAATAATATGATCTTTAATTGCAACAAGTTCATGTCCTTCTGTAGTACGGGCAATCAGTAGAAGTGGAACATGTACTGATAGTCCAGACAGAAAACAACGGATAAAAACGGTTCCGAACAATTGTTTTGTTGTACTTGTTTCCTCTGACCAATTATAACTCCACTTGTGTTTCGTCTGTCGGATACAGTATAGTATGATTGTCAGAGAAAGTGCTCCAATGCACACAATAGGGCCCCATTGGATAGTGAGAATGTGTCTGAGATAATACTCTTCTCCAACAACTTCATCGAATCTGCACTGACTCATAACTCGAACCGAACTGTTGAAACGAGACTGAAATTGTGTTGATAGGATATTTTACACAGCTTCGAGCGTTTTTACCTCCAATGGAAAAGCTAATCCTGGTACGGAAAGCCCAACGGATGCAAAAAACAGAAGGATGAAGAGCTTCCAATTGAGAAAATACGGAGAGATTTTGCCATATGAAACAGGAAATATAATCTGTATGAGACGATCCATGGAAAATGCAGCGAGAAGTAGAAGATGGAGATAGTCAGTGACTAGAAATATAGGAATGTTGATGGCTCGAGCGAGACAGTCAAACGGAGAAATCGTCTGAAATTTATGAATGAAAAATATAGAGTGTACAAAATGGTTCACCTCCACAGTGTTTCCGTAAATTGTCACCATGACTCCATAGAATCCGTCAATCAGAGTGCCAACTCCTGAGAGTAGATCTGAAACTTTTAACTTAAAATAAGTTAGAAAAATTGAATACAAACCTGACACAGCGAAGAAAAGACAGAAAATCAGTGAATCTTTGGTATGTTTTCTCATCACGATGACAATAAGAGCAGTGCAGGCAACCATCGCAAATCCAACAACTGGAAGCACTTCGTAAAGTAGATCCTCCAGCATCTTCTGAAAATAACACTTTTAACATTAAACACCTTGCAATGGTAGATATTTTCTTCTCTATTGTGATTTAATAAATTTTTGGAGTGAAACAAAGAATACCCAAAAAAGGAAGGTCAGTGATGCAAGCCTTCCGGTGAAGTACCATGCCGAGAAATGAAGAAGAATGAATTCGTGAAACCCTTTGGAGACCTGCTCACTTCTCTTTTTCTCTTTGAATTAAGATAATAGACTAGAAATCGAAATCTGAAAATCGACAGAAGAGGCACGTGGTGGAGCGAAGGAAACCAATATAATAGAGTGCGGTGGAAACGAAAATTCAGAAATTGAAGATGTTGGGGTGGGGAGAAGGAGAAGGAGGTGATAAACTTATCGCCGGATTTACGAGAATCATGATCGCGATTTGATCGGATTTATGTGCACTCGGATTATCTCTGGTTGTTTTTGGAGAAGATTGATGAAATGGACAAGACGTCTCATATGGATATGATTTCTAACCGAGAAAATCGAGAATTGACTTGAAGATTTATATGAGTTGACGCATGACTTGAAGATCTAGTTTCAAGAAAAGTATCTTATCTAGGTCAACTTCGAAGAGATTCATTTTTTAGAGTGTTTGACACGTGGTTGAAGGTGGTTGAAGCGGATAACCGATGGATAAATTTTTGTTCAATTTCGTTCCTATAGTCAGCAACAACAAAAATGAGTAACGTCGTCTACCTTCAGATTATTTACTACAGTGAAACCGCTAATAGAAGGACACCATGAAGGCCAACTTTCGAGAGTCCGCACGACCGTAATTTTTGTCTTTTTGCGGTTAAACTTCCTCGGTGTCTCTCTATGAGAGGTTTTACGGTATGCTTCTTTCACAACGTTTTCAACCGCTTGAATTCGGAAATTAAATGAATCATCGTAGCCAACCTCATAGACAGTATTTCACTGAAATTCATTCACAAGCCTAATGCTCTCTAATACATAATGAGTCAACGGGTCTACACGTGGCGATTATGGAGCTACTAAGCCGTTTTTTGATACAACACAATCTGTCACCCTCACTTCCGCTTCCAGACAAGATTTTAACCAAAAATTAGGACCTCAAAAATTAAGAGCCCCCAAAAATTTCAAACGGAAAGTCATAATTCGTTTTTCTAGACAACAATTCAGAACTCACCGCTGCTCCAGTAGGACGAACAACGGAAACTTCAACTTCTCTTCGCCTTTTCAGACTTGGATAATAGTCTCCACGAGCAGTCATGCTGGAAGAAGCCCGAATGAATAAGACTGAGTTCTGTCGAAAAAAGGATGGTGTCTGTTCCACCCTCAATCTCAATCCCGGCTTTTCTTCCTCCTAATCTCAGTTTTTCCACTTGAATTTTCAGCTTCTTAAATAACAGATAGCTAAATCTTCTCTTTCCAATACACTGAAAACACAGAGTAACTTTATTGTGAAATACAAAAAAAAACGAATGTCTGTTAAAACTTTCAAAAAACAATCCGGTAGATATGCCTATTTCTTATTCTTATTCTCAATTCTTGTAGTTTCTTTTCGGAATGGACCAGAGACAACACGATCAATGACAGTTCCATTTGGAGAGAGCAATTCTTCCTCTCGATAGTATTCCTCAATTATCGTTACTTTCACATCTGAACTCTTCGGATTTGATTGTACTGGAAGTGGGGAAGGTGTTGCTGTGAATTGGGTTACATCCGTCGTAACCTGGAATTCTTAAATTTTGAATATCTTCGGAAACAAAAAAAAACATACGCCAGAATCGGAAGTTGGCTTTCTAGAAATCGCAGTTTTCGTGGATGGTTCTGTTTTCTTCTGAATTGATTTCCGTTGACTGGCACGAGTTCCGATTGTATTCTCGGCATCTGGATCTTTACTTAGAAGTTGGAAAATTCGATCGTTCAAAGAATACGGTGGAATGTAAAATAGCAGAAATAACACCAATTTCAGCACGTGATAACACGGGATGCTCTCCAGATTTCTGTCGAAAAGTGTGATTCCACCGAAAACTGAGAAGTAGATGTAAAATGATTCATCGGTCGGTTTCTCTTCTGGATAATAGAAAATCAGAAGAAGTGGAATTCCAATAAGAATTGAGTTGGCGAAAAAGTGGGCCTGAATTTTACTATTGGGGATTTAAAATAAGGTTTTATGTTACCTGATCACAAAAAGTCAAGACTAGGATCAGGACACCACCAAATATTTTTGCAACGCTGTCAGATTGCATTCCAGAAATTTCAGATAAATGAGCAAAATAACGAGCAGTGAAATATTTCTTATCATGAATCCGAGTGTCGATCCATTCGAGAAATCCTCCGCTCATTTTGAGTTTGTTGAAAATGAATATATTGCGATGGGTTAATGGGAAATGAAAAATCCACGTGTTTGGAAAAGTGGCATATTTTACTTTTTTTGTATTGGATGCGACCTCTAGAATTTTAGGAAGGTGGAACTCGGAAAATTTGCAGTTTGCAGGGAATCATGAACCTTCGAAAACCCTTAACAATAATCATAGCCAACGATCTCTGTAAATACAATTATTTCTTATAGTCCCTCAATTATATAATATTTATATTATCTTAAATTTCTCTCGATGTCCATTTTTATCTCAATCAGCCTAGAAACCCTGTGCTTGAGTAAAATAATATGATTTTTAAAGAAGTATGTCAATTTGATTTCAAACCTGTTAGCCGCGAACCGTTCAGTTATATTGAATTTTTGTTTATTTATTTCTCATAAAAAACAGCTTAAGCCTTCATTTGTTTCTTTATCCACATCAGACCATCGTAGAGACCTTGACCAGTATGAGCGTTTGTCCCACAAATGTACCACTGAAACAAAAAATTGGGTTTAGAAGTCTGGAGGGATTACATTACCTCTTGATTCTTGATAGATCCCAAATCAAGAAGTTGTGTCAGTTCCGCTGGTGTTTTCGCGTTCGGCATATCCTGTTTGTTGGCGAAGACGAGCAGTTGAGCACCGGCAAGCTCCTGCTCGCCAAGCAAACTGAACAATGCCTCTTTTGCTTCGGGAAGTCTGTCCATATCCGAACTGTCGATTACGTAAACGAGAATCTAGAGAAGAAACGATAAATTTTATGATTGAACGTGTTGAATTAAAGAGGTCCTACAGTTTCAAAAAAGTATGATATTTTTTATGGATCGATTCAGACTGTTGCAGGCAAGAAAAAATCCTCTAGGAGGCATGTCCAAAAATTGACCTAAGTCAAGTTACAAGCTCTCAAAGTGCCAAAAAAGGGCTTCCGTGGTCATATTTTTCTTCATGAAGAAGGACCACGGAATTTTTTCTTGTCTGCAACAGTCTGAATCGATCCACATAAAAATGTCCCACCTTAATTTGGAACACTTTAGTACCCCTTTAACCGTTGTGTTTGGAAAGTAATATTTCCAGAGCGCACGGATCTTTCCTCCGCCTCCGACATCCCAAACTGTGAGAGTGATTTTCTGGAAAGTTACCGTTTCCACGTTGATGCCTGCAAACGTCTTTACAGTGGCGAAAATAGGTGAGTACACCTTTCTTTCTAAGTGAATAACTTTGCTCAAACAAGTCCAATCTACTTGAAATTTTGCATGCTTGTAGCCAAAGAGTCTGTGAGTAATACCTATAGTTTTTTGAAAATCAAAATTTACTCAGGGCTCCAGAATTCTACATAATGTAGGCGTGATTCAAAATCCAAAAACTAACTATTTTCTCAGGTGATTTAATTTTTTCCATTCTATTTAAAAAATATCGCCAATTTATCAAATAGACACCACAAAAAATTTGGTTCGATTTGAATGATCGGCTCCGAAGATATGGACGTCCGAGCACAAAATGGTACGATTTGCTCATTCAACGCTGAAAATAGTCCTAAAAGTTTCAAAATTTGGAGGAACATGTATCTTGTGATACTTTACAAAATGGCAAAAAGAAATTTCAATTTTGAGCAAAACATTTTTTTTCGAAGTATGGGCTCATTTGGACCGAATGAGGTCAGTACATCAAGAAAATTTTCTTTGCTCAAAATTGAAATTTCTTTTTGCCATTTTGTAGAGTATCACAAGATACATGTTCCTCCAAATTTTGAAACTTCTAGGACTATTTTCAGCGTTGATAGGGCCAATGAGCAAATCGTACCATTTTGTGCTCGGATGTCCATATCTTCGGAGCCGATCATTCAAATCGAACCAAATTTTTTGTGGTGTCTATTTGATGAATTGGCGACATTTTTTGAATAGAATGGAAAAAATTAAATCACCTGAGAAAATAGTTAGTTTTTGGATTTTGAATCACGCCTACATCATGTAGAATTCTGGAGCCCTGAGTAAATTTTGATTTTCAAAAAACTATAGGTATTACTCACAGACTCTTTGGCTACAAGCATGCGAAATTTCAAGTAGATTGGACTTGTTTTAGCAAAGTTATTCACTTAGAAAGAAAGGTGTACTCACCTATTTTCGCCACTGTATATGATAGATGAAGTACATGAGAGATTCAGACCTATAGTTGGAATCGTGTTGACAGTCTTATTGAGTTTCAATTTGTAGAGGATCGTAGTCTTTCCAGCATTGTCCAACCCAATCATCAGAATTCGGCATTCAATATTGGGGAAAAGAACGGAAGCAAACTTGGAGAAAAACAAGCCCATTTTAGAATCGGAATATCTGGCTGTTGAGAATATGTGATGATGGAGTGTACTGAAACACACACACCATCGTCCTCATTTTATTCTTCACCCTGGCTCCACGTGTTGATGTCTGAGTTGTCGGCGAACAGCGTGTTATCGTTTCAGTGGAATCGTTGCGAAATATTTGTCCACTTCGCCTTATCGCCCCACAGTTTCGTAATGGGCCTATTCTCGTTGAGTAAAAGTCGGCAAAAACTCCCAAAAACCCTATTCACAAAATTCCTACCAAAAAAAACTACCAAAAACTACAGTACTCTTCTTGGCCTTCACGTTTTTGGTAGTTTTTGGAATTTTGTGAATAGGGTTTTAGGAGTGTTTGCCAACTTTTACTCAACGTGAATAGGACCATAACCGTTAGAAATTTAGGCGGATGGAACTCTGAAAATTTGCAGTCTGCTTCATTGGAATTTTGAACCTTTGAAAAAAACTTAGCAACAATCTTGTTCAAGAATTTTTGTATACTTATACAACTATTTCTTATATTCCCTCTAATTAAATTTACATGTAATGGTTGCGAAGTGTTACCCCTGGATTTCTTTGAATCACCCATCATTTGGGTGCCCATATAGATGTGAGAAAAACCACGAAGGGATTTTTTTTGAGGGGCCCCCCTTCTCGAGATATTCCGATATTAAGATTTTTTCGATGAAATTTTTTTCGCTGACTTTGACAAAGCATAACTTGGGTTGTGGTTGACCGATCAAAAAGTTTTTATAACCAAAATATGCCAAATCTAATGAACTTTTGAATGATAATAAAAACATTTTGAAAAATTAATTTTTGAAGTTAGAAAATCAAGAAAATTTGAAGAGCACCAGAACCAAATAGGTGATGGAACCATTTAATTTTGCTGAAACTGTTACCAAACGAAAGAGCGCAGTTGATTTAGTCGGTAAACAATAAAAAAGGGATAGGTTTCCCGAACGAAAACAAAGAAAAATTTATTTTAGTAGTAAAAAATTGCATTTTTTTCAGAAAATGTTTTTCTAGGTTCGGAAAATTAATAATTTTAAAGTTTTTTTCTTGGTTTTTCTGGTGAATATCATTTATTAAATACTAAAAATTATAAGTAATTGTTAGAAAACACAGAATGTTTTGTAAAGTATGATAAAAATTACGATCAGAAATTGGTGAACATTTTTGAATTACTACTGTACTTTGACCGTGTACTGTACGATTAAAGTTTCTTCAAAAGCTACAACACTTCAAGAAATTAGTTTTAATGTTTGAATCTTCAAAATCCAACCGTTATGTACTTACTCCATCTATTTTCACATACTGAAAAATATCAGTCAAAGTTGAGAAATGACCAGGTGGTCAAAATTTCGAATTTTGACCAGTGACCTAAAATTTTTGAAGTTATATATAAATTGCTTAATTTGAAACATTTTTTCAGTTGACACCAACATATTAACTCCTACGGTTTTTGTTTTATGTTAGTTCTTACACAGCTTAAAACATGTATTCTCATGGTTGAAAAAGCTTTTTTTCTGGACGACCCATAAGAGTTAATATGTTGGTGTCAACTGAAAAAATGTTTCAAATTAAGCAATTTATATATAACTTCAAAAATTTTAGGTCACTGGTCAAAATTCGAAATTTTGACCACCTGGTCATTTCTCAACTTTGACTGATATTTTTCAGTATGTGAAAATAGATGGAGTAAGTACCTAACGGTTGGATTTTGAAGATTCAAACATTAAAACTAATTTCTTGAAGTGTTGTAGCTTTTGAAGAAACTTTAATCGTACAGTACACGGTCAAAGTACAGTAGTAATTCAAAAATGTTCACCAATTTCTGATCGTAATTTTTATCATACTTTACAAAACATTCTGTGTTTTCTAACAATTACTTATAATTTTTAGTATTTAATAAATGATATTCACCAGAAAAACCAAGAAAAAAACTTTAAAATTATTAATTTTCCGAACCTAGAAAAACATTTTCTGAAAAAAATGCAATTTTTTACTACTAAAATAAATTTTTCTTTGTTTTCGTTCGGGAAACCTATCCCTTTTTTATTGTTTACCGACTAAATCAACTGCGCTCTTTCGTTTGGTAACAGTTTCAGCAAAATTAAATGGTTCCATCACCTATTTGGTTCTGGTGCTCTTCAAATTTTCTTGATTTTCTAACTTCAAAAATTAATTTTTCAAAATGTTTTTATTATCATTCAAAAGTTCATTAGATTTGGCATATTTTGGTTATAAAAACTTTTTGATCGGTCAACCACAACCCAAGTTATGCTTTGTCAAAGTCAGCGAAAAAAATTTCATCGAAAAAATCTTAATATCGGAATATCTCGAGAAGGGGGGCCCCTCAAAAAAAATCCCTTCGTGGTTTTTCTCACATCTATATGGGCACCCAAATGATGGGTGATTCAAAGAAATCCAGGGGTAACACTTCGCAACCATTACATGTTATTTCAAATTTCTCTCGATTTCCTTTTATATCTCGACCCATCCAGTCAGCCTGTAAACCCTGTAATATGACTCTTGAAGAAGTATGTAAATTTGAAATTTTTATTAATACAAATATTATTAAACAATTGTCATATGTAATCATAACTGATAAAACAAGAAAAGCACCACGAATTGTTGTTGAACATCAAAATAATTGAGAAAATAAGGACTAAAAAATAATAAGCAGATACTGCGTAAAGAGGTTTTGGAAGTGGGGAGAGGATTCAAACAAATATGAGAGAAAGGTGAGAGATATTGTATTGATGAAAGAATGGAGGGAAGAGAGAAACAATTTCAGACAAAAAAACTTCATAGTGAAGAGGAACGATTCCAAGTGAAATCGAGGGGAAAGGCCACTTTGTATGATCAGAAAATATGGATATATTGAGCTAGAGGACTGCTGGAAATATGTGCAAGTTGAGTTACGAGAACTCTGTCAGCTGATAGCCCACCAGTCATCTAGAGGAAACAAATTGAGCATTTTTGAGAGGAAAGGGAGCAGTTTTGATTTGGTAAGATGAGAAGATGAGAAGTATACAAAGAGAAAAGAGAAACCAGTACGAAGACAAGAGTGATCATCTACAAATGATAGGTCGAAATTTGGGAAAGGAAAGGGGGAGGACACAATGGGAAGTCTAAACTCGTAAAAATCGAATGAGGTGGTTTGGGGAAACAAGACAGGGAGAGAGGAAGAGAGATTATTCAGGGGCACCTAATCAGTTCAATTTTTCTAACTCGTAATCGGTACGATATATGGGGGAAGGAAGTGGTTCGAAAGAGAACGGAGTTGTTTTTTTGAGAAGAAAAGAAGATGTCTAAAGTGTGGTCACGAGAAGAAGATCTTCTTGTGATCCTGATTGTGAATCATGTTGTCTTGATGAGTTCTCAGCTGGTCTTAGCAGAGCGCTCCTTGAATTTTCATTAATATCCCGGATATCATGCATTCCAACATGTTGCATCAACGGAGCCAGCGAGTCAGCAGCCATATCGATTTCCTGTTCGCCTAATGAATATGCTTCTTCGATTTCTCGTCGCGCGGCTCCAACGATTCGTGCGTCGGCATATCTGAATAGAATTGGAAATTTAATTTCAGATTACTGTAAGTTGAATTGAGCACCTAGGTTTGGTTAGTATAGAGAAGGAGGAAGAGGAGAATTCGGGGGTAGAACACTTTGAACAAATTGAGAAGAATCTCTTCCAAAGAGAAACATCACACACCCAGGTTTCTTTGGTTAGCAGTCAGCCACTTTTCTGGTTAAAAAATCGTTTAAAATCGGGAAAAAACGGATCAGTGTGTAAGGGAAAATGGAAATCAGAAAAGGGGTAGTGGTTTTAGAGGAAAGCCATGCGAAAAAATCAGAAAAATTAGAGGGGTAAGTGGAAAAATAGGCGACTAACTACCGATTTAGTAAATTATCGTTTTTATTTTTGGGTTTTTTTGTTAATTAAAAAGGTGTGTGATTAGTGGTTTTGTGCGAAACATCTGACTTTGAAAATCATAATCCCAGTGGTAATTCAAAAATTAGAAAGTGCTCTCCCAATTAGTATGATTAGAATTAACCAAATTTCTCAATCACAACTTTACTAACTAGTCATTTGCTCACAACCCAATCCCCTTTTAAAAGAAAACGAAAAGTGCAAAAAAATCAATCCAAATATGGGGGGTAAGAGGAAAAATGGGATTCGAAATAAAAAGAGATTCACTGCTCAACCAACCAATCCATGCTAACGGCCTCACAGAATGGATTAACTTACCTTCCGAGTCCTAATGACTGTCCAATCAACAGATCAGCTGGTCGTGAATCTTCTGCTGGTCGGAGAACAGGCCGAGATGAAAATGGTAGTCGTACTGACTTTCCTTCTCCAACTGGTCTGTATGTACCTTCGTAGGCTTCTGATGACATTCCAGCCAGTGCCAATGCTGCTCCACGAGCCACAAGCATCGGTTCTCTGATTGGAAGATTTCTGCGATCGGATCGATTCGATGGTCCTCCTCTCATCCATCGCTCTTCCTCATCAGGATCCACGGGTAAACTGTAGAAAAAGAGAAGGATGTTTGAGAAAAAGCTGTTTTACAAAACACAAAAACGATCTATGTACCAACTCTCGAAAATACTCGAAATGGGGGAAATAAACGATAGGAAAGATTCAAAAATGCATTACTGTTTGAATTCAAAACAATACCCTAAAGTGAAGTTGTAGTGTATCTGAAACTACGTTTTCATCCTTATATTCCCCCAATAAGAATCCCCAAACTCACTTTCTATTAGCCACGACCATTCGGTTCTGTGACTGATCGTATCCAGCTCGATCGCCAGTATCCCGATACCTGGGGCCGTCGTCCGTCTCATCGTGTATATGATTTGCGTACGGCGGAAGGGCGGGAAGACGACGTGCTGATCCGTTGACTGGTGGAAGATTAATGGATTGATTGACTGGACCACCACGATGCATTTGGGATGGGACTGGGGAACCTTCGGCTCCGGCGAGAGAATGTGTTGGAGAGAAGGAACGGGCTTCTGAAAGCGAGGAACGGATGTTTTTGTGGTCGGAAAACTGATTGGATAACTATACGATTCTAGTTATCAGTTCTGTTTCCTGTAAACAATACATACCGTATGGAAGAAGTGTCGCTCCTTTTTCCAATCGTTCGTGTTCAGATGGAGATCTGGCACCGGCACCGGAGAGTCGATGCACCAAATTGTTGAAAAGAGAATGAGGTCTCTGCAAGAAGAAAATTGAATCCTTGAAAGGACTTGAGAATCTCAAGTGCTCATGTGACGACATCGTTTCGAGTTTCCGTTTTGTTTCTTTTCAAAAAAAAACTCTATTCATAAAACTATATGATGTTGTTCCTTTTTTTAATTGAATTGGATAAGAAAAGAAAAACAAAATGATGAGAGGGATCTAATTAGCTCCAAGAAAAGAATTTGGTATTTTGTAAGAATGAAGCACATAATCGAGTGACTGTAATCACATTTGTTCCTCTTTTTGTTTTGCTTCTTTTTTTTTCATAGTGTTCTGGAATGAAAATGAGACATGTTTTTCTTTTCCATTCCCAAACAAACACATTGGAAAGGAAAATTATTTAAGAGAAATAGCATCTCATCATCATTTTCTCATTTCCTGATTAGCTCTCTCGGGATAGATGGATATTTTCAGAATTCTCAAGTATTCTGTTATGACTGAATGTACCTCTCCATCTTGCCCCAAACAACGTCACATTTTTCTCAGTGGGAGTTCAATTAGAATAAAGGAAAAGGACAAAAAGGGAAGAAGCAAAAGTACTGCTGACAGGAAGTATGCTCTACCAGTCACATTCTGAATCCTTTCACTTACTCTGTGTTGTGGTTCTGGCTCGTCAAAGTTGAAGTCAGTCTCCAAATTTCCAGAGATGGCTCTCTTCAGTTCTGGTCCGATTTCGTGTAGCGTACGGAGTCCGGCCTGGAAGAAGAAATGAATGGAGGATGAAGTGAAGAAAGAAGAAGAAGCTCCACTGATCGAACAAAAGGAAGAAAAAAGTGGGCGGAGCATCCTGACGCCCAGTGTTGGCTCATTCACTATTCATGAATGAAGAAGTCTTCGCTTTTGAAAGAAATTTCGGAAGGTGGAAAAAAGACTCAACTTTCTTCGGAAGCTCTGGATTTGGAGATAAATTAAATTAAGCTCAAGAGGGAAGAAAAGTTGAAGACGATTTTCCGTCCAGAGGAAAAAAACGAAGGGAATCTTCGAAAAGGGCATGGAGGTTGCAAAGAAATTTGAGAAGAAGACGCAAAAAACGGAAAAGAAGATTCTTCTTCGTCTTCCTCTTCTATTCCAATTTCCATCTTCAAGACGAAGAAGAGAAGAAAATTGAAGACGTCGTCCTCATTTTTCTTCCTCACTTCCAACCAATATATCATGTTTCTGTTACCTGAAGAGCCATCGCCTGTGGTGTCTGAGCTGGCAAGACACCCTTCGCCTCCATCTCCTTTCGTTTCTTGAATCGGCGGAAATAGTCTTGGATAAGGAAGGTGGCGTAGAACTTTCCGACGGTCACATCATCTTCTTCTGCAAAAGAGGATGTGGTGTTTGTGGAACTAATTTGAATAATCATTACGCAAGTCAGTCTAAATGCAAATTAGGCTCTTCTATGTGATCGGTAGTACTTTGCAAGTACAATGACATCAAACTAAAAGTATTTTCTCCTCAAAATAAGTGTGAATTTCCCAAAATTGCTCATAACTAATTTTGGAAGGTTTTTAGTACTCTTTTCGAGCTCACTTGGGCACACTTTAATAAGAGGGTCCCCACTGTTACAGTAATCAAGTTGTATAGGAAAACTTACTTCCTGCTGGCGGTACAACTTCATCCAACAAATCCTTATGAGTTCTTTTCCAGATTCGTTTAATTGCTGATCTTAATTGCTCGTTCGCCTCATCAATGTTTCCTTCTGCAAAACCAAAACATTTCAACTGGAACTCTTCACTTCCTCTAATCCTATATTTTCTCATTAGACACCGGGATTAGTTCCTTTTCCGTAATCTTTACTAACCCCACTCGTAGGTCCGAGTTGTTTTTTTCCCTCAAGAAAGGTATTCCAAAAATAAAACACTTCAAACGGAAAAAAAGTGGAAAAATGACTTACCAGTGTAGATCTTCAAATTCGTACGAACGAGCGCAAAGAGTGTAGCGTTGAAGCAGACAGTACCATCAGAGTTCAGAGGCATGTTCATAGATACCAATCGTTTGCAGGCCAGACGATGAGGACACAGTTTTCCGAATCCGAGAGGTGGAGAGATTTTACGGAGCAAGGTGACGACGTCAAGATGTTTGATTCTTCCTTTAGCATCTGGATCGTATTCTGACCACAGTCTGACGAATTCTTCAAGATGATGGGGTCCCAGGATTGACCAATCTCTTGTCAAGTAGTCGAAGTTGTCCATGATAACGGCGACAAAAAGATTGATAACGAGGAAGGAGCAAAGCATGAAGAATGAGATGAAGTATGGGTAGGCAAAGTTGTTTCCACATCTCGATTCATTGAATCCTCCTTTACTGTAGTCATCAGACATCGGATCACATCTAACATCTTCACGATCTGAGCACGAGAGCATGATATCTTGCCAGGCTTCTCCGGTAGCTGATCTGAAAAAATAGATAACGTACATAAACTTTATCAGGTTAATAACTAAAAAACTGAAAATAGTGACACTAAATAATTCTAGAAGAACACTCCATGTGAACTCACAAATCAAGTGTGTATTTTTGCTGGAGCACTTTTGATTCTAGATCAGTTCACCTGACCTAAGTCAATAATCTAAAAGCTCACCTGAATAATACCAGAATTGCCGCTGGGAACGAATGGAAGTTATTGTTCCGGTGTATGGATGTGGAGTCGTCGAGGGCAACTTTTCCGAAGAATTGCATTCCGATGACAGCGTAAATGAAGAAGAGCAAAACGATGAGCAAGGCGACATATGGAAGAGCTTGAAATGATTTCATGAATGTCCAGAGAAGAGTTCGAATTCCTTCTCCACGAGATAACAGTTTGACAAGACGCATGACACGGAAGAGACGGAAGAAATTGATGGAAATTAGATTTGTTCCGCCTGGATTCAGTTTTCCGTAGGTGATATCAATGAATGATCCGACGACAACCAACAAATCGAAAACGTTCCAACGATCAGAGATGTAGTTCTTTGGATTCAAAGCGACGATTTTGAGGACTGCTTCGAATGCGAAAACTCCAGTGAAAATTAAGTTGAACACATCCAAAAAGTCTTCGAATCCTCTTGAACTTGGATAATGCTTGCATGCCAAAGATACCGTATTCATGACGATGATCAGGAAGATGACGTATTCGAAAGCTCTTGAAGTGACGAACCACCAAACTCGGTACTGGAGTCGATTCCTTGGGATGTATCTTCTGTGTGGCTTGGCTTTCAGGGCAAACTCAATACACTTTCTTTGATTTTTGTCCAATTCACAGTTCTCGTATTCTCGCTCTCCTTCGTTTTGGAATGTGACGATAACGAAACCGACGAAGATGTTCATCATGAAGAAGGCGATGACAATGATGAAAGCGATGAAGAAAAGAGCAACAGCTTGTCTTGAATTGTGAACGGGTCCCTTGTCTTCTTCATTCGAATCGATTGCAACATAAAGAAGTTGTGGCCATCCTTCGAATGTTGAAACAACGAAAAGTGAGACCATTGCATCTCCGACGTTATCAAAGTTGAAGTCATTGTTGGACCAGACTCTTTTCTTTGAAACTGGTTTCGTTGGATCTCCATCTTCATAATGAATGTATTCTCCACGACATTCGGCTTCTGTCATTTTCGATAGATCGTTACAAAGGAAGAATGTTCCCTTGAACAATTGAACTCCGATAATAGCGAACATGAATTGCAGCATGAATGTGACCAACATGATGTTTCCGATAGTCTTCACAGCAACAATCACACATTGCACTACGTGTTTCAATCCCTTGGCTCTGTTGATTGCACGAAGTGGACGGAGCACACGGAGCACACGAAGAATCTTGACGACGGACATTGCATCGGTTCGGAGAACGAAAGAGGTTAGAGATACGGCTACGACCAAGATATCGAGAAGATTGAATGCATTTCGACAGAACGATCCTTTATGGAAAACCAATCCGTATACGATAACTTTGAGAGTGATTTCCACGGTGAAGACGGATGTGAAGAGGTAGTCAAAGTAGTTCAATACCAGGTTTCTGGTGGAGTTTGCTTGCAGCGGATCTTCAGCAGCTAACATAGCAGATGACACCAAAATACAGAAGAGAACTGCGTTCGTAAAGTAGGAGTGATTGATGACCATATTACAGAAGACACTGAAAATTAAAAGATTTTCAAAAAAACAATTTTGCTTTTTAAAAACCCACCGAAACGAATTGGTGTGACTGAGAATGAAGAGTGACGAAGCCTTTGGAATGGGCTTTACCGTACTTGCAGCAGGCACTTCACTCATTCTTCGTGGTCTTGCCGATGTCATATCCTCTTCTCCTTCGGGCTCTTCTCCAGCGTGCTCATCACCTTCCTCTTCTCCTTCATCGAATTCTTCGTCTTCTCCTTCGATTTCTTGTTGTTCTTCTTCTTTTTCAGCATTCGTTAAACTGTCCGCATCTGCCAGATTGTCTACAGCAATAGCCAAGAAGACATTCAATAGAATGTAGTTACCGCAGATGAAAAGGACAATATAATAAATGCAAACGATGACTCCGAGAGTTCCAACTCCTCCGAATGACTCAATTCCGTGATACATTACCGTATTCCAATCTTCACCGGTAAGAATCTGGAACACGGTGAGCAAGGCCTGGACGAATGTATCAAAGTTGGCTCTTGGCTTCGGTTGTTGTGGATTGAAGTTGAACTTTCCTCCGAAAACTTGCATTCCGAGTAACGCAAAAATGACGATGAACAGGAACAAAAGCAGCAGAAGAGAGATAATTGAGCGAAGTGAGTTCAACAGAGAAGAGACGAGATTTCGAAGCGAAGTCCAGTATTTTGTGACTTTGAATATTCTCAGAAGACGTGCAGAACGTAACACAGAAACTCCGAGTGGTTTCATCAAATCAAAGTAGACGAGGACAAATTCGAGAATCGAGCTGATGACAACAAAACAATCGAATCGGTTGAACTGAGAAGTTGTGTATGTTGTGAAGCCGAGCGAATACATCTTTAGAAGCATCTCCATGGAGAACAGAATTACGAAGAACAGATTGGCCATCGCTGAAAATAGAAACAATGGTATGCATAACAAATTTAAAATACTCACTTTGGAAATGATCGAGCCATTCCGACTGGCCATAATGTTCGGATGTCAATACTAAAGTATTCAGCAACACGAGTAGAATAACGAGCCAATAGAATGTTTGACTCTTCACCAATCGTCTGCATGCTCTTCGACACCTTCTGTTCATTTTTTCGAGTCGCTTCATTCTGGCTGTCCATTTACTCGGTCTAACATCTTCGACGCGTTCCTCACCTTCTTCGTCGGCTTCTTCGCCTACCACTGCCTGTGCGGCTGGCTCATCTTCTTGCTCATCCTCATTCACCGGCTCGATGTCTTCCGCTTGTGTTATCCAATCCAAATAACCTTTCAGATCTTCTTCCAGTTGCTGTTTTTCTCGAAACTTCTGAAACAATCCTCTCGCTCTCGCCTTTTCTCTTTCTTTTGAGAATTCTCCTGACAATACTCCCAAGACAAGATTGAGCACGAAGAATGATCCAAGGATAACTAAAGTGACGAAGTATATCCAAGGCCATTCTCTACCGACCGCATCGTTAACCCAATACATGACATCTGTCCATCCTTCAAGTGATACGCATTGGAATACTGTAAGCATAGCAAGTCCAAAGTTATCAAAGTTCGTGATTCCGTTATTGGGACCAGGCCATGTGGTGTTACTTGAACATTCCCATCGAACGCCCATATTCGTTAATGAATCCGAAGGTCGACATTTGAATGCACTTCCATCGTTTCCACAAGGTGTTGGATCTTTTTGTGCCAATTGTCCTGTTGCTGGATCTATACACGTCGAATGAAGTTTTCCGCAGAACAACTCCAATCCGATGATAGCATAGATTAAGATGACAAAAAGTACTAAAAGAGCAATGTGAAGAAGTGGAATCATTGCTCGAAGGATTGCGTTGAGAACGACTTGTAAACTGGGAACTCCTGATACAAGACGAAGAGGTCGAAGGACACGAAATGCTCTCAACGCTTTCACATCGAATCCTTGAATTGACATTTTGGATAATATTGTACTGATAAGTCTGAAATCAACGGGGATGTGTTGGTTAGGGATTTTCGAGAACTCACCCTATTACAACAATAATAAAATCGAGAATATTCCATGCGTTTCGTAGATATGCACTTGGATGGAATAGAAACCCCATCGCCACTATTTTGAGCACACATTCTATCGTGAATACAACAATGAACACGTATTCAATTGTTTCCTGAAAATGATAGGGTTAGTTTCAAACAAATTGTTATTTTTAAAAACTCACAAGTAATGTATTTTTGTAATCTGAATCTTGAGCGGGATAGGGTTGATAGATGGCTAGAGCGATACAGTTGGCACATATCATAAACAATATTAAAAATTCGAATGGTCTGAAAAAATTTGTTATCGGAACTGTTTTTTTAATTTTAAAACTCACTTCCATTCAACAATACTGATGCACAATTTTCGTATGGGATTACTTAAGGAGAGGCAAAGAAGTGACCGTTCGGATCGCTCGACGACGTTCGTTTGTCGAAGAGGTTTCCTTTGAGCCGGCCTCTTTTTTGTCGCATCTTGTGATGATGACGCTGCCACGGCTGCCTGAAAATTGTTTCAGATTAATTTCCGGTTCAAAAGTTTGTGTTTTGTGTTCCCCCTTTCTTCCATTTCCTGAATTTTCTGGTGGATTACTAGGATGTGAAATCGGTCAATGGTCGGTTTCGAATTTCAGTTTCTTCTCCTCTTAAGAAGACGTGGAGCAACAGAGCCAAAGAAAACCCATGAATACGATCATTTGTCAATTTGCATAAGAGCTTTTTCGGCTTCTCCCTCCCAGCTTCTTCATCATAATACTCCAACGTCTTCCTCGTTTTATTGTTTTCTCTTTTTCTCTCTACTTCATCGAATGAATTTCTCTTTGATCCCGATGAATATTGAGAGGAAAAGAAAGAGAAAAAGAAGAGGAAGAGGACAAAAAGAGCAAAGAAAAGAGCACTATTCAACTCGATAATCATATCCACATTGTGATGCATGCAACGTCTTTTTGGAGTTTTTTCTCTAGCTCTTTTCTCTATTCAGAATCAAGAAAAGATGAAAGGAAAATGGAAAAAGAGTCACATTTATAATATGAAAGATGAAAAAGTTGTGCATATTTGAGGAATCAGTGAGAAAACGACCAGGTTGCGCTGGGCAGAATTAGATTAGAAATGGTTTCAGCTAGTCAAGGTTTGGATTTTTTCACAAGTACAGTATAGAAAATGAGAAAATTTCAGATGCTGGTCTTATGTAGACCAGACTAAATGATATCATGCACTTTCAAAAAATTCACAACGGTTCTGTGATCTTTGTCAACTTCATTATTCTCGTTCATTGTGCACCCGAAGGTCAAATATCTTTTTGGTTTGCATAAAAAATCGATCCTTTCCAAAGATCATCGTCCAGAGTCTTCCCCCTTTTCTTAATGTTTCTTTCGACTTCTTCTCAACTCGGATCAACTTTTCTCCACCCTCAATTTTATTCCTCTACAAGTTCCTGCGTCTTTTCTCTGGCACCCGCACATTACACTATTGAATGATGATACACTCACTCACACGTACTGAAGGAAAAGAGAAGACCCCGGGATTCCTGTGTGCCTGTGTTCAATCAGAATCACTCCTCTTTTTCTCCTTCGAAAAGAGATCAGAAGCAAAGAGAAGCAGACGATAAAGAGTCTCATAACAACTCGTTTCTCTTTTTCTAAACATTTCCGAAAGAGATATATTGAAGGAATGTGCTGTTTAACTTTTCGCGCCTTCATCACTCACTCACATTGAACCTCATCCACAATAATGGTCCCAGACCATCGAAATATCCATAGATATCTGCATAGAGCTCTCCTAGTTGATATCTCAGAGTGGGCATTCCAAAGAGAATTCAAGAACAAAGAATAGAATGATACCGTCATGGGCTGGCATGATTCCTTTTATAGTGCGGCAGAAAAGGGTCCCGATGGTGCACAGGAAATTAGAAAAACTGGTCATCAGGATTGATGAGGTTCAGGCTCCTGCCGTATTCGCTCGATCGGGACGATATGTGGTTTTTAATAAAGGAGCGGATATTCAAAAAAAGAGAGATGGATTGATGGGGTTGAGGCAGATGAAACTAATTCGAAATTGGCAAATGGGAATTGTTCATGGGGCGGTCCATTGTTCTAGTGGGGTTGTATGGTTTCAAAATTTATTGTTGTTTCTTGTTGTGGATTTCTCGAAATTCCGGTAGCTTTCATTGCTCATGTTATGTTTGGCAAAGTTCTTGAAGAACCTAGAACACTGTGAATATCAAAACTTCCCGGTCTAAGCATTTTTGTTTGTTTCCCCAAGAAGATCCCTTGGATTTGAAACGAAATAGGAGCCAACCTGAGGGCCGAGAAAAAAGCTATTATAATTCGAGATAGAAGGAACAATTTAGACCAGGGTGCTTATATGGGGGGTTCCGATTTTAGATGTTAGATGAAATGGATTAAAGAGAAGCAGATGGGCACTACGGAACAGGTGTTCCTTTGTTCGAAAAGTCAAATTTGGATGATTTCTTTTGAAGGTTTTCTCATCAAAACTAATGGGGTCGAAGGTGGCTTTTTGGACCATTTTTTCAGCTTTTTCAATATCTTTTCGAATCGTTTCATTGTCTTCTTTTCTTCTTCTTCGTCTTCTTTTTTTCAAAGTTTTAAAGTAACATACCTGTAGTGTCTGTTGCCATAAATCGGATCTCTCCTGTTCATCAGCTGCCGCCTGCTCCTCGTCCTCCCCCGATGACATCATACTCGCTAACACTGCAAGAAAAGAACAATCATAACTCTCAGACTCTTATCAATTATTTTTTCGTCTTCCTGTTCTCGAATTTTGTCTCTTTTGCTATTGCGCGAGAACTCAAAAACAAAAGCAAAGAGAGTGCAGATGTGGAGTGGCGAAAGGAGGGCACTAACTCAGCCACTTGAGCCGAACCACCACAAATCTGCCAACAAAAATCACAAATGGAATATCGAAAGGAACAGGGGGGATACATTTGTTAAAGATAACCGGTTCTTGTTTTTCAAAAATTCTTCTTGGGGTTAGGACTGGAAAATGATACTTGAAGTATCTATTATTTTTAGATTCTGAAAATCTTCTTGAAGATGTTTTTCAAGTATAATAACATAAATTATATAATTTCAATTTTTTTAAAAATGAAATACTTACCTGACATGATGGACACAGGTTAACGCTCGTCATGCGAGCCTTTCCAGATCGAGCAGTGTCGGCGCACTCCTCCTTTCCACACTATAATATCTCTTCCTTCTTCGTGATGCACAACAGTGCGTTCTCGTTCTTCTGAAACGAAGAAATAAAAAACGAAATTCGAGATCAGAAAATGGCGAAGAAAAGGGGGTGGAAACGAGGACCGGGGTGCGACGACAACGACTTCAATGCTTTTCCTTCTCCAGTTTTGCAGTTTTTCCTGCATCCACCCTCACATCTGGATGGGAGGGGAAGAAGGTGGGATGAAAAAAAAGAAGAGAAAGAGCAATGTCCTTTCAAAAAAGGAAACGAAGGAAAGGAGAAGGAAGGGACAAGGGGCAGCAGAAAATGGACTGACGATCAAAGTTTCGTTTTTTAAAAGCGAGAAAAAGATTTCTGATCAGATCGAAGAGAACAAGGAATAAAAAATATTATGATGTGGAAATGTAGGATATAGATTGTGATAGAATTCCTGAAGAGAAATAGAAACAAGAAGACGTCAGAAGCCGTCCAAAGTTTAGTAGTATTCTGGAAAACTTGAAAGTTTGAGGGTAGTCGGATATAGTGAAAAGCTGTTTGTAGGGCTTCCGTCTTTTCATCATCTTAACTAAAAACAGACCGGAAAAAAAGGAAAAAACAAATGAAAACGTTTGAAATTCGGTGTGTGGTTTTGGGTGTGTGGGGGAGGAAGGAAGGGTAGAAGAGGGTGCTAAACCCCACTATTTTTCGTCTCCGTTTCCTATTTTTTCAGTCGACACAAAACGTTATCTGGACAGCGGGACGGCGTCGGGGGCCGTTCATCACCTCCTCGAGCCGCCCGACGACGTTTTGACGACGACGTCGAAGGAGACATCGTCCTACACCATCACCACCACCCCGGAGCCATCACAAATATGCACAAAAAACTCGAGTTTTTTTCTTTTTTTTTGTCACCAAAATTTCTGTCGAAAAAAGGAGGAAAATGATGGGACGACGTGTGAGGGATTAGTTGTTCGAAAAATAAAAAGATTGATGCTCAATTTTCACATTCAGATGTTTCAAAAATCCAAAAAAAATAGTAAAAATGTTAAAATTTGCAGCAAATAAATCAAAATGAAAAATAGTTTCGAGTTGACAACATTTTCGAGTAAAATGTTGCTAAAGAGTTGTGTGAAGAAGAAAAAAAGAAGAAGAATTTCGAGAGGAAAACGAAGAAAGAAAAGGGAAAGAAAAGACGAAAATTCGGAAAAGCCGGGGACCAGCAGCGACCCAGCCAGTGAGGGGAAGAATTTTAAAACAGGACGGCGGCTGGCCGGAGAGAGCACGATAATTCTATTCTTCCTCTTATTCTCACGTCTTCATATTAATTTGATGATTAAAATAAGGGGTGTGTGTATATGCGGATAGAAGGATGGAGACTCTTTTTCAAACCATCAATTGAAAAATTCTCATTTGATATTCGGGAAAAAATAGGTTCGAGCTTCCAGAATAAAGGTTATACTTTTGGAGGAATTTCGAGTTTCAAAAAAAATCAATTGGAAATGAAAACCAGTGCACATTCAGAACTTTGAAAGTATCAAATGTATACAGTTAATAACAGTAATCGGGTTCCAAATATAAGGATATTTTTGTGCCTCAAAAAAAAAGACCAATAAAGATTCGAAAGACAGAAAGATTTCAAAAACTGAAATTTTTTTTCCAAAATTAAAGTTTACTTAAAAACGAAAATGGTAAGATTTTATGCTCTTTACAAAAATTTCAATACGAGTTTTTATACCCATATCAAGAAGTGCAAATTTTTCATAGCAACTATTTCAATATCTAGATTTTAAAATTTTGGATATTAATGGAATGAACTTTCAAAATTACTGCCATCTCATAATATTTATGGAAGAAAATCAAAGTTTTAAAGTTTTTTAGAATAATTTTTAGGCTCAAAAAATGCCAGACTGACTGAATTAAGAAGAGAGTTTTTTTTGAATATTAATCGTATAAAACAGGTAAACTTGGTGAACAATTTGTATATTCGGTTATTGTGAAAAAATTTCAATATCCTTCAAATCTATTTAAAGTTTTTTAAGTTTTTCCAACAAAAAAGTTAAACTTTTCTATTAAAATTAGTGTCAATTATAGGTATCATTTATAATTGTATAAATTTCCACAAATTGGTAAACTTCCTGAGGAAATTGTAAACAAGTGAAAGTCCTAATTGAGTGCAAACGGAAACGGGCGGCCTCTTAGAAAAAGCATCCAAAAAAGAAGAGTTAACAAACGACGACTAATAAAAAAATTGAGTGAAGGGAGAAGAAGCGGGGGTGGGTGGAAAAGGAGGAAGAAAAAGAGGTCCCATCAGTCCGTTCGTTCCGTCACACCATCACTCTCCACCAATCCTCCCCATCCGCCAAAACACGACGAGAGCAAGCCGGGAGCCAACATCACTTGCTTCTTCTTCTTCTTCTCTTCAATGTATAAAGCACTCGGCTCGTCTGCCGTCTCGTTCTTCGCTTCGCCGCCGCTGCCACCACCATCACAGTCGCCGTCGTCGTTGGCTTCAGAGAAGGAGAGGCTCCCCTCCGATTCTCTCGATGGTTCGACGCAGAGAGTGAGGGACAGGAAGCCTAAGCCCTGGATCGATACGGAAAAGCGAGGGGTGGCTCTCGAAGAAGAAGAAGTAGGTTTCACTAGCTCTCTCCGTCTCCATTTTCTCTTTGATTTCGAGACTCACACGACCCGGGAAAAGCTCACGAAGTGGGAGAGATGGAGAGGAAGAGAGAGAATGAGATAGAGAGAGAGCGAGAGTTGACGACATTTGTATGCTGTTTCATCCGAGAGAAAAACGCGGAACATATTGAGAACGGCTATTTTCTTTATTTGGTGGTAATTAACGAGAAGCTAGACACCTTTCAAATGGCTTCTATTAGATCATGCTCAAATTTATTCTGGACTAGTCTTTTTCAATTTCCAAATATTCCTTTTTCTAGTAGAATCTCAACCGTTTTTAAGTCATCTTTCGTTGTCTTTCATTTTTTCATTTTTTGAATGTTGTGAACTAATTTTGATTCTAATGGAGTTCTGAAGAATCTAGAATTATAAAAGTTTGTTGAACGAGAATATACTAATTTGCAAAATCAAAATTGAACTCTTTCAGATTTTTTGTGGCAAAATTTATTGGCTGATAAAATATTTAAAACATCTGAAACAGATAAACTTTTCATAGAATCGAGAATCAAACAAAAACCTACAAGAATTTTTGAAATGTTCAGAAAATCGTTCTAACTACCAAATTGAATACGAGAAAATCGAAAAAATAACTAAAAACTCCATTGAACTTCCAAAATGTTGTTCTTTTTTTCCTTTTCGAAGTACTTGAACTTTCGATTAATCCAATTATTGGAACTTACTATTTGTAAGTTTTTTAGAAAATGGTAATATCTTTATAGGTTTTCCCGTTCCGAATTTTGATTTTGATCTTTTAAGAAATCTCGAATAAATTCAAAAATGAAAACAAAAGACCCGTTCGATTTTCTCGATTTCTAAAACTATTCGACTTTCTGTTGTTATAGGAAGTTTATCTCATAATCTCCAAAGACTGTATTTCATTTTATCCGAATCTAAACAAATTTATTTTATTTTGTCGATAATCCTAAAATATTCGGAGATCACTCTTCACAAAAATGTTCCCACACGTTTCATTGACGAAACTTGCAAAGAAAAATAAATGATTCATCAGCGTTACAGAGCTATTTCAGGATTATGAGCACACTCGTCCTAACGTCATCGATGGACGCATAAAACGAATTAATTAAAAAATGAGAAAATGAGATCAGAATGAAAAGAAAAAAGAACATTTGGGAGGAAGAGAAAGTCAAAAATGAAGCCCCACCAACAGAAAAGAGAAGAAGCAGAGCAAGATGGCCGGGCGGCTCCTCACTCGGACGGATATCAATGGTTTCAACTATAGTCGTTTTGCGAGTTTTGCTCTCTTTTAGCACCTGCGTCTCGAAAACTCTCGTCCGCCAAAAAATGGGGACACGGGGAGAGGGACTCTTTTCTTTTTTCTTCTCAAGAGATCTCGAGAAAAAGACCGCCGTTTGAGCTCCGAAACGATGATGGTGCCGTCCGTCGACACATTATGTTTCAACATTTGTTCGTTTTTTATCTCTCATGACCATTTCTAGGATAATACAGAAAAAAGGAGCAGAACCTCCCAGCTGACACGATAGAGTAAAGAATAACAGAGTGGGGAGCAGACGACCGCGTGAGAGGCTAATGAGATCAATTGAAAAGGCATTCGGAAGTAGAAAGAGCAAGAGCTACAGCTTCATCAAAAACTGAGAAAGAAACAAGAGATAAAGTTGAGTGGTTTGAAAAGAAGAAGAAAAAGGGCAGACGGATGGAGAATCAACTCTCCGAAGTCTACTACTATCTAAACACACCAAAGTTCGTGTGAAATCATTTTTGTTTGGTAAACTTTTTGGGATTTTCAATTGGCTGATGATTTTAAAAGTGACAAATGCTTAAGATTCTGGCAAGAACCTCTATCTTAAGTTCACCAGAGTCAAAAGCAATTTCAGTAAATTCATAAATTTCACATAAAGTTCTAAACAGACAACTTTTCAATATATCGTATTTCTTTTTTGTTGTCAATTTCCATAAGCAGAACGAGTTTTATACCTGACTTCAAACCTCAAGTATCTGAATCTTGTTGGAATCAAATTTAAAAAAGAAACAAATATTTCAACATCCAGCACCCATCTTCAATACCATATTCAAATTGGGTAATTAACATAAATCCTAGAACAAAGGATGTCCGCAGATTTCCTCTTTTAAATGCAAACAAGTCCAAAAAATAAACTGTGTTATAAGGAAAGCGTATCCAAAATGAAAATAGAGGAAACGTATTTGGAAACGAAACTTGATACTTTGGTTATGACTCCAATGAGCTCAATAGAAGAATGAGGGGGATAATCCAAAAGAGATGAAAATTATAAATTTAGAATTCAGATTCGGAAGACAGAAGGAGTTGGAAAAAGAAGTACAACGGGAAACGAGAAGACGAAGAAAAACAGAAAGACAGCGAGATGAAAAGGCAGCTGAAAATAGAGAGAGAAAGCATATATACATACAAATATTAACCAAATGAAATATCACTGCTTCTTTGTATAGACACTCCGACCGAGAACTGAAGGCAGTGCTAGTAGTATTAACGGGACACTTTTTCCCAGTAGTGTTAGAAGGACACTTTCACCCAGTACGGGGGCGGAGTCTGAAATATGATACCATAGCTGTAATTGTGCTGGAATTGTTTCAGATTGTTATCAGATTGCTCATAATCATTATCACTAATTGCTCCGACTGATAATTGCTGCTCCGTGAGATAATTGCTGCTCCGCGAGATAATTGCTGCTCCGCGAGATAATTGCTCTGTACGGTAGATGCTCCGCGAGATAATTACTGCTCCGCGCGTTAATTACCCCAGTGCGGTAACTTCATGAATAGGAACCATATTTCTTTATCATTATTGCCTTTTTCATGTTTTGTCTTTCTCAACATCAGATTTGGTAAAGTTTTGATTTTCTTCGTATTCCTCAGTTTCGCCATGTTTTTTCACAGTTTTTTCCTTGTAAACCCTACATGCACCTTTCCAGTCACCCGATAGGCATATTTATGTTTCCCCAGCAAAAACAGTAAAAACTTGATAAAAATGTTCATGTAAAAGTAGTGAAAACACAATCTTTCTCAATGCAAAGACAGGGAAATTGTTAAAGTCTTGCCATCATGAAGAATGTTTTCCTGGCACTTGCTGCAAATCCTAGCAAAAAGATTCAATCGGTTCTTCCCTCTTGGTTTGTGTACACTCTTCTTCCTTTTTCAACTTCGTCACTGGCAACTCTGTCTTTTTGCACGTCAAAGATTTTCCAGATCGGTTACGTGGTCGTTTTCGCACTGAAAATAAATTTTCCCAAGCAATTAATCACCCGAAAAAAATGAACCTTTGGCCTGATCATTCAGTTTGACAGTTTTTTGAAGTGAAACAAGTTTCTTTTCATGAAAAATAGACACAAACAACTCACCAGGTGTTTTGTCTGGTGACTCCAAAAAGGCTGAAAAAGCAACCACTGCATCCAGTTGTACTGTTATAGGTAGAGTTATATCCAAATTTCGGAAAAAAAAAAGTCTAACGCCTCTGACTACACTGCGGGAGCAGGATCACTAAAAATCCATAGGATGCATTTTTCTTCCCTCATGGGTATGATATTTCATCTCAGACAGGTCACAACTCACAAAAAATGAAAAAAAATTAGATTGAGCCAAAGTGGGCGGAGCCTAAAATGTTTTTTATCTTACTTTTTTTAATGTGTTTTCAGCTAAAAGGGTTGTGAGGGAAGAAAGAAACCTCCGACAGAATGCGGTAAAAAAAAGGAGTATACGGTAGATGCGCCTTTTATGCTGTTGAAAAGTGTCCACCCCGAGGAGGCGGCATAGAGGGGGTGTCATTATGGTGTTGAGAAGGAGCATCCGCAAGAAGACGAGAAAAAGAAAAGGTGCCCGCAAGGGGTGTATGGTAGGGACACTTTCTTTGTGTATAGAGGGAAGGGGGAGCCTCCGAAAAGGAGGCGACATTGAGGGGTGTATGATGGTAAAGAGAAAAAAGAAGAAGAAAACAACAACAGGAAAAAAAACGAAAGGGAAAAAAAAAGAGTTGCCACGATGAGTGGTGACGAATCGGAAGGTAAAAGAATGTGAGTGAAACGAGACATAATGTCCGTATCATTTCTCTTGATTTTAAATTTTAATACTTCATTCATGTCATGGTTTCGAAACAGAAATCTGAGACGGTTGACCCGATGACGTACAGAAGAATAATTACCACGAGACTGGAAAACCAATAGTGGACTAATTATCCAGTGTTCTCACCATTAAACAAGGAAATATGAGCATGCTGACCTTCACACCTCTTTAACACCGAGATACGAAAAAACCCCTTTTGTCCATACTTGTCATTATTTCTTGTTACAAGATGACTGCTGCCAACGACTTTAACCCCGATGGTAAGAAGAACTATTTTTTATTCAATTTTTAAAATATATTTTTCTTGTAGGAAACAGTGACAACTTGATTCGAAAGTCATTCGTGACCCAAGAGGAAATGGATTTTTTCGAACAATTTGCCGAAATCGAAGATGGATCAGACCTTATTCGAACAACTGCTTTAACTCTAGTCTTGAAACCCCGTCGATTGGTGCTCAAAAACCTGCAATTTTTACCCCAAACAGCGACACTGGACCGGAACATTGGTAAAATTTTCGATATTTTTATCCGGCACATGCTCGAAAAGGCTGGAGGAAGTTTGAAAAACACTCGATATTGGTTCAATGTTCGGCATCCAGGCTTTTTGGAGGATGATGGTTTCTGGATTTTTCATGAAACGTACAAGATGGCCGATGGATACACCTTGATCGATTTAATCTCGAAGCAATGCCAAACACCAAAAGACTCTCGGTCAGATCTTGGACTCGATGAACCCATGACAATCTCAATGAGGATTTTCAAAAAGGAAAAAGTATCGGGCAGAGGAGGACAGATTCCAGAGCACATTATGGTATGCATTTTTCAAAAAATCCAGTGTAACAATTGAAATTTACAGAAGATGTTCGGTCTTCGCACCCCAAATGTTGTTGGAGAAGGCTATTGCCTACCAAAAGCTGTGATTCTCGGAAGACTTTGGTCAGACTACAACAGTGAGGAAAAACGAGATGATAATAGTTCATACAGAGAATACATAAGCCTGACAAGAGCCAACGTGAGTCTTTTTTTACCAAAATAGTAAGACATTTTGAAATTTTTAGTGTGCCAAAACTAGTCGTCCACCAGCACAATTGAGAAGAGCTCTGGAACTTTTGGAAGAAGCTGGTGTTGAAGAAAATGACGGAGAACACGATCTAACTCATTTGGCTCGACTAGCCGATTATCTGAAAGATTACAAAATTGTGGTGTGGCACTTGGCCCCTGGTGCACCATGTCCAACAATTTTTGTCGAGTTCAACAAAGAGGCCGACGGACTCATTCCTCTGTTTTATGCTAATAAGCATTTCGAGTTCTTCAAACCATCGACACCGATTGTCAACGTCTTTTACTGCTTCAAATGCAATAAACTTGTAAAGAAGCATCATGGGCGAAAACGCAAAAAAGTGTGCAAAAGATGCGGAGATGTGGACTGCAAGCCAGCTGAAAAAGAAGAAATGCACTGTGAAAAGTGCAACAACACGTTCCACAGCAAGTCTTGTTTCGAGCGCCATTTGAAGAAGAAGAATTCGCAAACTATGCCGTACTGTGATGTCTATGAAAAGTAAGTTGTTTCATTAGAAATGATAGAGTAAATATTCTTGCTTCAGATGTCCGAAATGTTTTAAAATCCACGAAAGAGAATCCTATGGTACACTGAAACACGCTTGCTTTGAAAACTACTACTGCAAAATTTGTTTGCAAAAGACTCGGAGAAATCATAAATGCTGTTATGCTGTCCCAACCAAAGCCAACCTAAAACGCCAGTTGGATAAACAGAGTTCTTGGACAATGGTTATTTATGATATCGAAAGCGTTGTCGTATCATCCAGTGAATACAAAGGTATTTTTAATGTCACAATTTTGTATCTAATCACGTTTCTTCCCAGGAATCAAATCTTTTGGAATAAAACATGTGCCGAATGTCATCTGCTTCAAATACATTTGCCAAGAGTGTATGGGGAGACATTGTTCCTCTTGCGGAGAGATGCAGACACTCACATACAATCTTCGACCTGGGGAGAAGGGTACTGTATTGGAGAGGTTCGCCAAAATTCTGAAGACTGATCCAAGACTCACAAATGCCTATGTCATTGCCCATAACGGCGGAAGGTTGGTTAATTCTTTCATCAACATGTAAACTAGTCTTTTTCCAGATATGACCACGTCTTCGTGTTGGAACAACTTGTAAAAAGTGATGCCTGCAAACCACATTTCATAATGTCTGGATCAAACTTTATCGCAGCCGACATTCCACTGTCAAAGACGAATGTTTTACACTTTCGAGATACGGTACGGTATATTCCTATGCGTTTGGACCAGCTGCCTGACGCCTTCAGTCTCAAGACAGAGTCAAAGGGATACTTTCCACACCTTTTCAATCAGTCAGACAATTATGGACAAGTGCTGCCCACCCTGCCTCCTATTCAATATTACGAGCCTAGTTTCAAGAAACCAAAAGAAAAGGCCCTCCTGGAGAAATGGTATGAAGAAAACAAGGATCAACCTTTTGATTTCGACAAGGAAATTCTTGAACATTGCAAAAACAATGTTCAAATTCTGGTGGAAACTGTCGTCAAGTATATGGAATTCTGTCAAGAACACATGGCCGGTTGGATTCCGTTTATTCAAGCACCATCCCTTACCTCATACATGATGTTTGTAATGAGATACGAACACATAAAGGATGGAATTATCGGAAACATCTCTTATTATGGTTATTCAGCAGAGAGCCAAAATAAAGCTCAATATGCGATCGAATATCTCCTCTGGCTCGAAAAGCAAGACCCCAATCTGCAATTCCGACATAAATTGTGCTCCAAAAGTGAATTCTATGCTGATTGTGGCGATGGAAAAGGTTACCATGTTGACGGGTACAATGAGAAGACGAATGAAGTTTACGTAATTCGCTCGTGTAGCCGGCATGGTTGTCCAAGATGTTTCTTGACTCGAGATGCCATCAGTCAACACAACAAGAATGCCACAGTTCAACAACTCTACGAGTGTACTGTCACAGAAGATACAGCCATGCGAGCAGCCAACTACACTGTGCATGCCATTTGGGATTGTGAAATCGAAAAGGAACTAAGCGAGAATCCAGAAATGAAGACGTTTTTCACTGAGGTATGTTTTCTTTGGTATATATGAAAAAACCCTATGGAACCCTTATAAAAGAAGAAGAAAGGAGCCTCCACAGGGAGACGAAAAAAGAAAGAGCGAAGCGAGACATGTGTGAGACATTCTTGTTGAACACTATTGAAACAGTTTAATTTCATTAGAAAAAAATACATTTTTTCAGTACAAATGGACTCAGCCCCTCGTTCCTGGATATGCATTTTATGGTGGAAGGACTCAACAATTCAAAAGTCTAGTCAAGACAAGCCCAAAATACTCAATTGAGCACTTTGTTTTCAATTCCCTTCATTCATATGTCAACATTCGTGGAACAAGTTACCCGATCGGCAACCCTGATAGAATCCTTCTAAACTTTCTACCCATCAAGGATAATACTCTTCCATATCGCGGATTGGTGTTTTGCGATATCCTCCCACCCTCAGACTGTCCTATACCGGTTCTCCCCAAGAGGATAAACGGTAAATTACTCTTTGTACTCTGTCGTACGTGTGGACAATCGGAAAATACCGGAAAATGCACACACACCAACGCTTCTGATAGATATCTGACTGGAGTTTGGTGTACCGACGAATTGAATGTGGCTCTACAAGAAGGATATCAAGTTTTGAAGATGCACGAAGTCTGGCATTGGTCAGATGACCAATGGTTTACGGGCGACTTTTTCACAAGTTTCATGACCCCTCTACTCAAAATGAAACATGAGGCATCTGGATGGCCACGACCAGACATGACATATGAAGAAAAGACTGCTCATATAGATGCCATTCGTGAGAATGACAAGGTCGATTTGGATATAAAATCAATCGAAAAGAATCCAGCTCTTCAAAATTTTGCAAAACTTTTTCTAAACAAGAACTGGTGTGAATATGCATATGATCGATCCTGTACGGACACGAAAATGTTTCCAATCTTTGATGCCTTGGCTGCCATCGACTTCATAACAACACCCTCCAACAGCCCACAGAGTTTTGGAGAGTGGAGCGATGATCAAATTCTCGTATCTCGGCTTCATAATTCTACTAGACAGTCTACAAACATTGTATACGATGCCCTTACTACATCTGCCGCCCGTCTAAAGTTATACCAAGCAATGAAGAAAGTCGGCGATGACAACATTATTCATTGTGGTAAGTTTTAAATTTGATACACATTTCATGTACAATTGTGTACAATTCAAGCACAATTGCTAAAAATTCGTGTACATTTTGTTTTTCAGACACTGATTCCATAGTTTTCCTGCAAGAACGAGGAAAAAATATGTTGGGAGACATGTGTGGAGATGCCCTAGGGCAGCTTTCCGATGCTACACCTCAGGGATACTGTATCGATGAAATTGTTCTTACGAGTCCTAATGTGTACTCTATCAAGATGCTGGACGTCCATGGAAACACAAAGTGTATTACCAAGACTCGAAACATTGTCACAAACAACGAATCTACTGATCTAGTCAATTTTGAGGGCATGAAGAATATGGTAGGTCGTAAGATGAATCGTCTAGTTATAATGATTTTTTTTCTCAGACGTCTCCAGAGTCCTGCGTACTCACAGAAAGGGTTTTCACGGAAAACCTTTGCGTCAAAAGAGGTTCAAATGTGTTAGAGGATCAAAAATCAGATATACAACCGAAGCGTATGAAAACAACTGAGGAGATGGAGGATTTCGATGGAGATGATGTGTAGACGCCATTTTGTTTCACTTATGCTAATACTATCAATATTTCACTTATGTTAATACTATTAATTATTTCACTTACGCTAATTCTATCATTTATACGCATGTCAAATAAGATTTTATTGTAATGAATAACATATTATCATGACAACTTCTTTTTTTTTCACGGTGTATCCGACTAATCAAAGGCATTTGGTGCCTCCATGCATGATTAAACTTTGTATCATTTGGCGTTTCCGGTATTGAAGTTTCACAAAGTTAGTATTTTCTTTATGATTCTATAGAAGCATCCATTAATGCGGATATGTGAAAAATCTGTGAAAACACTGAATATACCCCACTCATAGGTGTGAAACAGAGGGGTACCCTCGTTTTTTAGACACGTGTTAGATATGTCTGCCTCAGCATGTATGTGTCTTTAGGAATATGCACAATTGTGTATCAAATTGTCTTCATTACGATTAAAAGAAATACGTGTTTGGTACCTATTTACAAGTGCTAGGATACCCCGGAGGGGGAACGTCTTGTGTGTGCTCAAAGGGGATGCCGATGGCACCTTTAGGTATCTACGCTATTTTATAGCCTCCACCAAAAATAGACAAGAGGCACGTGTTGGCATACCCCAGAGGGGGATGCCTTTCTGGTTGGTACCTTTGGATTCATGTCTTTATGTTCGGGTACAATTTTGTTGTCTTTATTACGATAATTTCAACAAAAACACTCGTTGGCATACCCCAGAGGGGAATGCCTTCTTGGTTGGCACCTTTAGGTATTTAACTTTATGCATGAACACAATTGTGTATGCAACCGTCTTCATAACGATAAAAAAGAAGAGGTACATATTGGCATGACCCCAGAGGGGTATGCCTTCTTGACTGTTGCCTTTAGGCATGTGTCTTCATGTATGAACACAATTGTATGGTCTTCATCACGATAAAAAAGAAGTACATGTTGCTATATCCACAGAAGAAAATGCCTTCTTGATCGTCGTTTTTTAGAAAGTTGTTGAGAAAATACGATTGAAGGGGTAAGGAATTACAACATCAAGTCGATCTGAAGGATGAGTTGCCACTGTGAGTGGTGACGAACCGGAAGGTAAAAGAATGTGAGTAAAGCGAACATTAGAAATAAATTTAATATTGGATCTGTTTCTCCAGACATCTTGACCAAAGTATATCCAATAGTGAATGCTTTTAGTATACAATCGGTACTCTTCTCAATTGTACATTTCTCTCAGACATGAAGATTTTTTCAAAAACAAACCAGTTCAACAGTCAAAAATATGAAAACCCTTGTCATATGAACAAGGAGGCACTAGCACAAGCTCCTGGATTATTACTGGACCTGTGCATTTTGGAAACCTTTTTTTACTCTAGGATAGTGAATTCCGTGAATTCCACAATAAAAATAGTCATGTATATGAATTATTTCACTTTACATCTTGCTAAAATCAAAATATTTGCAAAAATAGTATTTTCTTCAGCATTTTTTCTCGGAAAATGTTGCTCATTTACTTGAAGTCTTTGATTTCCATGATGAAATTTTACAATTTCTGCCTTGTTTCTCATGGTGTATCCATTTGTGTAAAATCAAACTAGGCATAAACTATGCCTCCACATCCCAGACTGTATTACTATGTTATTCCCAGTCATCTGTCAACTGCCTTTCAAAACCAAGCCGTCATAATGATCGGCACATAATATGAGTGATTCTCTTCAGAACGTTATGTTCATGGTCTAGTTGAAAATACCTTCTGATTCTCAACACCATAGCTCATGGAGCTAGGAAAACATACAATTCAAAGCTCCGTCATAGAAATCATGAGAGAAACACAACCACTTTTCAATTTTTCCTGTGGAGAAATCGTATAAACTGCAGAAGAAAGACGCTGGAAGTCAGTCGCCTACTATATCGAAAGGGTTTCAAAAGTTGGAATACCAGACAAAACTCAAGACGAGCAGCAGATTGGGTACCAAGTAAAAGGATTCCAAAGGACACTATGGACAAATAGTTCCAATACACCTAAAAGTAATGTGCTTCAAACCGACTAGTGGATAGCAAGTTTTATTTAGGTTCATAGATTTGTCGGGCTGTTCTCTAGTCCCTATGATGCTCAATGTTGTAACTACTGAACATTTTCCAGTGTTGAATTATGAAATGGTCATTAGAAAGATGTTTTCTACAAGTTTTCTTGGTATACTATATTGTTTTTTGGCATTTTCTTCGGTTAAAGACTGGTCTTCACTCATATTCACAGACACAAAGGCAGAAGAAAACTTGTATTCAAAGAGTTAATTGTGTGCACTTTTAGTAATTTTCCTTTGTTTTTCAGGTATTGAACAAAGTTTTTGTAACTTGTTGCATCTACGAATTCTGGTTTTTCGCCTCATGTCAGCTATTACCTAGGGTCATCAACCACTTTTCAACTCGATTATGATCGGCATGATCGTACTCTATTAAGAGTTTCGACCCAACATTATGCTCACTATACCTTACTTTCTAGTGATTAATACACGTTGGATGTTCTGAATAAATGCATAGACATACATGGCCTCGGGCCACCTTCTCTTAATCAAAAATAGTAAAAGAAACAATTGAATAATAGTGTTGGACACATTGTGCACAATTCTGCACATTTCATACACATTTACTTTGCAAGTCTTTTGTGAGAGATATTTTTATGAAAAGTAAGAGATGAAGGAGCCTCTGTTAGGAGGCGATACAGGAGGGAGACTCTTTTAATAGGTGCACTAGTTGGAAGCCACCGTTAGATGGTGGCTTAGAAGGATGTACATACAATAGGAATGTGGGAGCCTCCGCTAGGAGGCGACACAGAAGGGAGCTTCCATAAGGATGCGACTTCGAAGGGTGTACATACGATAGAGGACTGGGGAGCCTTCTCTAGTAGGCGATACAGATGGGAGCTTCCGTAAGGATGCGACCTAGATGGGAACCTCCGCCGGGAGGTGATAGTTAAGAGCCTCCGTTAGGAGGCGAGAAGAAGAGATGACGGTAGGTATGTTTTCATGATGACGACAAAAAGGACATCCCAATAAGTCAATCTAGGTGGGAGTCTCCAAAATGGAGACGACCTATTGGGTATCCAGTAGGGATGTCTTTATGATGCTGAAGAGTAAATAGATGAACAATACCCCTATGAGGGGTGACGAATTGAGACATTGTTTCGACAATTAATTGTCTGAAGTCTTAAGTCGTAAATGAATTGGCTATTATTCATTTAGGTAAAACACCTCTTTTTTTTAGTAATGGATGTCATAAGACACCCATTACTCATACCGGCACGCGTATTTCTGATGTATGCATGCATACATCAGAAATACTATAGTTTCTATTTTTTAAATTTCTTTCCACTCATTAACTTTTTCCTTGTGACCTTACGGCTCGTCACCACTCACCGTGGCAACTCACTCTCCAGGTCGACTATATGTTGTATTTTTCCTCCCCCTTCATCCATTTTAGCATCCCTCCTTCTTTTTTTTTTCCCAGAAACCCCTTCTGGGCCATCCCCTATCGGAGACGTCCCGGGAAGGGGCTCTGACCCATGGCGCTGCGCTTGTTTCAGCGCTATGCTTGTTTCTCAAATTTTTGAACTGGACATGCTCCATCATATTCACAATGATGATGATAACGAGGACTACACAAAGGCTTTCCACAAAACTTTGGATGTCCTTCTTCTCTTTCTTCTCGAAAATGCATCTCCGATCCGTCTTCTGGAAGACGATGTACCTGAAGAATAAGACTTTCATAGGATTCGAAAACATTTCAAATCATTCTTACTTTATATTGGAAACAGTAAGATTTTCCAACAAAGTATCCAACTCCAAGTGCTATCGCATGTGAGAGAAAGCCCATGTTTTTGAATAGCTAGAGTTTCTTTCAAAAAATGCTTGGTTTTCAATTCCGAAAGTCTTCTCCAATTTATACAGTCAACTTTTCTCGGAGACTTCTCTCTATTGTGGAATAGCTTACATCACATAGTTTTAGTGAATGGTTGAATATGATGGAGTATGTACATCACATAGTCAAGTCTTCAAAAAATTTGAGAAACAAGCGTAGCGCTGAAACAAGCGCAGCGCCATGGGTCAGAGCCCCTTCCCGGGACGTCTCCGATAGGGGATGACCCAGAAGGGGTTTCTGGGAAAAAAAAAAGAAGGAGGGATGCTAAAATGGATGAAGGGGGAGGAAAAATACAACATATAGTCGACCTGGAGAGTGAGTTGCCACGGTGAGTGGTGACGAGCCGTAAGGTCACAAGGAAAAAGTTAATGAGTGGAAAGAAATTTAAAAAATAGAAACTATAGTATTTCTGATGTATGCATGCATACATCAGAAATACGCGTGCCGGTATGAGTAATGGGTGTCTTATGACATCCATTACTAAAAAAAAGAGGTGTTTTACCTAAATGAATAATAGCCAATTCATTTACGACTTAAGACTTCAGACAATTAATTGTCGAAACAATGTCTCAATTCGTCACCCCTCATAGGGGTATTGTTCATCTATTTACTCTTCAGCATCATAAAGACATCCCTACTGGATACCCAATAGGTCGTCTCCATTTTGGAGACTCCCACCTAGATTGACTTATTGGGATGTCCTTTTTGTCGTCATCATGAAAACATACCTACCGTCATCTCTTCTTCTCGCCTCCTAACGGAGGCTCTTAACTATCACCTCCCGGCGGAGGTTCCCATCTAGGTCGCATCCTTACGGAAGCTCCCATCTGTATCGCCTACTAGAGAAGGCTCCCCAGTCCTCTATCGTATGTACACCCTTCGAAGTCGCATCCTTATGGAAGCTCCCTTCTGTGTCGCCTCCTAGCGGAGGCTCCCACATTCCTATTGTATGTACATCCTTCTAAGCCACCATCTAACGGTGGCTTCCAACTAGTGCACCTATTAAAAGAGTCTCCCTCCTGTATCGCCTCCTAACAGAGGCTCCTTCATCTCTTACTTTTCATAAAAATATCTCTCACAAAAGACTTGCAAAGTAAATGTGTATGAAATGTGCAGAATTGTGCACAATGTGTCCAACACTATTATTCAATTGTTTCTTTTACTATTTTTGATTAAGAGAAGGTGGCCCGAGGCCATGTATGTCTATGCATTTATTCAGAACATCCAACGTGTATTAATCACTAGAAAGTAAGGTATAGTGAGCATAATGTTGGGTCGAAACTCTTAATAGAGTACGATCATGCCGATCATAATCGAGTTGAAAAGTGGTTGATGACCCTAGGTAATAGCTGACATGAGGCGAAAAACCAGAATTCGTAGATGCAACAAGTTACAAAAACTTTGTTCAATACCTGAAAAACAAAGGAAAATTACTAAAAGTGCACACAATTAACTCTTTGAATACAAGTTTTCTTCTGCCTTTGTGTCTGTGAATATGAGTGAAGACCAGTCTTTAACCGAAGAAAATGCCAAAAAACAATATAGTATACCAAGAAAACTTGTAGAAAACATCTTTCTAATGACCATTTCATAATTCAACACTGGAAAATGTTCAGTAGTTACAACATTGAGCATCATAGGGACTAGAGAACAGCCCGACAAATCTATGAACCTAAATAAAACTTGCTATCCACTAGTCGGTTTGAAGCACATTACTTTTAGGTGTATTGGAACTATTTGTCCATAGTGTCCTTTGGAATCCTTTTACTTGGTACCCAATCTGCTGCTCGTCTTGAGTTTTGTCTGGTATTCCAACTTTTGAAACCCTTTCGATATAGTAGGCGACTGACTTCCAGCGTCTTTCTTCTGCAGTTTATACGATTTCTCCACAGGAAAAATTGAAAAGTGGTTGTGTTTCTCTCATGATTTCTATGACGGAGCTTTGAATTGTATGTTTTCCTAGCTCCATGAGCTATGGTGTTGAGAATCAGAAGGTATTTTCAACTAGACCATGAACATAACGTTCTGAAGAGAATCACTCATATTATGTGCCGATCATTATGACGGCTTGGTTTTGAAAGGCAGTTGACAGATGACTGGGAATAACATAGTAATACAGTCTGGGATGTGGAGGCATAGTTTATGCCTAGTTTGATTTTACACAAATGGATACACCATGAGAAACAAGGCAGAAATTGTAAAATTTCATCATGGAAATCAAAGACTTCAAGTAAATGAGCAACATTTTCCGAGAAAAAATGCTGAAGAAAATACTATTTTTGCAAATATTTTGATTTTAGCAAGATGTAAAGTGAAATAATTCATATACATGACTATTTTTATTGTGGAATTCACGGAATTCACTATCCTAGAGTAAAAAAAGGTTTCCAAAATGCACAGGTCCAGTAATAATCCAGGAGCTTGTGCTAGTGCCTCCTTGTTCATATGACAAGGGTTTTCATATTTTTGACTGTTGAACTGGTTTGTTTTTGAAAAAATCTTCATGTCTGAGAGAAATGTACAATTGAGAAGAGTACCGATTGTATACTAAAAGCATTCACTATTGGATATACTTTGGTCAAGATGTCTGGAGAAACAGATCCAATATTAAATTTATTTCTAATGTTCGCTTTACTCACATTCTTTTACCTTCCGGTTCGTCACCACTCACAGTGGCAACTCATCCTTCAGATCGACTTGATGTTGTAATTCCTTACCCCTTCAATCGTATTTTCTCAACAACTTTCTAAAAAACGACGATCAAGAAGGCATTTTCTTCTGTGGATATAGCAACATGTACTTCTTTTTTATCGTGATGAAGACCATACAATTGTGTTCATACATGAAGACACATGCCTAAAGGCAACAGTCAAGAAGGCATACCCCTCTGGGGTCATGCCAATATGTACCTCTTCTTTTTTATCGTTATGAAGACGGTTGCATACACAATTGTGTTCATGCATAAAGTTAAATACCTAAAGGTGCCAACCAAGAAGGCATTCCCCTCTGGGGTATGCCAACGAGTGTTTTTGTTGAAATTATCGTAATAAAGACAACAAAATTGTACCCGAACATAAAGACATGAATCCAAAGGTACCAACCAGAAAGGCATCCCCCTCTGGGGTATGCCAACACGTGCCTCTTGTCTATTTTTGGTGGAGGCTATAAAATAGCGTAGATACCTAAAGGTGCCATCGGCATCCCCTTTGAGCACACACAAGACGTTCCCCCTCCGGGGTATCCTAGCACTTGTAAATAGGTACCAAACACGTATTTCTTTTAATCGTAATGAAGACAATTTGATACACAATTGTGCATATTCCTAAAGACACATACATGCTGAGGCAGACATATCTAACACGTGTCTAAAAAACGAGGGTACCCCTCTGTTTCACACCTATGAGTGGGGTATATTCAGTGTTTTCACAGATTTTTCACATATCCGCATTAATGGATGCTTCTATAGAATCATAAAGAAAATACTAACTTTGTGAAACTTCAATACCGGAAACGCCAAATGATACAAAGTTTAATCATGCATGGAGGCACCAAATGCCTTTGATTAGTCGGATACACCGTGAAAAAAAAAGAAGTTGTCATGATAATATGTTATTCATTACAATAAAATCTTATTTGACATGCGTATAAATGATAGAATTAGCGTAAGTGAAATAATTAATAGTATTAACATAAGTGAAATATTGATAGTATTAGCATAAGTGAAACAAAATGGCGTCTACACATCATCTCCATCGAAATCCTCCATCTCCTCAGTTGTTTTCATACGCTTCGGTTGTATATCTGATTTTTGATCCTCTAACACATTTGAACCTCTTTTGACGCAAAGGTTTTCCGTGAAAACCCTTTCTGTGAGTACGCAGGACTCTGGAGACGTCTGAGAAAAAAAATCATTATAACTAGACGATTCATCTTACGACCTACCATATTCTTCATGCCCTCAAAATTGACTAGATCAGTAGATTCGTTGTTTGTGACAATGTTTCGAGTCTTGGTAATACACTTTGTGTTTCCATGGACGTCCAGCATCTTGATAGAGTACACATTAGGACTCGTAAGAACAATTTCATCGATACAGTATCCCTGAGGTGTAGCATCGGAAAGCTGCCCTAGGGCATCTCCACACATGTCTCCCAACATATTTTTTCCTCGTTCTTGCAGGAAAACTATGGAATCAGTGTCTGAAAAACAAAATGTACACGAATTTTTAGCAATTGTGCTTGAATTGTACACAATTGTACATGAAATGTGTATCAAATTTAAAACTTACCACAATGAATAATGTTGTCATCGCCGACTTTCTTCATTGCTTGGTATAACTTTAGACGGGCGGCAGATGTAGTAAGGGCATCGTATACAATGTTTGTAGACTGTCTAGTAGAATTATGAAGCCGAGATACGAGAATTTGATCATCGCTCCACTCTCCAAAACTCTGTGGGCTGTTGGAGGGTGTTGTTATGAAGTCGATGGCAGCCAAGGCATCAAAGATTGGAAACATTTTCGTGTCCGTACAGGATCGATCATATGCATATTCACACCAGTTCTTGTTTAGAAAAAGTTTTGCAAAATTTTGAAGAGCTGGATTCTTTTCGATTGATTTTATATCCAAATCGACCTTGTCATTCTCACGAATGGCATCTATATGAGCAGTCTTTTCTTCATATGTCATGTCTGGTCGTGGCCATCCAGATGCCTCATGTTTCATTTTGAGTAGAGGGGTCATGAAACTTGTGAAAAAGTCGCCCGTAAACCATTGGTCATCTGACCAATGCCAGACTTCGTGCATCTTCAAAACTTGATATCCTTCTTGTAGAGCCACATTCAATTCGTCGGTACACCAAACTCCAGTCAGATATCTATCAGAAGCGTTGGTGTGTGTGCATTTTCCGGTATTTTCCGATTGTCCACACGTACGACAGAGTACAAAGAGTAATTTACCGTTTATCCTCTTGGGGAGAACCGGTATAGGACAGTCTGAGGGTGGGAGGATATCGCAAAACACCAATCCGCGATATGGAAGAGTATTATCCTTGATGGGTAGAAAGTTTAGAAGGATTCTATCAGGGTTGCCGATCGGGTAACTTGTTCCACGAATGTTGACATATGAATGAAGGGAATTGAAAACAAAGTGCTCAATTGAGTATTTTGGGCTTGTCTTGACTAGACTTTTGAATTGTTGAGTCCTTCCACCATAAAATGCATATCCAGGAACGAGGGGCTGAGTCCATTTGTACTGAAAAAATGTATTTTTTTCTAATGAAATTAAACTGTTTCAATAGTGTTCAACAAGAATGTCTCACACATGTCTCGCTTCGCTCTTTCTTTTTTCGTCTCCCTGTGGAGGCTCCTTTCTTCTTCTTTTATAAGGGTTCCATAGGGTTTTTTCATATATACCAAAGAAAACATACCTCAGTGAAAAACGTCTTCATTTCTGGATTCTCGCTTAGTTCCTTTTCGATTTCACAATCCCAAATGGCATGCACAGTGTAGTTGGCTGCTCGCATGGCTGTATCTTCTGTGACAGTACACTCGTAGAGTTGTTGAACTGTGGCATTCTTGTTGTGTTGACTGATGGCATCTCGAGTCAAGAAACATCTTGGACAACCATGCCGGCTACACGAGCGAATTACGTAAACTTCATTCGTCTTCTCATTGTACCCGTCAACATGGTAACCTTTTCCATCGCCACAATCAGCATAGAATTCACTTTTGGAGCACAATTTATGTCGGAATTGCAGATTGGGGTCTTGCTTTTCGAGCCAGAGGAGATATTCGATCGCATATTGAGCTTTATTTTGGCTCTCTGCTGAATAACCATAATAAGAGATGTTTCCGATAATTCCATCCTTTATGTGTTCGTATCTCATTACAAACATCATGTATGAGGTAAGGGATGGTGCTTGAATAAACGGAATCCAACCGGCCATGTGTTCTTGACAGAATTCCATATACTTGACGACAGTTTCCACCAGAATTTGAACATTGTTTTTGCAATGTTCAAGAATTTCCTTGTCGAAATCAAAAGGTTGATCCTTGTTTTCTTCATACCATTTCTCCAGGAGGGCCTTTTCTTTTGGTTTCTTGAAACTAGGCTCGTAATATTGAATAGGAGGCAGGGTGGGCAGCACTTGTCCATAATTGTCTGACTGATTGAAAAGGTGTGGAAAGTATCCCTTTGACTCTGTCTTGAGACTGAAGGCGTCAGGCAGCTGGTCCAAACGCATAGGAATATACCGTACCGTATCTCGAAAGTGTAAAACATTCGTCTTTGACAGTGGAATGTCGGCTGCGATAAAGTTTGATCCAGACATTATGAAATGTGGTTTGCAGGCATCACTTTTTACAAGTTGTTCCAACACGAAGACGTGGTCATATCTGGAAAAAGACTAGTTTACATGTTGATGAAAGAATTAACCAACCTTCCGCCGTTATGGGCAATGACATAGGCATTTGTGAGTCTTGGATCAGTCTTCAGAATTTTGGCGAACCTCTCCAATACAGTACCCTTCTCCCCAGGTCGAAGATTGTATGTGAGTGTCTGCATCTCTCCGCAAGAGGAACAATGTCTCCCCATACACTCTTGGCAAATGTATTTGAAGCAGATGACATTCGGCACATGTTTTATTCCAAAAGATTTGATTCCTGGGAAGAAACGTGATTAGATACAAAATTGTGACATTAAAAATACCTTTGTATTCACTGGATGATACGACAACGCTTTCGATATCATAAATAACCATTGTCCAAGAACTCTGTTTATCCAACTGGCGTTTTAGGTTGGCTTTGGTTGGGACAGCATAACAGCATTTATGATTTCTCCGAGTCTTTTGCAAACAAATTTTGCAGTAGTAGTTTTCAAAGCAAGCGTGTTTCAGTGTACCATAGGATTCTCTTTCGTGGATTTTAAAACATTTCGGACATCTGAAGCAAGAATATTTACTCTATCATTTCTAATGAAACAACTTACTTTTCATAGACATCACAGTACGGCATAGTTTGCGAATTCTTCTTCTTCAAATGGCGCTCGAAACAAGACTTGCTGTGGAACGTGTTGTTGCACTTTTCACAGTGCATTTCTTCTTTTTCAGCTGGCTTGCAGTCCACATCTCCGCATCTTTTGCACACTTTTTTGCGTTTTCGCCCATGATGCTTCTTTACAAGTTTATTGCATTTGAAGCAGTAAAAGACGTTGACAATCGGTGTCGATGGTTTGAAGAACTCGAAATGCTTATTAGCATAAAACAGAGGAATGAGTCCGTCGGCCTCTTTGTTGAACTCGACAAAAATTGTTGGACATGGTGCACCAGGGGCCAAGTGCCACACCACAATTTTGTAATCTTTCAGATAATCGGCTAGTCGAGCCAAATGAGTTAGATCGTGTTCTCCGTCATTTTCTTCAACACCAGCTTCTTCCAAAAGTTCCAGAGCTCTTCTCAATTGTGCTGGTGGACGACTAGTTTTGGCACACTAAAAATTTCAAAATGTCTTACTATTTTGGTAAAAAAAGACTCACGTTGGCTCTTGTCAGGCTTATGTATTCTCTGTATGAACTATTATCATCTCGTTTTTCCTCACTGTTGTAGTCTGACCAAAGTCTTCCGAGAATCACAGCTTTTGGTAGGCAATAGCCTTCTCCAACAACATTTGGGGTGCGAAGACCGAACATCTTCTGTAAATTTCAATTGTTACACTGGATTTTTTGAAAAATGCATACCATAATGTGCTCTGGAATCTGTCCTCCTCTGCCCGATACTTTTTCCTTTTTGAAAATCCTCATTGAGATTGTCATGGGTTCATCGAGTCCAAGATCTGACCGAGAGTCTTTTGGTGTTTGGCATTGCTTCGAGATTAAATCGATCAAGGTGTATCCATCGGCCATCTTGTACGTTTCATGAAAAATCCAGAAACCATCATCCTCCAAAAAGCCTGGATGCCGAACATTGAACCAATATCGAGTGTTTTTCAAACTTCCTCCAGCCTTTTCGAGCATGTGCCGGATAAAAATATCGAAAATTTTACCAATGTTCCGGTCCAGTGTCGCTGTTTGGGGTAAAAATTGCAGGTTTTTGAGCACCAATCGACGGGGTTTCAAGACTAGAGTTAAAGCAGTTGTTCGAATAAGGTCTGATCCATCTTCGATTTCGGCAAATTGTTCGAAAAAATCCATTTCCTCTTGGGTCACGAATGACTTTCGAATCAAGTTGTCACTGTTTCCTACAAGAAAAATATATTTTAAAAATTGAATAAAAAATAGTTCTTCTTACCATCGGGGTTAAAGTCGTTGGCAGCAGTCATCTTGTAACAAGAAATAATGACAAGTATGGACAAAAGGGGTTTTTTCGTATCTCGGTGTTAAAGAGGTGTGAAGGTCAGCATGCTCATATTTCCTTGTTTAATGGTGAGAACACTGGATAATTAGTCCACTATTGGTTTTCCAGTCTCGTGGTAATTATTCTTCTGTACGTCATCGGGTCAACCGTCTCAGATTTCTGTTTCGAAACCATGACATGAATGAAGTATTAAAATTTAAAATCAAGAGAAATGATACGGACATTATGTCTCGTTTCACTCACATTCTTTTACCTTCCGATTCGTCACCACTCATCGTGGCAACTCTTTTTTTTTCCCTTTCGTTTTTTTTCCTGTTGTTGTTTTCTTCTTCTTTTTTCTCTTTACCATCATACACCCCTCAATGTCGCCTCCTTTTCGGAGGCTCCCCCTTCCCTCTATACACAAAGAAAGTGTCCCTACCATACACCCCTTGCGGGCACCTTTTCTTTTTCTCGTCTTCTTGCGGATGCTCCTTCTCAACACCATAATGACACCCCCTCTATGCCGCCTCCTCGGGGTGGACACTTTTCAACAGCATAAAAGGCGCATCTACCGTATACTCCTTTTTTTTACCGCATTCTGTCGGAGGTTTCTTTCTTCCCTCACAACCCTTTTAGCTGAAAACACATTAAAAAAAGTAAGATAAAAAACATTTTAGGCTCCGCCCACTTTGGCTCAATCTAATTTTTTTTCATTTTTTGTGAGTTGTGACCTGTCTGAGATGAAATATCATACCCATGAGGGAAGAAAAATGCATCCTATGGATTTTTAGTGATCCTGCTCCCGCAGTGTAGTCAGAGGCGTTAGACTTTTTTTTTTTCCGAAATTTGGATATAACTCTACCTATAACAGTACAACTGGATGCAGTGGTTGCTTTTTCAGCCTTTTTGGAGTCACCAGACAAAACACCTGGTGAGTTGTTTGTGTCTATTTTTCATGAAAAGAAACTTGTTTCACTTCAAAAAACTGTCAAACTGAATGATCAGGCCAAAGGTTCATTTTTTTCGGGTGATTAATTGCTTGGGAAAATTTATTTTCAGTGCGAAAACGACCACGTAACCGATCTGGAAAATCTTTGACGTGCAAAAAGACAGAGTTGCCAGTGACGAAGTTGAAAAAGGAAGAAGAGTGTACACAAACCAAGAGGGAAGAACCGATTGAATCTTTTTGCTAGGATTTGCAGCAAGTGCCAGGAAAACATTCTTCATGATGGCAAGACTTTAACAATTTCCCTGTCTTTGCATTGAGAAAGATTGTGTTTTCACTACTTTTACATGAACATTTTTATCAAGTTTTTACTGTTTTTGCTGGGGAAACATAAATATGCCTATCGGGTGACTGGAAAGGTGCATGTAGGGTTTACAAGGAAAAAACTGTGAAAAAACATGGCGAAACTGAGGAATACGAAGAAAATCAAAACTTTACCAAATCTGATGTTGAGAAAGACAAAACATGAAAAAGGCAATAATGATAAAGAAATATGGTTCCTATTCATGAAGTTACCGCACTGGGGTAATTAACGCGCGGAGCAGTAATTATCTCGCGGAGCATCTACCGTACAGAGCAATTATCTCGCGGAGCAGCAATTATCTCGCGGAGCAGCAATTATCTCACGGAGCAGCAATTATCAGTCGGAGCAATTAGTGATAATGATTATGAGCAATCTGATAACAATCTGAAACAATTCCAGCACAATTACAGCTATGGTATCATATTTCAGACTCCGCCCCCGTACTGGGTGAAAGTGTCCTTCTAACACTACTGGGAAAAAGTGTCCCGTTAATACTACTAGTGCTTCGTTTTCCAGAACGTATAATTACACTAGAGAAAAAGTACTACGGTAGATGAGATCTTTCTATACGAATGGAGTCGTAACAAAATGGGGTTTTTAATTGAACATTGGATTGAAATTGGCATACGGTAGTTCATTACACCCTACAGTTTCAGTTCAAATTGAACTCTCTTGGCATGAATCAGATTGAGATTCTCGGAAACTGCGTGGGAGCCGATTTGATCGATCTCTGCCCTGCACTCGCGATTTGCGCAGAAAACTTTCTGACCACATACATACAAACAGATAGATCTGTTTTCTCCGAATCCCATTCAAAACCAAAAAATCAGATCAGCATCACGATAAGAAAGGGGGAACCAACTTTTTAAAAGTTAAAGTTTCTGAGACAAGAAGCACATAAATAGGAAGATGAATAGAGACAAAGCTGAATAATGCAGTATACGAGGAGACTGAAGACTATCTGCATCAATTTTTTAAAAATAAGCCAAGGCCTAGCTAATTTTTAATTCGAAATTCAGAAAGTTTCTGTAGAAATGTTCCAATGATTTCATGCAAATGCTCATTGACTACGGTACTCATTGACACATTTTAAAATAAGAAAACCTTTTTATTTTTGGAGCATTTTTCTGAAATTCAGGTTTATAAGGATGCTGTAGTCATTTGTCAAGCCTACTATCAAAGCGTTTCTAAGCCTGATTTTGGAAAAGAAATCTCAAAATGGAGGAAAATGATATTCGAAAAAGTAGTCAAAGATTACTGTAGCCAATGAGTTATTTGCCATGATTCGTCGTTGAGCTTGACAAAAAATCGAGCTGACTAACTGTCCCAATATAAGAAGTTTGAGAAAGTTTTAGTTCTAAAAATGTTCAGACTCTGAACCATCAAATTTAGATCAAATCTACCCACGTTTCTCAAGCATTCTATTATCTTTGAAGAAAAAGGAAGATACTGTAAAAGAAGGGCACCCTGATGAGCTGAATATGAGCACATTCTTGAAATTCAAACGGATTGAAATTAGTATTGTTATCAAAAGTTGACTGGAAAAGTCAAAAAAATTTGTTTCAAATCTCTTCTCCAACAGATGTTATGATCCATTTCCATTTTGAGAACTCAGAAATACTTTCTCTCATTTTTCTACTCTCTTTTTTTAATTGGAACTTGTGTTTAGCCGAATTAGAATAGCTCAAAATTCATTTTTTTAAAGTTTCGATAGGAAATCATTCCAGAAAGGGGAAAGTCAACTTTTCCCGAGATTTTAAAAGACCAAAAAAGTCTCTATCTCTGGTTGTTGTTGAAAGTGTGCGAAATTGTACGGTTATGCGCGCGGATAGAGAGGATTCAGTCAGTCTCCTCGGAATCGAATCATCTCTCTCCTCCTGTTTTGAGAGCTTGGTAAATACTGCACCCGTCGGCGAGAAATAGTACAGATGAAGGTGGCGGCGGTAGAGACAAATCTGTGCAACATCCCAATCTTATACTCCTTCTTCTGCTCTCCATACTGTGTGGAGGCGGCACAGTGAGGCTTTCGTCCTTTCACTTTCATTCATAACTGAACAAAACTAACTGCATGTGAATGAAGGCGATTGTAAACGATTCGACAATTACTTGAAATTTTTATTGCCTATTTGAGGGGATGGGTGAACGATAAAACAATGAGAAGATGGGGATGGGCTAAGTTTTATTATGCTTTCCTTAAACTCTCTGAAAGTTACAGCAACTGCATTTTCAAACCGCCAAAGTGAATTTTTTGTCTAAGGGGAAAGGGATGAGGACTGTTAAAGCACGAAAATTCATGGAGCCGATATAGATTCAGTGAGGGGGGGGGGGGGGGGGGGGGGGGGAGAGAGAGAGAAGGTGGGATCATTGAATGTCGAGGGGGGAACAATCGTTCGGGTTTGGGAAGAAATTTGATAAAAAGGAATGGGGAGAAATGGGAACAGAGGAAACCACTTATTTTTGCAAATAAGAGCTTCCGCCGTTCGTAGAGTCTTTAGAAAGAAAGAAAAGTTAATAAAATATGAAATGAGGTAACAAAAAAGTGTGGGTTGGGAGAGAAAATCAAAACTGCGCTGATCCTCGAATAACAAAAAAAGAAAACAAAAGAAAAGTTGGTGCAAATTAGGGTAGAAAAGAAAAGTTTAGGAGCATAAAAAAGGGAAACAATGTCCTACCACGAATTATACGAAAATGGACCGGTAGAAAACGAAAAGGTGGCTAGTTCGCTATGGTTAAATTATCCTATAGCTCTTATAACATATAACAAAACAATTTTTTCGTGTAGAAAAATAACGAAAGTTGGGTGGTGGTAGTAGAGATACACCGACTGAATACAGCACGGGTTAGAACATATATTACGCATTCTAGAATATGCAAGAAATGAAACTATTTCGGTATAGGAAAAAGGATAATGAGAATATTGGAATGCAGTTAGAAAAGTAAGCGACCAAAGCTTTTTGTTTCGTGTTCATCAGAGTTGGAATATGAGGCGAAGGATCATCATGGTTCCAGCGGAAAGAAGACCTGAAAAAATAAGTTCATTTTCAATTGTTAGTTTTATGTAATCAAAATCCCTTCTAGTTGGAAACAAAAGCTCACCAGCGACAGGAAGAGTGACTATCCAGGAAAGCGAGATGTTACGGAAAACTCCCCAATGAACTTGATGCTTGGATTGGACTAATCCGACAGCCACAACTGATCCGACCTAAAAAAGGTGATGACTTCAACTAAAATATAATCAGCCCTACTTTGCACTGTGTTGATGAAATCGGAAGACCCCATTTGGATGCCACTAGAACAGTGACAGCAGCTCCAAACTCTACTGAGAATCCCGAAGCTGGTGTGATTTTGGTGAGATTTTCTCCAACAGTATAAATGACACGATGACCGAGAACCCAGAGACCAAGACACATTCCGGCGGATCCATAGAGAAGAATGTACCACGGTGTGGACATTTCTGTAGTGTTTGTTCCGTGGGACGCAGTCAAAACTAGCGAAACGAGAGGGGCGACGGCATTGCTGACATCGTTTCCTCCATGAGCGAATCCTCCGAAGCACGCAGTCATCACTTGCAGAAGAGAAAAGAGACGGGAAGCCTGTGGGTCTTCTGGTTTGCACGAACGGAAAAATGAAGCGAGAGAAGACGATGGTCGGATCGTATTCTTTGGGTTCGCGAAAGAAGAAGAAGAATCTCCATTAGAAGGACAAGTGCTCACGACAATTACTGGTTGTTCGAGAAGAGCATCCTCTGGAAAGAACATCTATATAGATGAAGGTGTTCCCAAACTTACTCTGTGCATCATCATTGCTCTTCATTTCGATGAATTTACCGTTTCCTTCTTCTAGTTCCGCTTCCTTCCGTTTCGAGTCATTCTTACCATGGTGATGCCCATGACGTTGCTTTCCAGTTATTTCAAGAAGCTCTTTGCCTGCAAATGATATCTTGAATTCTAGTATTTAGCTTAAAACTCAACCATCTGTGAAATAAAAAATAAAACTATGAAAATGCTAACTGAAATGATAAGGCAACTGAGTCACAGTGCCTTCTCGGCGATAGCTAACCTCAAACTCCCGTTCTTAAACATACTCAAGATGTGATCCTTGAGGTACGGAGCAAGGAAGAAAGCAAAGACGAGAGCGACGACAAGTCCGATACCACAGGAGATCATAAGGCATTGTGTGAGTGAAAGTCGGTCGAGATAAAGGACTGAGAAAGGTAAAATTAATAATTTTCTTTTGTTACTTTTTTAATTACATGACGGTCCGTTGTAGACAATGGCGAATACATTGAAAGAGAAGCATATGAAATACAAAACTGGGAGAACTCGAATTCCACTGTGGAGCGGTTCTTTCTGTAATGTACATTTTGATGTCATACGGTCAACGGTGCGACACCGCACCGATTGCAAGGAAGGGATCGTCTTCGAGGAACCGATTGCGAGGAAAAAGGGGTTTTTCTGAAACCGCGCGCCGAACGCTTTCTTGCAACTAATTGCAATTATGCAACGTGCGCGCGGTTTCAGCAAGTCGCTCCGCCCCTTTTTCCTCGCAATCCGTTCCTCGAAGACAACCCCTTCCTCGCAACCGGTGCTGTGTCAACGGTGCACTTACGCGTCTCAAAACAAGATGATCAAGAGAGCTGTAGATAACCACAGACATGAGACCTGATAGCAGTGGAGAAGCAACCCACGAGATGACTGAAAATCAGTGGTGTACGGTCTAAAAGCTCGAAGAAACTTACAAATGTTGTAAACTTTAGACCATTTGATGATGTCTCCTCCTCCTCCGACTAATGCGAATCCGATGGTGGCTCCGACAATAGAGTGAGTTGTAGACACGGGCAGCTTGAATCCAGTAGCCAGCAACATCCACACACCGCATCCTGTCAGGATTGCGATTTGTCCCAACATGATGAGATTGGCAAAACTGTTTTTAGCATCGAGACCGTCGAGAGCAGGAACAAATGTTTGATTGTATGATTTTTGGAAAAAATCAAGGTCAATCACTCCTTTCCGCATAGTGTCTGTCACTTGATGACCTGAAATTCACAATAATGTCTCGTCCGGAATCTGATCAAGAAGTGCCAATGAACAGCTAAAAGCATACCGAGAAGACAAGCTCCGAGTGTTTCGAAAATGCTAGCCAACACATAAGCCTGATGGAGAGTCAACACCTGGAAAGGATAATGTTCAATATGTTTTGCATATTTTTCTAAAAAGACACCGACCTTGCTTCCGACAGAAGTTCCGAACGAGTTGGCAGTATCATTGGCACCGATAGCAAACGCCAAGATGAATGCTATCACGGCTCCGATGGCAACAAAAACGACGGGAATCATCTTTGAATTTGTTCTGAAAAAAGAACAAGTATAGATGTTTACAGGCTTCATGTGAGCAGGTAGGATGAAAAGAAACAAAAAAGCTTGGTGTTTATCAGCGGCAAAATTCTACCGACAGCTGATGGTCTCTGATAACAGTCCAATTCTTGTGCCAGAAATAAACAATTGTTATCTAACTCATTCCCCACATATTTCCCTTCTTTCATGTGATCATTTTTGGCGTCACTTTATAAAAAAACTATGCTTTCCGGTGCTCTTCTTGACGTAAATTTTTGGATGTCTTTGTTTTATTGTAGGCACTATTTTTTGTGCATCATAAAGGGCAAGAAAATCAAACTATCTCTGTCTTAATATCATCAGCTAATATTTGAAGAGAAATGAAATCGAAACTCAAATATATGAGACTGAGGTAATCGAACTTTGATTCAACTGAAGAGGAGAAAGATCACACAAATGAGAGTTACGATAATGTCTCCCAACTCAGAAGAGCTATTTACATTTGAACACTAACCAGATGAGAACCGTAGTATCCGAAGGAAGTAGATATTCGACGTGAGTTGGGATGTAGAGTTGCGGTGGCTCAGCAGGGCCCTTCGCCTTTGGTTTAGGCGAAAACGGTAACAAAACGTGAGAAACCTCGCCGCACACTTCTCGATCCGAGATGATAATTACCCCTGCAACATGGAAAATGAAGGTTTTGTTTTATGATAGTGAAGAAAATAGCGAAAACTATTAAAAATACAAATATTCTCGACAGATGAAAATTCTGTCAATGAGGTGCAACGAGGAAATAGAAAAATAGGAGGAGCGATGCAAAGAGAGTTCAGAGAACTCAACAGAAACCATTATCTAAGTGTCTGTCGACGACAAAGCCTAGGACGTCCAATCTCGCCCACATTCGAAGATTTATGTGACTGTCTGTGATAAATGTTACCGCTCGAAAAAACGCACGCCAGGTGTGAGAAATGTTGAAGGCTGAATCGCCAGAAAAAGAATTTTAACAGGTTATTCTGTAGTAAGTGACGTAATGGCCATCCACTTCGTTCAAATTGCGACTCTGGGCTATAAATCTGAACATTTCGTTCTATGAACTACGCGATATATACTCTGATAGAAATTGAAAAAAGACGATAAAGATGATGAGATTCTTGATATGAAAAGTATATTGAAGGAACGTGAATAGAACCTCGATCTTGAGAAATTCTAGATACCTTTGTGCCGAAATGACATCAGATATTTACGGAGTCTATCCAAAAAATTTTGACTCGTGATTTTTCCTCTCAAAGATTTCATAAATAGGAGTGAGTGAGTCAACAGAAAACAAAATTTCAAAAGTTCAGAAATATTGCATCCACAACACATGTGGTTTTATTGTAAGGACACCGTCATCGCCTGGAAAAAGCGAGCAGAAAAAATGCCCATCAACCGCTTCCATCGGTGCGGATGCAACTTTTCGAAAAAAGTGTTCTTTGTTTGCTCGATGTGTTGCGGCCCAGGATTTATTAACAGTCACACACTGTAAAGGTTGGGCAGGGCACGGACGCGAAATGAAAAGAAAGAACAAATTTAACATCGCGATTTGTATTTAGAATTGGGTTGCAGAATCAACTCAAAAAATCGTTATAAGAGGGAGTGTTCTCAAAGAAAGCTCCTGTAGCCTGGGGTTACGGATTAACAAGACGGCTAGAGAAGATGTCTAGAGACTGAACTTATAATTTATTACTTTTTTTCGTAAAGTGTGAGCGAAGCTTGTAAGTTTCCATAAAAATAGACTTTCCCATCAATACAAAGGTGATATTGCATGGGTAAGAATGAAAAGATGAATCGGCCGTACTCTGACGGAGGGGTGAGGTGTAAACGGTGCTCATCGTCAAAATGTCAAAGACGAGGAGACGCAGGATCTTCGAGAGAAACGGATCTCTTTGACCTATTGATGAAGTTCACGAAAAGATGCACGGAGAAAAGTAGAGAAAGAGAAAGGAGCAATCAATTCGAAATGGAGGAAGAATGAAGGGATGCGAAGCATCTTCTCATTTTCATCCACTTTCTTTTTTCACTAAATCTTTTTTCAACTAAAAATTGAAAAGATTGGATGAGGGCCCAGACGAAGAAGCCGTCGAGATGAAAGCAGACATGTGGCTGATTCAAAAAAGGGGAGTGTGTGTGTTTATGGTTACTTTTGAAGGTCACACGTTCGTTGCAGACCTGCACTCTTTCGCAATCACCCAAGCCGCGCACAAAGAGCGTGTATTTTTGCGCTCATGACGTCATCAAGTCTGAGCTAAAAAGTTTTCTCTCTACTTTCGAAACGCATCCTGATAAAGAGGTTTAGAAAACATAGCGAAAATTCTATCTGCGTCTTTCTCGAGAGAAGATTCGGTTATTGGAAAGACCACAAATCAACGTATTCCTTGAGAGGCTTTTGAGCGAAAACAAGTCAACTGACATATGGAAAACAGTCTTTAAAAAATGTTTTTTTAGAATTAATAGAAAAATGACAGCATATTCAGACTGAACTCCTGGAGGAATGAAGTTCAGGAGTACCTCTGCGTATTCCTTTCCTGTTAAAGCGCATCAGGAAAGGATAGTCAGATTCAAATAAGACCAGAAGGAAAGCAATTCATGAACTGGAGTAGTCATGGTGTCTGGATTTTTAACTGGAGTTCGTGGTGAGACCCAAAATGATGCGATTCGACAAAAAAAACCAAAAGTGCAACGGAGGAAGTGTAGAAGAAATGATACGGTAATATTTCTAACCAGATGCACTTTCTTTGTTCTTGAGGTGTCGCATCGCGGGCAAAGGGGAAAGAATGGAGAGAGAAACAGGAATTCAACAGCGAAGAAAAAAGACCCTGCAGGCTCGATGGATACTCGTACTTTTATATATCGAAAACCAGAAAAAAAACATTGAATTTTCCAGCGTACCATTTGGTTTATTTTTAGACAGCTTTGAGCGTTTTGAAGCTGGGAAACTAACGGGAAGCGATGGAACATTTTGAAGAGAGAAGAAAACAGCCACCCTCGCACATAATAATTTTGTCACTTTATGATGGAGAAACCACAGCCGCTGGGAAACGAATTTTCGGCATTTCAATCTTTTCAGATCTCTTGAGAATTTATGAAGAAATAAATACTTTAAAATTATCTAGAACTTTTCTCTTAGTTTTTCCTCTGACTATCTGTACAAAATTACGTACATAACAAGATGATAGAAAATAGGTGATAAAGTAGGTTACGTGCGATCCGAGAAGAAAAAAGAAAGAAACGATGCAAAAAATGATACGTGAACAGCTGCTCGAACAGCGCAAGAGAGCAACCCTTGGCGGGCCAGAACTAGAATGATAGAGAAGCTTCTCGAAAAAAATAGAAAGAAAGATAACAGTCGACCGACTCAAAAGGCATTCTAGAGGTGGGAAAATGGAGGGAAAATTAAAAATATCCATATCTACTGACTGGAATTCGAATTGGTTGTGGACAGAGCTCATTGAGGTGGTCTTTCCCAACATTGGGGACCGCAGACTGGGGGCCAGATGAGAGACAACGTGAAAAATGGAGGGAGCTTGTTGGCATGAAGCCAAGTGCGATGAAAAAGAGAAGGGAACGAGAGGAAGAGATGGGGCGCAGCAAGGGGTGATGAAAACGCTGAGAGACGCGCGGCGAAGAAGAAGCAAGGCTCAACAAAGATTCAATGCGAAGTCGACAAAAAGGAATCATCTATTCGGAATGGGATCGGAAAAGAAACACATGGGACACAAGCGAACTTAATCTTTTTTGGAAAAAGCTCATCTTCACATCATGCGCCACAAGCGATGCTTCAAAGCAATTATTAACTCTGTGGAAACAAAGATGAGGAAAATAGGGAGAAAAGTTGAAGTAAACTGAGAAAAATAACGAGAAAATAAATAGGTTCGACTTTTGAATAATTTTTTCAAAAACGGGAAGTCCGCATTTTTTCGCAGCTTACTGTAGCCGCATGCATTGAACTTCACGACAAATGATGAATTTTCCCAGAATTGTTTTTTGAAAAATATTCAATAAAAGGAAGCATTTAGAGGAGGTTGAGCTGAAACTTCACTAATTCTGCATCCAAAAAAACTGTTGCATGCAAAATTTGCATCAAACAGGCGTCACAAATTTGCGTCTGCGCAAGTTTGGCTGCCATCGCTGCGAGACCATCTCTACTACCGTAGCAAATCTTGAAAGACGCATATTGGATTTTTAAAAATTTCTGTTTCAGAAGTGGTTTCGCGAGAAACATCAGCAAAAAAAACTCAAAATTCGCGTTTTTGACACCTGTTTCCAGCAACTTTTGCGTGCAAAATCTATTTTGGACGCGACATAATAAACAAGAAGGGTCATCATGCTGTTTTGAATCTAATAGTTCCGATGCTTGCGAAAGTAAATGATGCAAAATACACATCTAACGTTGCAGATCCTGAAAAGTTAATCTTAACGCATTGTATTTTTTATAATGCATTTTCTTGTAGTTAATCTTTTCAAAGTTTTCGAGTCATTAGTAGCAGTCGTTCAGAACTCTTCACGTTACTTGTATTTTCTTTTTTATATTTTTCATTGATTCTTTCAAATTCTAGGACAACGGCGAACGCCTCAGCATGTCGCTTCTCAACTGCTACGGTCTTCCTGAGGTACTTCAACGTGGGGATGCAACCAACAAACAAAGGTAGTTCTGGCTTCTTCCGGTTCTATGATTATTCATATCCGACTCATTTTGTATTCTGAATTTCCGTTTATGCCCACTAAGCAAACATCCATTAATTATTTCTGAACACTGAAAGACCTTTCCTTTTTGTCTTGGTAATTCCAAAAATTTTTTGTTCATTTCGGAACCCCAGCAATTTCAATCGACCATCATGCTGTCAGTCAAAAACGTCACTACTCGTAAAAATAGTGTCAACTGATCACAATTCGACGTTTCTCAGTTTGAAATTTGGAAACATTTCAAAAGTTGCGATGACTCTTTCGCAGAACAATCCGATTTTCATTCAGCTCCTCAAAAGCACTAAACCCAGATTCAAAAAAAATTTTACCATCACCAACCCATTTTTTTGAAGTGAAAGTTGAATGCGTCGTACAGTGATGGGATAATTAGATGCACATAAAATGAGTAGTCGCCTTTGTTCAATGTCCCCTCAAATGAATGTGAATGAGTGTACTTTAGAGTTACGATTCCAATAAAAAGTACTGTAGCTCTCTTTTTGCAAGCCTCCGGTTCGGAAATTTATGATGTCACATAAAAGTATACTGTAGCGCATGTTGCAGCTAACATATTTTGCAAAGTTTTGCAAACGATGAATCATGCCGAGTGTAAAGTTCAAATAGATTTAATGTTTGAATATGATCTATCTGGAGGGGGTTGTTTTGGCATTGATACAGAATGAATAACTTTTGTATCTTTCTGAGACTGATTTCCATATTAATTTCGTATTTCTGAATGTGTAGTCAAAGAGCAATTGTCATTTTCACTGCCAAAGCAGATTTCGGACACATTTCAACTGAATTGAAATATTTTTTCTGAAATTTCGAAAAATTGTCGGCTCTATTCGACTTTGATGGCCCCAAGCAAAAGTTGCATTGCCCGAAAGTTTTATGCCCCCAAAAAATTAAATGTGGGCCGAAAAAATTGTTTTAGCCCCAAGAAAGTTTTTATGGGCCGAAGCATTTTTAATGCAGAAATTTAGAAAGTTTTTAGTCGCGAAATCGGTATCTGTAATTTCTGAAACGTTTTAAAACTAGGAAATGAAGAATAAATGCTGTATTGTAATAATTTAACCTACCCTTGGAGCCATAAAACAATTATGACCTATCCTTGGAGCCACATTTAATTTTTTGAGGCCATGAAACTTTTGCTTGGGGCCATCAAAATCGAATAGAGCCAAATTGTCTTGCTTTCCCGAACGATTCATTCACACCTCGTTAATTTGGCACCATTCTGTATCTTTCTCATGCTTGCTCATTATCAAATTCCCATTGCCACACACACATTCATGTCCTTCTCCTCTCTCCCTTCATCTCCGTCTCTTCATCCTCCGTACTCCATGACTCCTTCCATCCATTTCAACTGCTACCTATTTCGTACTGCGTCTCCTCTATCCCTTCACTCTCTAGGTGTCGCTTCGTCCCCAAACGCATGATGTTCATTGTGTATGTCTCTTCTCCCTCTGTTTCCTCGGGGGCCAACTGCGTGAGAGAGTGCCGCGCCACTGCCGATCCATCATCAAAATTCGCTAATTTTCCACCAACCACCACCTAAATATTTTCCCATTCTCTCTGATCCGATCTGGAAATCCAGGTAAAATCTCCGAAAAATCTCATAAATCCGTCAACATAGCGGGCAAGCATCTCTTCTAAATATTGTGAAAGCATTCAAAAAATAACAGCAGAAATGTTCTGCGCCGATTTCATCACACAAATTCGGGAATCCTATATCCTTTCGCAAATTTGTTTCGATTTTCATCCATGATGCTGTTATTGTTTTTCCGCAGAAAAAAGTGAGCCCGAGAACGCACTAGTCTATTCGGCTTCTTCACCACTAACGCTTTTACGACTCATTAAAGTATTTCACCTTTCATTTTCTCTCTCTCTATTGCAGATCGGAAATTCTGCCGTCCACTCCACGAAGAACTTCACCGCCTTCGGGCGCCTTTGTTACTGCCAGTGGCGACGACAAGAGAAGAGATTCGCAGCCACCGTTGTTCGCAGTCATGGCCAGCTTTCTCGACTTTCTTCAAGTCAACAAGCACAAGGTTAGATTTTTAGTTTTCAAAAAAATTTTCGAAAATTATTATTTTCAGACATTCCGACCAAAGAAGAAATTCCCACAAGGAACACTCCGCTACAGTCTTCACAAGCAAGCAGAAGCCACGTTGCATTCTGGAGTAGATCTTCGTCATGCTGTGAAATTGCCTCCGAATGAGAACTTTGATGATTGGCTCGCCGTGCACAGTGAGTTGATTTTCTTTCAAAAAACTGATAAATTAGATTTGATTTTCAGCTGTGGACTTTTTCAATCGTATCAATTTGATGTATGGTACGATTTCGGATGTCTGCACTCGTGATTCATGTCCGACAATGTGTGGAGGTTCTCGATATGAATATTTGTGGCAGGATGGATTGGAATACAAAAAACCAACGAGACTGCCAGCTCCTCAGTATATGCAGGTTTGTTTTTCTCTTTTTTGAAACCGGATACTGCTGTTTGCACCCTTCCTTATGGTTTTGTAAGCGGATACATTATGGTTATTTCAGCTGCTAATGGATTGGATTGAAGTCCGCATCAATGATGAGAGCATCTTTCCGTCAAATACGAGTGGGTCTAGAAATCTCAGAATATTCTTGATTATAATCAATTCCAGATGTGTCGTTCCCGAAAGACTTCCGTCAGATTTGTAAAAAAATTCTGACTCGCTTGTTCCGCGTCTTCGTTCACGTCTACATTCATCATTTCGATCGAATTCGTGAATTGGGTGCAGAGCCACACGCGAATACTCTTTACAAACACTTTTATTTCTTTGTCACCGAATATGGAATGGTCTCCGCAAAAGAATTGGAAGCATTAAAGGATATGACCGAACGCCTTCTGGAACCGTCCAATCGTCGTGGTCCAATTCCATCTGCGAATGCTTTCAGAGCATAATTTTCACCTTCATACTCTCGTTTCATCTGTTCAATCCCTGTCATTCTCGGTTGTGAACCAACACATCTGTCTCATGTATTCTAGGTACAACTCTCTCTCTCTCTCTCTTGTCCTTTTTCTCACGTCTTCTATTTCTATATAGTTCAATTTTGTATGTAAATCGTAATCAAGCCAAATCTCTGTCTCTACTTGCCTTTCATGATTTTCTTTGTATTTGCTTTTTTCCAACAACATTATAATTGTTTCATCAATAAATCATCAGTTGTTGAAAAAAACTACTCGTTAGAACGCTCTGGAACCAGAATATGATAAATTCGAGGAGCAAGGTCCACTTCTGATCGTAGGAACCATTTTGCTACGAGACGAGAAAGAGCCAAATGAAGTGGGCGTGGCATTTCACGAATACAATTGAGAATGAACCAGAATGAAGGCGACCAATCCTAAAAATTCAGAAATTGTATTTTCTAGTAATCAAAATAATACCTTCTCATCTGAATCCAAATTTTGTAACACGGCAAAAATTTCTTCTTTATGGGTTAGTTGGTGGAAAGTGGAATGGAAGAAGAGATCAACAAGACGAAGAATGTCTCGAAAATCTTCGTTCTGAAATAGAAAATATAATTTAAAATAGGTGAACCTTATTACCTCAAGTTGTCGATTGATTGTTGAAATCGAGAGTCCTTTTTTGACTTGATCCAAATACCAAAAATGAGTTTTTTCGTGTCCTTCATCATTAAGTTGAGCATCCAAAAGTTGCTCATCGAAAGATTTATTTCCAGGTAATGGATTCTCACATTTGATCTTCAATCGATAGTTGTCTTCGATTTCGAAATTAACAGAAGAATACATCTTCTGGAGAGTTATTCGCATTGCAGTGTAGATGATCTTTGGCACTTTTCCATACAATCTAGATTCAGGTTTACTAATGAATTTTTGGTTGTAAGCAACGTAGTCAGAAATCAGAGCCAACTTTTGTTTTGGAATAATCATTCCTCCATTGTTCCTGATTAATAACTGAAATGAAGTCATATTGAAACCTTAAACTATCCCTAGATTTTACCCTAAACTTGTGCAGCGTCTCCACTTGTTCCTTGCTCTGAACCGCTTTTGCTCTCCGACTTCTTACAGTATCCACAGCTTGACTCGGTGACATTCCCAATGCATACATCATCCATGCAGCTATCACCATTCCGGTTCTACCGTGTCCCGCATGACAATGAACTGCTATTTTTCCGTTTGCCAAAGCGAAGTCAACAACTTTTACAATATCGAGGAGACGATTCGAGGAACATGCTTGGAAGTCGGGAAGGGGAAAATTGTAATGGTATACTGTAAAAAGCAGAATTGGGATTGGAGAAACAGCTTTCTATGAAATATGAGTTCCAATTCATGGTTAGTAACCAGGGCAGGCAACGAATTTCGGCAATTCATTCAAATCTAAATAACGTTTTCCAGGGGAATTGGGAAAAAGTACGGTCAATAAGAAAGATGTTTCTTATTAAAAAAGCTATCGATTAGTTAAAAAACCATTAATTTCATGAAAAGTTAACAAAGTTATGCCTTGTGTTCCCGAAACGTTGCCAATTTTGGCGATTTCGGCGATTTTTTCGGCGATGTTTTTTAAATAGAGGACGCAACTTTGTTAATCTTTGATGAAAATTGACGATTTTTAAATCAATCGATAGCTTTTTTAATAAGCAACATGTTTTCTGTTGATAATATCTTTACCTGATACCTCTGAAAAAAGTTATTCACACTAGAATAAGTTGCCAAAGTTTGTTGCCGTGTTAGTAACATTTAAATTCGAATGATTCCCCATTCAGAAGCCAAACAGAACTCACTTCCATTCTTCATCAAGTTTTCGGGATCATAACTAAATCCACTCGCCAGATTGCCATTTCCACAAAATGAATGCTCTCCGCTCTCTTGGAGATTTATCACCGATTGTATTCGATATCTATAGAAATGGCACATGATGCATCTCTCCCCTCAAAACAACTTACGTCTTGAATTTTTCAACGATATCGAATTTATCAAAATGCTCTTCTTGAAGACGTGCCATCGCAAGAATGTCCGGAGTGATCCATGTGGAATACAAGCCATCGATAGCTTGAGTTTCAGACTGTCCGGGGGTGACAACACAGAATCTGCATCGAGGTCCGCTACAGTATAACCGACATTTTTGATCACCGGGAGTTATACTGAGGATACCAGTACGAATAGAGGAATATGTGGCAGATGCTGGAAAAGGAGAAAGGAAGGTTTTCAAGTTTTTAGAAGTCACAAACCTTTTTCATCGGCATCCAATTGATAGTCGTTATTCTCGCTGGAAAACCATAATTTCGGCATTCCAAAGGGACTCTTTTTTTCTTATTTCTCAGCTTCTGATCAAATCAAAAAGAGACTCCTTTTTCTTCTTCTTCATCTCAGAAAAACACTTCATGTGAAAATAGGGCGGAGGAAGAAGAAGAATATGTTAGTGTGTACATGAGCATGTCAGGCCAAAAAAGGAGAGTGAGAGAAAGTATCTATGGCAACGCTTCAAGAAAAATGAAGCAGAAGAAGAAGAAAACTGAATCGGAAATTCGAGAAAAAAAGAAGAAGGAGACACACGTTTTTCGTCGCCAACGACTTCCGGTGAACATCCATTTTGCCTTTGCTTCTATAGGTTTTTCTTTATATGAATGTTTTTTCTTTGGGCTCGTCAGAAATGCTACCGAGAAAAAGGTAGAGTTGTGTCTAAATTTAGCTCAACATCATGCAAGATTCATGGGTCAGAATCAATTATTATCTGCGTCACCAGTGATGACCTAAAAACATTGAAGTTGGCAACAAGGAATACAATATGGAGGAAGCTAAGGGTTCCTAGTTTCCTGGAAATCACTTCCGGTCGATTTTCTTCCTCATCCTCATGAACATTGTTTAGATTTGCATCTTTCGACTCTGGCTGGGCAAAATGGGTCTCATAATTTTTCCAAAACAGTGATTGCCAAATTCAAAAACGTTATCTTTGAAGGTTCGAAAAAGTGGTTTCCAGATATCCGATCGTTCCGAAATTTTGTTGATGCATTAATCACCTCTTGAACTCCATGTTCGTAGTTTACAACTTTTTCATAGTATTGAAATCCATAATGGAAACGTCTTCATGACAGTACTCTTCGAAAGGAACTGGCATTTTGTTGAACACCGACGTTGAACGTCTGAAAATGTGATTTCTAGACATCCAATGTTTCCGATATTACGTGGATCAACTTTAGAACTCTCGGATTATATTCTGCCCTCCAAAAAAATAAGCAACTTGGAAAATTATAAATCCAAGGATACAAAAGCGATTTATATCAAACCACAGTATAGTCAATCACTACAAACTGTCAAAAATGATTAATTTATTACCTGTCACATCTAGTTTTCGTCTTCTATCTCTTTTGATAGCTGATTTTGAAAATGTTTTATTTTCGAATAACAGCATTGATAAATTTTAAAATCGAGACAATACTTTATTATTCAAACAAGGAATATTATCATATCGAAGTGCAAAATCTATTCTCTAACTTTTTGTACCATTGCTTCTGTTTCCGAAAGTTCTTTAACATCATTCAATGGAATGTCCTGGTCAACATGAACATCGTCTAAATTGACACCTTTGGATTCTTGCTGCAAAAATACAGTAACTTCTGCTGCAAAAGTACATTAACCAATTAAAAACCACTCACCAAAAAGAAGTAAGAAACCATTAGATTTGAGAGCCCCAAAACCATTACAGTCGTATTCACCGAGTATGGCCACCACAAGTTTGCGTTCGTTAGCATCGGAGCCAAGATCATTCCGATTCTAGCTGATAATGAGCACGATCCGGTAGCGCTGGCTCTCGATGGAGTCTCAACCAATTCAACAGCACAAAGGTAACAAGCATCCCACGTGTACTCTATGAATGCGGTTCCGATAAGATATGTAACCAAAACTGCGACACCCTGAAACATAAAAATGTTTTAAAATTACCAGTTCAGGTGGAGTTACATGATAATCTGCAGCGGTATAAAATGTCATGACAATAACACAAATCAGTGTTCCAATCAGTGATCCTTGATGTAATGTTCTTCTTTTGAAGTTTTGAAAGTTAGTATCCACGAATAGAAGTAAAAGTTTTGAGAAAACCAGAAGGATTCCGAAGAGCAGCTGATTCAGATACAAGTCTCCTGCCAATGTTCCAGAATTCAAATCGATTGCACCACCACAAATTGCTACGATAAACCACATAGACCATAATACAGACAACTTTTTGAACATTCCTTTAGTTTTCAATGTCTCAATCAATCCTTTCGGTCGGAGAACTTTATGCTCTACTGGAACATAAGGGATACCTGCTACTCGAGCAATGTGCATTTCACTTCGAATCATTCTCGATTTGAATCCCTGACTGTGAAGCCAGACCGGTGATTCGGGAATAACGAAAATGACCAATAGGAGAGCAGGTATTAATGACAATGCCGTGGTGTAGGATGCAAGTCTCCATTCTCTAGAGAAATAGCAAACGACAGTCAGGGCGATTCTGGTCCATCCCCAATTGAATAGTCCACGCACAACCATTCTCTGTTGGGGAAGTATCACTTCCATGATCCATGCGCAAAGAACAACAAGCATTCCACCAATTGAGAGGCCAACAAAGAATCTAAAGTACAAGTTTTCGAATCATAAGAGGGACTTCAAGATTACCTTAGAACCAAAAGAAGTTTTACTGTAGGTGCCAACCCACTAGCGAATGTGGAAATAATCCCATTGGAAACTACCAGTATTCCTATCGGTTTCCTGCCAAATCTGTCCGATAATGATCCAAATAGCAGTGTTCCAATCAAAAGTCCACCAAATTGCATTTGAGAAAAGAAAGATTGATACCACCTTGAAGATCCACAGACCCAGTCAAATCTATATAATTTTGAACTGTCAATTATTCGAGAAATAACAAAACCTCACTCCATAGCAGCTGAATTAAACGGTGGATCAACAAAAGTTATATTCTCTTTACAAGAAGTATACACTTTGCAATCTCTTGTTGGTTCTGAATTTCCACATCTCCACTTTGGTACATTATTGGAATAGATTCCGAATATGTTCTGCCCAGCGAAATAATTAGCAAATTGCCAAGTTATGAAAGCAAGAATATGAAAACGATTTATATCATACCACATAATCGATAAATGAAAATAAAGTTCAATCTTCAAAAAAGGTACCGACCTATCAACTGTCACTTTTCATTCTTGTCTTCTCTTCAAATTGATCTATGATAAACGAAGTCTTCCTATAAGGTTCAAAGGACCAAGGTTTTGTCATCATCTGTACAATTAGATTTTTAAAGTTTCTTCAAGGCTAGTATGCATAAAATCAAAACTATTTATTTGAGCAAAAGGACTAGAATTCGGGTTTATCTACAAATCAGAATGAGACTTATGCATTGGCATGTAATCAATTTTCTGCAATTCCTCCAAGTGAGCCGCTTGCTTCGTCAGCTCAGGATAATCGGTAAGAATTGGAATGTGAAGCGTCTTGAGCATCCAATGCATTTCAGCCATATCGTTCACTGTCCACACAGCCACACGCATTCCCCGTCTTTTCTGATCCAATATGAGAGCTCTGAAATTTCAGTATTTAGCATACAAAACATAATACATTCAACTCACTGTGAAATATCCAAATTATTTGTAAGAAGAAGATCGGCTCCAAGGTACCACGGAGTAACTCTCTTCAACAACCAGACATGAGCGACGTCGATAATTTCAAAAAGCATTTGCTTGAACCCGGAGTATCTCGGACGAATATTTTCAATATCATGATAGGACCAGAACTTGAGACGCCATGTCAATCCTGTGAGAATTTTCTGATCGCCTCTCTTGATACGATATACGACCCATGGAAAGAAACTACAAACGATAGCCTTGTCGTAGAGATTGTATTTTGAAAATAGATTCGCTATTTGATCAACGAGCTCATTATCCGAATCCTTAACATCGAACAACATCCGAGTATTGTTCTCAACTGCCCATCTAACGACATCTTCCATGTCAGGTACGCGTTCACGGGCAACTGCTGCGAGACGGCTTTGATCACTGCAATAAAAGAAAGGCATACAATTTTGAATCGTTCCAAAATAAAACTAACCCTGGAGCAGTTCTAATGAATGTTGCAGCGATGTTGCAACGATCGAGTTCAGATCGAGTTTTATTTCTAATCGGACCGGTCATATCCGTAGTTCTATCCAAGTCATCGTCATGCATCAACACAGCTTTTCCATCTTTTGTCAGCGCAACATCGAATTCAATCAGATCTGCTCCGTCAGCCTTCGCTTGGGCAAATCCGGCCATACTATTCTCCGGGAAACTTTTCGGCGCTCCACGATGTCCACCGATTTTGAATCCAGAGAAGAAGGTTTCGACCTAAGAATGTCGAACTTCTTATAGAATTCGTATTTTATTGAAAACTTACATCTGTCGTTGAGCATTTCTCGTTTTTAGTCGTATATGCGAAAACAAAAAGGGAAAGTGGAATAAGAAGTAGTCCTGGTGGATAGATGATGTAAATTGCGGCGATTACGGCTATCGAAACTCCGAGAATTTTCGGCGCCGATTCTTCCAAACTGAATCCGGCCATCCTTTTGAAGGAATTCGGACAATTACCTGTAAAATTGTTAACTAAATATTAAAGAAAAATGGAAGGAAAAAAAAGCTTCGATAAACGAAAAACTGCTGAATCCAATTGAAAACGGCATAGTGTCATAAAAATTTAGACAAAAATGGAACTAAATAAATGATAAATGTGTTAACCTGCATTTTCTTATCATTTTTCGCCATAAAAATGTACGCGATAAGGTTAAAAATGGCGGAATAAGGAAAAATGAGAAACGAAATGAGAAGAGTTAGAGACGAGAGAACGGGCAGGCGGAGAGACGCAGACATTGAGAGACAAGGGTTAGAGAACGAACACAGGACCAGGGCAACATTGAAGAATATAGCTATTGTCCTGTATTTGGGACTATGTTTAGATTCAGATAAGTAGAATTGGGCTTCCACTAAGCAATGTAAACATGAAACACTTCAGTGATTGAGCCAAAATTTCCTACCCAAGTGGTGGGGAATTTTCAAAGTTTTGACTCAATTTTTTTTCAAAAAAGTATAGGATGTTGTTAAACATTAAATTCTGAGTTCAAAACAAGAAACTAGACAATCTGTAAGTGATTTTGAACGGAGATATGAGCCCTCAAAGTAACTCAATTTTAGTCTTGACTGCAACTTTGAGGGCTCATATCTCGAGTTACGTGAACATTTCGCTATAGATTATTGCAGATTTGAGCTTTTTAGGGTCAATTTTGTCTAGGACGAAAGTTTTAGAAAAAGTTCAAATCGAGACTTCGCGTAACTCACTTGTGAGTAGAAGTCCATTTTATTTGAGTACTGTAATTTGAAAGTAAATAGTCTGAAACCCAAAACAGAACTGGATTAACATGACCAGAATATCAGGATTGATCAAATTCAAGTTTTTTATTCAGTTTTTTTTCAGATCCCTCCTTCTAAGACTCGGACGACTCAGAAAGAAACTTGAATACTGAAATTGGTATTCAGTTCAACAAAGAGTAAATGCGTTTTTCTCGGGCTGAAAATCGGATGAAAGTGGGCTGGAAGAACGGATAAGAGACAAATGGTTCGACTCGTTTATTCACATATATCTTTATTTGGTCTGTTCAATTTAGAATTTGTCTTTTGGGAATATGAGAGGACAACACCTCTTCCCTCTTTTTTGCTATCTTTCTTGTTCCGACCACCATCATTTTTCTTCTTTTTCTTCTCCTAGTGTCTTCATATCCAAAACACGAAGCTATCTGAGGACCGTCAAAAGCGTCCAGTTACGTGCAGAGTACTCGTCTCGACCTCATCATTATACAACTAATTTATATAAGAGAAACCTTTGCCCCAGTTTCATCAACACTCCTTATTACTCATTCATTTAGACCTCAATTTCAGTTTTTTAACTCTCTTCTCACCTCACATTGACTCGATATCTTCTGGTCCTCATTCTTCAAATGATGAATTGATTTTCGGAATGAACAGTTGTTAACGGAGAGAAAAATCAAGGTGATAAGTGGAAATGTTATCACTTGTTTATTTGAAATCTCAGGATTGAACTTTTTGTTTAGCAAAACATTCGAAAAGTCCGGAAGTTTTTAATCACTATATTCTTGTTTATCTGAATATATCTACTTTGACTCTTACTCTCTGTCTTCCAGAAACATTGATAATTATCAAATGAATTATGTGTAATCTCATAAATAATAAATCAACTCACATGCCAAACCACCCTGCTCATCCATGTCTGGAAGTAAAATTTTTCGGGAAATTTTATGTTTCAAGTTTCGAATTTCTCTCATTTTCGGATCTCTGAATCGAATGGTCTTCCCCAGAAAAGGGCTCAACTGATCGTTGATTATTCTTTTTCAAGAAGTTTCAAAACGTTTTATTAAACTTTTTTTCATTTCGTGGTCCCTGACCGTTCACTGATCATCTATTCCGAAGAACATCAAAATACTTTCACTACATTCAAAATAAAAATGTTTAAAAATGATGTTCTGAACTCCATGCAACAACCCACTTGTATTTTTTCTCAAGAATGCGTGCATTTTTCCAAAAAAGAAACTTTTCTCCATATTTACCCACCCGAAAACGTCTAATAAAGCCAGTTGCCCGCTGGCCCATTCCATCGTATAAATACTTCAGTCTCTGACCCGTAAAAAAGGAAGTATTTGTATGACACCCACAACTGAATAGAATACAATTCTTTTATTCTGTAATTACTTCCAGATTGATCGAATTATCTTTTAATGAGAGTGTAAAATGTGTCCGTTTTCCAGAAATATCTATGAATGAGTAAGACTTCGAGTATAGTAATTTTGAAAAATATTCTTTGTGAGCGTTTGATTTCATCTCACAGACCAGACTAATTATCCCATAGTGTAGAATAGCTCTATAAATACATCTATATGCTAATTATGTGACGCTGAAACTCTAGTTCCACTATTCCCTTCTCTGTAACAAAGTGCTGATCTTTTAATTCAACAAATGCTCATTTTCAGATAACTTTCTTCAAAAAGTTTCACCTCTCACGTCATTCTAATGAATTTGCATCTTTATGACTGACACCCTTTCCTCGGAAAATCTTTCATTTTTCTAAGAACATCTTTGAGACATATCGGTCGAAAAAAAGGGAAAATCAAATTGAGCTCTGACTTCTTTTTTCCTTTTTTTCCCGTTCTTTCTCTCTCCGAAAATAGGTTCTGGTGATCATCGCAGTGATTGAAATATATTCCGCTTGCACTATTTCTACTCACGAAAACAATACTTTTTTGGCATGTGATCATTCTATTCAAAGTTGCTTCATTTTTCAGGGAGAAACACCAGAAAGTCCCACTTTTTATTAGATGATCTCCGGTGTAATACTGATCCGATTTAACGGAGAAACAGCTTGCAGACTACTGTAGTTCTTAGTCGTGTTTCGATAATTGAATTCGACGAGATCTGAACTTTAATTGAGCCTAATTAAAGTGTCAAAGATTGTTTGGTGGTCATTCTATTCCTGATTGGATTCTAACATCGCATTCTGATTCAAAATTTCTAAACGTAGGCGTTTGTTTGTACCAGATTTACTATTTTAGAAGTTCATAAATCGTACTGGAAATCAACTGGAAAGTTCATTCATCTTCAAACAACTACACCTAAGATCAAAAATTAGCGAAAATCTCAAAATGTTTCGATTTTTATAACACCTGTTTGTGCTCACTCGAGTAGAAATATGAGTAAATTCAATTTTTCGGACAAGAATCAAAATTTTCTCTTTTTGGACCCTGTAGTTTGTTTCATTCCCTGACTCTCAAAAAAGTAATTTTCCAGCACGGAAAACTAAATGAGATTATTAAAATATTAGATTTCAGGTGTTTTATAAAATCATTTAAACACTCGACTTTCCAAGAATTCAAGAAATTTCTGATTAGTGCTGAATATAAAAAACAAAATTCTGAAATGACGAAAACTAGAATGTGCTTTACTCTCGGCCGTTCGAATCTTTTCTCGTACTTCCTTATTCGTGTTTCAAGTGTCATCTCTCTTTTTTCTCTCAACTTTTTCTCAATTCCGATTTAAAGTTGAGATTCCCATATCAGTTCCACCGAGACAACCTTTTTCTCCCAACGTCATCTTCATTTTCAGAACCCTCCTACATAAATTTTGTCTTCCTCGTTCCCAAATATCTCTTCCATTTGCAACATACACTGATGAGTGACCCTTCTGCTATTCTGAATTATTAATTTGACCAACCTGAATATTGCAAACTCTTCTCTCTGGAATTGCTCTTCTCCAGACTTTGCCAGTGTCGATAAAATTCCACGTGATCACTGGGGGTTCATCCAGGTGAAATTTTCTGAAGTTTGTGCTCCTGATTTTTCAATGAAATGCCAGGAGTTTTACGTTTTCGATATCTGATTTCTTGAGGTTTGCGTATTTGTTGTAGGTCATTTTTCATTCTGATCTAACATAAAAAATCTGAATCCAGACCCTCTACCATCTCGAATAAGATCGCTCGGATCATCTCCACCAAAGATTAATACATACCATCATCTAAGAAAATTAGTTGCTAATGATCTTCATCCCAATAAGGTTTCTTTTCCAGTTTATTTGCAGTTGCTCCTTGAGCACCATGATGTTTCACACCATTTGATAAATATGCTCTTTTCTATCCACGTCATCATCATCAACATCTTCTACTTCATATTTTTCTACCAATATTCTTTCCCAAACAGAAAGTAAATACATTCAAAACATCGGAGATCCAAAGGGTAACAACTCCTCCTCAAGCCTGTTGTTTTCAGTCTCTATTCACCCTCAATCATCTCTGAAATCTTAGTTACAAATGCATTCGATTCTTATTGTTTATTACCGAGAACTTTGTCCCATTTCTTCAGTTCAATGACTTTCAGACTGAAACTTGTAAAAGTGTGGGAAGAAAATGAGTGGGTTGTGATTTTGAGATTAGTCAGAAAACACTTCAAGAATCTAAATTCGAGTAGAATTTTTTTTTGTTTTCGGTGAGTGAAGACCCGGCACTGTATCCATTCATGTTGTACTTCTTATTCTTGTGCAAATGATGGTACAGTTGAAAAGTTTTCAAAGTACAGTAGTCCCTATCGTTGTCGCAATACTTTGCATGAACCCAATTGTCCTTCAGAACCATAATATTTTGAGCTACTAGGATCTGTTCTCATTTCTCGGTTTTTCTCTCTTCTAAAAAAATATTGCCTCAGGTGCATCCGTTATATTTTTCATCTCAAATTACTTTCTGAAAACCCTTCTTCTCTCATCTGGTCTTTCATCGTACTCATTAAAATTAGTTTTGGAGATGGTGTTCCTTACAAATACACTCGTACTTTACATGGGCTCCCCTAACTTTATTTCTCTCTGAGATTTGGAGAAAGAAACCACCGGGAAGTGAATGTTGTAGTTGTTTTTTATTACCTCATTTCTCACTTCCAGACAATTGTCCATTTTCCCGTAATTTTTCAAAACCAGTTTTATGAATAACCGAGTTTGTTTTCCTCGTTTCTTTTTCCGATACCACTCAATTTTGAAAAAAAGCGGAAACATGACCAAAACCGAAGAGTCTGGCTCTTTTTTCTTCCTTACCATCCCCTAATTAGGTTTTGTTTGCTCGAGTGGAAAAACTGAAATCAAGAACTTTCACACTTGAATGCGTCAATGTTTGATACAAGTAGGACTCTTGTGATTTGTTTGTTTTCTAGTAGATCTCAAATCAAAACCAGGAAGAGTTTGCACACAGAAGTAAAGTTTTAATACATTCTACTACTGTAGAAAGGATACTGTAGAACGAAATCAAATTTCCCAATTTTCGCGACCAAACTAGACTCTTGAATTTTTTTGCTCTTTTGTTCTTCAACCTCAAGCACTCCGCCTCCAAGATGAAAATATATTCGAAACTCGTTCCGTCCTCCAACTTTTTTCTTCAATATGTAAAATAAGTTTACCCTTTTCGAACATTCTTCAGTTATTGTTCCTTGTTCTTTTCCTTTTTGTTTACTGCTACCGTATCCCTTTCACCTAATTTTGACGAAACGTGATAATTGATAAGCAGAAGAAAATCAAAAATAGCTTGAATCCTCCGGATTATCATTAGTATCTATTGTGGGAGGTTTTGATACTCTAATATTAATATGACAAATTTCGAATGTTTCCTTAATCTGATAATCCAAATCAGATCTTTTCTCGAGTTTTTGACCTAGAATACACGAATCAAAATAAGCTTATCTCGGTTGGTTTACCCGATTGAATTCAATTTATGATGTCTACTTTTTCTTGACAACTTTCACGTTTTGTGCATTGCTTTGTTCCCAGAAAAAAACGATGATACTCAATCTGAACAATTCTTGGATTCCTTTTATTGACAAGTCTACGGTAACGGATTCATCTGGCCATTTGGTTTTTGATTTTCCTATTTCCTGCTGTTTGAAATTTGAAACTCATACCAAATGTTCTTAACCTTAAATTTTACAAAATTCTCCAAACCTTCGTCTAAAATTTCCAATGTAAGAACATCTCTGATTTCTTTGTCCTTCTTCTCGATCAAATTTCAAGTTCTTCATGACGTGTTCAAGAGAGAATAATGGGATGAAATATGATGTCTGAAGGTCCTTTCCTGGCAACAATGAAAGTACCTCGTGAGATGTTTCTTTGCACAAACTGGCTCTGCTAAAACTAACTCATTTAGTTCCTCTTCTTCTTCTTCTTTTTGCACTTACCGAACAATTCGTTATTGTCCTTCCTCCTCCTTCCACTTCTTCTGAACCGAAACCGAATAGAGAAGCGGTTTCAGAAATCAGTCAACACACACACATACGGCACTTTGTCATCTACAGAGAAAAGCTCCATCTTCCGCCTCCATTTTTATTATGTATGTTTTTTGTCGCCTTTTTCCGGGTGACTAGTAGTAGCAAGTGAGAAAACGAACGGGCGAACGCAAAAAGAAAAAAAAACACTTAGGACCAATTGGTCCCAGTGTTATTTTTTCAGTTGACGGACAATCTAAATCACAAAAATACATGACGGAGAGAAGAGGGAAATGATTAATTTCTTTTCCGTTGGATCATTCAGCGAGTCGTCTTGATCCGATTTTTTCAGTGATGACAGGTGGCAGTCGGTTAGATTTTCAGTTGTTTTTTCAGATCCAAAATTTGAAAAATACAAGTCGATTTCTAAACCAAAACCTTCTTGTTTGTAAGATTATACAGTACTTTTAACATATACAATTAAATCCAAAACTTTCGTACTAAAGATGGTCGATTTTTAGAAACTCTAAATCAACAGACTTCTGTCAGCCAATACAAGGAAAAAAAATCTGAAATAAACAACATTCCTCTCGATAATATTTACCCTAAAGATTCTGCAACTGAAACAACTTTCAGCTCAAAAAATACCTCAACTACAGATTAATTAACTGCCCTTTCCTAATAGGACCAATTTCCGAAAATAGCTCAATTCTTAGGATTGGAATTTGAAAAAGTAAATTCTACAAGGAACATTGAACCTTTATATTTATCCCAGACCAAGACCACCCTCACAATTTATTTTTCTCATTTTCCCATCAGAACCCATCAACTTTTTTTCATTTTCATCAAAACATTCCAGTCTTGTCTGTGTATTGGTTCCTTTAGTTGTTTTTTATTAACATTTTAAATTGAAAACGGTTTTAACTGTAAGCTTCTTATTGATGACTAGACTGTTAATCTTCCAAGGAATAACTGAAAATCCAATCCATAATAGAAAAGATACTTGAAGAGAGTCGAAAAAAAAAGACTCTTCAAGTCGAAAAAAAAAAGAAATCTGCTCTTTCACTTACTCGTCACCTCCTTCAGTAATTGGCATCATTTGTAGATGTGACCACACAATGTTTCTCTTTTTCCCCTTTTCCTCGACTACTATTTCTCCTTTTCGTGCTCACGCACTGATCCTCAAATAGATAACAACGGGTGCATTTGCTTTTCCTTAGAGCATCCAGTTCACTTCCGCTTTTCATTTTGTTTCGATTTGCATGAGTGCAGGTTGGAAAATGGGTTTAGGTTACGGTAAGTGAGAAGATTTTTGAAGAGGTTTCTCGAAAAGTTTAGAGTGGAAATTCGACTAGTGTTTCCAACGAGATCTACTTGAAATTTGAACTTTCAAAGTCCAAGATACCGTAAAATCTGTATTAGAAGGGCACCATTAATAGAAGGGCACCCCGATGAGCTCAAAGTGAGCACGTTCTTAGAATTGAAAAATTTTGAAATTAGTCTTATTAGAATCCTCGGTAAAAGTTGGTTGGAAAAGTCACTAAATAAGTTTCAAATCTCTTTTTTGACAGATTTTATGATCCATTTTTAAAAGTTAGAAATATTTTTTTCAGGTGATGGAAAAATAAAGATTCTGATACAAATTTAATGGTTTTTCTGAGCGCAAGTGTGATTCATTACCAAAGTATCTCTGTTTTTCCCTCATCATACCAAGCCCAATGAAAAATATAATTTTCCATCTGAAACTTGTGACCAAGAACAGAAGGATACCTCCGCTCTAAAAAAAGCGAATGACTTCATAAATTCTCTCTTTTTCTTTCTGCAAATGACTTCCTCGATTACGCCATTCCATTTTATCCACATGTTTACAATTTATCACCCGGCATTTCACAGAACTTTTGCACATTTTCCTAGTCCTTCTTCTTATTCTCTAGTGTTCCACGTGTGTTTTCTTTTTGAACGGAATCTTCAGAAGAAGATCAAATTACATCGACTCGCTGTGATTTCGGGAACACATATTTTTTTGAAATCTTTATCTCTTTTCAACCGAAAACGCAAAAGTGAAGAACTTGAATATATGAATCATCTCCAACTTCTGTCACTACAACAGATCTAGACCAGAAACTGAATGATCTCATATTCAAGTACTTTTTCAACAGCTGAAAATAGCCAAAATAAACTTTGATTCATATTCTTTCTTATTCATCTACTTAACTATTTCTAGACATACTTCCTTCTGAATCCTCATTGAAATGAACTTCTAATTAGACATCGTCTCCATTTCTTTCCGTTGTCGTCACATACTTTCGATCCTATATTTTCATATCTATTTTCTTTTTTGTTTGTCTTTCTCCTTTCTGTTTTCAGCGGAGTATCTGAAAAAATAACTTCCAGTCTATTCCGAATATCCGAAATCTGATACCACTTTAGATAGGAATGAGCAACAACTCCAGACAATGGGAAAAAGATTGATAGTTTTCAGTGTTTGTTGTAGAAGAAAAAGAGCAGAACCTTTTTTGGGAGATGTTGATTAGCTTTTGCTTCTTTTCCGGAAGAGAAAATGGAATGAGAAAAAAGAAAAAGAAGTTTCAGTGCACTTCCATTAGTCAGGGTTACATTGGTTATGTATGTATGGGGTTAACTTTTTTCTTGAGTTTTTTCTCTGTTGGTTAATAGAATGTCTCACTTGGGTTTCTTAGTTGTTTGTGTTTTTATAGATAAAATTCATGATAGTCTAGCTTTTGAACATCGTGCTCTATGATTCGAATCCTACTAAAATTGTTGTAAACATCCATAACAACAAATTCACAAAAGAAATTCAGAATCCACCTCCCTCTATTCTATTCTTCATTTTTGTCCTTTTTTTCGAGGCCCCTTCATTTCCAGAGATCAGAAATCTCGAGGAAACCCATAAATCCTACATCTTGACATTCGATTCCTTTTTTTTGGCTCCTGCTTCGTATATTTCAATCATTTCCTTTTCGGAGTCACGTACTCTCATCACATCACCTACACTAACTCCACGTCTTCTTCTTTTTTCTTTTAATCTTAACTAACTCTATTCTTCTTCTTCTTCTTCAACCATTTACGACTCCTCGAGTTCCCTTCACACACAAGTTTTTCTCACCTTTTGTCACAAAAGACCTATTGACCTTCTCAATTGAAATAATTCTCTCCACGAATTCTCGTTTCCCTCATTTCCGAACTTTGTGCTCCAGACGTGTCTGACTCTTTCGAACATCTCTTTAACTTATTATTGTTCTTATCAACCTACTTACCGTTTGCTGGATTCCTGGTTGTTCTATTTAAGAAATTTTAGGTTTATGAATGGATAGCAACAACATCAGCTTAGTCGATGAAATTTTCGAAGATGTTGTCCCCGATGATTGTGAATATTCCCCTCCAATCTTTTTGGAGTGGAAAATGGTCTTCGTTGGAATAATCGGACTTATTGTTGCACTCATTAGTATTATCCACAACTCACTTCTTTTCTACACATTCAACACATCTACAGTACTACGGAAACGAAATTTGACTTATTTGATGTGGATCTCAGGATGTGACGTTTTCATCTCTCTATGTTATATTGCAATCATGTGTGTCCAGGTAGAGATTTCAAATCTGAACATTCTGTAAGTAACTTTTTTTCCAGGTCTACACAGACTATTTTGAGTCTTTCAATCTGTTAGTTCTGTGGCATGAATATCTCCGTGCAGCCTTCACTGTTTCCCATATCACTTTATCAGCTGCATCTTTCCTCCTGATGGCTGCGACAATTGAGAGATATCTTCAAAGTACAGCTGATAATAGGACACTGAAACTTTTCCAAATCCTCGCGACCCATCGAACATACGTCGTCTTCTGTTGCTTTTTGGGGAGCCTAATTTTCAGAGGAACAGTTTTCTTTGAGATAAAGGTAAGTACTCTGGGAGGAACTTAAAGAGTCTAAATATTTCAGGTTGTAACTCAACCGAATTGTACTGGATTTTCATCGATGGGTTTGGCAGTTGTGCCGATGTTCGGAGAGAGTATGGACGTTGTTTGGAGATTCTTTGTTAGGAAAATTGTGACCGTTTTCCTTCCGTTCGCAGGTGAGAAAACTTAAAGTCAAGGGACTTCTACAGTTCGAAATTTTCAGTACTAGCCTATTTCAATGCTGCAATTGTGATGAATGTTCGGAGAACTGATCGGGATCAAACAGTCAAAGCGCTAGTATTATTTATCACTGTTGGAACCAGGTAAGCCGTGTTTTTTTTCAAAAATTGCAATTTTTTTCATTTTTTAATTCAATTCCTACCCCGCTTAGAAAACTTACCCCCATGTTTAAATTTTTTTCTCATTTTCCCAAATAATTGCAGCCCTCTTGGAAACGTTCGAAGGTAATTTTAAGTCCGTTCAACCCCACACTTCTACCCTCTTTCTCTACCCTCTTTCTCTCAGTTTTCTTCCCACTTTTTTCCCATTTTTGTTCAATTTTAAGCATTTTGGTATGGCATGAAACCCCCGAGTAGCATGAAAATGTACAGATCCAGAAGAATGAAAAAAGAGAATGTAAATCTATATTTAGGTTGGATGCAAAGGAAACTTTTCAAAGATTATTCAAGTAATTTCAAGTGTGTTTTTTAGATAGATTTTATAGAATCACTTATAGAATCAAGCACTGAAGACAATGAGTGAAAACAATAAGTTTTAGAGAAAAACCACACGAACATTGAATAAAAAATGTCTCTGAATCACACTATCCACACGGTTTGTTCTTCTGATTTCGGAACGAAACGAATTACATCTATTCCACTTTATCACACTGTTGCTGCAATAATTGCACTCTTCTGTTATTAATTTTCAATCTTTTCAGAGGGGAAGTAACAAGACTGAGATCTCGATTGAGGGCAGTTACCCGGATGCTTGTAATGGTTGTCACTGGATATCTTTTGGCTAATATTCTCGATATTATTATCGCATTTTGGGAGGTCAGTTTCAATAGTAAAAATTATACTTTATTCTCATTTTTCAGACTATAAATATTGAAAGTCTTCAAGAGCTTCCATCGTTATACACAGTTTTATCTGACATCTCTTCCTTCCTTCCGATTGCTGCCTGTGCTCTTCGACTTCCCATTTATACTATCAATGATCGACAAATTAGAGTCGAGGTATTGCAGTAGCACGTATCATTCTACAAAATAAAAATTCTAGGTTCGCCGGAAGCTCTGCGATCTGATAACTCGATGCTGTACATGTTGTCCCTGTGTCTTATGTGACAATCATCAACGCAAAAAGCTCTATGAACATCAGCTGGAATCTGAAAGACTGTTCCCGAAAAATGAACCGACTCCGAAACTCGAGGTTTGTTTTTGTTTTGAAATCAGATAGTTTCTGTCAGGATTAGACGTTGAAATAGAGTATGATCTCTCTGTTCAGCAAGAAATGACACAACTGTGGACAAAGTCTTCTGAAAGACTTGGCTGAAAAGGTTTGAATAATAATGATAGATTTAATCGCTTGTGATTCCCTTATCACTTCCACTAGCACACTTGCTTTCACTCGTTTGGTTTTTTATTAGTTTTCAGAAAAGCTAATATTATTTGAAATATAGAAAGAGTGATAGATGAAGATTTTGTAGATCACTTTGGCTAACTAATAACAGATCATTGTGTTTTGCTAATCCGTTTTCCGTCATTCTACCGTAATCATATTCCCATTTTCAGATCCGAAACTATGGTCTTCAATCGTTGATAATGGCTCGAGCGTCGTTATCAACCAAGGAAATCTACGATATCCAACGGTTCCGAGAGTCTTATGATGTCTAGGCAAAAATGGAAATGTTTCGCTGAAACACGGGTTCTTCTAATTACTTATCTCGCTTTTTTTCCCTTTCTAATCTTCACAAATAAAGTATCGTGTTTTGTGAGTGAAATTAGTTGAGAGTGAAACTGAAATGTTACTTTCTTTTTGCGGATGAGATTTCTGATTTCAGATAGATAAAGTGGGTTTACAGCACGCTTTGGTCACAGTCGGTTTTTATGAGATTTGACCAGAGTAATAAAGTAAGAGAAAGCAAGTAAATGAAAGTAGAATCTCAGTGTGATCTTGTTTTAATTGGGATTCTGTTTGTTGGGTTTTGATATCTGCTCCATTATGAAAAAGGGACTAAGAAATTTATCGAGTATTTGAAACCAAGGCTCTATTGAGAACATGGCTGGAACTTGAGATTTGAGTTTTCCCGCTCATAAAGTCAAGTACTTGAGATCAAAAAATGTTCACAAATCAGTGTTTCATGTTTGATCTCGAGGTTTCAGAGAGGGCTTGAGTGTTCAGAAACAGGCCAGCGGGAAAACTCACAACTCAAAATTCAGCCCTGTTCTCAATTGAGCGCAGTAAAACTTACGAAATGCCGACAATAATTTTCAGGCAATCAGACATTAGTTTTTAGTTGTTGAGTTCCCTAGTCAGAGTATAAATGAGGAACAGTTCTTTCGTAATTCGCGATATTTTGATTCAAAGTGGCCTGCCATCATTCGAATGATAATTAAAGCTGGAACACCAAAATCAACGTCATCTCTGTCTGTCACTTCTTTTCTGCCACTTTCGGACACCTTCTGATCTATAAGCTTCATAAAGGAAATCATCACGAAACGGTTGTATGTCAGCAATCATGTTTTGTATCAGCATGGTCAACCACATTAAACTTGTCAATCCATCAATCCGATCCACTGGTTGATAGGAGGAACAAAGTAACGCGAAGAATGGAAGAAAGGGGCTTAGAGAAAAGCAACAAACCATTGATAATATGTAAAAACTAGTCGGTAGCAATTGATACACTTTACGAGTTCTATTAGGCAATATCCTCCTTTTTCTGATGAACGTACGATGACTGTGTTTGTCCGTCGATGCCCAGAAGTATGACACAATCCTGATTGAATATGGAATAAGAATAAGCGGAGGAAAACAAGGAGAAATAGGTGGAAGAATCAATGTTTAGTTAGCCGATGAGGTAATTAGATGTAGATGGATACACGAACAAATCAAAAAACACTTTCGATTACTTCTTCGAGAATTTCGGAACGTCGGCGGCGGGCATTTCGTGAATTTTACGGATGGGAGAAGATTTTCGGAAGGAAGTGTATAGTGTTCCAAGTGTGGACAAACAGTCATAAAAAAGTGATGCCACATCAGAAAGAAAGTAACAAAGACGTCACCAACTAGATAGTATTCCTGATCATCAAAAATGAAGAAAGCTTTAAGAATGAAACACTGGTGGGCACTGAGTTTATGACTGGATTTTGATAAGCCAATTATGAGATCTCTCACTATCAGAAAGATCAGCTGAAACTCAGTTGACTAATCAGTTTAACAATTTCAATGTGCTCAACATTTTCGGTTTTTTAGCTCAATGGAACTTGAAATTTTTAGAATTTTCAGAACATTTTCAGAGCATATTTCAATGTCATTGCTATGCGGTTCATAGGTGCCTGAAATCTCAAATGGTACCTGCGCTTACTCTGATCATTTTTTGACGTTGCTCCTTGCCAGCAGCGAAATCTGAACTGTCTTTTAGAAAGTTCCGGATGTCAATTATCAACTTATAAAAAAGTGTCTCCGGATCTTCACTTGAATAATCATGTTGTTGTTGTTCTATAAACATTCATCTTCGTTTTTCTCTTTTTTCCTGTCAAAACTTTTCTCTTCTTTATCCTTTCCATTCAAATACATTCATTTCACTGGATGTTTCCAAAAAAGACTAACTCTCTATCCGTCTGTTTCTCTGATTCTGAATTCGTCCCATTCATTACAATATCGTCGCATCAGATCAGCAAACTAGTAGCATCCACAGCTTCTTCCTTCCTCCGCTTCTTCTTCTTCTACATGAACAGAAGCCGAAGGGGGCAGTCCACGCCCTCCACTCCTCCGACGGTCATTGCCTATCGCACCCCCCTCTTTTGAAAGCGTCACCTCCTAGATTTGCCCCCTTTAGAGTCACAAAGTCATAAAAGCCCACTTTCAGAGATACTCATTCCCTCCTCATTTGTATGAGCAGCATCTGAAATTCTCCGAATGCGTCGTCTCGTGCTTCTAACACTGACGGTCGCCTCCTGTGTGGCGGCCCGTCAGTACCTTCAGCAGCAGCAACAGAATGCCGAGTACGTTTCCTCTTCATTACGCAATAACTACTTACTTTTTTATTATCCTTGATTCACTCTTCTTTTATTTCCTCTCATTTCCGTGGCTTCTCGATCTTCTTGTTCATCCTCTTATAATCCATACTCTTTCATTTCCGTACCTACAGTAGCCTTTTTTTTAATTTTTCTTCGTAGACCGTACTGAAGATTACCGCTTTCATGATTGTCTTTGAAGTTCTTCCATTAGGTTTCTAGGTGTTCAAATTTCTATGGCATAGGCATTAGCGATATTTTTCATTTGCGAACTTGCCTGAATCTGGACATTTGAGAATTCCCGCTCGCCTTTTCCCCTCGAAATCAAAAATAATTTTTATTAATTTTGGGATCTCCATTTGAACTCAACAGAAAACTAATATTTCTTGCAGTTGAGTTTCATGCTGTGCACACTAAACTTATTCTGTCGTTTCCAACATAGTTAAAATTCCAACCTGTAAGTTATAATCCTCTATGTTCTACCTTCCTCAATCCACAGTTATCTGAATATTGCCATTCTTTTCCTTCTCCTTGATCCCCCGCTCCTCCAGAATTCTCTATAATCACATGTCCATGTCCATCATCCTTAACTCATTCCTATAACTAGATACATATAGTTTTATCTCAACCACCGAATGACTTTACTTGACATGGCATGCGCGAATATTTTGGCGCCGATCCGAATACGATAGCAATTACGACTGTTGATCGGATATAGCGGTTTCTTTTTCTCTCTTCTTTTTTTCGTCTTTATCTCATACAAAAACTGGTAATTAGCCAAAACAACTCTTACTCTTTGTCTCTTCTCCGATTAGCCGTTCTGTTGTTCCCTAAGTTGGATTAACAGATTGGGAAACAAAGTGTAACTTTTGAAAATTGAAGAAAAAAGAAGAGAACAACAAAAACCTTTTCTCCTCTCGCCTCTAGGCCATTCTTATCTTTTCGTTGTTCCTATCTGTAGTTTGTTAGTATACGAAACCATGACTGCTTGGCGCAATGGTAGCGCGTTCGACTCCAGATCGAAAGGTTGGGCGTTCGATCCGCTCAGTGGTCAAAAGTTTTTGCAAATCAGTTATTCGCGATTCTCTCATCTTCAGAAAGAAACATTTATCTGAAAGTAAGGAAGGACATGATTCTAATTGACGGAACATAAACACATATAAGAATGGCAAACATGCATGTTTTCAAGTCAATTTCTTTCTCTATCCCTACATTCTTCCCATATGAAAAGAGAAGCACGACGGCGTCGCCGCGCCATAAACAATCACGAATACTAATAATGACCTTTTTACTGCTGAAATCCTTCGTTTCTTTTTTGCTTTTTCTGCCGCAAAACGGACAAAAGCCGCCTTTAAGTGGAATGTAACACGTATATTCTAATCTTTGTCTCGAACGAGAGGATAGCGGTTTTTGGGAGATCAAGCAACAGCGAAGTATGAATTAAGAGTAACAAAAAATGGTTTGCGAATAATTAGTAGTGGATTCTAGATGAAAACGATAGTAAGAAAGCGTTGAATTGACGGATTTGGTAGAGGTGGGAAATAGGATATAGATAGAGAGAAGAAATATGAAGATGTAGATAGAAAGAAAGAAAATATATTAGATGTTTTACTTCCTAAGAAAGAGAAGAAAAAAAACAATTTTTGATTTCAGATTTCGAGTGCCTCCAGCATCACTATCCTCAAATACAGTAAGATATTTTTGAGTAAAATTATTCCTTCATGAATTAAAATTCAGGCACATGGAGTATGGAAACCGAAACGGTCAGCGTGGCTAAATGATTCGCCACCACCGGACCGGCGAGTTGGAAGGAGAGACTTCTCGGATTTAGGTTAGTTTTGTTAAATTTCTTGGTTTCCTTTTAGTTAACAATGTTTTTGTTTCTATCATAACCCAATTAACTTAGTATTCGTGTTGGGTGCGTCTTCTGTTAACCGTGCTCATTACATCTCGAGAAGTTTTGGAGGAGAATCTGTGAATGTTATAACTGCAAAACCTCCATTGTCACCTAACATTTGGCTCAGTTCTGATGATCTAAAGGATTTGGATCGTAAGTTTTGGGAAAATTATTAGTTTTGGTGGTTGACTTTGTCCTTTGCTTATGTGAAAGCCAAGTTCCACACAAATGAGAATCTTTCAGAACCAGTGGCCGAGGCTTCAATCGAGATGAAAGTGCAATCAGAAGAACTTTTGTCGTCTTCTGAGCATCGTGATGGAACAAAACGAGTTGCTAAACATGTTAGTTTTAGGAAAATACTTATAGTTTTCACTTCAATTTTTACAGATTACTCACCTCGAGCCGAGTGGTTATGAAGGAGGAAATGAAGGTATGCAAATCATTAAACTTTAAAAAATAACAAACAGTTACGAAGTTTGAACTTACTCTATTTTTGCATGTAACTATTTACAACCTCAACTAAAACTTCAGGCAATAATCTAGAAGCATGGCAATCGGTACAATCATCGAATCACGGAGGAGTCTTTCCAGATGGATATGATGGTATTGTGCTCTTTGAATATTTATAATCACTAGAACGTTCTAAAACTCTAACTTAACCAGGTCTGTCCGCAATGCCATTAATCAACGAAGTCTCGTCTGGAACACCATTCCAACGTCCTCCCCCGCCACCTTTTCGTCCTAATCGTCCAAGACCCCCATTACCGCCACCAAGACCACTCCCCAGATATCCTCCACCTCCTTCTAGAAGACATGCTGGTGACATGAGGCCTCCTGGTTTTGTACCACCAGAGATGACAGCATTGTCCCCATTGAGTGGAGATTTCGATGGAGAAGCACCATTGGATAGATCTGGAAGAGACTCTGGAGACTCTGGAGCACATACTTCTACAACTGAGAAAACGGTTACAACGACGACTTCAGAAGAGATAACAACAACTACTACTCCTTCTACTACTACTACTACCACAACAGAAACCCCAACAACAACTTCTGAAAGTACAACACCACCAACGACGCCTGATCCTCCAGAAGCTCCAGTAGACGAAAATTTAACAGCAGACATTGGAGATAATGTAGAGAAGAAAGAAGTCGGTTTCACAATCAAGACTCCTGAGGCGCCACCTCTGTTAGAGAATTCTGTGACCTCGTTTTCTGGTAATTAACAGTTTGAAGTTTTAAATCTAAACCTAAGATGTTTTTGTCTCCCTATTGTCGCACGGCTGAAATAACAATTTACTCATTTTTAATAACGGAAAAGTTAATAATCGTTTTCTTCAGTAACTTTTTCATAAATTTACCTTTTAAAGTTAGAAGAATAGGAAACACTCACATTTAGAGGCTTAGATGAGCACACATGTTACGATATCTCTAGCCTATTCTATTTCATTTTCAGAAGAACCTGACGATGATGACTTTGAGGATCCACAACCAACCAAAAAAACCGCCCTGCCAAATGGTGAGTGCATCTTTTGTTTCATTTTGGGATCGGTCCTTATTTTTTGAAAAATTATCATTTTATTGCTCTCTCGATCTCATTTTGATAAGTTTCCCAGCCGGGGTTTCTAGGTTTAATGGTGGGGCATGGTGCACGTGAATCATTGATTACAGAAGTGAGCAGTGCCAACAAACGATCAACTGCCTACGCCAATCCATTGACGGTTGATAATGCAGCTGCACAATCGCGAAACACAAAACTTCAATGTATCCCATGTGCACCTGGAACTGTTCCAGTGCCTCCAAAAGAAGAGAAACTTCCTCCAATTGAGCCACTTCCATCGGTTGCTGGTCCTTTCCAACCACCGAAAACATTACCTGTAGCTCCAGGTGAACCAAGTGAACCCACGTATGATAAGATAGAAGAAACGGGAACACCGATCGCACAGCCTCCTCCACCTGCTTCTCCTTCTTCTTCGTATTCACAAGCTCCTTCCCGCCCTGTCGCTTTACCTTCATCTCCTTCTGTTTCTCCTCCAGTTCCTACTCCACATTCACCTCCGCCGCATGTGCCTGTCACTATTTCACTGCCAGCTCCCGTTAAGCCTGCTGCACCATTAAGACCATCTTCTGGTTATCAGCCAGCACCGGGTTCATCCCCGGTAGAAGTAGTCCAACCAGTCGCACCTGCTCCAACCAACGAGGTTCCACCAGCTGAACTATCACCATCCGAACCTTCGCTACCATCTCAACCTCCACCACCAACAGCTCCCGAACCAGCTCCATCAGCACCAGAAACTTCTTATGGACCTGCACCAAGCGCTCCTCAAACATCTCAAAGTCCTGCACCTGCTCCATCTCGTCCTGTCTTAACCGAGGTTGCCCCTTCAAGATCCACTGGACCAAACCCGATCGCACCTCCTGCACCAGCTCCATCTGGAAATTTCAATCCGGTTCCATCACAACCCGAGCCTGTTCCTTATCAACCATCTGCACCAGAAGCGACGCATGAAACTGCTGCACCATCTGTACCATCACAACCCTCTCCATCGGTACCATCTGTCCCATCTCAACCATCCGAACCAGAAGGACCACCACCTCCACCATCTAGACCTGAGCCCGCAAGTCCATCTGCTCCTGAAACAGTCCCAGAAGGACCTCCACCGGGTCCAGATGTCCCTGTTATGATTGCTCTTCCTCCTCCAAAATCGGGTTATAACGGTGGAGAGGAAGACAAAGGAGGAGAGGCTGATCGTAGTCAAGAAGAAGTCAATCCATCTGAACGTCGCCCTGAAATTAGTTCTGTTTCCGCTGAAAATTCTGTTGAAAATATTTCAAAACTTCCCACAGGTATGATAACTGAACTCGCACTGCTTTCTCTATTTTCTTACAGCTTTCGTTTTCTCTTTTGTTGCTTTCGCTTCTAACCAGCTTTCTCTTCAGTTCCAAAAATCACCGCCACCACCGGCCGAGCGCCATCATCTGTTCTTCCATCTGATAACTTGTCTGAAGAAGAAGAAGACACTGCACCTAATCAACCATCATCTGTACTACCACCTCAGTTATTGGGAACAACCAAAAAAGGTTCCTATAAACAGAAGCCTGCGCCTCCAGCAATTTCACCATCACCACTTGAACAATTAAAAATAAAACAAACATCCGCTAACCCACCATCATCCGTTGTCCCATCTGGTTTACTATCGGAGGAAGAGGAAGAAGACGAAGGAGTAGAAGATGGTGTTGAAAACATTGAAGTGAATGGACCCACTCCTCCGCCCAGTGAGCAGTCTCTTCCAACCACGAAAAAATCAACGGTAGCCGGTCCTCCTTCAATCGTTCCATCGTATGCTACAGTTTCAACGAAGGCCTCTGTCACTTTGGGTACGACAAAAGCAGCTCCATCATCAGCAGCTGAGAGCAAGGATAAAGAATCCACAATCGGAGCTTCGTCAACTACAGTTGCACCAGCTTCTTCACTCTACCCAGTTGTCCATTCATCGTCTGCGCCTTCATCGAAAGAAGCTTCGAAACCAACTTCCTCTCCGCCTGTCACTCAAACAATTCCTACGGAATCAAACCCAACAACAGAGTTCGAAGGAGAACCGACGCCTCCAAATGCCGCTGTTGAATGGCTAGAAACTGCCTCGACAGATTCGGAGTCTTCAAAAATTTATGAGACGTCGACAATTTCCACTGTAACTCTGAACCCATTCACCTTGGCTACAATACTCCCATCATCATCATCATCTCATAATCGAACAACTGAAAAAGTTGGAGAAATATCATCTTCCCCTGCCAAGCCGGATGCCCCTATGGTTACAAAAAGTTCTCCACTACCAACACCAAGATCCTCACCGACCTACCAAGCGTCAGTTGTTACCAAGAGACCAACTGATCCTCCTTCTGCTATTCCACCATGGGCGATGACTGCTGAAACAAAAAATACTCTGAAGCCAAAAACGGAAACTCCAACTTCAGTACCATTTACTACTCCAACTCAAACTTCGAGTTCTACAGCCACTGAAGCTTCTGTGACTTCGAAGCCAAAAACAGAAACTCAAACTAAAACTCAAACTTCAGCTCCCTTGGTTTCCTCAAGTTCTACTGCCACTGAAGCTTCTGGGACCTCCACAACATCAGGAGATAAGATCCTTCCACCTTCTGGATCTCCATCGTATAAAAATACCAAAACTCCTCAAACTGGAGCGATGGATAACTCTGGAGAGATGATATCAGTCGAAGAGCCAGACGGGAACCCAGTAGTCCCATCTTCGAAGCCTCAAACAGCTGCAACAGCCAAGTCACCGGTTGTGTCTACGCTGGCTCCCATCCCTCCAACATCATCGAAATCGACTACTACACTTTCATCATCACCCTCCAAGCCAGAAACACAATCCTCTTCAAAAAGCTCCAAGTGGACTGGACCTCCCTCATCAATTCCGCCGTATGCTACTCTGAACCCTCAACCTTCATATCCCTCGATCCCACTGTCTCCCGCAAAAGCATTACCAACTACTGGATCTCCAACTCCATCTGAAAACGGGTTCATGAGTGCAATTCCACCATCGGAATTCGTTGACTCTCCTTCTGGACCTGCTCCTGCTTTCGGTTCGGGTTTTCAAGTACCCACTACGACTGATGGAAGTACTCCAATGGATCCGTTGGAAGAGGATTACAATGTTGATGTACCGACAGAAGCTGCCACAACAACTGGTTCTCCGCAAACTTCTGAGGCTACTCGTTCATCTTTGATCACTACGATTCCAACATCTGATAAGCCAATGACTATTCCTGATTGGATCATGGCGATGTACACAAGTCGTTCGTCCTCTATGCCTCCTTCGAAAACCAAAATCACTACTCCAGCGCCAGTCCCAACATTGTCGCTCACGAAACCAACATTGATCGAAGTTATAGCTTCAAAAGTTCCAGAGCCAAAACCAACTCAAACATCAACGGAGTCTGTTAGCTCTCTTTCTCACACGTTTTCTGCGACAGTGGAAGCAGGAACAGCGGGTTCGACAGAATACATGACATCCACTGAGTATGAAGAGTCTGAAACTGCGCCATCTACCACAATCTTGACCTCCAAACCGTCTCCAACTGGTCATCCATCAGCCATTCCACCTTGGGTTGTTCCCTCCAAAACGTTGACACCGCCTGTTGCTCCCCCAACAGCTACAGTAACTTCTCGAATAACTCCACCATCGACTACTCATTTCAAAACTCGTCCAGCAACCACCACAACATCTCGTCGACCTGGAATCACTCCTCCACTGGGGCCTAAAACTATAGCCCCTCTTACAACCCAGCCTTCGTTTTACGGTATTCCATCTGGTCCAACTCCTATTCTCGTAAAAATCGAACCCATGCCGTCTTCAGTTCTTCCGTCTGGTACCTTCATTGAAACAGACGATTCTTCTGAAGAGCCAGAAGAGGAAAATACTAGAGTACTTCCTGAAGAGGCACTTGTCTCTGCGACTCCAGGATTCTGGACTCCTGATATGATGTCAAAGTATATTTCGACTTTATCCAAATCTTCGCCAAAACCTTCTTCTTCTGGTCCAATTCCACCTGCAAAATCACCAACATCTTCTCCTTCAACGGTTCAAAAACGACCAACATCTCCACCATCAGCAATTCCACCATGGGCATTATCGAGAGAATCCGGAGAATCCGCTGAAGCAAAATCACAATATTTGAGTTCAAAAACGCCTGCTTTATCTTCTGTTTCCTCAGTTAAAAAGCCTTCTAATCCATCCTCAGTTCAACAAAAAATCGAAGTGCACACGTCACCCAACAAAATTACAGTATCAGTTACACAAGCACCTCCTGCAGCGGCTTCTCCAGAACCCGTGGAGCCTTCTGCTCCAGCAGAAGCCGCTCCAGTGCCAGCTGCTCCAGCTGAAACATCTTCCGCTCCTGTATACGCTTCTTCGACACCTTCTGCTCCGATCGTTCCACCGGCTTCTTCTGCGCCTGCACCAGCAGTGTCTCAACCATCACCACAAGCACCGGAACCATCACCACAAGCACCGGAACCAGCACCATCCGTGTCTGTACCGTCCAAGTCTGCACCGTCTGAGCCCGCACCAACTGACTACTCAGACATTTCCCCAGAAGCACCTGTGGTAGTTACTACTACTCCGTCGCAGTCCAGTAATAGCTAACTTTCCGGTTTCTTCTTTGTCAAAACAAACTTTTTCAGGAGAACACGAAACCGAAGAAGGACCCTATGAACCATTGAATCCACCACAGCCAGCTGAAGGAGGACATGTTGAAGGTAAGTTTTTTGGATGTTATTTTATTTGAAGACACCTTTTTGCACGGTTCGGTTATCACTCGACCATCTTTATTTTATCTTGAGTGTTTCCAGAAATTCAAAGTATCGTTGATAACGTAATCGAACAATCAGGTGAGACTTGTTGAAGTTTAAATAAGATTCGAGGCTTTTCAACTCTAAACCTAAAATATTCCATTCCAGCAACACAAGGTCCTTCAATCCAACCTGCACCTCAACCAGAGCCACAACCAGCTCCTGCTTCGATTCCAGCTCCAGCTCCAGCTCCCGCTCCTGAATCTTCTTACGCTCCAAATCCAAATCCACAACCTGCGCCTCAGCCAGCTCCTCAGCCAGCTCCCCAGCCAGCACCACAACCGGCCCCACAACCTGCACCTGGACCAGTGGAGCACAGATATGAAATTCCTGCTCCACAACCTGTACCTCAACCTGGACCAGAGCCAGCTCCCCAGCCAGCTCCTCAACCCGCTCCGCAGCCATTGCCAGTCGAGCCTCAACCGCAACAACCTCAACCATATGAGTCTGGTCCAATTGCCACTCTTGCTCCAGAACCAGCAGTACATACCTATGGAGCACAAGGACCTGATATTGCTCCAGTCGTGACTTCTGCTCCATTTACAACTGATGGATCTGCTCCTAACAACAATGGCTACCCAGTTACTCCAGATGGAAATAATGGCTACTCTGCCAGCTCTGGCAACAATGGTTATGCAGTCAGCTCTGGCGGAAACGGTTATCCTGTTGCTCCAAGTAATACAGGTTTTAAATAATTGTCTAACAACAAAAAACGTTTCAGCTTCGTTCCAACCAAACCCGTCGCAAGGAATCTCCGGTGCTCCAGAATCTTTCCCTGGACAATCTTCGTTCAATAATTTGGAAGAAGATCACGGAGATGGACAAGTTTCAGAAATTACAGATTCAGGAACTATTTCGGAAACACCAGCTCCATCCGTACCAGGAGAATCTAACTTTAGGTAAAGAAGTAAATCACAGAAGTTGAAATGTTAATTTGATTTTCAGTAATTTGGAAGAAGACCATGAAGGTGATCATCTGGAAGAATCTTCAACGTCAGCAGAATCATCATCTTCAGGAGGATCAGTTTCAACATCAGGAGGATCAAGTTTCAGTAATCTAGAAGAAGACAACGAATCAGGAACTTCTGGAGGAGTTTCTGGAGTTGAATACAGGTATCAAAATGTGATTTGAGAAGCTAGAATCCGAAGAAGGGTAATAGAAATAGATCCGCTTCTGTAGCAAGTGTAGTTTGAAAAAGAATGTGTTGAGAACTTTTGAATTTGAGCTCAAATGGGGATATTTCTGCTGAAATAAACGTCGGACTTGGAGAAGGGTAAGAAGCATGAGTTAGATAGGAAGATAACGAGATCGATTAGAGATAGACGACTCATAAAAACATAAATTATAGAGAAAGAGATCGATCGTCGGGAATTTCTGTGTCGAAGGGTCGTAATCAAAATGGAAATAAGAATCAAAACCAAAATCAAAATCAAAACAAGAATCAGAATCAGAATCAGAATGAAAACAGAAATAGCGGGTAACGTTTGACAGTTTGTAATGCTTTTACTGATCTTAATGCTTCTAATAGAAAAAGTAAAGAAGATGAAGAGCAAGAATATGTGGATGAGTCTGATGACTCTGGGGAGTCAATTAGGTGAGATAAGGGTGTGAAAGAGGACGTTTTGGAGAATTCAGTTAATAATCGGGAAAGGTGCAATAAACATTTGTGACTCGGTTAATCAATGATTTTATAGTAATCAACTATTTTATTTCATTAACGCTGGGTAATAATCGGTGGTGCATATTTTTATTTGAATGGAAGTAAATTGTACCCTTTTCAGTAACATTGACCACGACCACGAGGTTCCTCAAGTTGTTGTACCCACCAGACCTTCAGGCGGTTACAGGTAAAAATTGAAACAATTTGATATCATAAGAGCCAGGACTTTAAGTAGGATTAAAGTATTTTTTGAACTCAAATGATCGTCCTGATTCCATTATTTACGAACATTACAATATTTTGGCGTTCCGATCTTCGAAAACTTCGAAATTTTTGAATCGCGAACTTACATTTTATCTAACCTATGTATTTCAAAAAATTTGAGATTTTTCGCTGACTCGAATGCTTTTATGAACAAATTTTCATTTTACCGCTCTCGCCGCTGGTGACAAAAAATTGACTAAAAAGTTTTCTAGAGCGTTTTGAGCAGCGATATTTGGTGCATTCGAATCAGCAAAAAAAATTTAATTTTTTGTGTTCGGCTAGAAAAAATGTAAGTTCGCGAGTTGAAAATCGATTTTCTCCGGTTTTAACGATTCATACGAAAAAAATTGTTATCGGGACGATCATTCGAGCACAAATAAGAAATGACAGTCTCTTCGCAACAATAAATTTCAGAACCGGAGGAATGGTTGAGAACACCGCTCCACAGCCAACAACATACCAAAAGCCTCAGCCAATTCGAGTTCAAGTCAATCCGGCGACGAAACCATACCGACCACGCCCATCTCCGGCTCCACGGATTCAACCACAGAGGCCGTATAATCCACAGCCCATTCCGAGACCTCAACCCGTGCCACAACCACAGCCTCAACCTCAGCCAATCCCACAAACCTACATTCAAAGACCCACTGTAAGTTTCAATCATTTTAAAACAAATCAAAGGACCATTTTCAGCTGTCACTTCCATTCCAACAACCGCAATATCCCGCACCAATCCCATATCCCCGACCCGCTCCATTCGTACCATTCCAACCGATGGCTCAACAACCATCACCAGCCGGATGTTGTGGCGGACAATTATTCAGTCGGCAAGGAGGACTCTGTATGCCGATCAGCTTCAATCCATGCCAACAACAACAAAACAATTGTGGTGGTGGATGCGGTGGCGGATGTGGTGGTGGAGGGGGAAATTCGTGTGGAGGAGGATGTAATTCCGGTGGAAGCTCTTGTGGTGGAGGATGCGGAAATTCCTGTGGAGGTGGAAGCGGCGGATGCGGTGGATGTGGAGGTGGCGGAGGATGCAGTCCATCATGCTGTCAACCACAGACTTCCGCATGCTGTAATCAAGCAGTTTCCACATGTTGCCAACCCCAACAAATGGCTTGCTGTAATCAACAGGTTTTGTTCTGTGAATTAAGTTTTTTTTCGAAAGTAAAAAATCTCAGGTTCAAACTTGCTGCCCGCCGCCAGTCCAACAATCATGCTGTTGTCCTGCTCCATCTTCCATTTGCAGACACAAACGGTAATTTCCGCCACCTATCAAGTAATCTAAAAACCGATTTCAGGTCACTCGGATATGCAATGGGAATGTGCCAACGAAGGAGAGCATGATTTCTCACCAAATAGGAAGTCGTTAATAATCTCAATTTTTAAATTTCTCTCATTTGTTCCACTTATTTATTTCCATACATGTCCAAACCCGGGTGGCCCGGCCCGCGGGCCGGGCCGGGCCGGGCCAGAGGGGAATTTTCCCGGCCCGGCCCGGCCCGGTCGGCCCGGGTAGAAAATTTTCGTCAAAATTTTTTCGAAAAAAAATCAATTTTTCATGAAAAAGTTTCTGAATTGCATGAAAAATCATGAAAGTACTAAAAGTATGAAACATTCTAAAATTGAACAGAAAACAGTCAAAAAATTGAATTTTTTTCCAAAAATTGACCTTTGAAAAAATTGTGTCTCAAAACCCGGGCCGGGCCGGGCCGGTAGAAATTCCTCCGCCGGCCCGGCCCGGGTTTGGACATGTATGTTTATTTCTTCTATATCATCCAGTCATCATTAACCCTATTATTTATTGTAAAAATTATACCTTGCTCTGAACGAGGACCGTCGATTGTTCAGGGTGAACCCGTTCTCATTTGCTTCTCTCACAACCCCCTCACCATACCATTTTCTTCTTTCGATTATTTTGAATTTACCCAAAATTGAGTTTTGCTGAGTGTATAGATTTTGATAAAAAGTATAAATTTCTTGTTGAAGTCACCAAATGCTCAGGCAGCTTTGTGATGGTTCCCTTCCCTGCTTACACCGATGCCACGCGGCGCCAAGGACATTTTACAGCGACGAATACCCAGTTGTATGGTTCCACTCTAACGTAATCCCTGCGCTGTCCAAGATCCTCGGCGTTAAGAAAACCTGAAAACATTTTTATCAAGATTTATTTTTAAAAAGAAAGTCATGGATTTGATGAAATTTGTGGCCCTAAAGAGGGCCGTTGGGTTCGGTCTTGGTTTGCATGAAAGCGAAGGAAATTATCCTCCGAATCCGTACAGGGTTCTTCCTTGGCGTTTCAAAGCGTAGACGACGTCCATGGCGGTGACAGTCTTTCTCTTGGCGTGCTCGCAGTAGGTGACGGCATCACGGATGACGTTCTCGAGGAACACCTTCAGAACTCCACGGGTTTCCTCGTAGATGAGACCGGAAATACGCTTGACTCCTCCACGTCTGGCGAGACGGCGAATTGCTGGCTTGGTGATTCCTTGGATGTTGTCACGAAGGACCTTGCGATGGCGCTTGGCTCCTCCTTTTCCGAGGCCTTTTCCTCCCTTTCCACGTCCGGACATTGTTTAGCGATTGATGAAGACTCACAAGTGAGATGAGGTTGAACGGAATGCGCTCCGGTTTTGTTCTGTCTGCGGTGGGGAGGCGGGGTCTCACCTCCACCACCCTGCTGGGACACATATGCAGTTTCGCGCGCGTCGAATGTTGCAAACTCCGCCCCGCCACCGCAGGCGACTATAAAGTCACCTCATTTGTTGCTGCGTCTTCAGTCCCAATCGGATTATCAGCCTAACGCAATGGCCCGTACCAAGCAAACCGCTCGCAAGTCGACAGGAGGAAAGGCTCCAAGAAAGCAATTGGCCACCAAGGCTGCCCGCAAATCGGCACCGGCCTCCGGAGGAGTCAAGAAGCCACATCGCTACCGTCCAGGAACCGTCGCTCTTCGTGAGATCAGACGTTACCAAAAGTCCACCGAGCTTCTCATCCGCAAGTTGCCATTCCAGCGACTTGTTCGTGAAATCGCCCAGGACTTCAAGACCGATCTCCGCTTCCAATCTTCCGCTGTCATGGCTCTTCAAGAGGCTGCCGAGGCTTACCTTGTCGGACTCTTCGAGGACACCAACTTGTGCGCTATCCACGCTAAACGAGTCACCATCATGCCAAAGGATATCCAGCTTGCCAGACGTATCCGAGGAGAGCGCGCTTAATTACCTTTTGGTAACTGAGCAAACTTGATCTCAACAAACCACCGAACCCAACGGCCCTCTTTAGGGCCACAAATTATACCAAATCCATGGATATCCGTTTTCATGAATAAAGTTTTCGATAATCTCTTTCATTCGTTCAACATATTTAGAGATCCCAATCAGTTTTTTTTTTCTGTTGACAGTCATTGTGACATCAGCGAGTACGAAAAAAATCTTGTATCCATTGCTTCCATCGGGATTTTCGAGCTCATCGATTGTCACAATGTGAGTTCGTCTTTGAGACTCGATATAATTATTTCAGTGTTTCTTTTTTCTGAACATAATCTCTTGAATCTAGTGCCACTACAGTATTGATTGTATTCCAGATACATCAAAAATATGGGTGTCTTACGAATGAAACGCTAAATTGGTCGATACATACGATCGCAAAACATATATTCATCCACAGCGTCCTCCGAGGCAAATTTGGGCGAAGTCTTATTGGCGCAATACCTGTTTGCGCGTTTCGCGATCGCTTGCGCATTTCGCGTGCAAACTTCAAATTTAGTACTGAAAATAGGAAAATGTCGATTTTTTCCGTTTTGAGTCATTTTTTCAGAAATTTTCGTAATGGGAAACGAAGAATAGGCAAAAATACACTATATAACTAGAAATGCGCATCAATTTTTTTGCATTTTTGCAGAGATTTTAAGGTCCGAAGAAAGCAACATCATCAAGCAACTTCTGGAGTAAATACGAAGTTTGAGAGTTAAATGAGTGACGTCAAACGTTCATCTACTTTCAGATTCTTGATCCAGAGCAAATTTGATTGGATTTATATATGTACGAGCTCCAGAAGTTGCTTGATGATGTTGCTTTCTTCGGACCTTAAAATCTCTGCAAAAATGCAAAGATGCGCATTTCTAGTTATATAGTGTATTTTTGCCTATTCTTCGATTCCCATTACGAAAATTTCCGAAAAAATGACCCAAAACGGAAAAAAATCGACATTTTCCTATTTTCAGTACTAAATTTGAAGTTTGCACGCGAAATGCGCAAGCGATCGCGAAACGCGCAAACAGGTATTGCGCCAATAAGACTTCGCCCAAATTCGCCTCGGAGGATGCTGTGTCATCTGAAACTTTCAAAGACTTGTTGTAAATGGTGTGTTCAAAGACTATTTTAACGAGTGAGTCAAAAGTCAAAAGATAATTGTCGCGATAAATATTTATTCAATAATGGAGTTATAAGATTCACGGATGTTTGTGGCCCTAAAGAGGGCCGTTGGGTTCGGTGGGTTCGGTATCAGCCAAATATTTACTTGCTGGAAGTGTACTTGGTGACGGCCTTGGTTCCTTCAGACACGGCGTGCTTGGCAAGCTCTCCTGGCAGAATCAAACGGACAGCAGTCTGGATTTCGCGGGAAGAGATGGTAGAACGCTTGTTGTAGTGAGCAAGACGAGAGGCCTCAGCAGCGATGCGCTCGAAGACGTCGTTGACGAACGAGTTCATGATGGACATGGCCTTGGAGGAAACTCCAGTGTCTGGGTGAACTTGCTTGAGGACACGGTAGATGTAGACTCCGTAAGACACTCTAACGTAAATATCCGACTCTACTTGGGAGAAACGCAAGTGCGCCCCATTGAACAGCGCGCGAATTTCAAACGCCGATTGTTTGTTGTTGTTGTTGTTGTTGTTGTTTACGCCGCTGTTCTTCATTCATAGTTTTTTTCCGAATTCTTCGTTTTTTCGCTCTTTTTTTTTCGTTTCACTGGACTGTTTTTTAATACATCCTTGTGCGCTTGGACTTTTTAGTGCGTAATGGAACATTTATAAGCGTTGAGAAAGTTTTGGGGCAAAATAGTAGTGAAAAGCTTTGTGAATAATGAACAATAGTCTTAAATAGTGCAGAGAGAGAGAGAGCGTGAGAGCATCATACTGAAGGTAACTAATTAGAAGTAATTTTAAATTGTGCAGAGGGAGAGGGAGAGATAATTAGACTAATAGTAAGAGTAACTAATTAGTATTAAACTAAGCCATTTCGTCGTCGGAGTTGGCTTCCTGTTCGTAGTTTGCAGGATAGAGCTCGAACGTTGCTTGACCATTACAACGGCACGTTTTGTTGCTGAGAGTACACGAGAAGTGAGCTGGTTGCTTGCAAATTTTGCAGCGTTTCCAGTCAGTAAATCTGCTCTCGTATTCTTCAGGGTGAATGTCTTCTGGTAGTGGTGGGTCTGCCTAAAAATATAGTTGGAAATGTACAGACCGCTTGCGCAACCAACTTGGCCACATATCAGGCAGATTGCTAATACCCGTTTAGATAGAAGAGGGACAGAAGACGATGTAATTGCAGAGCTTCTAGACTTTTTTCGAATCTGTAAAAGTAAGCGAGATGTGAAAAGAGATTAAGCTTTAAACCACAAGTGATGAAGTGTGCATTGTCTCGCGAGCTGTTTTAGAATTTGAGCGACTATCCATTCGTAGAGAAAGCGTAGAAGCTGTGTTTTGCGGTAAAAGCGATTTCAAAGCAGTCTCAGCGGCTCTCAGGTTGGACTCGAAATCCTCATCACTATCTCTTTTCTGTTTCCTCAATCGATTGTATAACATTGACCACATCTTAAGAAGTTATTCAGGGTTTAACAACGGAGAAGCCTCTACTAACATTAGACAACTCATCCATTCTTCTAGTGAAATCCTCGTCCTGACTTTCAGCTTGCACTGGTCTACCCACTAACATGGAAATTCCTGGGCTAGGAAGGGCTAACGGGGTAGAAATAGAGGGGCTGCTAGAGAATTGCTCGTCGAAGAGTGGGGCAGGGGCTGGAGGATCGGTAAGAGCTTCGATTCTTTTGTGGAACTCTGTAAAAGTGGTTAGTCTGTGTTAGTGTTCCTTATAAATGTCAAACCGATATGCTTCAGAACCCCATGGATGTGTAAGCAGGCAACGCCGGAAATTGAATAGAGACAAGTACATGAGTAACGATACGCGCAAGCGCCACAGTAGTTGCAGTGGGTATTCTCCTTCAAAAGTATTAGGTAGAAATTACGAGAATTAGAAAAACCTTTTGGTCACAGAAGCAAGAAAGATGATCTTGTACTTCATACTCTTTCCATTCTTCGCTGCTACTTGCAAGGTTTGAAACAGAATAAGATCCGTCGTCATTTTGCTTCATAATGTAGTTTTGATGATTCTTGTCGTACTGCTTGCACACACTTCTGTTTTGTGTTTTTCGAGGGCAGGCCGAAGCTAGATTTCTAGCAATCTAAATTGAACTTACTAAGTTATGTCTGAGCCTAAAATTATGTGATGTTGTTTCAGAATACCTTATCCTTTTTTGCCGATAGGACATATTTGGAAGCAGCTAAAAGCAAATAGATTAGTTTGTCACACCGAATTCCTCGTCTCTGGACAATAATTTCTTTCTGAAATCCAAAATTAGCCGAGTTTCCCCGATACCCTAGATGAATTCCACCTTTAAAATTGAATGCCAGGCTTCAGCAAACATGGAGGTGTTGCATGCAATGTTGTAGCGGGAAGCAGCCGACCATTGGTCAAATTTATCTGAAAATTCTATGACAAAGAAAGCTTTTTGCGAACTTAGAAACCGAAATAGTATGTTTTGAAGTACTGAGAAAATTCGAGAACATCTTTGTCACCAGTTTCATCGAGTGTAGTCAAAATCGAAAGCATTCAGTGGATCGCCTTGTCCCTTTTTGGCTCTCTTAGCATCTCCCTCAAACTTTGAAGTACGGTAGCCATGAGTTTTTGGTTCTAAATTAGATTGTTACGGTCAGGATTCTTAATTTTCTACCTTAATCGAAGATCTCGCTTTTTTCTTCCAGGATCTAAAAATATGCCAACGGCACAAAACTTTCTGAATATTCGAAGTGTCAAAAACTGCTTCTAAACCGTTCCAGAAGCAGTTGGCCTCGTCGCTCATGAAGAAACAAGGTTGAAAAGCCGGGTGGATCTTTTTTACTTCGGTGAAGAACAGTGCTACCTCTTTAGAAGTTGTGGAGCTACTTAGAAGAAAACCTTAGAAGGGGATATTATAAATTATTCCTACAGTAATCTGAAATTACCAGCTGGTTCCCCTCTATCGTTATTATCAATTACAGTCATAGTGGTCAGTTTCAATCCATACTGGGTAATATTATGAGTGTCGTCCATCAGAACGATCTTGTGCGAGAATTTCTTGATAGATTCAATGTGGTCGGGAGTGATAAGAACTGAAAGAATGTTGAGCTGCAAAAGATTGGGACTTTCCTCATACTTAAAACGAATTCTCCTCCATTTTGGTTAGGCTCAATGAATAGCCTGATTCCATCATCATAATTTCCCATTGCCACTCGTCTTCTCACTGATTCTAGATCGTCCTTATGTAGTTGCTCTTCGTTGAGGTCTAGCTGTGCTTTCAAATTCCTAAAGTTTTACACTCTAAATTATTTTCAATCTAAATTTTTTTTTGAAAACTCGGCAATATTCCAGTGAAATATCAATCTGAATGGTAACTAAACTAGAAACAATCTCACCGAATATCATCTGGAGTCAAGAAGAAAAGTCGGGAATTCTCGTCTGTCTCTTTTTTCACATTGTTGATGATGGACCGACTACTTAATCCTAAATTAGCGAGCTCGGCAACTCGCTGCTTTTGGTTAGTGGTTAACACTAGCTTCGCCGGCTCAATCTCGTGTCCAAAATGTTGAAAGCAGGCTTCAACTCTCCATTTTCCCCCTACTGTAACAGCCTGCAATAGAATACATCGAACTACTAGAAAATAATCTTAAGTCTCTACTTTCAGAAAGGCAGAACAGACGTTTTGTCCTGTGATTTTCCTTGATTCATGTCCGAACTTCACATCCCCGCTTCTCTCATAATCTCCTTCATGAATACAGGTTCTGTAGGAAGTGATTCTATTTCCATCTTGGCGCGTTGTTTGCTTTCGAAAGCTCGTCCCTGTTTTTTCTTCCTTTTCTGCTAGCCATATCTGAATAGTCATATCCTACTTGATAATCTTATTAAAATTTCAGGATAATAATCCACTCTATCTATCACCTCCAATTCATTTTCATCATCAAATTCTTCTTTTTCGAGTGTGTAACGGTTGTCGTGGTTCTCGTGAAAGTGTGTGACCAGATTTGCGCGAGAACGAGCAGAATAGCTAGATAACTCCTTTACACAGTCAGCGTGGGGGCAGGGAATCGACTGGTGCCCGCGTTGATCCGATTCGATGACCGGCATCAGAAGTTTAGCTGGCTCCACATTTAGACATTGACGAAATTTCTGAAATTCAGATTCCCCTTTCTGAGGCTCAGTAAGTCTCATCATAAATTCTTAACTTCCTGTTTTCGAAACATCTAAATTGTTAATAATTGCTTCAAACTCTATTTTTTTTGTACTAAATTTGCACCTTTGCTTCCGGGGGATAATGAAGCGGCAATAGAGAAGGATCCGATGGCTGCTCACTGTGGAACTTTCTAACGTGATTCAGAACTGAGTTTTTCGTTGTGAAATTTTGAAGACAAACGTTGCATTGAAGTAGATCTGTCCCTTTTGCTGCTGCTCTTGCTGCCGTCAAACTCAGGTTAAATTGCTGAATCACATTTTCATCGCAACGATGCTTCTGGCGCAGATGTTTCCTAATTGTAGTTGGGATCGAAGAGTACTGACAACCCTGTAACGGGCATTCCACGGGAACTTGTGACGTACTCATGGAGATAATGAAGCTCTCCCCTAATTCTTCTCCCTTTTATACCCCTCTTTTTTGGACCCGTGGGAAACTGCCGCCTTTTCATCTGGCGCCATGGGAACCTGGCAAGGTGCCAAGCTATGCATTTCTCTATTTCTCTCTGTTTCTCTCACTCACTCTTTATCATGCTATGAGAACCTCGTACGTCTTTCGTGAGAGTCAGTCGTTCATACCATCCTTACGCTTTGTTTTTTACTTTCAGTGATAATTTACACTATTTTTTCAGGTCTGAAGTGACAAAAATCAGCGGAACTGGCATCTACACTGGCATCTACACTGGCAAGGCGTCTACAAGAACTTTTTCTTCTTTTTTTTGGTGAGGGTTTTTCTTGTATTGTTCCGTACTATTGTTTTCCCCGTTGGGTTCAATGTTATTTTTCAGGTTCGCGTTCATTTCCAGTCAACCATGGTTCGAAATCGTTTAACTCGGTAAGCAAGTTTTATTGTATTGTTCCGAAAACAAAATTTCGCCCGTAGTTCAATAATTATTTTCAGGAATCTCATCTCCGAACATCCCGTACTCTCCAATTCCGACATTCATTATTTCTCTTTTCCCCTCCATTTGTTTCCCTTTCCCTCTTTTCTTTTCCCATTATAAGTTTTCCTCTAAAATTTGCAGCTCATTACTTACTTCTTTTAAATTTTCCAATAAAATTTATATTTTCTCCTGTTTTCTCTCGAATTTACATGCTCGCGAAAAAAAAATCTTCATGCTTCCATTTTAAACGTTTTATTCAAACTTATATGAAAAAACGAAATACAATTATCAAAAAAATCGAATTTCCTTTGAGAGAATCCTGAAGAAAGCGGAAAGACAAATTCAAATTCCCGCGTTTTACTCGCTGTTCAATGGGGCGCACTTGCGTTTCTCCCAAGTAGAGTCGGATATTTACGTTAGAGTCCGTAAGACTCCTTACGGGAGTGCTTTCTCTTCTTTCCGTCCTTTGGCTTGGTGACGGTCTTGGCGGCCTTCTTGGCTCCCTTGGCGGATGGCTTTGGTGGCATGTTGGAACGAATGTAGAATTGGTATTCTTGATGTGAGAGTCGGCGAGGCGAGTATTTATGTGCGGCTGCGGTGAGTGGGCGGAGTTACGTGTGCCATGTTGGCTATTGGGGAGGATGCGCAACGCGATAAGGTGTGTCCCCGCAGGGTGGTGGATGAAGAGAAGCTCCGCCCCGCCACCGCAGGAGTTATATAAAAGGGTTCTCTTCGCCAGCAATCATCAGTTCGTTTACGACCTAAATCGCTCATCAACCAACAATGTCTGGACGTGGAAAGGGAGGCAAAGCCAAGACCGGAGGAAAGGCCAAGTCACGCTCGTCGAGAGCCGGACTTCAATTCCCAGTCGGTCGTCTTCACCGTCTTCTTCGCAAAGGAAACTACGCTCAACGCGTCGGAGCCGGAGCCCCAGTCTATTTGGCCGCTGTCCTCGAATACCTCGCCGCTGAAGTTCTCGAGTTGGCCGGAAACGCTGCCCGTGATAACAAGAAGACCCGTATCGCCCCAAGACATCTTCAACTCGCTGTCCGCAACGACGAGGAGTTGAACAAGCTTTTGGCCGGAGTCACGATCGCTCAAGGAGGAGTTCTTCCAAACATCCAAGCTGTTCTTCTGCCAAAGAAGACCGGAGGAGACAAGGAATAAGAACCTTCTTCCAAAAACCCCACCGAACCCAACGGCCCTCTTTAGGGCCACAATTACGACAAGTCCATTATCATTTTATGAATAAAATTATTTCCGAAACATGAACTAAAAATACTTTTTTGTATTCATTGATGATATTTTGTTCTCGAACTGTGCTGCTGGTGCAGACAGTGTGTTTCATTGCTTCTGTCTGTTTTTACAGACGGTGTTTGTTTTCATTAGGACGCTTCTCTAGTCTATCATACAGGTGCGAAAACAATTGAAATCTATAGATCATTTTACTCGACACAACATGCAAAATTCTGATTCACATGCGTCCTAAACCCAATTCAAACAAATTTTTCTATGCCTTACTATCTTTATGTATCTTCTTGTTTCTTGCTTCATCATTTCATTCTTCTGGAAAGGTTGGTGGATCGGTTTTTGGATACTTCAAGTGACCGATTTTTCAGATCTCCAATGTTAATCAGAGAATAGGAATAATCGTTGTGCTCACAAATGATACAAATCCGAAAGATTATAGAATAGCAATAGGTGAAGCAAAATAACACATTTCAGAATCAAATGAATTAATTGTAGACAGTGTGGAATGCTACGCAAAAGCTCAAAACTATGCGTTCGAATTAGTAGTTGACACGAATTACAGATGCCATCAGAAAGATGTAATCAGAATACAAACGTAGCTAGTCTCATATTTTCTAAATATTTCAGAAGTTCTTCAGACGGCACTGTGTAGTTGCTCAAATTCTACCGCGTTACGATTCCGTTCTGTTTATTGATGCGGATCACGGAGTTGTGAATCCTAAAAGAAGAGTAGAGGAATTCATGGATTCTCGTTTTGATATCATTTTTTATGATAGGTGTTTCAATTGGGAAGTCATGGCGGGCTCTTATATTGCGCAAAATTCAAAATACGCTATCGACTTTCTCACTGGTAACAAACTCTGAAAATTAAACCCTAACAAAAAACTTCCAGAATTCGCAAACTTTGAACAAAAACTTCCTAAAGGAGCTCATGGATCGGATAACGGGGCGATTCATGTACGTTTCACTGACCCTTCTATTTTTATTTTTATCGCTTCCAGCTCTTTCTCGCTGATAAGATATTTCCTGGAAGTCTTGAAGTTGACACATGTCGTGAAGTCTACTACAAATGTGGTAATTCAGATGACTTGTCTGCTTATACGGGATGTATTAGAGGGATATTGGGATCTCGCACTGATTTCGAGAATATTCGAATAATGAAGAAAGGAACTGGCTGGTCTAGGGATGATTGGTTGACAAGTGGTCTCTGGAATCCAGCAAGAGATTTTATGCTCCATGGATGGAAAACGAAGCAGCTGAAAGCGACACCGGAGGAATTAATAAAGTAATTGAACGTTTTTTATCTCGAAAAAAATTAAAATTTAGTCCAATTCCGATGAACTATGCTCAATGGTACAACCCCTTTGCCGGACCGATTGTGGTTGGAAGATGCTATGCAGGGTTTGTACAGTAATATTTACCGTAAAACCTCTAATAAAGGGACATGTCGTTCCATTGTTCAAACTACTCAAAATCAAATTTCGAATTTCATAAAAGTAACCATTACTAATTTTTGAGAAGCAATTCATAACTTATTTCATATGCATCCTAGCTTATTTTTGACAAGGAATCGATTGAGACTACTTTCAGACGCACATAAATCTGAGTAAGTGCTTTTTTCGGGCTCACTTGGGTGTCCTTCTATTGGAGGTTTTTCGGTAAATAGTTTTCGACTTATCGTGTGATTTCAGAAACACATCTTGGTCTTATTCTCCTCGATTGCTTGGCGACAGAAAAAGTATTGATGAGGCATTAACCGAATATGCAAGGAAAATTGACAAAGAGAAGGCTAAATCGCTTGGAAGGCTACCTATGATTCTGGAAAAGACTTGATAAGTGCTATTGACTTTTTCCCTCAAGCTCTTTTTGAATGTTGAGGTTGCCTGTTTTATTCCATTAAAGATTCTACATATAACTTGCTACATTTCGAAGATCAAAAAAGATCATGAGTGCAGTTTCATATTTCTATCCTTCAACTGTTTTCACTTCTTCGTCTTCTAATCCGTTCAAACAACAAGTATTGTTAATCTTCTTCTCTCTAATCATATCAAATCAGATCATTTCGGCCGGGTGCCTCCGTTGATACCACTGGTTTTTTACGTCTCACACCTCGGCAGGCAAAACACCGTCTCTTTTCCTCTATCTCTATACCGCAAACACTTAATTTGTGCTCAATTATTTCGGGTGCCTTCTTTTCTCTCTCCCAGACGCCGAGGGAGCACACACACAAAAAAACGGACGACTGTATTTCGGTTAACCGCCGCCCCGGCGACACCACTTTTTTATCCACCATTCCCCTTCTTCCTATTCGCCTCCTTCTTATCGAGGCAAATGTCATTTCATATCCGCTAACCGAACTTCTCCTCCCGACGGAAATCCCCCAAACGTTTGTTTCTTGAAATTCGGAACGCCTTAGTTTTGGTTGTCTTTCTTTTTCGACACTTTTTGATCCGATTGACCTATCGTTTTTCAATTTCGAAGTCTAGAAAAGTTGTAGCTAATGTGGTTTAAAGTATAATTTTTAGCACCATCAGGCATCTATTAACCTCTCTTCAAATGCCCGGGTTACTGTATTCCCTCTTGAGTTATATTCTTTCAAAAGTTGCGCGGAATCCTTCAGATTTCCATATACCGTAAAATCAGTATACGAGATTTGAGACTTTTTTTGTGACGTTTTGATGGCGGATCCCGTGCAAAAAGAGTTTATGTGCAATCGTTGCAAAATTTCATGATGATTCCGAATATCACAATGAAAACGTTCAAAAATGCAACTTTGACAGTGTTTTTCGGGTCAGAATTTTTGAGTGTTTTTATTGTGAAATTCGAAATCATCATGAAATTTTGCATTGATTGAACCATAAACTCATTCTGCCCGGAATCCTAATTCAAGGCAACTTTTGGCGAGGGTTATAATAAGACTAGATTCAATCAGTTTGAATTTCAAGAATGTGCTTATTTTAAGCTCATCGGGGTGCCCTTCTATAAAAAGTTCCCTTCTAATACAAATTTTAGGTATTGTACTTCAAGAGAAACTTGAAATTTCTTTTTCCCATAGCCAGCTGGCTTCTGCACCTTCCGAGTTTTGCATTCTCCCCAGGTCTTACAAAAAAGAGTTTTTGACTTTCCCTTTCTCCCCAAAAGCTAGAAAAAAGTTAGTTTGACGAGACTCTTGTCCTAGACAAAATAGTCCACTTGTTTCTTATGTATCCTTGCAAATTCGTGAACCCGCGCCCTCTCTTTTTTATGCCGGTGGCGGCTTTTTTCATGTTGTCTCTCTCTATATGTCGCTTAAGTACACTCATCGGATTTCACAGATTTCGGGTAAACTGTTCACGCTAGTTGCAAAAAAAAGAGTCTCGAATGAAATGAGGTGGAACATGATGTTATTGACCTGGTATGGAAAGTTGAATGGAATCTGATTGAAAATGAAAAAAGGAGAAAACGTTCAGAAGCTTGTGAAAGCACAGAGGGTAAAATATAAAAAGAACGAAACAACTGAGTAACAGATTTTATTTTTGTTGCATTCGCCATATCTGAAGCAATAACTAGTTTTGGTGGGTGAAGTTGCATTTCATCGACTTACTCACTCACTGATGACTGTTATTTTTTAAGTTCTATGTAAATTTGTTTACGAGCGTTTTTTCTTCAGCATCCTTCCTTTAGAAATTATGATACCCAAATTACTTCGACTACCTTTGGGTTTCAAGTCTGACACTTTCAAGTTCCATGAATCGTCCACCATCCCCCTGTCATATTCTAAGCTTCGATATAAAATTGAAACAAATCTCCATCAATCAGATATCAGATATCCTCCACTCATTCCCCACTTTTTTCGAGTGTCTTCTCTACACCGGCAACTTGTCATCCTTCCTGTCGTTATCCTCAAGCGCATCCGGTCTGTCACACATAATTTGTCGGCGGAGCCACCCTCTCAAGATGACCTCTCTGGAAAATGAGTTGCCGCCACCCGCCCGCGCCGCACAGCTCTTTAGGATTCTCAAGTTTTTGATCATGTTTTCCGCACGTGTTTACATTTATCTATCCGAAAGTCCGCTTCTCAACCGACAGACACTCGTTCATAATTTTTTTTCGACAGAATTTAGTGATGGCTAGCACTCCATCAGCTGCACCAACGGCAGCTACAACTACTACTGAAAATAATGTAACAAGGAGTAAGAGAAGAAGGTATTTTGCAAACGGAAGAAGCCGGACTATCGAATTGTCGACACTTGCAGAAATCGATGAAGAAGAATTCGCTAAAGCAGGTAAGTTACCGTACACAAAACTGTTATTTTTTCAAGTTTAGAAGGAGCATCATCTCAACCGGAAGGTGTTCTCAAAGTATTGACAACTCAAGATGACATGTGCATTGGTACCACTGGTGGAAGTTACAAATCACTGAAACGTGGATCGGTGAAAGCACAAGCTCTGAAATTGAGTGAAAGGCTTGCTCAGAAAGGTTTGATTTTTCAAGGTTTCATCTATGACTTGTGATGTTACAGTAGCAGCCGACAACTTGGCCAAGGAAAGAGAAGAGAAAAGTGAAATGGAGAAGCAGAGTTGTTCAAAGCCTGTGGTAGTGGATGTGAAGCTGAGAAGGAATCTAACGGAAATTCGAAGAGATATTAGGAACTTCGAGGTAAGCGCATTGGAATTCCTGATCTCTAGTAATAAAGGACTGAAAAAATAGCTGTGATGGGAAATGTAAAACTGTAATTTTTTTGCGGTATAACTTTCAGCAAACAAAATAGATATATCAGCTACAAAACGCACTGTATGTGGTTCTCAGAAAGTTTATGATATTTTCATGAGTAGGTTTACTAAAGTTGACCGTGTCCAAACTTCCCCAACAATCATATCGTTTCCCATACCCTTCCCGTACAAAGTAATAATACGCAAGTGATAAAAGGCAATAAGCAATCGGAAAAAGGTTCAGGTTGTCGTCTATTTGCTTCTTTTCCCACTGTCCTTCTCTCTTTTCTCTTTCCGCAGCCGAGATGACAGTTTTCATTGTTATTCTAAGCTCCCGCTCTTCTTTATTCATCCCATCTCTTTATTGATTGTGTCGCATTTGGGGTTTTTGCTCTCGCTTTCGTTTTTCTCTTGATATGGCATCCACTTATTCCTATGCTGAATTCAATAAGATTTTCAACGAGACTATCCCTAAAACTGAGCATTTACCTGTTGTTGTAAGAGTTTATTTTTGAGTAGATTTAAATAGAAAATGCTCATTTTCAGACAACAACAGACTTCTCGACATCTCAAGATTGGCCCCCTCAGCAGCAACAACAACAGCATCATGAGTTCCCACCGAATTGTTCTATTCCAATGCAGAGGTAATTTTGCTCGAGAGTTCCCTATTCCATAATGACAATTTTCTCAGACACCCAATCTCGCGATCCGCTTCATTCGTTGCTCCAACCCCTCTGATCGTCTACGGAATGCCTCCACCACAACACGGCGACAGAATGTCAATGATCGATGGTCGCTGTGACAGTAGAATCGGAGAATACGCGATGCCTCTGTACTACATGCCAGCTCCACCGCCTCCACAACCACTGTTCCTGCCGTATCCAGCTAGTTCCAAAATGGGAATGAACCATTTCGATCAACCCAGTATGGTCATGATGCCAGGACATCCACTACAGTATCCGGAAATGCAAATGAGGAGAAAAATGAAATCAGGTGATCCACATCGGAGAAAGTCGTGGTGTTCTAGGATTTGTTGTGCTGGATTTGCACAGTTACTGTGGACAATTGTCTGTATTATCTCTTTCGGAATAATAGCATCGTTAATTTTGGCATTATGTTATATGTGATAGGCTGACAATCTAATTATTCTTTTTTCTGTATATAACTTTGAAATCAAAATGCAACAAATCGAACATTCCAAAGAGAGATTCAAATGAATAAAAATTAATTATAATCTTTTGTTGAATATGAGAATGACAATTAGTTGAACAAACAGAAAGAATAGTTCGACGAATGAGACGATGGATATTCCGATCAGAACACTCAAAAGTCCTCCCAGGTATGACATGAATTTGGTGAGCTGAAAAAATTGAAATGCGTTTAAAAATAATAAAAACTAACTGACATCCATAGCTGGAGTTTCACTGTAGATCATGTAATCAAGTTTCGGAAGAGCAATTCTCAAAATGACAGAGTCGAAATACTTCTGATAGCACGCGGTTTTGTTAATGAACATATTCTCACATTCCACAATCTGTAACATTGAATATCGATGCTTAATGAAAAAAACTTACATAATTGACGTAAGGAAGTCTGGATAGTTTGGAAGTGTACACAGTCTGAGAACAAGGTAAAGGACAAGAACATTGTGGCCATGTAGAGGGATCCCCTTTCGAGTCTACAAGATCGTCAATGCAAGATTCTGAAAAAGATAGATTGATTCGCGATTAGTGAATGTTAGAAACTCTGAGATATATTGCACGAGATTCCGTCGGAAGGCATTGGATATCTCGGATCCATACATTGACAAGTTTCCTCAACTACATCCTGATAACAAGATCTTAGGCATCCCTACAAATCCGAAAAAAAAAAAGTTTTAATTTCCCTCGAACCTTACATCAGTTGTATAATCTCCATCATAGTAGTACGATTTGACCTCTTTAACATTTTTCACGCACTTTCCATATCTTCCCCCTAATCGGTAATAGTCTTTCTAGAACTTATTATTGTTGTCATAATTCTCTTATTTAATCTTACTCTATTAATAGCAATTCTCGATTCAAAATGTGGAGCTGTATTGATTCTGACTGATTCCGAAGTCACTATTTCTTTCGAAGTCGATGTGAACACCATTACCGCAGCGGTTTCAATCCACGGAAGATATTCTGACTGCTTCACATTCATCTGCATTTCCAGTCCTCCAGCATATCCAGATGATCTCGCTTTGTATTGAAACGAGGAATTCATATGATTAAATGTGAAACAGTTTCCGAGTACTTTATCATTCCACATGATGAAGTTTGAACTGCAAACATTTTTTAATATCTAATTTCCAATGAGGAACAAACTTCAAATCAATCAGCTGTTGTTCATAAGCAACCCACAAAAACATGTCTTCTGCCGTCCAAGATAAACTTTCTCTAACTTCTTGGCTGTATCCTCCTATCAAAAACGGAACTATATCTCGAACCAATGTCGGATCGTTAGTCAATTCTTGAGCCATCTGCAAATTAGGATTTTAGAATTTAAACCAAGTTACTAACATACTTCATCCAACTCATCTGGTCCCAGGTTTCCATAAGTAGCGTTCAGAATTTGATAGATGATTTTATCTAGAATTTAAGCAAACTTCCTCAGTTATGAGTTTTCTTACTGAAAAGGCATGACTTTCCGAACATATTCGGACTACAAACACAGTAATAACTTCCATTGGTGTTCACACAAGTCGCAAGCGGATCTTTTGTTTTACACAGGGTAGTGTCTTCAGCACATTCGTCAACATCTAAATAACAATAAGAATTTGTGCAGAGACTTGATGTATACCTGTAGTGCAATTCGTCCCAGTCCATTGTGGAGTACATGTACAGTTATAACTATTCGGGGGACCAATTATGTCTTCACACTCTCCCCCATTTTGACATGGGGTTTCATCACAATAGAATCTTTCTGAAAACCCGAAACCCTAAGTAATACGAGCTTTACAACCGAAAACCTTCTTCACAATAAGTTCCCTTCCAATCTGGTGTGCATTCGCAAGTGAAAGTTGAATCGAGAAGATCGTAGGTGGGAATGCAGGTTCCTCCGTTTTCACATTTGTTAATATAGCATGGGTTGAATGCTGAAAAAAAACAGCGGAATTGACTGAAACATTATTAGAGAATTACTTTCACAATTTGTATCCATATAAAGATTCAAACAAGCACATGAATAGCTTCCATTTCCAAGGTCCGTGCATGTTCCTCCGTACAGACAAGGCTTTGATGTACATGGATCTCCCACTAGAATTAGTATTTAACGGCGGTTTCTATGTTCATTCTCCCTTACCACATGGAACAGTCTGATTGGTATTAGCACACAGACAATAACTTCCAATTTGATCATCTGTGATACCACACGTTCCAACTCCACAATCTACGGAGGCACATGGCGTCAACGAAGCGTCACTTTGGCAAGTTGATCCAGTTTTCAGTGGATTGCAAAGACAAGTGTAAGCCGTGGCGGAGGTTTGTATACATTTACCATTTCCAGCAGCATCTCCACATGGCCCAGGTGTGCAGACATCGTTAAGAGAAAAAACGGACGCAGAACCGGAATTCATATCGGAATATGAGCATGTGGCAAGAAGTGCAGCGAGGAGACCACCAACTGAAAGAAAAAAGATTTTTTGCAGGCTAAAAAAATGTAAAGATTACGCAATCCAGCGTTCGGTGGATCCGTGAGCGTGTTTGTCGTGGAGAACAGGCACTCTCCTTTGGTTCCACTCATTGCTAAAAACTATAACTTTTAAAGATGTTCCCTAAATTGAAACAAAACTAGAATATGCATAATTAGATGTTGGATTAGCTTCTCGGTATGTAATAAGTGCATCTCTACAGTCATTTCCTTTCGTGATAGTGGTTGAGTAAACGTAATAGTCAGTGAAGGCAGCGGAAGAATCATCATAACATCCGACATACGATGTCTGAACATTTCTCTCAGTTTGACACGTGTCACCGTAGTAATCAAAAGGACATTGACAGTACGGTGTGGTCTCACTGAATAACAATTCACAGGTTCCACCGTTACTACAGTATCCTGCGCAAGGGTCACCAGAATCTGAAAGTTTTAGATGAAGAAGTTTCTCTTGAATCATCATTACATTGACACTGTTCTCCGTAGAATCCTGTGGAACATGCGCATGTATAAGTTCCTCCCGAAGAAGAGCAAACTCCATTTTGTAAGCACGGCTGTGGAGAGCACGGGTCACCTGTCACTATAAAATATAACTCAATTTCATCAGAAACTCCGAAATAGACACTTTACACATGGTGCAGTCAGTTCCTGTGTACCCGGCAGCGCATGTACACGTCGGAATGTCGTCAACAATATTGCATTGCTGATTAGAAATAGTACAAGGGCTCGGAGAGCAACTCGTGGGACCGGTACACTCTGTCGCAGAGGTTTGCGTCGATTGATCCGAGCATGTGCATCCGGAACAAGTTGTTGCCGAGGTGCGATTGGCTGGATAACAGTAGCCATGAGCACCACAATCGTACGGAGTATCTGTCTAAAACTGTTAAAATATTTGATGATATTTGAGTTTCGTTTCGTTCTGCTGACATTTCCAAACTATCGTCATTATGTTTTGAACCGGTGTCATGAAAAAATTAAAAAAGTAAATACCTGAGAGAAAATAACAGGAACAAACAGCAGCAAGAGCAACATTCTGACAACTGAATCCTAATTTTCAATTCAAAGCTTTCTCTTCAAGTTTTTTTTTCTGTCTGAAATTTGAGAACTTTGTTCAAATTTCATTATGAATAATGGATCTGTTTGGCTTGTGCATTTTGAGGCAAAAAAGAAAAAAATCAAGACAAATGTATTACTTTAAAAAATACTGATGGGGACTGACAGGGTCAAAGTATACAAAATGAGATCTATTGGTTTGTAAGATTAATCTTCCTTTGAGGATACGGTACTTCTGGCTGAGACTTCTGATGAAGACGTCTGAAAATGAAAAAATACTAAACAACTATAATGTCAAATCTACTTACACTGCTACCACGATCTTCGAATCTCTTCCTGTGTAGTACACTTGCTGCATAAAGCATTGATGCTATTTTGCTCTTTGGGTCTTCTTCCTAAAAATTACAAAAACTTTTCTCAAACCAATTAAGAATTCTGACTCACCACATGATGTTCTTCATGATCAGCTGATCCATGCCCGTGTCCGTGACCATGTCCATGAGTAACATTTATTCTTGGCTCCCCGAGCTGGAAGTATCCCATATTCAAATATCGCTGCAGGAATTCTAGATAACATCCGGAAACAGTGAAAGCGAACAGGTAATCAGCTGGGAACAAGGTTTGAGTGAAGATCATACAGATAAGAGTGGTACTTGAGAATCTGAAGAAAAATCGATGCTCCAGAAGTCTCAAAAAGGAATACTTACGGGAATTTTTCATCTGTCAACTGATATTTGATAAGTGAAGTTTCAAAAAACGTAACTCCGAAATGGATCCAAGCAAGTAAAAGTCCTGCAAGGAAAGTCAAAGGGAGGAACTTTTTGGTTGCAATACAGTCCTTGTCGGAAAGTGCAAGTAACCGCCGAACTGCAAAATACTGTAGCCATTGTGTCGCCTGAAACTCCATTTTAATCATAGCGATTCTGCGTTTACACTCACTTGCACCATAACCAAATTGACATTCTGAATGATCGCGTCCGACAAAATAATAAAATTATCCACTCTTTGATATTCGATTTCCACAGATTGCAAGATCTGCAACAAATTCCTTTTTTCAACAACTCTTCCACAGTTCAGAAACAAAAGATGGTTTTCGTTATCTATTGAAGTGTTAAAAAAACTGGGGCTTGGCAGTCAACAGAATCCAAAAAATCACACCTTGCCCTGCGAACTGTTGATAACGAATTTGTGATTTTTGAAAGAAAAAAGCATACCAATTTGATGAGAAGAACGACGCAACATCCAAAAAGAATCGATATGTCTCCTCTGGCATGAGCTTTGTGATGAGCATCCAGACGTTCGTTTGGAATTGTTGTCGAAAATGCATAGAGCTGAAAAACACGAGTTTATGTACTAACTTTTGGTTGTAAATACTTACCGCTCCAAAAAAGAACACTTGGCAAACATTGGCTGCTAAATTGATGTAATCATTGGTCATGTAATGTTCATCTACCAAATCATCGAAATCTGAAACAGATCTGAATCAACTTCAAAGTTCAAAACCACCAGCAATACCAATAGTGTAGTAAAAATAGAAAAGCCATTTGAGTGTTGACATAATCATAACGATGGGTGTGATAAGAATGAAGAAGCCGACGAGATACTTGCTGATGATCAGTGGCTTCGTTTCCATTTGTGTATGTTCTGTGTAGACGCGAGATACGTCTTTCATGAATTCACGAAGCATTCCACGAACGCCTTCTTTTCTCTGAAGATCTTATGATACGAACAACTCAGAAAAACGGAAATCTAACCTTCATTCTCCTCTCAATATCCTCCGCCCGCTCTTCTGCTCCACCACAAGCAAGCCAATGGGTCACAAGAAGAATCGGGAAGAATTCAGAAGCACAAGAAATGATGGAAGACGAAAGAAGTCCTTTGTTGATGTAGTACCACATTTTCTGAGTTCCGTGAAGTTCAGACGCCGGATTGCATTCGTAGTGTCTTTTGATGACAGGACACCAGTAGCCTTCTAGTTCTTTTCTTTGGCAAAGTTCCTAAGAGTTAGAAAATTAATTAGTAATTGAACTATTCAATACCTGATGACTCAAATATCCTTTATAGATTACGACTTTCATCCAAACCACCGCAAAAGTAATGTTGATGAACAGTCTACCAACTTTATCCAAATTCGAGCTGATCGCCCCATAAAATCTTCTGTGAAGGATGTAAATCAGAGACAATCCAGAAAATGTTGCCATTAAAACGTCATAAATTGCTTCGATGAATAATTCGGATGGATATAAAGCATCCACTAGTTTGTCACAACTTTGGAATGCATAATCAAAAACGATGAAATAGAGATAACCCAACATTATTCCGAGAGTTAGAGCGATTGCTCCAATCAAAGCTGGATCCGGTATTTCATGGGGATCATCTAGTTTTGGAAGTTTTCTGGTCCGCCATAAAAACTCAATTTCAATAATCCCACAACAAAACATTAACAAAGCGACAATCTGAAATTAATGGTTACGATAGTTCAAGAAAAAAGAGACTCACCAAGTGATAGATACGAAGATAGTAAATAGTATCCTCACGACTCAGAAGAACATAAAAGTTCATGAAAACACATAATATGAAAATTATGTAAAGAGTAACGGTACAGAAGTAGTGAATCTGAAAATACGGTATCATAACAGTTCAATTAGAAAAAAAAAACGACTAACATGTTTTCCCCATTTTTGAATTTTCATTGTCTTCCAAATCCTTGTTTAATCAATTCGAAGATCGAGAACGAATAGGAGAAGAATGAAATGCCGGAATTCGGTAGTGGAAATTAAAAAAATGGGGGTAAGAATGATAATGCTCTGGCACCGCGTCTCCGAGTAATTATTGGGACATTATCACCGGAGACATTAAAAAGTTTTTATGCGTTTTCCTTTTATTTTACTGTTGCATGATGGTGATGTTTCTCCGTCTTCGGTCAGAGACACATTTTTTGATCTTGACTTTTGTCAGGTATTTGGAGATGGGAAGAGGGGTTGACGTACTGGGTCATCTGCACACATTGTATGATTTTTTGATGGCTCTTTTGAAGAAGAGAAAAGGTGTGAAAGTAACACTCCCAACATAAACTGCAAGTCACAGATTTGTCACGGTTTCGGGTGGGGGAAGAACAAATAAGTAAAGGGAGTTCTTAGACTGGGAAATGGAAAAAAAAAACAAATTGGTTATTGGTTACACCCATGTTTATGAGAACCTGAAAGTCATAAGAGATCAGGATCTTTGTCATTGAACTTTTCTTGACTCACTGTGACGGAAACTGAAATTGTGGAAGATTGAACTGGAAAAGTGAAGGTTGTTAAGAATAATGTTCCGCCGCATTCTGTAAAAAAATGGAAAGAGATGAATACAAACCTAAAAATCTCAAATAGAGCGACATCCAGAAGGCAGACTTTCACATCGTTTTTTGTTATTTGCCGGTTAAAATTTCGGCTCCGCGACGTTTCGCAAGTGTGACGTTTCGCAAGTGTGACGTTTCGCAAGTGTGACGTTTCGCAAGTGTGACGTTTCGAAAGTGCGACGTTTCAAAAGGAAAACGTTGCACTCGTGAAATATCGCACTTTCGAAATGCCATACTTACGAAACTTCCCACTTTCGAAACGTCACACTTGGGAAACGTCACACTTTCGAAACGCCATCTTTCGAAACGTCGCGGAATCAAAATTTCTGCGAATCAAAATAATTTTGTCAGCTACAAAACGCACTAAATGTGCTTTTCAGAATCTTGAGGATATTTTCGAAAGAAGATTTTCAAACCTGTTGGTCCGGTGTCGTTCTATACGAGGTTTTACAATAACCATAAAATAAAGTTGACACTCCATTAGTACCTAAGATTGTCTCAGGTAAAACCAAAAGGGTACGAAATACATGACGATCGAACGCGATAATCAGATTCGAAGTAGTGACGGAATAGTGCGAAATGACGCAAATGGAATCTGCATAATATTGAAAATCAGTAGTCGTGTCTCTTCCAACGACGACAGTTTTCCACATTTCCCTATTTTCATTGTATATTTTCAATACGGAACAACTCATTCAAACAAAAATAGAAGAGAACTCGAAAGAAATATTAAAATTGAAGCCATTATAATATTTTTAGTTAATGTCACTATTGAGACTCTAATTCATCTTTTGTTCTCCGTGAAGACATTCCAAACTACCTGGGTCAAATGCTCATTTCGTTTTCGTTTATCGTCACCTTTCCGGTTGCCTGCTCCGCAACCAGCTTCCGCGTGTTCCTCCTCTCTCGCTAATCTCATGTCTAATCACGCCTGTAAACATGCTCACGTACCTCACCAATCACTCCATTCCATTCTCCTTTTTCTTGAAATCAATCACTTTTCTATTTTATCACTAATTAATTTTCAGCTTCTCCTGAAGCAGCAGAGGAGGATGAAATCGAGGCGTCGAGATGAGATCGTTCAGTTTTGTCGAGAGAACACTCTTCTCGTCATGACAATGTTCTCCGTGTTCCTTGGCGTTGTTCTCGGATTCGGTCTTCGTCCTTTGAATCTGTCACAAGAAACTTTGCAACTTATTAATTTTCCAGGAGAGATTTTTATGCAAGTTTTGAAAATGATGATTCTACCACTCATCTTCTCTTCTCTAATCTCTGGTGAGTTTTTGAGTTTTTTTCTCAAAAAGTTTCTCCTCGGTTTTTAGCTCTAGCTCAAATGGATGCCAAGGAATCGGGTCAAATGGGTGCATCTACCGTACTTTATTATCTCTCGACCGCTATTTTGGCCACTTTGGTGAGTGCATCTACGGCAACGCATTCTAGTGTGAATAACTTTTTTCAGAGGAATCAGGTAAAGATATTATCAACAAATAAATGTTCCTTATTAAAAAAGTTATCGATCGGTTTAAAAACCGTCAACTTTCATCAAGAATTAACAGAGTCTTGTATTGTCGAAAAGTTGACGATATTGGCAATTTCGGCAACGTTTTCGGCAACTTTTTCGGCAACACAGGGCGTAACTCTGTTCATTCTTGATGAAATTTGACAATTTCTTTATCAAACGATAGCTTTATGAATAAGGAAAATTTTTTTAGTTGACCGTATTTTTACCCGACCCCCCTGAAAAAAGTTATGCACATTTGAATGAGTTGCCGAAATTTGTTGCCGCTTAACCCTGCATCTACCTTGAATCCCCTCTTCATGAATTCATTTTTAGCTCGGTATCTTCCTAGTTACCGTAATCCACCCTGGAGATCCATCCATCAAAGGAACCGACATCGCAGAAGCGCCATCTGAAGGCAACGTATCACCACTGGATACTTTCCTTGATCTCGTCAGAAATATGTTTCCGGAAAACATTATTCAAGCAACATTTGAGAGAATGCAAACGACGTATGTGGCAATACGTCCAAAAATTGCATCGAAAAATGGGACAGCTGGAAATATAATAGTGAAAAGATCCATCGGAATGACAAAAGGAATGAATATTCTCGGAATAATAGTCTTCTGTACTGGCTTCGGAATAGTCATCTCTCAATTGGGAGAGCGTGCCAGGATAGTTGTCGACTTCTTTGTCATTCTAGATGCGGTGATAATGAGATGGGTTGTAACTTTAATGTGGTTTGCACCACTTGGAATCACTTGTCTCATTTGTGGAAACTTATTAGAATTGGATGATATTTCTGATATTGCATCTGTTCTTGCTCTCTACGTATTCACCGTTTGTGCGGGATTAGTGCTCCATACGATCATCACTGTTCCATTGATGTATTTTTTCATCACACGAGAAAATCCACTTCCGATATTTAAAGGAATGATTCAAGCGGTTGTTACCGCATTCGGAACGGCTTCGGGGTTAGTTTTGCTCCAACTTGACCCCACTTTATGAAACTGATTCTTTTTAGAGGAGCTACGTTACCAATGTCCATGCAATGTCTCGAAGATCATTGTGGAGTGGATCGTCGTATTTCTCGTTTCGTTCTTCCTCTTGGTTCCACAATCAATATGGATGGAAATGCTCTATATGAAGCCGTTGCGGTCATCTTCATTGCTCAACTCAACAATGTTCAATTGTCTCTCGCCGAAGTACTCACAGTCAGTATCACAGCTACAATTGCTTCCATTGGACTCGGTTCAGTTCCAGCTGGTCTTGTTTCCATTCTCCTCATTTTAAATACCGTTGGATTGCCAGTTCGAGATGTTTCCATGCTCTTTACTGTTGACTGGTTACTGTAAGTGCAAAGAATTCAAGAATCAAGTAATTCCAAGTTTCTCGATTACAGAGACAGAGTTAGAACGGCAGTGAATGTACTTGGAGATGCCTATGCAGCTTCAGTTGTTCAACATCTTTTACAGGTACACCAAAAATTGGTAATTTGCAATAATTGAATTTTATAAATTTCAGAAGAAACTTGACAAAGCTGACGCTCGTCATGATTACAAAACGGAGATCAAAGGAGAAATCGAAATGTTGAAATCAGCCGCCACTAGCAGAAGACCATCTTTTACAATGTCAGAAGCTTCTAAGGAGCTGTTCTTACATCATGCGAACACCGCTGGAAACTCAAGAATCGGCTCAAGAATTGGTTCTCGACGTCCGTCATCCACGAATTTGCATCTATCCTGGCGCAATAATGCAATTGATCCACCATACACCCCTCTACCTAATGATGAAAACGTGTAAATAGCTGATCGAGTTGTTCATGTTCCTTCCGTCCATTCCAAAACAGAAAACGGTTATTCTCTCCTTTTCCCGCGAGAACCCATGAATTGTTTTGTACATAAATTTACCCTTCTTATTTTAATCTGTCTAATGAAACTCAATAATTTATGTTTGTAAAAGTTTTAGCAGATGAAAATAGCGCATTAAATTACTTGTATTCGAAAATTAGAGAACATAAATGGACAATGGTAAACTCAAAAGTTGCCGACTATGAAGAGTTTTGAGGACGCTAGAAAAGAAAGAAATGTGCAATCTAGTTGGATGGGTCGAATTCGAGTCCAAGTCCGAACTTGTGAGCGTCGTTGGCAGCGAGGTTGAATTGAGTTGAGAGAGTGAGCTTGAGAGCTGGTGACAGTGAGTGGGTGGCGGCGACGGCAACCTGGGAGGAGCTGTTGACCTTGGCGCGAAGAGCAAGGTCACGGCTTGGTGCGTACTTGGTAGCAAGAGCGTAATCAGCTCCGTTGGCTCCAACCTGAAAATACAAAATTAGATCATTTGGTTTATGTCGATTTTATGTTACCTTCCATCCGACTTGGGTTCCGATCTCAACATTGGAAGCAACCTTGTGGTAAAGGGAAGCTCCGAAATCGGTGGAGTTGATGACGAAAGAGTGAAGAGTATATTGTGGGGTTGAATGTCCGAAAGCCAAAGAAGTAGCGGCCAACTTGTTGGACGAGGAGTCGAAAGTAGCAGCGGCTCCAATCAGCCATCCGTCACGAGCGAAGACTCCGGCGGCGTTGATAACTGGAGCAGCGGTGACTCCGACATCAGCGGTGATCTAGAATGGGAACCAAATAATTTGATAATCTTCAGTTGATCCAACTATTCTACTGATTAGTTTAAAATCGAACCCTAAATGTGTCTCGCTTCCAGTCAAGCTTTATCCGAAAATCACCGAATTTATCGCCCAATATATGAAACAGACTACTCACTCTGGCGGTTGGGAGGGCCCAGTCGAGCTTCACTTTTCCGCTTCTCTTTCCGGCATGTGGAGCATACAAAGAGTCAAGGGTGACCTTAACTCCACGTCCGAATTGCTCATTGATTTCGACAACAGTTCCGAGTTGGTTCTCGGTGTTCCACTTCTCAGTCAAGGTGATTCCTGAAATTATAACATCACTCCTTGTTTTTGTTTTCTCGCTTTCTTTAAGAGACCATAGACCGTGTGCGCTGTCACGTGGTTATTTAGAGTACATACAATTGCATCAGCGAACAAGCGATAGGCCCATATTTTTGACAGCGGGTAATAAGAATACCAATTTAACGTACCGTATTGTGGGATCTTGTACTTGACATCGAGATTTCCTCCGAGCTTTCCGGATCCGATGTTGTGAGCAGCGTTGGTCTTGAACTCAACCTCCTTATTGTCTCCGGCCTTGGTGGTGGAGTCGATCTTGAGGAATCCGAAGTCTGAAAATTTCGATTTTTGTTCGACTCTCTCTCCGTTAAGAAACTTACTGTATCCCTTGTTGAAGAGGTCCTTAGCGGACTTTCCAAGATCAGCGAAGGTTGGTGGGGCCATTTTCTGAAAATTGGCAATGTTTGAAATATAGCGATATATGTTACATGTCGGACGAAAATTGAAATGAAATTGAGAAAGTCTAACGCATCGCAAGAGAGCTAAGCAAGCGGAGGAGTGAGATGGACGCAGAAACATTGTTTGGACCGACAACAACGTTTCCGGAGAGTGCCAAAGAAAAAGAGGAAAATGACCCAGGCAGCAGGCTTCAGGAAATACGCTTCCAACTCTTCAAAGAAAAGGAGACGAATTCGCAGCACCTTTTTTTAACGTATCTTATCAGAAGAATCAGAAACAACTGAAGTAAACATAAAATTCAGCAGTATCTCAAACTTTGAAAAAGAACAAATCACGCCACAACCAACAAACTGCGCTTTAGAGTTCAAAGGCAAGCACAACGGCGCGGCGACCGCCCGTCACGAGACAACATGTGAAGACAGAGAGACACAGAAAATTGTGACTGCCACGCGACCGCTTCGCCATGGAAAGCATTGAAAATTTAAGCGGGATTTCAAAAATTGGCGCCGTTCGCGAGATTGGGCCGAGTTCGGGCATAATGGATTCGGTTGACGCCGATATTTTATCGAAAGGATTCCTGATTCTGCGTCCAAAGTAGTTTTAGCATGCAAAATTTGCAGCGAACAGATGTCCAAATATTAGGGCGGCAAAAATTATCGTAAGTGCGCTCCCTCGCACCTGCCGAGCGTGGAAGAGGCGGGCCAAATTTATTTGAAAAACGCAGTGTATTTTTTGAATTTTCGGCTCTCGCGCCTCTTCCACCGGACCAAATGTAGATTTACGGGACTTACGATAAATTTTGCCGCCCTAATAAACGAAAAAATTGTTTTTTTTTGAGTTTGGCTGCCGTCGCTGCGAGACCAATTCTAGTACCGTATCAAATGTTGAAAGGCGCATAGCTCTTTTTGCAAATATACGGTTCTAGAAGAGGTCTCGCAACGAACAGCCACAAAAAGACAATTTTTTTGTAAATTTTGTGTGCAAAAACAACTTTTTGATGCAGCATTCTGCAGCATTATCGCAAAGATACTTTAAAATCTGAAAAATGAAACCTTTCTAACCGCAAATATCCATGTTACCATAGAAACGAAAACCAGGAAATTAAACCGGAAACCGAACAGAAAATCGAATGCTTTCCGCATCACCTCTTCCAACTTCTCGCACATGTTTCATTCTCCATTTTTCGAGAATGTATCGCTCCGAAATCTCGAAGCCGCAACTCGAAAATCCTAATCTAGTTGACAGAGTTATTGTTATTATACTACCAAATTATTTCTACGAATATGAAGCTGTCCTTAAACATTTACAAAAAGAAAACTTTGGTATTGTGGAGGTTAGTTTAGAAATAAGTCAACGGTAAAGCATAGTCCTCCAATAAAGAAAACTGTGAATCACTTCAAACCGGGCGATGTTATGGAATGGAAAAGTGCGGATCTCGAATCCCAGGACATTTGGGATCTCTCGGATAGACTGAGTGACGGTCCTTGTATGGTTCTTCTGTGTCAAAGAGCAAATGCATTCATAGAAATGAGAGAAGTAGCAAAGTATCATAACGCAATAGCAAATAGGTGACTTGTCAAATTACTGAAATTCAAAAACAGATTATGTTTCCAGAATGAGCTCAAATGATGGAATGTATTATTCCAAAACTACTGTCGCGGCGTATCACGACATACTGTTTTTCTATCCAAAATGTAGGATTTCCTTTTTTAAAACTTCTCATGTCTCGATTTCAGATATTGATGAGCAATCTGTGCTCAAACATGCCAAAGATTATCTCTCTGTAGAAGTGTGGCCGAAGTTGAGCCGAGGATTAGCTCGTCTTGCCGTTGAACGTCCCGATAATCCGATTGTTAGTTTTCCTCAATCCCGAAACGCATTGATTTGTGAATCTTTCAGAAATGGCTCGCAGATCATCTACAGCAAATGAAGTGATGTAATTGAGAAAAAAAAACAAATGAATTTTCAAAGCAATACACTTTTATAAAATAACAAAACTATGCGGCAGGATCATATTACATGTATTCAGATAACACACAGGTTGAAAAAACTCGGAAAAACTTAGAATCATCAGTAGAAAACAGTAGAAACAGATTTAGTAATCCTCTTCCATCGCGATTCGCACAAACAGTGATGCAGATGGATCTAGAGTATGTTGGTATCCGGTATTCAGTTGGATCTGAGAATATCCTGTTCGGAGACTCATAACTGGAATTGAGAACTCCCCGACAAAGTCGTTGGATGATGTTGAATCGAAGTCCTGGAAAAAATTTTGAAACATTAAATTGTCTTGAACTTCCGGGTGCTTACCTTCACACAGAATCGAATTATGGCTAGCTCTGGGCAGCTGAGCGTAAAGTAGAAATTGTCTCTCCACTCTGGATTGAATCCATTATCTTTGATGATTCTGGTCTTTGCCTTTGTCTCGTCACGTGGAACTCCGAAGATTTGAACACTAACATATGGATCGATAATCTCTTTCCCAGGCTCCGATTTCGGAAGATATTGAGCTGAGAAAAGACCAATACCAAGCTTCAGTTTTGGCTTCGACATGCTTCTCGGATCAACTCCATCAAGGAGGCATTTCGGCTTCAACACATATCCACAATTTCCATTGACTCTGAATAATCCAGCGTTCAAATCTAATTCTTCGCCAGCAGTCTGGAAGTTCATCGCGACACTTTGAATTCCGCACAACCATGAGACAATAGGATGCATGTTTGAGGAATCTTGACGAAGTCCCTTCGGATAACTTTTGACGAGGCGTTCTGCGGTGTATGTGAAGATTGGTACTGCTGCTTCAAACATCGTATACACTTTGTTCTCGGATAGAGACGGGCTTCCATCGAATGGATCTGAAAAACACTTTTCTGAAACTTCACTGAATTCAAAACATACGTTTGTTAACATCTTGGTAAATGTTGTGGCTGAGCTTCACAGAAGGAAGTCCAATCAAAGCCGACAATTCAGGAGCTACTGGATGTGGGTGAACATGGTGTTTATCCTTGTCAATTGGGGAATCATCTTCATCAGGCTCCTCAATTTCCTCCTCCAGAATGATTTTCTTTCCACGTAAAAGGAATTTTCTTTTCAGTTTGTTTGGTGAAGGCAATGGATGACGATGAGAATCTTTTGGTGGAATGTAGAGGGAATCTCCGAGAATTTCCTTGAATAAGTCAGCCATCACAGCTTGTTGCACAAAACCAACATGGTTTTCAAGAGTAAGAATAACGGGGTATGGTGAGGTTTCGAAGGCAGTTCTCTGGAATATGATCAAATTATATAAAACTTCGTATAACGATAAAGATGCTTACCTTGATCGCCTCCAATGAATTCCTCAGCGTAATTGATTCGATGAATGTTCTCTTGTGCGTGATTACGGGTTCCCCATGCTCACCATCGAACAAATCCACTACAATAAAATTCTGATGTTATGGAATAATCAAATTACTCACACTCCAATAGCCTTGCTCCTTTTCTCAGCGCAGAAATGTATCCTTCGACGGTCGCTTCACCTTTCACTTGCAATCCGGTCAAATACGTGTTATGTGATGAATTGACAAAATAGTGAGTGAGTGGTTGATCCATGTCCTGGAATATACTTTCGTGTCCAGGTTTGAAGACGTTTCCCCATCTGGATTGCATCAATCTTCGCATTCCCATCAATCCCATCAACTTTTCCTTCTGCTTATCTTGTACCGTTTGCTCAAATGTATCCAGAATCTGTTCTGCCTTCTTCAGATCCACTTTTTCGAACTGAAAGAGATAGTCAGTAGAAATTAATTGATATTTTACTCACTCCTTGTTCTTCTGTCAAAAACCTTTGTAAATCAGCGACAGTTAATGTCTCCACATTGTCGGAACTTGCTTGAGCCATCACAAATCGAAGATCTGGACGATCTGTCAACCTTTCGAAGAAGTTTAGAAATTCCTTTTCGTTCAACTTGTTATCTCTAGAATCTTCAAGTTCAGACTCTCTGAAGATAGCCTTTGCATATCTTTCACTGATTTGAAGGTTCATTCGTTTCAGAAGATTCCAAACTTCGTCAAATGATAAAAGACCTAAAAATATTATCTTCAAAACTAGTTCTCTGTTTTATTGGAATACCATTTTTGTTGGTGTCCGCTTGCTGAAACTTGTCTATCAACCATGCAGTTTCGTTGAAAACGACTCGTTGATGTTTGGCAACTGATATGAGATGATTCAGTACCGAAACCCATTTGTCTCGCGTCTGAAAAACTTTTAGAATTTTAATGAGGGTTTGAAAGGAACATTATGTACTTACTTCTCTAGAATCAGCACAAAAATCGACAGACTTGTGAAGAAATTTAGCGTGTGAAAAGATGACAGAGAAGCATCTCGATTCGGGCGCTAACTCTTGGAATTCGTATTTCTTCGATGCTCTTTGCAAATTGTCAGTTTGATATCCGGACCGAACTTCGAGCAGCTCAGACAAAGCAACTGACTTCAAGGCGTTTGGAACGAAATTGAAAAAATAACTTGAATAGTAGTTCAGGAATTGTTTGCTTTTGATTGTCACCAGAGACATTTCCTTCACTTTTTGACTGAAAATTTAATTTTTTAATTGTTTTTTAAATACCTAAAACTATACTTTTTGATTCTGCACAACAATGATCCTTTTTCCGCCCATTCCAGCTCTTCTTTGGTTTTCTCCTCATCTGCAGCTTGCGCAGCGGCCTGCTCTTCTGGAGATACGTTCTTATTGGCCATTTTACCCTGAAACAAAAAATCAAGTTTGTCTCATCGTCAGCAGTCAGCGGTGGCAAGAACAAATCAAGGAGACGAAGTAAAAAATCAAAAAAGAAACCAATTGCTAAATAACTTGCTGTGACTGATGCGACCGGGTCATCAAGAAGAAGAAACAGAAAAATAGAAGAGAGAAAAAGATGCGGGTGTGGTGCCAGATAGATTGAAAAAAAACTACTTTTCCGTCAGTCTTTGTTTGGTAACAGTACATTGGTTTGTGAACAAACAATTCAATTTCAACTGAACAACAGTTCTTCCTCGTTTCTATCGAAGTACGTGACATATTTGTCGTGAAGAATGCAAGGTCTCAAAAAGGGAGGAGCGTGTATACGGGTGTTGGGCAAAAATGAGGAAACGATGCTCCGGAATTTCGCTCGCGCGTTGTTTACCGTAAATCGACACAGCGGGAGCCGAAAATCCTGAATTTATTTGGATTTTCTCCAATTTATGGTCGATGATTTTAATTTTGTCTTTTAAAATTATGTTTTGTTGCCAAAAATTATAAATAAGTTCTAAAATAGGTATAATCTTCTCCAAAGCCAGCTTTGTAGTGTAAAATTCAAGAGAACATGCTATAGAAAAAACTGTAAATTTGTCTTCTGTTTTATTCACTTTTTTCATTCAGAATGTTCATAAATACATTGTTTCAGACATTTTCTGTTAAATGACGCGACACGGAAAGAACTCTACGGCAGCATCGGTTTATACCTACCACGAGCGCCGACGAGATGCAAAGGTTTTTTTTCGTTTTCCTAAATCTCCCTTCCGTAATCAATAATTCGTTCAGGCTAGTGGATATGGAACACTTCATGCTCGTCTTGGTGCCGACTCTATCAAAGAGTTCCACTGTTGCTCCTTGACTCTTCAACCATGCCGAAATCCAGTTGTTTCTCCGACTGGTTATATTTTTGACCGAGAAGCAATTCTGGAGAATATTTTGGCTCAAAAGAAAGCGAATGCCAAAAAGATGAAAGAGTATGAAAAACAAGTTGCCGAGGAGAAAGCGGCTGCAGTACAAGCTCAAGGACAGGCTGATTTATTCACCAAAAAGACTCAATTCTCCGCAATCGAAAGTACTCCGAGTAGGACTGGCGCGATAGGAACCCCAAAAGTTGAAACGGGAGCTTTAGTGAGTTTTTTTCGAGATTTTATTCATTTTTTCAATATTTGAATTCAGAAGAGACCAGGAGGTGTAATATCCAGTGAAATAGCTGCTAAAGTGAAGGCTCATGGCGAGGAAGGAACATTTTCGAACATGAAAGGAGACAAGAGTACTGCTCTCCCAAGTTTCTGGATACCTGAACTGAATCCTACTGCTGCGGCATCAAAACTCGAGAAACCGAGTTCAAAAATCCTTTGTCCAGTTTCGGGGAAGCCAATAAAAATGAAGGAGATGATGGAAGTAAAGTTCACTCCAATGCCTGGAACTGAGGGATCTGCGAAACCAAAGTTTGTGTGTCCAGTGACAAGGGATGAATTGACAAACACTACGAAATGCGCGTATCTTAAAAAATCGTGAGTACATCCTGAAATCACTAACTTATTACATAAAATTCGTTATTAAGAAAATCTGTTGTCAAGTATGACGTAGTTGAGAAGCTCATCAAAGGAGATAATGTCGATCCAATTAATGGAGAGCCAATGAGCGAGGACGATATTATCGAATTACAAAGAGGAGGTACTGGATACGCTGCTACAAATGAGGTCAAAGCGAAACTGATCAGACCGCAACTGGAACTTCAATAGAATTTTCTATTAATGCTGTACAATACAATTTTCCCCTTGTTACACCACAAAAAAACGCATAAATCTATAAAATTATTTATTTTTAGAGTAGAACCAAAAATGTTCAATATGTACAAACAATTTTTGTGGCATTGAATGCTTATCCGAGAAGTGTGCTCTGAGCACAAGTTGGGCCCGTCCATCCAATATTACAAGTGCAACTATAAGATTCAAGTGAACCAACACACAGTCCATTTCCTGAACATTGGAGGGCTCCAGTGCAAAGTGGTTCGAGTTCACATCGGAGTCCAGTGAATCCTGGAGCACAGATGCACGTGGGGAGAAGTTTGTTCCCAAGACAGATTCCGTTTCCATTACAGTCTTTTGATTCGCAGAACAGAGCTTCCGTTCCAGGGAGGAGGGCTGGAAAATTATAGTTTTCATAAGTATTCTTATAGGAATATGAAACAAAAAAGGGACTCACTAAATCTAGATTCACACCGTGAACCGTAGTATCCGGGAGCGCAGATACACGACTTCAGATTTTTGGTTCCAATGCAAATTCCATTGGAGTTACAGTCAGAAGCTTCGCACATGGTTCCCGTGACTAAAACTATCAGCTATATTGCTATATTTCCAACAAAAAAACAAACTCACTCTTTTCACATCGTTCTCCAGAATATCCAAGATAACAAGCACAAGTCATCGAATCCTTGGTTCCAATACACAAACCGTTTGAACTGCAGTCACGGGCGTCACAAAGAGTCACTGGAGTCTTTTCACATCTGGAACCAGTATAACCGATTTGACAGGCACAGGAGAAACTGTTCTTTGTTCCAAGACAAAGACCCTTGTTGTTACAGTCACTTGGAGAGCAGAAAGTGATTGGAGCGGATGGATCAAGGTTCACTGAAAGATTCTTTTTAGTTCTTCATGAAGTTTCTAGGATCCAAAATACTCACATAGCCCTGAAATCTCACTTTCACACTTGAATCCAGTTTTTCCCAGGTTACAGAGACAAAGGGGAGCTTTTTTCGAACCGACGCAAACTCCATTTCCGTTACAGTCACTCGCCGTGCACATTTCTAACGCATCATCGTCCAATCCAAATGGATTATTCAGCAAGTTTAAAGAGCTCGCAGTTGGGAAGAGATTCTTGTTGTTGGAGAATAGGTTGAATGGATCCATCAGGTCTAAAATATTATTTTCTCAATATACAATTTTTTCGTGTGGGTCAAATCTCACTTGCAACCGAGTCGCATGAATCTCCAGACCATCCGAGGAAACACATACACGTGGATTGCTTCGCAGTTCCGATGCATAATCCTTTACCACTGCATCTCGTGAAAGCGTTACACGGAAGTAAATCGTTGAGCTCTCCCAATCCTCCAAGCGTCGGTAATCCTTGTCTTCTATACCTTCCAGCTTGCACAGAAACAATCAGAATCGACGAGATGAGAAAGAGGTGTTTGGATGAAATCATTGCAGTTGTTTTTTGAATCATCCCCGAATCCGTGACCCATTTTATAGTGACCCCTCATGAAGTCACAAACAAACAATTATTAGCCAGCGAGCCGCCTGAGCAAACCAAACGAAATGGTACATTTCGTACAGTATCTAATTTTGTGAAATGGCGCGGTTGACCTCTCGATCATGGAATCTCAAACATCAAAAATGCATATTCACGAATGTTTTTAAAAAATGGAATCTGAGAGAAATTTACATGCCACCCACATAAAAATTCCATTTTTATGAGCTGTTTTTTGGACATAAAAGAACGACAATCATTCGGAGAGGCAGTTCAATATTTTCTGATTTTGGAAAATGAAGATTTATCTAATTCTCGTTATCATCTTGAGCTTCTTCGTTGTGGTAAGATTCATAGATTTCAAAGATGAAAAATTCGATTTTCAGCCAATGGAAGCTCGTGCTCGCCCACGTTACGCTCACAAGCTCGCATTCGCTTCTCTCAACCAACCTTCCGGAACTTTCCGCAAGACTTCTTTCGATCATTGATCCATTTATCGATAAACGATGAGCATTCCAGTTTTTGTTTAATTTGCGAAAGCGATCGCGAAGCGCATCCGATAATCAACTGATAACTCATCCTCAAAACGAACAAAGAGGTTCACTAATTCTATGATTTAGTTTAGTTCAGGAATTTCAGAATTTTATGCATTTCATAACATTCAGCAATAATTCAATGTTTTATCAGTTTCAAATTAAGATCGTTGTGAGACCCATAATATGGGAAAATATTGGTGACTTAAAGGAATGGAAAAGAGGCTAGGAATAGATATGAGTTGACTAGAATTTGATAACAGAAAATGGGAATTGACTAGGACAACGGGTAAGAAAAGTGAGATGGATTCAGAAGGACATGGAATGGATAAGATCATAAAACAACGAGATGAACTACTTTCCGCCTTTCAGCTTTTTATGTTGATCTCTCTCGGAAGACGACTCGGGTGGCTCACATTCGAACGACATTAGCATGGAATCTGTAAATTTTCAAATGTCAATAACATTGAGAAATAATTATTGTCAACATACCTTTCTCCCCGGAAACCGAGGTAATCAGAAGATACTGTAACACTTGTGGATTTTTCTCAAAAGTACAAATAGTAGATTTCCATTGTATGACATCCCTCAGCTGCTCAGCCAACTGATTGAATGCCATAAAATTCAGATGAGCGTTTGGAAGAATTCTTGGATGACCGTGGTAGATCAGAAAAAGGTCCTTGAGGAGAAGTACGAAAAATGGAATCACAATTTTTGGTTGATTTCCTCTCGCACTATCAGCTCTCCACTGTGCTGCTTTGATGGTTGCTCGGTAGCTCAAAAAGTTTCCAGAAGGATCCAATTGGTGTTGCAGAATTTCAAGTTTTGATTTCTCTACTCGACACCACTAAAATAAAAAGTTTAGAAGGGAGCCTAACTGGGTCTTAGCTTACAGTTTTCTTTAATCTGCTAACTGCAGGAAGTGACAATCCAGCTACGATTGCCATCATCGAATTGAAATTTCCAATCTCACAACACTCCTTAGCAATATCTATCATGAATTCGAACACCGCCACTCGGTTTCTGAAACAGCTTTAAATTGCGGTAACTAAATGTTTTCTTACCGTTTCTTTGTCTGTTTCAACACCTCGATCGCCGCAAAAGCAGATAACCGATTGAACCATTCTATATAAAACGATATTGAACTAATAGTTCCTTCCTTATTTTTTGAATGCCTTCCGATTTCTGATAGTGGATCCGAAGCAAGACTCTGAACGATCTCGTCGACTCCGACCATACTAAATCGTTCCATTTCGATGTGTGTTAATTGTTGAGCAACTGTCTTTGCATCATTACACATTAGAAAGAGACCGGTCTGAAATTATTGAATGTTCTTTAGTGTTCGCTTAAAGCTCACCATGCTATCCGATTGTTCTGGAAGAGTTGTATTTTCAGATAGAGCCTTTTGAAGATTGGCAACTGCTTTTTCGTAACGATCCAGTTTGTTCAGCTGAAAATTTTAAGGTAAGAGTTTCAGATTTGTGATTGACACTTACAGATGATCTCAACACTGCTTGAATATCTGTAGTTTTCTGCTGATACGTCTTGTCTACAGCACACAATCGAAGCAACTCATTCAATCTCGTTCGCATATACTCTGTCTTGAAATCATACGGTATATTGGTCGCCCATTCACTACATAGTCTCAGAATATGGGCAAACATCCGTCCTCTGCCTTCCTTCGCAAAATTGTGTGAGTCGGCATTTTGAGCGAACATGCAATACTGAAAAAAGCTCCGTTGGGACAGCTCAAAAAGGGGAAGTAACGGATCAAAACGAAGAAAAAAAACAATTTGAGCTGACAAATGTGAGAGATTTCCCCTTTTTTCTTGGTGATGTCGGGAGAAAAAACGAACCTGCACAATTTTTTGCATCAATTCGTGTGGAGAGATAAACGTTCGAATGTTGACAAGAAGTGAGAAAATGTATGCTTCATCTGGACAGAAATCTCGAGTAGGTACTAATCGACGGATAAGTGCATCTCTACTTCCAGATAGCACTGCTCCACTGTTATCCAGTACTAGATCCTGAAAAGAAGAAAATATGTTCCAATCAAGTTTCAAATCTTACATTCTGTTCAAAAGTGTCACTTTTGTGCGTATCCAATCTGACTGCATTGACCTGTTGAGTCAGTGAAATCATGCCGGTTTGAGACTGCGAAGATGTCAGGATGGCAGCCTGAAAATGTTGTATTTGTTCAAGTTGTAAATATTGAATACGATAGTGGTAGCCCCCCTAATGTTTGTATACATAAGTGTACTTGGGAATCAGAATTCTTGTCCAAAATTCTTTTTCAATGGAATCATATGTGTGAAAAAATCAAAAACTAGTGATAAGAAGTAAGTGTTTGAGTTTTAGAACTTTATGCTCTAACGGTCAAAGGAATTCTGATAAAATGTTGATTCTAAAAATAGATAGGAAAGGATGCAACGAAATCATAGAAGTGTCCAGAATGGAAGGAAAAGATGACAATAAAATGAGAAGAGAGTGGGCGGAGTCTGGAAGATGAGAAGAAGAAGAAGGCGTCAAACATTTTGCTCCAACTTTTGACATATTTCTCCTGTCAAGAAGAGGAGAAAATGAGTTGAAGAGTTGAAGAGCAACAACAACATGTTTCGAAGAAGAGCCGTGTCACTCGACAATAGATGTTGAATTAGTAAGGGATCTGAGAACATTCTGAAGAAGAGGAAAAAGTCAGATTGGGAAAAGAAGAAGAAGAAGACGGACAGAATCAAAGATTGTCGTCGGCGGTTTCTCTTCGTCTCCAAAGAGAACTTTATCGTTATCAGTTAACGTGCTCTCACATGCTGCTTTCTTCCGCGATGAACAGTAAAAAACGAAGTCACGAGGACGGAAAAAACAATACGAGCAAAAATGCTGACCAGCTATTGGGAATGATCTTTTCTATATGTTTGCAAAAGTTATTAAAAAAGGAGCAAGAAACTTCTGTAGCCAGAAATGGAACACTTTTATGGCTTTCGGATACCAGAATTAGGTGTCTAGTAACCTACCAGCCAGTTGCTAATTAATTTTGAAAGAACAAAAAAAAGAGAGAAACATCAGGAGGCAGTAGGAGGACAAGGACGTCATAAATAGTACATGAGGGAATGAGAAGAGTATTGTGGGAGAGAAAGAAAGAGAGACAAAACAACGGTATACAACATACGAAACAAGGAAAAGTAAGAAGACGGATTATGATGGCAGCACACAGCAGGAGATCCGGCACATTCGATAACGATCTGAAGGAGGCCGAAAGAAATCCGAATGAAGAAAGAAGGGAGATATGTCATAAATTGAAACGAAGACCGTCTGGATTCGGAGCTTGTTTAATTTAGTGTTTGTGTAGACCGAGTGAACTGTCATTTACAGGAGCAAAAACAACTAGAATGGTCAGAAGATCATGATCATAGATTACAAATTACATCTTTGGAGAAATCCTATTTTCTGAAGATCCATACCAGGGATGAGTGGACAAGACGCATCGGGAAGGTTTTCAGGAACAATTTTTCCCGGTGAAAAATTTCAGGAAATTTCGAAAAATTTTGGGAAATTCGGGAAATTTTCCCAAGTCTGATTTTTAACAGTTGTTTTTAATTTTTGCACATTTTTGCAGAAGCAACAAGGAAACGAACTGCATCAGCATCCAAATCACAGTGATAGTAGATTCTAACTGAATTCTTTTGATTTCTCGGTTGCTGCAGCCAAATTAGTGAAAAAAGCAGAAATGACTTTCACCTAGACTGGGATAATACGATAAATGAGCTCTTTTTCATATTCAGAACATTTTTTCTCAAAATTGGTCTTTAATATGTAATAAATGGTCGGTTCTCCTCATAAAGTTAGCCAAAATATGACAAAAAATTGGTTTTAAAAAATCCCGATTATACCGAAAATTTCCCGCACATCCCTGATCCAGACTGACTCACTGCTCTTGTTCTCCAAAGTGACTTCAAATTAAGAGCAAACTTAGTATGTTAATGGATGTTTTGGGTCTAAAACTACTTTTGTTGTGGCTTCTGAATTCTCCGTCTCTCATTGGAATACAAATGGAAAAAGCCAAAAAAGGCGCGTCTCGTGGCAACAGTTTTCAATATTCACACATTTCTAGTCAGCCAAAAAGTTAGAAGAAGAATACGAGTGGTTTCGTTGTTTTGACTAACCGGGGGTCAGATTCTCTATTCATAAAAATGCGGTAAGGTAGAGAGACTCTTGTTGAGCAAAAAGGTGATGTTTGTGTGTGTGCTCCGAGAGCCTGATTAACGAATTGGCATTAAGCGGAAAACAGAAAGGACGACGCGGAGAAGGCAAAGAGAAAAGAAGACGTGTTTGCAAATGTATTTGGGAGGAAAACGAGAATCCGAATGAGGAAAGGAAATACTCGTTGATTAAATGGAAGTTTGAACTTTCGATTCTAACTGAAAGTCAAAATGATGATTCCAGGAATTTGTTATGGCTTCAGAAAAATATAATTCTTATTCCTATAGGTAAACTTCACGAAATTGAAAATATGCAGTTGTTATTGAGATAGGAAAATGATGGATCAACAGGATATAAGGGACTGCAAGAGACATGTGTATTACCACAAAATCTGTGTGTTTTTGAAAACAAAAATGGGCTTCTAAATTCTTTGATATTGCTTCTCGAACATTTAAAAGCAGAAGCTCCGAACCTAAATTTCTTTTCCCTTCTAATCCCCCTCGTTTCCTCATCATTCGCTAAGTATAGGTGCAAAAAGGGTCCTTAAGTCTTTCTTCTAAGAACAACAAAAAAGAAAACAGCGGAAACCAGAGACCAAGATGACTTTTCCAAGAACTCATTCTTCGTGTTTTAGTTTTTCAATCAACGAGTAATCGAAGCAGATAAAGGTTGAAATGAAAATAAGAAAAAGAAGTAGAAATATAAGCATGTCCGCATATATTCAGGCACTTCAGGCCACCCGAGAGGGTGTCAATTCGAGAGGTGTGAGACTGAGAGAGAAAAGACATATCAAATATTGACCGAAAACGGAAATAGAAGATGGACCAAGAAGTGGTTGTGGTGGATCAGATGAACTTATGACGGAATGGTTAATGAAGATGTGAAGGAAAAGAGAAAGGAACTTTTGAACCATGGATCCCGAGTTTTAACAGCATGCAACTTGATAGTTTTCCAAAGTTTCAAAGTCAAATCTCATTGTTGTAAGCATATTTTTTCTAGAAATTGATGACGTGGCACATTGAGTGACCATATTCGAGGTCAAATGAATCGTGTGTGCAAACAAAATGAAGAATAATAGGAGCCGACGAAAAGTGAAGAGAGATCATCTCAAGCCATTGTTCAAAACTATCAAAAATTTCCAAGAAGACCCCGACGCAAATATTTGTTTAATTGGTGAAAGGGAGGGTCAGTCTATTCCACACTTCAGAACTTCAGAAAAAGAGTTAATCCGATCTCTCAAGAGGAATGAAGAACCACAAGGAAACTTCATTGTTCATTCCTGTTCTTTCCCCTTCCATTATTCCACAAGATGAAACGTTTTATGATAGTGAAATCGGAGATGGAGGTCGACTTTTTTTTTGACTTTTCGTTTTCTTAAGCTTTAGGATACAAGCCAATGTCCTTTAGTGGTGTTTTTCAATACAATTTTTAAAAAGAATTTCCTGATGATTCTGACCGATAATTCCATGTTATTAACAGAATTATTTTATCGACCTAATTACAATTCTCCCTACAAAAAGGTCATTATGAATATGTTTGATGGGCGTGTCTTTGAAAAAGTTTATGGTTTGTTCCCAAATAGTGTTAGAAAAATTGATAGGCGGAATGACATCACAAAGAAAGGGTTTATCCTCTTACTTTTTTATGGATCATTGCTTTTTTTCTGATGACAGATGGTTTTTTTTCTGTAATATAAACCGATGATTCTTTTGAATGAACACTTTAAAACAGAAATTGTATGAATGGTTCAATCAATTTCAAAAATCTGGATATCAAAATGACATACATACCTGTCTGTTGAGAATAATATAAATAGAAGGAGGAATAGGAGGTAGTACATGTTTCATTCGAATCGTTTGTTCATAAGGTCTTTGCTTCGAACAGAAACGACACCGTCATGACACTTTTCAATACGGTAATTATCGTGTTTTGTGTGGAGGTCCGTTGTCCGCGCGTTTCTCTTCTTTTCACTCAAAAACGAAAAGGGGACGAAATGTGTTTGAGAGGTGCGATTAGTCATTGATGGACAACAAGACATTCATCACTCAAAACGGAGCACAAAAAACCCATGGTCGTGTCGTGGGAATTTCTTTAACTTTTCTCATACTTACTTCCCGGACACTGATTATTTTTCCAGGCTAAATCCAAGGTTCCAGGCTAGTAATTACTATTCTTATGGGGAAATGTCACATGTGTTATTTGAAAAAAGTCTTGTTAAATTTGGGATTCAATTGTTTTCTTACCTGTTTTTCTAGAATAAACCTAATGATAGAAGGCATTTCAGGCATAATAACAACACGAATCTTCATGTTGATTTTCGAAAGAATAACGAAAAACGAGAGAATATGAATGAATTCTGAGTTTTGAAATCGGAGTCGTCGTTTCCGATGAAGAAGCGACATTGCAAAAACGTAAACAATCGAAACGATGAATTCAAACAATGATCGCAGGGTTATATAATTGAATCCATGATTTCATCCTTTACAAAAAATTGAGCAGTTTTAGTTGTCCTTGACATCCGAACTGTTCGTTTTTTGGAGAAATGGACAATCGGAATAGTTTTCATAGAAATTGATGGAAACTGACCCGACGTGGAAGAGTGCTGTAGCCTCTGGCTGACTGTGTGGACAACATTGGCTGGCTTGTTGAATTCTGAAAAATTTTAAGGTTGAGATGGTCCATAAGACTCGAGAAATCCAGACTTTTAAAACGAAGCAAACTTCACTATTTTCATAAACTATTTTTCAGTTTTTTGAAAACATGTGTGAGAAAACATAAACAAGCACTAGTGGGCTCTTCATAATTATAACATTTTTTGGAGCTGTTGAAAGCCCATAAACTCCAACAAATAAATCAGGAACCAGATTTTGGCGATAAGATAAGATAAGAATGTGATATGATTAGTTCGGTTCCTTGAACACACCCAAATTGGTAGAGTGATCACAAAACAATTTAGAAGATTAGGATAGATCAGTGAATCTGAGAACAAATTTCCAGGCATAGTCAGCATAATTTTTTATCAGAAGATCTTTTTATCAGAAAATCTAGACTATCAGGATCTTCCAATTATCGTAAAATCTGTATTAGAATGGCTTCTATTTTTCCAGTACCTGAAAATTTTTTCCTGGAATCTCAAAATGGATCACAACATCATGGTGAATAGATTCGAAGCATATTTTGTGATGTATCCAGTCAACTTTTGATGAGGATTCTAATAAGACAAATTTCCACCCGTTTGAATTTCAAGAATGTGCTCATTTTGAGCTCATTAGGTTGCCCTTCCAATACAGATTTAACGGTATGAAATTCACAGAATCGGAATAAACCAGGAAACCCTCCAAAATAAACCAAAAAACCAAACGTCATTGTGTGTTTTGGGACCGACTGAACTCAATTAATAGGAACAAGTGCTTTTTCCAAAAGAAAAAGAGCAACTTCTTGAAGCTCTTCTTCAAAATGTCTCGGTTTGTGCCAGCCCGCCACCCGTATTAGTATACGGTTCAACGATTTAGAACAAGTGGCAGCACTGGTGAAAAAAGAAGGAATTTACCTTCCGTGTTGTTTCTTTTGTTTCCTAGAAATCTAAGGAAGGATTCTTTTGGAGAGTACAAGGAGATACTATAATTAGAAGTTTCAACTGGATTCCAAACACAATTGAGCATGTTCAAAATCATAAATCTGAGTGAAACATGAAGCATGAGATATAAAAGAGAAAAAAGACATCTGCTCGAAATTAGGTTGATCTGATCTCGTGGCGTATCGAGACAACCGCAATCAAAATTTATGGGATTCTCGTTTTTTCTGTTTCTCTCTGTTTCTCGCTTTGAATCGTGGGAATGGAAAAAAATGAATGGAAGATTGAAATGAATGAAAAGGAGGTGCGAAACAAGTGATTTCTTTTCATCTCACGATCTCTCTCTCTTTACTATTTTCTGAAGGTCTAAATGTCATCACTGTATCCACATTACACTTCTTCTGTCTCATCATCACCTGGGGGTGGTGAAACTGTTTTGTTCTAATGGGATACATATATTAAAGAATGGCAGAGGGAAGAATGTGTGTCAAGCCTGTAAGATTACAGTGTTTTCTTATCAATGGTGATTTATTGGTTTTGACGGAAATCGGAACAATATTAAAAAAAAATATTACGCTCTCAAGACCTGGCAGGTGCAATAATGATGATTCAGAATCTGAGAAAAGAATTTCACAATTTTCCAGAGACCTCGGAGGAACAGAATCCAGAAATTATATCAAATCTTTTAACGCTATTTAGGATATCATAAAAATGTTGCATACAGTGAAAATTAATTTAAGTTTGATATTTTGTTATGGATAAGGTTGAGTAAGGATTATTTCTTCCAGGTTTTTAGCATTAAAGTTCTAAAAAATTGAAATTTTCAGAGGTCCTAATCGGCAAACATGTGATCCGGACCTTCTCGGACCTTCGAGTTTCTCAACTTCAAATTTTAATTTTTTAAACTTGTATGTAGAATACCCGGGCCAACCATACATGGACCGAAAAATTCTACAAGTTCTAGGCAAAAACTGAGACAAGAAATCTTGGTGAATTTAGTTCTATTTTATAGGTCTCACTGTTTTTCACATTTTGTTGTAAAGAATGTCCAAAAAAAATTATATTTGAAGTGGAGAAAATCGGCGGCCCGCAAAGGCCTAAGAAGACCCGGTTCACATGTATGCTAATAAAAAAAAGTTATTCAAGATTTCTCTGGAGTAGAGCCAAAACAAAGATAAGAAAACACTTTTTCACTAATAGAACACTGAGCAAACTCTCCTAACAAATTAGCATAACTGAAGTTCAATACTATTAAGTTTTGCGGACCTTATTACTTGTAACTTTTTTGTCATCTCAACCTTTATCAAGTCTATTTTTATGTCAACACAATTTTAATACTTATGTTTATGTCTCCCTTCCTCCTTCATGCATTTCCCTTATCCTTTTTTTTCTCAAATCAAATGTATTATCCCTTATTTTATCAACTGTCTTTTACCGTCTGTTTTTATTTTCTCCACGATTCTCGAAGTCGTATGAATAAATTAAATTAAATTATAATTGCTACTATAACTTCGGCTCGTGATGTTTCAGAATCAATATTTTACCTATTTCTTGATCAAGGTTCAAAAACAATCATGAGCAAAAACCAACATGATTGGATTTTCTTGTTTCATTTTATGTCTAATTAGATTTATAAATAAGTTATGTATCCATGGACACTTTCTACTTTTATCTGATTCTATTTCTGTTCTGATTTTGCTGAATTTTAAGAGTTCTCTCTCATATCACATGCTTCATATATTCTTCTAAATTTGTTTCCAACTGCAAATCTCTCGTTCACCTGTCATCCCCTCGTCACTTTTCAAACTCACCGGTAGCAACACTTTTCCATTGTTGTTCTCGATTCCAATTTCTTCTCCTGGAATCGTCTTCGTTGTCGTTTTGCTGCATCCATTCGGATTCGAACTTCGCGCTCTTTTTCGTCGCATTGGAGACCACGGCTGAAACAAGAATGTCTGCTACTGTAAGTTTATTTTGTTTTTTCCTTCGAAAAGGTTTTATTTTTCCGGCTTCTCCTATCTGACAAAAAGAGAAAAAAGAGTCATAATATATGCGCGGGGGATGGTGGAAAATAAAAGAAATATTGTAGAAATGAATGGAGTGAAAAGAGAAAAAGTGATTATCATATCGGCCAGAAAAAAAATCAGAAACAGTTCAGTGTTGCTTCTCGCTCACACTTTCTTTTATTGCTTTCGGAACTGTCGATTGTCAAAATGGGATTGTTGGTAAGTTATATGCCACGTAGCTATTTACAAGATGGCTCATCAATTATGTGATCAATCGGGCGAGCAAGAAAGATCTTGCAGTTCTAGGAAAGAAATGTATCTCATTAAGAGAGCACATGTCTTTTTGAAAAAGTTTGTAGCTCGATTCTATTCCAGTTTTTTCTATTATCCAACTTTTCCAAGTTTCACCGCGCTCCATTGCGAAATTGGGGAAATTCAAAATTTTAAGCTTTCGCGCTCACTTGTTTCTCATGTAGGTCACGTCAAATATAATAATTTTGTTGATTTTGTGGTTTCGACGTGACCTACATGAGAGACAAGTGAGCGGGAAAGCTCAAAATTTTGAATTTCCCCAATTTCGCAATGGAGCGCGGTGAATCTTGGGAAAATTGGATAATATGATGTTAGATGAACTACAGTAACCGGAAGAGATTAGTCTCCGGAGGTTTCAAATTTCTGTTTCTCAAAACACGTTCATTGATGTCTACACCCACATGATCGGTTTGGGAGTAGCTGGATTCTGAAAACAGTTTCTGTTGTTATCAGAATTGTGAAACACCGAATGACGGCATCCTACACCACTGGGAGTTCTACGGGTAACCTAGGAGTTTTTAAGATTGATCCAAGATCTCATATCATGAAACATAAGAATTAATTAACCTACCGTAAACCCTCTAATAGAGGGACACTGAAAAATCAAGTTTGTAAACCTTCTCATGAGAATATAATCAACTTTCTGAGAATCACATATAGTGCGTTTTGTAACTGAAGAGTCTATTTTTGTTTGCTGGAAGTTTTGCCGCAAGAAAACAAAAATTACGGTAGTACGGGCTCTCGAAAGTTGGCCTTTACGGTAATAGACTTGAGGAGAAACTAATCAAGGCCCATGAAACTTTACCGAGGAGAATCCCAATGTTCCAACATGATCCATCTACACAATATGAACTTTAACCTCGGAAAAGCAACTAGGCAAAAAGGGAGATATATAGTATGCATTGCTCTTTTCTCCCCAACTAGACCATTATTCCGATCAACTCCATTTCAATCGCTATTTGGTATTATGTTCTGTACATCATTGCCACTCTATCTATTTCTCCCCTTATTCTTTTCTCTCTTTTTCCTACTTTTTTCCCGTTTCAATTTTATGATGCATCCCCATTCTCTTCCACTCACTCTTTCCTTTTTTGTGCTTCTTTCCTGCCTCACCCGCCTACTAGTACCCTTGACGACCTCTTTATTCTGTCTTGGTTCTACGTCTTCTCCTTTTTCTGGAATCTTCCTCGTGAAGAGTCGCCAATCAACACTTGGTCAGAAAAAAGCTTATAGAATACCCTATTCTCACCCTTCCTCTCTTCTCTCTTCCTTTTTTCAGGCAATTAGGTCGAGAGTGAAACATTCAGAAATTCTTGCACCTTGCACCATATTCTCTTTTTTTTGGTTCCTTCTCAATTCTTTCCGCCTACACTTTCATTCTCTTTCTGAGTTCCCCCTCATGTCCCAATGGAATCAATTAGAGAGAATACCTGATCAGTTGAGGGAAAGAGGGCGGAGCCTAAAGATGAAAACAATAGCGATTTCATTTGTTTCTATTATATAGTGGATACTAATTCTAGGAGCATCATCTTTCTATGAGCAGTTCTAAAATACTTGAACATTAATTGGCTGAGCTCTTAAAATTCAAATCAAACAAAATCGTGTGCTTTGACTTTTATGCCCATCCCATGCCCTTTACTTTTCAAAAAGGAACTTGTACTTATTCTCCTTGCAAATAAAGGGACATCCGGTTTATTCAACGTCGTCTGAATTCTGAATTCCATTCGTCTGCACATGTTTACCTAATAGAAATTTATGAGAATTAGAAAAAGGTCTAAAACATTTTTTTATTATACTCATGCTCATGTTATCAAATCGTTTCTGACAATTCGTTTACAGTACCAAAAGGTATTCCTGGGTTTTTTTCAACAGATAAGTTAGGAGAAACTAAAAGTACTTAATTTAATACATAATTATGTTCCAAAAAGTTTATACCAAAAAAGATGCGAAGAATTAAATTTACATGTAATGTACCCCAATTGTCCCCCGGGGTTTTGGCTGAAAGTAGGCTCATTAAAACAAGCACAAAAAGTTATGCAAGAACACAAAGCCTTTTTTGCTACCGTTTGGTACTTTTTGAGAAAATCGACTTTTTAATAAAATTTTCGAAATTTCAAAAATTCAACTTCAAATGAACAGAGTTTTGTTCAAACTTGTTCAAATTCACCAAACTAAAGTGTGCTTTGTAGCTAATATAATGAAATTTGAGAAATCAATCAAAAATGTTTTTTACACTCCGTGGTCCCCCACTTATGACCCAAAATGCAATGTTGCTCCATTGCCAAAAAGTGCCTAGCAAAAGTTTGACGGTCGAAATCTGTTTGAAACTATGTTTACACGATTCAGCATGTAAAAATTACTAGATACGCAAAAATTTAAAAAAATTCAACCGTGGAAAATTTTTTTATAAAAGTTTGAAAAAATGAAATTTCGAAAAATTTTGAGAAAAGTCAATTTTTCAATTGAACGTTGTACAGCAAGTTATAAATTTGTTACTGTTTTCAAATTAACCGTTTTATGCCCTTTCAAATGAGCTATAAATCATTGAAATTGCGCAATTTTGAAGCAGCTTATGAAGGTTTCAAAGTTACAGTAGTGTTTTCAGTGACTAGCCAAAAATCGAAAAAAATGAAAATGGAGCTAGAGACTCAAACTTTGTTGTATTTTGTAGGAAACTTTGATACGAAGCAAATTGTCAACTACAACTTTGTTCTAACGCTTCATCCAGGTCGTAGAAACACAGTTTTTCGATAAGGCCCTGTACCACACACTACTTTCAGTGTTATCAGATTTGGGTGAAGAGTTAGAACAAAGTTGTAGTTGACAATTTGCTTTGTATCAAAGTTTCCTACAAAATACAACAAGGTTTGAGTCTCTAGCTCCATTTTCATTTTTTTCGATTTTTGGCTAGTCACTGAAAACACTACTGTAACTTTGAAACCTTCATAAGCTGCTTCAAAATTGCGCAATTTTAATGATTTATAGCTTATTTGAAAGGGCATAAAACGGTTAATTTGAAAACAGTAACAAATTTATAACCTGCTGTACAACTTTCAATTGAAAAATTGACTTTTCTCAAAATTTTTCGAAATTTCATTTTTTCAAACTTTTATAAAAAAATTTTCCACGGTTGAATTTTTTTAAATTTTTGCGTATCTAGTAATTTTTACATGCTGAATCGTGTAAACATAGTTTCAAACAGATTTCGACCGTCAAACTTTTGCTAGGCACTTTTTGGCAATGGAGCAACATTGCATTTTGGGTCATAAGTGGGGGACCACGAAGTGTAAAAAACATTTTTGATTGATTTCTCAAATTTCATTATATTAGATACAAAGCACACTTTAGTTTGGTAAATTTGAACAAGTTTCAACAAAACTGTGATCATTTGAAGTTGAATTTTTGAAATTTCGAAAATTTTATTAAAAAGTCGATTTTCTCAAAAAGTACCAAACGGTAGCAAAAAAGGCTTCGCGTTCTTGCATAACTTTTTGTGCTTGTTTTAATGAGCCTACTTTCAGCCAAAACCCCGGGGGACAATTGGGGTACATTACATGTTAGAAAAAACACTTGATAAGTGAGCCAGACAAAGTCAACAAGTTCATAAATCATCCGTTTAGACTCCTTGACGATGCCACGAATCACACTTCTTTTGGCCAATTTTCCCTTTTTTCAACTACCAATTTTCAAATCTCATCTCTCTCTCTCTCCCATTTAGGTCTACACCAATGTCTTCTCGAAATAGATGTTTTTTTTTTCTAAATGTCAACTGAATTCCCGCACTTCGCTTAGAAAACGCTTGTGTTTTTTCCGAATTACACAAGCAGAGTTCTTGACTTCAGAACTCTCGTACTTTCCCTAATTTCCTTATCTGAAAACTGTGATCTCTTAGAGTTCTAAGATCCTTCTTTCGACTCTACAGAAAGTGTTTTTCCACTGCCTCCTGTCTTCGTCCCACGTTTTCGGTAAATAGCTCAATCGACTTCGACGCATTCCCAAAGATTCGAGGATCGGCGGACCAAAAGTTTTTTGAGAAATCTTTTTCCTACTTTTCCGCATTTTTTGCTTCATCGTTTTTCTAAGAACTTAATTATGATGGATTCTAGGAGAGGAGACACAAAAAACTCAGGATGTATAAAAATTAATCTTCCAAAAGATATTTTCAAAGCTTATTTTTACTAAAACTGTGACAGTATTTCTCTACGTCACCCCGTTTGTTCTAGAATCTTCTACAATTCTATTGAAACTCTGTTCTCAAAAACAATAAAATACAGTAAGATCCACCTCTTATTATGGGTAACAATGTCTAGACAAAACCCGCAGGGATTCTCCTAAAATTGTTCCCTTTCTAAGAAGAATCTTATTATCCGCTACAATGAATTTATAGATTACTGATAAACTGATAATATTCAAAAAATTACTATATATCCAATAAGTACAAAAGTGATTTAAAAAATCTCAAAGAAAAAAGGAAATTTGAATATGCGATTTAATAGTCGACCACCAAAAAGACGACAGTTTTCTTTTTGTCTTTTTGGAAGAGAGATCGTGGGAAACTCCGTTTTTCTCTGTTTTGATTTCTTTTCTTGGTCAATCGATTCTTGATTTCTCAAAGGAATTCAAAAATTTCTACTTCAAAATATCCGGAAGTTCTTCTACAAATGCTTCCAGTATCTCTTTTACTCTTTTTTCTCTCGATTCGTCCCAGACTCCGCCTCAAAAACGCAACATTCGATGTGTTGAGTCCAGTCATAAATAATAAGCTTCATCATTATAACATCCTTTTACTACTCTTCCGCTCTTCATCTCGATCGGTTTAAAAGTTTTCCTTCCATTTCTCGTTTTTTTTCAATTTTGATGTTAGGGAGTTTTGAAGAACAAACAAACGAAAGAATTTCGAAAGTGAATTCTTCTGGATTCAGAAGGTGAAATGAAATCTTATGTGAAGAGACAAGTTTCGGAAGTTATTTGGACTGAAACTCAAATTTTCATGTCACCACATTCTGAATTTTTTTTTTAGGCAGCTTTCTAGAATAACGATCTGAATCGAGCAACGTTCATTAGAATTTCAAAATTTTTAAATCTAAAAAAAGACTTTGCTCGCTGAAAGTTACTTCCCTATCCTTCCAACATCATCAAGTATGAGCAGAAGTTGAAATTTCACTCCTTCCGATCTTTGTGCCCTTTTTTCTCTTTTTGCAAAACGTTTTGAAAAATCCAAAAACCCTATCGTTCACTCCTTGGAGCAAAACGACGTCACATTACTACGATTAGATCTATTCTCATTTCAATTTGCCTTCTGAATCGGAGATGGCTCTCGTTCATTTGAAATCCGAAATAACGTCACTAATCCTGACTCCAATAACAGAAGGAATAACAGAAGGAAAGGTTAGACACAAAAATCAGAAGGTTCCGGTTTGAAATTGAAAAAACGCAGGAAGAAAACAGTAAAATCTGATCATTCATCAATCAAAGATCCAGGTCCCTCCCACTCGAATGTAAACATATTTTTATACTCCCTCACTATTCATTTCACTCCAATCTTTTTTCGAAAGAAAAAAGAGACGAAAGTTCGTCATTTTCCTCTCTTTTTTTGCTTTCCTTATTCCATATCGCCATTCACTTAAATTTTCAATTGGGGAGCCCCAACACGAGCGCCAAAGAAGAGCTCTACTCACGCAACTCCTTCCTCATCGTCTCTATTTTTTACCCAATCCATCGTTCTCGGATTTCGAGATTTTTGGGAGCATCGGATCACGATAAGAAGGCAAAGTTCTGTGACCCAATGAAGAACTCTCGAAAAAAAAGACTTCCGATGAGGAGAAGTGCCCTTCCCACCCATCATTATACCAGTTGCCTCTCCTCGCTTTTTTCCACTTACATTCCTAGAAGCATACAACTTTGATTCGAGAGTTTCTATCTCTCTCAAATGATCTGTTTTTGTGCTTGCAACCTAATATAAAATTGGAAGCCATGACGTTTCCAATAAAATCTGACTACAAAAATGATTTGATAGCAGTAGCACCAGATTCGATGTATCAAATCACTTTGTACTTTTTTGACTTTTTTTGCTAGAATCTTTCGAGCCGGTTCAAGAATTTACATAAGATGTTTCCAAAAAGCTTCAGGGATTCCAAAATTATATTCTTGATACATATTGATCTTCAGTTTCCTATTCTAACTCTATTCCTCCCTCTATTCTATGATAACTAAATCGACCACAGAGAACTTAATGGTCTTTACTCCTAAAATTACCAATTCAACTTTTTAGTCTATCACTACTTATTCTCTTCCCATTCCGCCTCTTCGTTCTTATCCGGGTGTGTGTTATGTACTTCATAATTCAAATGAATGAATGGGAAAATCAGTGTCCATGAATATATTAGAATACATTATCTCGAAGATTTTACGTCCTCATAAAATCCTTCCATTTCCAGAAACATCTGACAGCAAGTACAACTGCCGAAAAGGAGGCGAAACGGGCACGGAAGGAGTCGAAAAAACAGAAGAATCAGAGGGCGTCGGACAAGCCGAACAACGCTCCGGACGGAATGACGAACACTGGAAGGAGAACGTCTTCGGTCACTGCTCAGATCACTCGTCAAGCTAGGTGAGGAATGATGGGGTATATTATCAGTAGAGTTGTCTTCAAGTTCAATGAGAGGCGCGTGACTACATACCGTAAAACCTTTAACAAAAAAGACACCCAACTGAGTCCGAAAAGAGGACTCTCTCAGATTTCTATGCATCTGATGGTGAAACTAGTCTCAATCGATTCCTTATCAAAAATAGACTAGGATCAATATGAATTACACTCTGAATTGCTTCTCAAAAATTAGTAAATGATACAGAAAAGGAAATGGAAAACTGACTAGTTTTTCTGCCTCAATTCGAAAGAAACAGGTTAATGTAGACCGTCATAAAAACATCACTAGATTATCGAACGATTCGGATAAGAGTAAGCATCCCAATCAGGCAAATAATTTGGTAGTTGGGAAAACTAATGAACTGGATATTATAGCAATTTGGATATAAGCAATCAAAATAATCTAGAATACTCGGAAGAACAAAGAAGATGAAGCGAATACGATAATCTAAGAGAAAACTGAATGAAAGAACTGACAGATGTGAATGAAGAAAACGATTTTGAAGGAGCTTGCAGGAGAAAATGAATGCACAAAAAAGGGGAGGAAATGAGAAGACTGCTTCTTTCCATTCTTTATTCTTTGTTCAAGTGCTCCTTTAGTGAGAAAAAAACTAATTCATTCTCACTTTTCGAACCCGAAAATGAAAATGTTGCAGACGCTTCTCGACTGCCATTGCACCAACACTCACCAAAATAGAGGCAGTCCACATTCTTCAGAAGTTGGATGAGGTTCGAGTGAAGATGAATGATGTGGCACAGGTTAGTGGAAGAATCAGACCTTCTGGGAAAAGCAAAAAAACAGGATGGAGAATAATGACGGGGAACGAAATGAAAGGGGAAAGGAGAATGCAAAAGTTGATGGAACGGAAATTAGAAATTGATTCCTTAAATTAATTGATGTTTTCTTCCAGCTACAAGGAGCAATTGAACACTATGTGCTCCGAAACTCGGCACAATTCGATCCAGTCGAATTGGATATTATCAACAAAGAAGGATTCCGGATCATGCAAGGTTTTCGAATTGTTTTTTCTGTTTTGTATCAATTAAAATTTTTCAGCGAGCGTTTATCCAGACGAAATCATTCTTCAAGAGGGAAGCAAAAAGATCTGCGAGGTCACTCTCATTGATATGGAGGACCCGAGCAGTCTTCTCAAAATCAAACATCCCGTATCTGGAATGACCGTCTACGAGCTTCGCGAACTCGGTGGAACCATTCTTATTCAGACAAATACAGACGATTTGAAAGGGTAGGTGAATGATTTCTCTGGAAAACAAAGACTTGAACTATTACAGCGCCCGAGTAATGACTCAGACATCAGGATTGAGCAGTCTTTTCTTGAACTGTGGATGCGCATTCAGCAAGGAAACATGGTCGGTTTTGACGCAAGACAAGATCATGGCAAACGTCAGACCGAATAGATCGTTCTGGTCGGAAAATGAGATTAAGGTGGGATTGGAATTGAATTTACATACTTATTAATATAATTTCAGATCCAGTGGGATCCAAACTGTGAGAATGAGCTTCGTCTAATTTCTCTCGTCTTCGGAATCGGACAAATGGTTCGTGTTGCGTTTCCCCAGCTATTCCATATCGTCAAAGAGTTCCGCCAACGTAATCAGTAATTCATCTTCTCTACACGGTTACCTCCTTCTACATTATTATTTTTACCTTCTGCATGTATATTTCTCGATACCTATCCCAGTTATTACTGTATCCATTCAGCTAATTTATGATAATCGTGCCTTCTCTCTCCCTCCTTAGCTAGTATTCCATGAAAACACCAAAATCATTTTCTCTTACATTATTTGTATTATTTCGGGATCGCCTCTTTAATTATTCAACTCTGCTGTGACAAATTTCAAACTTTCAAAAAATAAACATACACTGACCTGATTCCAAAATTGAGTGACAGACGACTTCATTTCTGATGTTCAATGAAAAAAAAACTCTGTAAACAGAGAATTTCGGATCGAAAGGGGGGAATAGAGCGAAATTGACCGGAAATAACATGGATGACAATGCAGTAAAAAAAGGCGTCAACGGAAGATTCCCGAAGTGACCAGAAAAGCAAGCAATTAGTGAAAGAAGGGAGAAGGAGGAGAAGAAGAAGAGCAAGTTCGAAGGACACATTTTGGAAGAAAAGGAGACGGAGATCCTCTAATCGTATTGAAATGAGACTTTGAAAGCGAACGAATTCAATTTCGGCCAGAGTTTGGGAAGTTGTGATATTGGTGGTCTAAAAAGAGTGTTCTGGATCGAAAAGACTAAAAAACATGATTGAATAGTTCCGGAACATTGAAAATCTGAAAATTCCGAAAATTTTGAGTTCAAAATCATCAAAATTGGCCTAAATTGATTGAATATTTGAACCAGAGAACTAAAAATTCCAAAAAAAATCGTCACTTTTTTCGTTTTCTGAAGCGATTTTCATAACTTTTAAAAATAAAAATCAAGAACGTGATGTTTTGAAACCTGATAAATCTGAACATTTAAAAAAACTCTTTTTAAAAAAAATGCAATTAAAAAAAAACTCTAAAAACTAGTTTTAAAACTCAAAAGGCCAAAATCAACAAAATCAACAAAATTGACAGAAAATTTTAGCTTAAAAATTGAAATTTTCAAATGATGTTTTTTCCTTTTGAAAAAGATCGTAGGATTGAAAGTAAAAATCCAGAAACAAATTTAAGAAGGATTCGTCATATTATGTATTTAGTTTAGATACTCTACAATTAAGGCTGAATCATGTAAATAGAAATTGAGAATCCATTCTTACGGTATTTGATAATCTGGCGCGTAATTTTTTGCTCGCAAAGTTTTTACTTTTGAATAGAGAGATGTAGCCAATAACAGTATAAACCAAGCATATACTGGAAAAATGTTGGACATAACTGCTGAAAAAGTGATAACTACATGAATATCTAGAAGAAAACAGATCCGTCAAAAAAGCATAAAGCATTTGGAATCCGACCAACGGGTGGTCTTTTTCTCATTCTCCCATGAGATTTTTCGAAATGCGACATGAATTGCTCATCGAGCCAATCTCAGTGTCCAAACTCATGGGGGTGTCATCTTCTTTCACCACCCAAAAACGGCAACTCAAATTACGAATAGACCGCACTTGAAATAGTTTTTGTTGTTGTTGGTTTGGATATTTGAAATCGGGGCAAAATGAAAAGAATTCGAATAGTAACTTTCAGCTTTCAATGGAACCCAACCGAAACCAGTTACTTTTTTTGTCAGTTTCCTCTCTCGTCAGTTCAATGGGACCTCCTTTCAAATGCATAATTCTTTCTTGTGCCCATCCAACGCCTATTGAAAAATTCAACACTTCAATTTAACCAAGTGCTCCTCTTATTGTTCCTTCACATTTTTATGCATCAGCAGTACTTTATTCGAGAAGAATACACGGTATCCGCACAACGACTTTGGTAACCAAAAACCAGAAAAAAAAACAATCGAATCTAAAAAATAAATATGGAGAACGCGAAATCATTAAAAACCAGCAAAAAAAGTTTTTGTGTTGAATGAATTACAAGTTGTTCTGTTTGAGGAGATTTTCGATGACTGAACGGTTGGATTCCAGAAGACGTGCACTCAAGCGAATCGCTTCAACGGTCTGTAAAGAGAAAATTTAACTACGTATGCAATCGATAGAAAGTCTTACTTGTCCGATAGGTCTTGCGAGGGTTTGACGGTCAGCATCAGAAAGATCTTTGCAGTTGCAGAAGTAATCCTGGAATTCAACAGCTCGCTGCTCACTTCCGAAACTTTCTCCAGCGAATTTGAGGCAGCGTTGGAAAAGGCTTGAATTCGCTCCTCCGTACTTCTCCATGAATTCCTTGATATGCTCGCAGAAGTAAGTCCATGCGTATTGCTGTCCCATGTGCGTACCGCCTGTTCCGACAAACAAATAGAGTTGATCCTGTGGCCGAACTTTGTTTTTCTCAAAACCATACTCGAAGAGTTGAGCCAGTAGTGCTTGTTCTGGTGTCTGGGACATAGCAATCATAGTTTGTCTTTCGATTTCTTGGAAGGTCGTAGTTTCACGAAGATGCATCAATTTGTCAAAGCCTTCCTTTCCACCAAATCTAGCGACAATTCCGAAGGTTGCAAGACGAATGTCTGGATGAATCGGTGTTCCTTTCTCGAGGAAGTCAGTGAATAGCTGATTGAATTTCTCAATGGTTGGAAGATGGCCAGCACGAGCAAGACGAGCCTGGACAAGTGCGCGGAGCATCATCTTTTGTGGGTCCTCTCCAGGTTGTTCAGCAAATCCAAGGTCTGCTCCAGTTTTTTCGAACATCTTGATGACAAGCTGCTTCGCGCTAGAAAAATTCAATGTTTAGTCTTAAAACTAGTCTGATTAACAAACCTTTTATGTGTTTCGTCCGACATTTCGCGGGCACAGACGAGCAGTTTGCTAATTCCCTCATCGATAGCTCCCCATACAACAAATTCATCTTCATTGGCTGATGAAGCAGCAACCTGGACAAACTGAGCGATGGATACACGACCAGTGTTCAATAGAGCCGAGAGGTCGTTGATGAGTCCGAAGCGATCAAGAACAGGCATCTTACGGGACGCGATATCCGGAAGCATAGCGGTGAGCATTTCATCCGAGTATTCTACTCGATAGAATCCCGTTGTTCCCGAATTGAGCTTGACCCACTCTCCTGGAGCAACATTTTCGACAACGAATTCTTGCTGCTTCTCTTTGAGTAGGAACCGATCCTTGACTTCACTCGGAGAACTTCCAACGGAAACGGTAATCGGCACTTGCCACAAACTGTTCTTTGGATCTTCTCCGCCATCGGAAATGAATCTGCGCTGTGAGATTGTCAAAACACGATTGTTTCCTTCCTGTCTTTGCGAAACGTTCAAAACAGGGAATCCCATCTGCTGAGTCCAACCAGACATCAATTCGTTGACATTTTGTCCTGAAGCTTCACTGAGAGCCGTCCACAAATCTTGAGTTACAGCGTTAGAATATTGGAACTTCTTGAGATATAGACGAAGTCCTTTTTGGAAAACAGGCTCTGACAGATAATAGCACAGCATACGGTTGACAGAGTTCGATTTAGCATAAGTAATGGAATCGTAGATCTCATCCAGCTCGTTTGGATTGTCAATTTCCACCTCAATAGGATGCGAGTTGCGGAGTCCATCCAGACTCATTCCAGATGCCAGCTCGTCACTAAGGAAATGCAGCCAAATCTTAAACTCTGGACAGTTGGCACCGACAAACATGTACTCCATGAACGAGGCAAATCCTTCCTTCAACCATAAATCCGTCCACCATTTCTATAAAGAAAGGAACCGGATTAATAAGATTAGGTTTTCTTACCATTGTGACCAGATTTCCAAACCACAAATGAGCCAATTCATGAGCTACGACAAGTGCGACTCTCGATTTTTGACGAGTGGATGTGACTCCAGGATCAACGAGAAGAGCAATCTCACGGTAAGTAACCAATCCCCAATTCTCCATTGCGCCCATTGAGAAGTCAGGGATGGCGATGAGATCACACTTTGGAAGTGGGTATGCGATATCGAACCACTCGTTGTACCAATCGATGCATCTATAAAAGAATTATCTTAATTTGATCTAGTTAATATATTTTACTTGACAGAAAGATCCAAGCTGTATTGTCCCTGCTCTTTCTTTCCTGGAACAGTGTAAACACGCATTTCGACTCCACTTTTCGTTTGTGCACTGATGTATTCAAGTTCTCCAACAGCGAAAGCGACTAGATAAGAAGACATTTTCGGAGTGGTAGCGAACTTCACAACTTTGCGTTTTCCGTCGGCAGATGGCGTTTCCGATACCACATTCATGTTGGAGAGAGCAGTTAAGTGGTTTTCTACCTCGAGGGTGACGTCGAATGTGGCCTTGTAAATTGGCTCATCGAAGCATGGGAAAGCGTAACGAGCATATGTAGATTCGAACTGGGTCGAAGCTAAGAATTTCTCAGCGCCATCCTTATCCTTGTACTGACTGCGATAGAATCCACGCATTTTGTCGTTCAGCTCACCGACGAATTTGAACACAAACTGTACTTTCTGTGGCTGCAAGACGGATGGCAGCTTGATGCTCAAAATATTAAGCTTGTCGTCGTAGGAGGTTTCCAAAGTCTTCGCAGCATCTCCTGGATTCGCAATCAGCGATACAGATTTAATCATCAGACTTTGAGCATGAACTTTGACTACATCAGTAGCCTCCTTGATGGTGACATCCACAGTCGCAAGTCCTTCGAAAGAGAACCTGTAGTACTATTTTTAAAACTGAAATAAGACTTATTCCACTTACTGGTTGAGGCATGGCGACAAACGAACATCGTAGTGAGTTGGCTCGGCGAATGTTGGAAGTCGTTCAAATTTAACTGCCGGGGCACTTGGATTTCCGCAGGTTGTCATTCTGAGAAAAAACAAATTTATTTCGGGTTACAACTGAACTAAAACAAATCAATAAAAGATAAAGAGAAAGAGAACGAGAAGAGAGAACTGTAAGAGGAATTCACATCTGAAAGGGAAAAAACTGTGTAAAGAGGCTGGATCTAAATTTTTGATGGGACAAATTAACTCGAAACACTGGCCACGTCGTGCTCATCGTTATCTTTCACATTCATTCCCGTTGCCAAAGATTTCTCCTGCTCAAAAGTATCAAGTGACTCGGGAGTGAATGCGAATGGGAGAAGATCACGGGTAGAAGTAATTAACATTTTGTTATTCGACACAGTCCCAACGATTACCTGAAATTACGTTGTAAAAAGAGAGCAAATCAGAGCCTCTTCTCACTTTGAATTCACCAAATTCGACCAGAAATTGGCGGCATAGTCCGCATGGGGAAGCTGGTTCGCTGAGCTCCGTGACAATTGCAATGGCGCGGAATTTTTTGTGGCCTTGTGAAACTGCCGACACAACAGCACTACGCTCAGCGCAAATCGTGCCTCCGTAAGAAGCATTTTCCACATTGCAGCCTCAAAAAAGAATCTTCCAGAACTATGTAGATTACATATTTTAAAACTAGGTTTCAAAAAATCTATTGATTACCGAGAACAATTTCACCAGATTCGGTGAGAAGGGCAGCACCAACTGGAAACTTGCTATACGGACAGTGTGCTCGTTTCATCGCTGTTCTAGCCAAACCGACAAGTTCGATATCAGAAATATCTTGAGGGAGCGACGAGGCAGCCATCTAGGATTAAAATAAATGAAATAATTGAGGAACTGATAATTAATGGTTTAGTCACTACGAGATGATGCTTCAGAAACATGAAAAAATGACTTGAACAAGTGAACATTACAATGAAACATGGGAAACACGACGGCTGCCAAGTTGGCTGGCAAAAATGTGGTTGGCAAATTTCAAAAAAAATTGGCGGGGTCGCCGTCGTCTCGTGTTTGCGTACGATGCGCACTTGCTCATGTACCGTAATCGGAGAAAATAAAACAGTGTGGAACATTTTGTTTCCATCATTTCAACAAAATGCCGAAATTTTCATCGAAAAAATTCGTGCTAGTGAGCATCGAGGATGACGGTGATACAAAGCAAGCACTTCGAAGGCTCCGCCGTTACTTGGTTAGTTTTATTTTTGCCTATGATCGATAGTAATTTCATTCCAGACAAACCATAAAATGAAATACATTACCGCATCGAACGCAAAAGATATGAAGGATCACTTGGATAAACTCCAAAACAATTGTTTAGTTTTCCCAGAGAATGTCGACACCGAGGAAGAATTCGACTATACCACCAACGCCGGCAAAACTATAATCACAACTAGTGCAACGTCCACACATCAAGAAGCACTTGAACAATGGGCTGTTAGTTGCGTAAAAACGGAAAGTTCAACGATACTATAACTTTTGCAGCGCGAAGCATTTTCGGGCGGTTCTGAAGAGTTGCAACTTTTGTTTGGCGCATCGACCGGCGATCAGGAAGAACCCAAACAAGACATCATTCATGAAGAAAAACAAGACATTATGCGTGAGAAAAATTCAGATAGTTCTCCAATTCTGGAGACAGAAATCCCACAATTGTTCACATTGAACTCGATTGAACCAGACGACGGTTTAGAGAATGGAAAAGACGAAGGACAAGACATTGTTAATTGCTTGGTAATTTGAATGTCTCACAATATTCATCTCAAAGCTTCTACAGGTCTGTGAGTGCCAAGTCGGAGTCGGTCGAAATCGGAACACAAAAATCAAGAGGCAAGCACAGCATGTAATAGACAACCACGTTGCTGATGGATTTCGTGGTGTTCAAATTTCGAAACGTTATCAATGTTTACAATGCTACAGAACACTTCCAGTGTCGAAATCACCATGTGAGCACATCAGTGAGCACCACGTTCGAAACGATATGGACACAGAGTTTCTGGATCTATGGTGAGAAAGGTTCGATTGGATTTTACGCTTACCATAATTTTAAGGAATAAAGATCAACTATCAAGTTTCAATATTGTCTTGGGAAGATGCTTCAATCGGCTTCTCCCAGTACCACGAAGTCGGAGATTCCGAAGCGACAAGGCAGATGTATCTTCCTCGTACCGTATTTTACAAAGAGACGAAGTTGGCAAAGTTAGGACCGAGAAAGATCATGTACGTATTGCAGAGAATTTTGAAATAGAATGTCACCAAATGGCTAGTAGTATGAATGACACACATCTAAAATCATAGTTGGAAGTCCAGATTGAAATGCACAAAAGGTATTAGTCGTTTCAAGGAAATCGAAAGAAACTGGTGTGAAGTTAGAGATAAACAAAAAAACGCGTAGACACAAATAAGTTGAAGTGACGTTGGACATCACCCATCCTTCGTGATAAGAGATGATAGTGAGGCGTGGACGATTGAGGGGGACACTATTGTCATCACATAAAAACACACCGGAAGAAATAGGAAAAAATAGAGGACGCAGAACTGACCCGTGTTCGCCTCTAGCCGTACGATGGAGCTTATTTGCAGTTGTGTTGAAGTTACGGCGCTGCGCCCCCATAGCGGTGAGGACTCGAATAACAGAGAAATTGCGCGTAGGGAGCTGGGGATGAACATGTCGGTGGATCACTGTAAGAATTAGATGTGTGATAGAGAAGCTCGTTAGATAGAGTCTTTGTTGTTTCTGTAAAGAATTCAGAAAATCTACATGAAATTTCACAGGATCGCGTTTCCTGTGTAAAAAGTTGTATTCATTTTGTTTCCTGTAACATCCTAGATTATTTTTCTTCAGGGTGAGGCACTTGTTCTTATCACTTCACGCGTTTCTACGATTCGACAGTATAGTTTACCAGCTGGTTATGATCACATGACAATTCGTTTTTACGAGCTTCCTATTCAAAAGTTTTGGAAAATATTTGATGCTCACCTCTATTGCACCGTACTGCTTGTCGAACTGCTAATCTTCCCAGCATCATTCTGAAAATTCTAATTTTGGACTTGAGGAGATATGAATAAGTTGATTGTTTTTCAGGTTGAAACATGTCCCCAAAACGCGAACGAAGCATCTACCTCAGCGCGTCGAGACAGTTTTCTATCAAATGATGATTATGAAATGAGAAACGGTCTCTATGAAATAGATTCAGAACAAGTGGAAACAGATTCAAGCGATTTCGGTGACCATTGCTACAGTAAGACTAAAATCGTAACTGTAAATATTCCCAAAACTGAATTTACAGGCTTAAAACCAATGCAGGATCCAGATACATTCCACCAATTATAAAGCCTCCGACGTTTTCTTCTATTTTAGTTAATTTTTTGTTAATACTGTTACTCAATTTTAAGCATCTGCGATCTCCAAATTTGTTTTCTTTAACGAATGATGATGCTCTCAGAAAAAAAACATACTGCGACATTCGAACACGATAGTCATAATGATTAGTGATCACTGTTAAAGTTTCATCAATAAATAAAAATTTCCAGACAACAATTTACATAGAAAACGAATACCCAGAAAAAGTACGACAATGCAACTCGGGATCGAAAATGGAAAAATGAAGAAGTAAAATCTGATTGAAAATAAATAAATACGGCAGCAATCCTATCGTGACGAAAAATATACCAGTAAACGTAATCTATTCATCGTGAGGAAGTGGAACTACTTCAGTTGATGGAGTTGGATGTCCGCCGATTCCAAGGAAGCGGAATCCTGCCAATGTAAGCTCAAGTCCGAAGAAGCAGGCAGCGTTAGCGGGGAAGGCGCGGAGCATGACTGGCCAGAATCCCTGAAAGATTATAGATTTTAGTGTGAGATGTTTAAGTGTCTGTGCACTAACCTTGAAAAGAGCTCTTGGCCCCTCTTCACGGAGAACCTCTCTAAGAACTCCGCGAATTCCATCAGGATACTTTCCTTCTGGAGCAGTTTGTAGACGTGACTTCAAAACATCAGCTGGAATGCAAACTCCCCAATTCGCGATACCAGCAAGACCTCCGGCCATTAATGTCGCTCCCGGAGATAACGTTCTCTGTGCTCCTTCTCCAGAGAATTTCTTCTTCAAGTACTCGTACACTGACAGGTAGGCTGCGGAAGCTGGGATATCTCTGAGCAGTGTGGCTCCAGTTCCTCTGTAGATTGAGGCGATTCCTCCTTGCTTATAAAGCTTCTTGACAACATCAAGTGGACCATCATAATGGACACCAGATGGAGCAGATCCGGCTTGTTGTACTTGGAGAAGACATTTGATTCTTTCTCCAGGTACCATCACAATCGTTGTGAAGACTCCTGCCAAAGCACCAGCGTTGGCGTTTTGAATGAATGTCATCTCTTGGCCTGCAATTATAGATTCTTACTATCATTTTCTTTAAAATTTTACTCACTTTGATCGGTTTGTTGCAACCATTTTCCAACAGCACAACCTCCGAAGAATACGGCAAAAAGTGGAGAAACGCCAACAAGTGGGGCAGCCATTCCTTTATACAATGCGAAAAATCCTTCTTTAGCCACTGTCCGCTTAGCACAGTCGAGAGCTCCGGTGAACTGTGGCTTCTCTCCGGGCTTTGGACGAGCCATCGTTTGAATCCGAACTTTGACAGTGTCGAACGGATGGCCGACGATGACGGTGCATGATCCGCCAACGCCACCTGCGATGAAATTCAGAAGAACGTCCGACATACTGAAATTGGGAATCTTTGGTAAAAGGCAAGCAGAGGTGTTCAGAAAAAGGAACTGAAGTTTTTAGTAGTTGTTACTAATAATTCAAACCGGTTTCTTCAATATTTATCAGTGAATCTAGTAAACATACATTATTTTTCTATCAAAGAATCTTTTTTTTTTGGATAATGATTTTAATTAAAGCGTTCACATCTACTCAATCGTATTGATTGTGTTCCCAGTATCGATATTATCTTTTTTCCGTCAAACGATCACTGAAAAATAATGCGGAAAAAAGGCAAAGAAGAAAATGTTTTTGTATCCAGCCAGATCGAGGGTACGACACAAATAACAGCCAATGAACACAGAGAGAGACCACATTGTTGGTGTACTACTCCGAGAAAAAGATAAGGAAGGGTTTGAGAAAAGACTGAAGAACGTCGGAGGCCCAGGCAACGCCGGTCACCCAGTTTGTTGCACTTTGCACCCTGCTAGAGGTACACTACACCGTGGCTAATGCGTAGTATGGAAAAGGTGGATCGAGATATAAAGTTCAGATAATTAGACAGCATATTCCTTAAAATGCAGAGTTTATCTTATCGATATTTTATTCTTATTATGCAATAGACCACAGGAACAAGATGGAATCACAAGAAAGTACAGTGAGAACATAATTATTCGCAGAATTTTGCAGACTTCATCGTTTGACCAAGAACGTTGCAGTGACTATCAAAGTTTCTCTTTCACTTCCTGTGAGACGACCTGGTCGTAGGTTGGTGGTGGTGGAAGACTGCCCGATGACGAAGTTGGTGGTGGTGGTGGTGCGCCCGAAGAGGATCCTGGCAGCGATCCAGGATACGGTGGAGCGAACGATGCGCCGGCACCCTGCTAAAAAAGAGAAAAATTAAGGATTGAATATGAACAGTCTTACCGAGTAAAAATAAAACGATCCTGGCGCAGGTGGGATATTCCGATCTGGAACTCGGTTTGAGAAATCCGGTCCATCGAGAAATCCTTCACAGAAGTTGTCGTATGCCCCAGGCAAATCGGTACGAGCGAACGCGACTGTCGTATGGTTTGGAACAGATTGAAGCTGTCCGTAGAAGATCTGCTCGTTTTGCTGAGCGATTGGATAATGAGTCATTTGTGGTGGTGGAACAGCCTGAAATTGCTTTTTCAGTATTGACAAAATGAATAACAACCTACCGCCTGCTTTGGATAACTTGGCGCCTCGTTCGATTTCTCCTTCTTATCGTTTTTCTTCCCACCGAACAGCGGCATTTCTTATATTGAAACAACGAATGACTCGTGAGAAAGGAATCAAAATCGATGAAAGCGCGTATGCGTGGCTATGAGCAGATGAAAATGCCTAGCAACGGCTTGGAAACTCGCTCACTGATCAGTTGAGTGTGAGTACTAATCATGCGTCTTTTTCGTTCGATTTCAAGTCCGTGGGGCGAAAATGGAAGAACAACGGCTAAAAACTAGTCCGCGAGCTAGCAGATGGAATTCATATATGAGAAAGTAAACATACAGAGTAAAAAACAAAAGAGAAGCTCAACAACGTAACAAGTAACATTCTTAGAAAGGATGGGGGCAAGGTATCAACAAAGCAATACTATTTTTAAGTCTACAATGACTTGATTATCCGGATCGAATAAACTAACACACAGATGTTTTCCTTCCGAGGAGCTTCCAAACTCGTTAAATAGGTCTTTGGTCTCTTCCTCAACATTGTAATTGACACCTATTTTTCGTTTATTAACTGTCTGCGGGATACATTTCTTCACAACGCTCATCTGAACTTCTCCTGCATTGGCGAACCTCAATTCAAAGTTAATCGCTCGCACTTGATGCTCTTCAGCGTTGCAGAAGAAAGTGTTCGCAATATATTCAATTTGTTGCTTCAATTGCGTCTTCTGAAAGTTAAAATAATGGGGGGTTATTAATGAATTAGGATTTTACCACAGATGCTCCAACTTTCATTGTAACTGTTCTTTTCAACATAATCGTTTGCATTGGGAATATTGTTAAGAAGTCTCTTCCAGCGGTATCAGAATTTTTCTCATTAAAAATTGGATCGAAGAGGCGGCTACCGGTGGCTTCCACGACCATTTTACAATTACGGATTTCTGGTTCATCTCCAATACACACAGGTTCACACCTATCGAATAGTGGACAATTGAAGAGAGTAGTTGACGTAAAAACTTCTTCGTCGTCCCATTCTATTCGAGCAGCGTCTTCGATTGAAGAGCATGCCTCCGAACGCAAACGAAGCTTTAGAATTTTCGGTTGCCAACAGAGGAACATAAGACGGAACAATTCAAATGGGATGAAATAAGACACTTGCATCACTCTCTCCATCAATTCTTCACTGTAGGCCATCAGAATATCTGGTAGAACCATTGTCAGTTCATCTACTTTTGTGGTTCCGAACATTGATTGTAAATCTTGTATGAACTGCTTCTTAATTTCACTTTTTGAATAATCCAAATTATCAGCAGTTTTTTCGAGAAAGCTGAAAATAAAATAGGTAATTTTTTTATAAATACTATTGGTTTTCTCACAAAGATGCGACAGCCAGTTTTTCATAATGTCCTTCTTTGGGAGCGAGATTCAAGGAAGTAATAAGTTGGTTGATGGGCGGCCGATCGTGCTCACTATTCTGCTTGATTCTCTTCTCGATTTCTATCCTCATCCAAATGAGTGGATTCCAAATCTTCTTACAGTTAATTGGTGGAAGTCCAAATGAATCATTTTCGAATGGAAAAACTTGTGCGCTCTTCACTCTTATTCCTAGATTTTGCATTAGGACATCAAGAGATGAAATTATTGTTGCTGTAGAAGTTTTGATACCATTGATAAATATATCAGTTTTGTTGAGATCTTTTTCAATTGTTTCCAGTTCTTGCCATTTTGATTCATCGAATGGACATTCAAGTGTTATTCGAATATGTTCAAATTTGGCGGTAATCTGGGAATCAAAGTCATTGAACAATCTCGTCGAACGTTCTTTGAAGTATTCCTGAAAACATGAGAGCTGGTAGTCATGTATTTCAACTACACGTACTTTCCACTGGATCAGTTTGCATAGGACATCTCCAAGGGTCTCGCCGCTTTTGATAATGGGGTCGATGATGTGCTTCTGGAGTTGATCTACATTTACCTCATCAAAAATTGTATCGTCTTTTGTTAAAATGCGTTCTCCATTGAAATCTGTTTCGATTGTTTTCTGCAAATATACTTGAAAATCGTCATCGGGGTGCCCAAATGTGACAAACCCATTGAGATGGGGCAGCGGTTTTCTTCGATTGCTTTCCCATTGTTTTTTCCGAGAAAATGGGAACTTTGTTTTGTGGACTCCACCTGAAATCAGACACTAATTTTCCGAAAATCTTGCTCAAAAACCTCAAATTTTTTCAAGTACGCAAACACTGCAGCGAAAACCCATGAGCGTACGCTCGAGGCTTGCAAGCTTTTTATTTATGTCCTTTTTTGAGGCCGGGTAAATCGGAAAGAAAAAAATCGTGAAGAAAAAATCAGAAGAAAAAATCGGGAAAAAAATCGAGAAGAAAGGTGGGAAGTGTGCGCACATTGCAAAAACTGTGCGCATGGGCTGCAAATTGCTAGAGGTTACTGTATCAAACGAAATTCTCGCAACGAAAAGCGATTTGCAACTCCCTGCGCGAAATTTTTGCAATGTGCGCACGCTTTCTACCCTTCTTTCTGATTTTTTTTCTTGCCGATTTTTTCCAGCAATTTTAACCCGAGCTCTCCAATATTATTCTCTACTGACGGTTCAAAGGTTTTGTAATTTAGTATTTCGAAGTATACTTCCAGGGGTCCCGTCATATGCTTTCACCACCCTCTGCTGCGAAGTACGTGGCCTTATCCTGGGCGGTTTTCTACACATTTGCCGTACTGTTTGGAGCGCCGTTCTTCTCTGATATCGTTTCGACCGCTGTACTCTCTGTATGTCTTTGAACCTCTGATTTTTAAAATTAAACACAACTTTTCAGGCAGTTCTCACAATCGTCTCGGTGCTCCCAGCGGTTATCATTTCAGACACTGAAGAGAACTTCCTCGAAATCTTCATCCTTGCCTTTTCCGGAGAGGAGACTAACAAAACGAAGGAAACTGTTTATCTCTCCACGGCCACATTTTCCGTACTCGGCGCCTGGGCAGCCGCAGCTGTGCATCCATTAGATTGGGATCGTTGGTGGCAGGTTAGATCTTTTTTTGCTTTCCACCAGTCACGAAATAATTACAGCGATACCCTCTGCCATCGCTCGCTGGCTGCATTGGTGGAGCTCTTCTCGGTGCTCTGTTTGGCTGTATTCACGTGTTCATCAGAAAGAATAAGACAATCTCAAAATCAAAGAAACGTTAAACGATGGTTCAACGCCAAAAAACTCTCGCAACTTTTGGAGCAGGTCCTTTTGCCACTGGTGATTCGAGTGGTGGCCGTTTCGGACATTACACATTCGACGACGCTCCCAAACTACTCGGTATCCTACTAGCCGTATTCGACAATCGCGAAGGACCGATCATCAAATATTCTGTTCCAAGAGGAAATAACAATGTTGAAGGAACATTCGGTTTTACAAAAAGTAAGTGATTAACATTAATATTCATGTCTTTGAGTTTTTTTCACCAGGTCTCATCATTCCAAAACCATCAATGTTCCGTCATTCATTCTCCCTTACCGTCAAATCCCTCAGCTGCAAAGTTCTGATGTTTCCTGTTGGTATAGACCACAATTCGTACGAACGTGGACGATTCATTTTCGACATGGCTTTTATTGTTGACATGACTTCATCAGCTGAAACAATGTATGAACCAATTGTGCAGAAATGCGCCGAGTACCTTATTGAATTGGAGATGGAGTACAAGTTTTTGACGAATCCAAAATATCAAGATCAAGTTTTGAGAGTGATGGAAAGAATGTTTGAAGATCTGTCAACTAGAGGTAAATGTTGAGGAACCGTCACATAAAATTTTAATTTTTACAGGTGAAAGTGTTGTTGAAGTTACACTGGAAGACGATAAAATCGTATCATTATATTTCAAGTTATGCCCATTGTACCGCGGATGCGAACCTCCGGAAATTGATTACCACATGGTTCCCATGTTCATAAGAGAAGTTGAGCTGACAGATAGACTGGTGGAGAAAATGGATGTCCTCTCGCAGAAAATTATTCCACAAATAGACGGGATCAATACTGTTCGTGAAATTGCCATCAGTTTGGAACTGGACCCGTCATTAGTTGCTCGATGCGTGCGAAACCTTCACTTTTACGAGTGTGTCAGTCTTGTTCCGATGTTTCTCTACTACAATACATATGTGGCCACAGAAAGAGTTCACGACTTTTATAAGAATCAAAATGAAATCAACGAGTGCCTGGAATTTGTAAAAATTCAGACTGCCGTTGCGGAAGATGGTTCGGAAATCCCCATGCCGACACCGGAGTTCTCCGACGTATTCAGACTATATTTGAGCATGAAAGTTGCTCGGAGAGAAGTAGCTCCAGGCACTCCAGAGGATTATCTCGATTTAATTCAATGCGGAAAGAATATAGGCGACTGGACAGACGAGGAGAATCCGAGAGCTATGGGAATTGATGAACATCGGCTTGTCCAGTTCGGAATGCATCATCAGTTTCTTCGAAAGCTCTCAGTTTATCCGATTTGCACAGTAAACCCCGGAAACAATTCGTAAGTTTCTAGAAAAGGTACTTTTTTCATATGTTTTGAAAATTTCAGACTCTTGAAAGCGTGCAATGGCAAGACTTCTCTGGATGAACTATCTCTATATCACAATGTCGATCCCAGCAAACTGTATACAATTCTCAAGGAAACCATGAAGTTCGAGTTCGTAATGAAGTGATACTGGTTGTATTTTACAATGTGCTGTTTTTTTAAACAATTTATCAAATAAATTTCATTCATTTATTATGAGAGCACACACCAGGTAAATGAAATATTGGCCAGTCAGAAGACAATCGAGAATAGCAGATGAAAGAAGAGGGATGAAGGGAGGAGGAAGGAAGAAATGGAGGAGAAGGAGGAGGATGAAGGGAGACAAGGATGAAAACAAGAAGAGGCTCGATATACCTTAAAAGGGGCTGTAAAGGGTCTTTCTGAGAAGGGCTGGCTTAGGAGTTTACACGGTGCAGAATGAGAAAAAGACGGCTCCACGGGAACCAGGAAGATCACCGTCATTGGAATTTCGACCTACCAACGCGTTTCTCCATGAATCAGCGAAACCGAAGAGAGCGACTAGGGGAATGAGCAAACTAGGGGAATCGGGAGCCTACTTTAAAATTTTGATAATGTGTATAATGGAAAATGAACCATGAATAACAGGTGATGAAGGGGAAACAATACTCGCTTGAAAAGAGGAAATTTGGGGACCGTTGAAAATTGGAGAGGGACTGGGAAAGATGATGAGAGATTTCAAAAAGACGCGGATAACAATGATAAAAGGATGAGGGTGGGGGGACGCGGGCAATGGGCGCGGCTTGGGAAAAAAAAAGCGGAAACAAAACTCAACAAAAATGCACAACTCATACACTCACTTTGAAAGAACATAAAAATGTGTAATAAAACAGTCACTCTCGCGCACACAAGGAAGAGGAGCGGGGACATTGTAACTAAGGGATCACAATGAGAAAAGATGAACTTGAATGAAAAGATGGTGAAGAAAAAATTAAACCATAAATGGTACAGAAAAAGGAAGAATAAGAAAATGGATGAGATAAATGATACGCAAATGATGAAGAACATGCAAACTCAATGTGTCAAGTAAAAGTGCTAGTTCTTTCATGAAAAAGTACTAGCACTTCCTGGAAATCTGGCTCAGGAACTCATGTGTCAGATGGTAAATACACGCGAACCTTACAAAAGTGAGGTGTGAAAATATTGAAAAAAGAAAACTACATGAACATTGTTTTTAGGGCATGCAATCGATGCTTCGAGTAACTAATAGAAAAAATGATGACTGGTCGGAAATTTTACTTTCCGAAATCCCATCCGCCATTAGGAGCATCTGGAACAGGAGGAACATCTCCACCAAATTGGTTTGGAGCACCTTCCACGTTTCCGGCTTCATCGTCAGAGCTGCAAAATTACCAATGTTTCTCATAAGATTGTTTCACTCATACCTGAAGAAGTTATCAATGATCTCGAAAGCCAACTTGTATATGTCCTCGTTTTCATGGTTCTGAAGATTTTCTATTTTGTCGAGACCTCCGCATTCTTCGATTTCAGAAGTGACTTGCTCGGCAGCTTCTCCAGCCATCTTCAAGATGTTATTAATACCATCGAGAACCACTTGTATAATTTGTGAATCGGTGCAGCTGAGCATGGCGCAGAATGGACGGAGAACACCAAGCTTCACCATCTGTTCGACTTGGTTCGGTCTGCCGGAAATGGTCACATTGGAAATCGCCCAAGCTGCTTCTTTTTGGGTTGGGAAATCACCACGATCAAGCAAATGAATGATCATTGGCATAATTCCGGCGTCGAAAACGTCTTGCACTTGTTGCTGATTTCCGGCAGTTATGTTCGACACGAACCAAACAGCTTCTTTATTAATCTTTTCCTTGTAATGGGCAAGAAGTCCAGGCATGAATCGAAGAACTCCGCTATCCAGGACGAGTTGAGTTTGCTCATCAGTTCCGGTGACTATGTTTCCAACGGCTCTCAGCGCAGCGGTTTGAACCTTGACATCAACGTGCCCAAGAAGAGGGACGAGGTGAGTTACCACCTGGGCTTCAATAACCATTTGAATATGTTCATTTCCACCATCAGTTAGGTATGAGAGAGCCCACACTGTATCGATGAGAATGTTGGTGTCTTGGTGGTGAATCAACAGTGAAAGAGCTGGAAGAATGGTACGAACAACAGCTGGGCTTGGAGCAGGATCCTTGCATCTGCACAAATTGACAATGACCCAGGTGACATTTCTCAAGAATCCAATTGGAATCTCGGGGTTTATGAACTGCAACAGTGGCTGAAGGATTCCAAGCTCAAGGCAGTAGTCGCGGAAGTGCGGTCCGTCTCCGATGATATTTCCAAGAGCCCAGACCGATTGTTCGCAAACGTTCAAGTTTCCACAGGATAGTAATTGGAGGAAAAGAGGAACGGCTCCGGCGTTAACAACGGCTTGAGTCTGCTCTGAAGTTCCAGATGCGATGTTTGTGAGAGCCCAGGCAGCCTCGAATTGCAAATTGGGGCTGAAAAATGGTTCGGTTAGGATTAAGTTAATTTCTTTAAAAACTCACTCTGTGCTTGATAGGCATTGCACAAGAACTGGCAAAATTCCACTTCCGATCAGATCATCGATTGGGGGGTTTCTGTCAGTCGAGAGCATTTTTCGGGCTTGTTGAACAGCAGTCAACTGTTCAGCAGGATCTGTCGACTGGGCAGCGGCAACAGTTAATCGCAACAAGTTGGCGTCGAATGGGCCTGGTGGAGCTGTTGATGTTTCAGAATCATCCCTACAACAGACTTTATAAATAGCAACAAAAAAGAAACCTTACTCGATCTGTGCGTTGATGTTACGCCTCTTCGAAATCGCTTCCTCTCGTTTATCCTTTCTGATAGTGACCGCCTGGAACATAAACGTTTTTTTAATTGGTATCCCATAGGAATCAAACGTACCTCTTCATTTCTTTTCTCTTTGCCAATCTGCTCCTTGGCGTTGTTCTTATAATAGGCCTGTCTGTTTGAACTCATCTCGCTGAAAAAACTTTAATTGAAACAATCAAAACGAAATAGTGTCGGTAAAATTTGGAAAACGAGTTCATTTCGCAACAGAAATCAGATCCTAAACCGGTACAAAATTAAATAGAGCGTCAAGAAAGGCATAAAAATTTAATATTCAGAAACAGAATTTGTTGAATTTCATAATTTTACAACTTTAAATTATAAATACTCGAAATTCTCACGGATTATGTCGCTGAAATTGGAAGAAAAATTGTCAATAATGGCACAAAAATACGAAGCCAGTGCGTCGCGGTTTGTACGCAGCGCCTGCCGCAGAGCGCGATTGCTGACCATCAAAATTGTAGAATTTACTGGAATTTCGTGAAACTGGAGATCCGTCTGTGGAACAGTTTTCTGGAAGTATAATTGAGTTAATGGGAGAAAAAGCAGTTTCAAGGCGAAAAATAGAATGAAAGGATTTTCTGAAAAAAAAAACCAACATTCAGAGCTATCCATATGAAGAAGGCTGAGGGGGAGAAGACATCACAGTAGTTGGAATCTGAATCTGCTAGATCTGAAGATAAAGCTATCAATGTAGGCTATAGTCGAGAAAGAGTTATGAAAGGTGTGCTATGAACTGAATTTGTGTTTGAAAAGTTGATAAACAATTCAGAGGCGAGTAGAATTGTTTATGAGACAAAATTATTCTGCTCATTCAATCTAGCAAAATGAATGCTTTAGTACATTCGTTGATTCTACTAACTTTATTTTCATTCACAGCTAGTACGTCTTCAGAGTTTTCAAGGTATTTATCCGATTCTGGAAAGTGGAACCCCCACCTGATTTGAAAGCTTCAGGTGTCCATCCCTAACTCACATCAGATGCTTCGACGGTCAAACTTGCATAAGAAAGTCATGGATGTGTGATGGTAAAATAGACTGCCCCGATCATAGTGATGAGCAATCTCACATTTGCTTGAAGCGGAACTCAGCCAACAAACTGGTTTGGAGTGAGACGTAGAACCACAACTCATAATTCTATTTTGAGCAACTTCATGATATCTCTGTTGGGTTGAAATGCCCTCCATCTTGGTTTCGATGTACGGATTCCAGTTCCTGTTTGGCTCCACAAAAAGTTTGCGACAAGTATAAAGATTGCAGGTAAATGGTCCACTTCAGATGAAAACAACTCGAATCTTTCAGAGACGGAAGTGATGAACGTGAAAACTGCAATCAGCCCGCGCCAAACACAACCGTCATCTACTGAATCCCTTTTTCCCGTTTTAATTCTCAGCCAACATGTTGTTTCTTAATAAACCTAATTGCATGTTTCTATCTTTCCCCAAAAAAAAACCGTCTGTATTTCCTGCTGCTTCCGAATGAGGTCAAATAGGATAGCAAGATGAATTGAAAACGGCCGCATAAGCAATCATTAGGATTTATCACTTATTATGATTGCATCTTCTGGGGTAGATCCTGTACTGTTCTGCCACGTCATATAACTTTGTTTGATGGATTGAAACCAGTGTGTATCAACTGATCACAAAACGAAGAAAAAAGCATCGAACTTTTCAAAGAAACACATACGCATCCATACAGACACATAACACATCTCGGATAAAAGAGAGGAAGAGGGGGCGTCCCACTTTCGATTTTCACGATGACCGCCGAATTGGAGAGGATCACGGATTCTCTGTCATTCCTTTTTGATATTTGTGTCCCCCTTATCACTCCGGTTCCCTACTCCCGAATCCACTGACAACACGGATGTGTCCTTCGATTGGATACTTGTTGCTCACACTAGCTGCCGTTCAGGCGGTCAGTGTGGCAAAAAGTACAGATAGTGATATTGTATTGAAAGTTTCGACTGATAAGGTGGGTTTTTTTCGAGTTTGTATCTAGAAGTTTAGACCTCTGCCGAGATGTATCTAGAATAGAAAATAGGGCTCCGGGACGTTCCGAAAGTGGACATTTCGAAAGCGGACATTTCGAAAGTGTGAAATCGCGTTCTTGTCAAAAAATTGGGCGAAAACGGTATTTCACACTTCCGAAATGTCTCGCTTTCGAAATGTCCCAGAGCCAAAAATAAGAAACAAGTTTGTAATATTTATCAGTTTTCAAAACTATGGTTATTTCCACTAGTCTTATTGACAAAAGTGTTTATTGTATTCGAAAAAATGTTAACCTGAATCCAAATAGCCACTTTTACAATGCACCGAGGAATGTTCAGAACATTGACCACCTAGTTTATCTTCTGTTTTTTATGACTCATCTCGCCCTCAAAGTATTAAACTCAATTGCTTCCTTGTATATGATCCAGAGATCTGGTTACGGTAGGACGAAAACGGGGTGAGGTCGAAAAATATAAATTGGCTCTTCATCGGATTTATATTCCATAGATTGACTAAATTAGTGCCCTAGATGAGGATGTACCGATTGGAACGAGTTCATTCCATGTAAGGCATATCCAAACGACATCAGTGGTACCTACCCCCTCAAAGGCATGACGGTGATTTTGGAAGACGGCGAAGTTCACAAATGAACGATACCTAGAATTATCTCTCCATACATCGATTTAGCTTATGTTAAGATTGTAGCATGCAAAAAATTAGGAAAATCGTATGTTGCAAACTTCAGATATTGACTTCATCATGTACCCGTTTCGGTCAAAATTGACGACGTTTTTAAAAATTGTTATCGTAGCTGAATTTGTTAGGAAACAAGTGAATTAGATCAATTTGATAACGAGGAATCCAAAAATATGCTTCGTTTTGCTAAACCTATTATAGAAAAATTTGTTAGTTCCCTTCGGTAATACACCTCTTCCAGCATTCCTCTCGGGATGGTCATCACTTCTCTGGCGAATGGTTGGAATCTCCATGGGGTGACCTCTATCAATTCCGTGCTGGCGATCAGAACTGGCTGACAGCCCGTGAACACTGTCTATCGTTAAACGCCGATTTGGCAGCCATCCGGAACATCGAGCAGTTGGTAATCCTTTTTCATTTTCTTCCCTCCTTTCTCTCTTTTTTTCGTGTTAAACGGCATGTGTTCAGGACTGGATCTTATCGCATTACGCTCCACTTTCTTCTCGATTCGCGCAGCGTCTTGTGCAGGTTTGTCTTCTCGGCTAACAAGCAAATCTTATCAAGTATATTTCTATTCAGATTGGATTATATGCTCCAGAAGGTCAAACACACGAATGGAAATGGCTGAATGGAAACGAGATTAACAAAACATTGTGAGCAAAATATATGGGTTAGAGTTGGGCAGAATGAGGGAATTTCAGACAATGGAGCTCTGGAGAGCCATATGATCATTCTATGGAAGGGCGTGAACGATGCGGTTTGTTGAATGTGGAGAAGAGACTTTTGGATGACGTCGATTGTGAATCCGTGTCTCCAGACCATCGCGCACAGAGATACATTTGTCAAAGGACAAGCGAGAATCACAAGCAGGTTTACTGTGACTCATTGTGAAATAATCTCACTCTTCTTCGTTTTATAGCAACAAAGATCCAACAATTATATCTGGCAAAAGATTGAAAACTTGTTCAGCTTTTTTGGAATCGGAGGGTCCCCAGCAGCTCATAACGCAACTGCTTCTGCTACGAATGATTATGAAGATGAAGTTGTTAAAAATGAAACTTCCACTGTGAAAGCCAAATTCAGTGACAGTAATGAAGAAACGTCCAGTGAAGAGGAGGAATCGGTTGCAAAGACTTTGGCAGCTTTACCGAAAATTGAGGGATCTGGAGAGTCGACTAATTTGAAAGAGCTACAGGTGAGTTAAGCTAATCTTTCTCATTCCATAACCCTTGTTATAGGAACCCGAAGGAAGCGGTCAGATTGTCGAGAAAAAAGTGATCGAGGCTGCTGATTTGATTCCAGGAGTTGATGAGAAGAAGCTTGACAAGATGATTGACAAAATGGAAGAAATGGTTAAAAGTATTGATGATTTGACAGTGCCACCAGCTGGATTGGAAAGAACTACTGTATCCACTGTTGTATTGAAGAAAGAAGTTGTTGAGGAAAAGAAAGATACGAAAACAGAAGAGGAAAAGAAGGAGAATGAATTGAATGAAAACAAAATATCAGAAAGTATTGAAGGTGATTTCGATCATGCTCAAACCAAAGATATGCCGAAAGCTGATATCGTACCACCGAAAGAAGAAGAAGATTGTGATGAAGAAGAAGGATCCGGAAGTGGAGAAGAAGAAAAGGATGATTCTGGAGAGAAATTGGAATTAGCACCAGAAAAAGAGGATAAGATTAAGGAATTTTTGGGTGTCTTGAGACTATTCCTTGACCGGGCTGAGCATGGAGACTTGAGGTGAGAATCCAAAAGAGAACATACCTAGATTCATATCATATTTCAGAAAACTTCTCGATGATCAAAGTGGAAAAACTTTATTGGAGAGAATGAAAAACGCGGTCAGAGAAGCCAACAAAAGAGAATTTGAAATGTTAGAGAAGTTGGAAAGCTCGAAAAAGAATGGAGAAAAGGAAGAGCTGACGAAGAACTTGAAAAAGGATCAAATGAGCACTGAGGAGCAGAAGGACTTGTACAAAAAGATCAGTTCAGCAGTGATGAAAGCAGCAAAGCTCCACAAGATTGAGGAAAAAGTTCAAGATGGTAGAGAGTTGCTTTTTGTTTTCCATAGAACCACTTTTCCATTTCTGCCACAACAAGAAATTCCAGAGCAAGCCACGGAGAAGTTCAACATTGCCAAGGAGAAAGCAGATTCTGAGGAAGATTCGGAGGGAACGCTGGAGGTGCTGAAGTCGGCGAAAGAGCATAAAGCTGAAAAGAAAGAGAAGGTTGGCGACGATGATTACTATGGGGATTATTTGGATGACAACAATGTGATCAAGGTTCAGAATCGAGAGAAGAAGGATGCAAAGGAGAAGAAGGAAGATAAGAAGGAGGAGGCAGTGAAGAATACTTCAGAAGACAAGAGGGATGAAGAAAAGGCAGTGATCCATGATGAGCCGAAGAAAGAAGAAACAGTAGAGAGCAAGAAGGATGAGGATCCAAAAGAAGCATCAACAGAAAAGCCGAAGGACATCGAAGCAACAACTGCTGAACAGAACACGGAGAATAATGACAAACCATCGACAACTGAAGAACCAAAAACCAAAGAAGAAAAAGTTGAAGAAGGATCTGCTGAAGAAGAAACAGCATCAATCAATTCAACCAAGCCTGCCGAAGCTGACGAAAATGAAGCAGAACTGGAAGCATCTGGACAGGAAGAGATTTCAACAACCACTGAATCCACAACCGTTTCGATCAAAGAAGTTCCAGTCGAGGAGATTGAGAAAATTGCAAAACTTGAAGCAAAACAGCTCACTGAAGATGAACCAGTCACCGAGGAAGTCAAAACAGAGACAACAACTTCGGCTTCAGCTTCTTCGATCTCCTCCACTACCACAGAAGAAAGCACAACTGAACGAACAACTACAGTAATCACTACCACCCAACCAGTCACAGTTTCTGTCAAGAAAGTAAGCCCAGAGGAAATGGAGAAACTTTCCAAAATGGAAGCCACTGAAAAAGTAACACTTCTTCCACCACTTCCAACATTCACTTTCCCAACTTTGGCTCCGTTTACTTTCCCAACTCTCCCAACACTTGCAACTGCTAAATCAACACCAGCACCAAAAGTTCCTACTTTAGAAGAGATTCTTGGAAATTTGAACGACCAATTCAAGAAACTTTTATCACCACCAAAGCCATTGCCACCAAAGTAAAATCAACTCATTAGAGGATCTTCTTTTTTGTGTTCTATTCCAGATTATGGGTATATTTTGCTAATATTTCATTGAATAATTCGGATAATAAATTATTTTAAACAACTCTCGCTTTTTGTTCCCTGCGATTTTCAAAAAAAAAACCTTGGGTTCCCTTTTCCACTGGTCGGCTACACGCACTCTTTCACTCCCTTCATATACGCACACACAAGAGAGAGCGAGCGATGCCGGTGTGGCGCAACTGGTTTGAGTGCCGCTCCGAAACGAGCGACGCAAGTTCCACCCCCGAAGCCATGATGATTTTATAGTTCAGCTTATCCACGGATTTGATGATAAATTTCGCCCCTATCAGAGCTTTTTTAAGGAAAATTTTACAAAATTTAGTACAGTTTATTACACAAATGAGTATATAAGTACAAAATAACTTCAAAACCTTGATGTTACATGTTTCGATTTCTTGTAAATAATTATGCTCTCATCTTTGTACGCAAAGTTGTGGCCCGAGGAATTAGGACAATCATGTAACTCCGGAATATGGAAGTAACGAACAACATCTGAACAGTGAAGATTTAGATTGCTTGTGGAGACTCTGAAATTTATGTTTTATGAAACTCAGTTCCCTGAAAACCAGGTTCACCTTTCATTCACAAGATCTTCTATTGGGGTCCCGTCGAGAAGAAAAATATTTCCTTTTGTGGGAACGTCTTTTGATCGCCGTTCTCTTTTAAAATGGACAGGTGTTTTTGATGGTAAAAGATCCCGAAGTATTTCAACCCGTGAAAAATGAATAAATTCGAAGGCGTCCAAGGAGACGATTGTGAGCTGAGGTTCAATGTTCACTGGTTCTGTATTTGACACACTGTAAACTTCAGATGTGCTGGATTCGATAATGGTTCCTTCGTCAACGAGTAAGAGCTTTAGTGAAGAATCGTTAATGCTACAAATCGCCGCTCTTCTCAAATTGCCTTCGTGATTAACTACACACGCAGTTCCAAAAGCGAGCCAAACTTCTGGGAGTTTTGACAATGAATCCTTAACAGCGGCCAAATAATCATCAATTTCTTGTTTCTTTTGTCGCATATTATCATTCGTCAGGAACACCAATCGTTCGTTTTGAATTCTTTCGACCTGAAAAATATCCAAGTAGAGTGAAAGTTTGACATATCAACTATTTAGAAATCGCTTACCTGTAAGTCATCTCCCATAATTCTAAAAATTTTTGGTGCCGGTGGAAAAGATCTCAAATAGCTATCGCTTTCTTCATCGTAGTTCCAATCATCGTCTTCCTTTTCGTCACTAAAATAATCATCTGAGTTTGCTCCTGAATCATCGTTTTCGTCGTTATCCATTCCATTTTGCTTATTGAGCTCGTTAGAAATCGTTTTCGGTGGCCATACACCTTCCACAGAAGGTTGTCCGCGTCGTGGAGCAAGAAGAAATGGGCAGATATTCAAAAGTTCATAGTTAGGATGAAAAATGTTAATGAGAAATGGCTCCGAGCTCGAGGTGATCTGACAACGGCCCAAATAGTCGATGGATCGAATGGCTTCTCGAAAACGATCAACTTTATCGTAATCCATGTTTTGAATGAGTGCTCCTGAAAAAAAACTTAATCTTCGTATTCCACCAAATGCTATTCTCCACATTTTCTTAATATTGTGATATTCCCAATAGTATGCTTCTGAATCATAATTTCCCCTTTCTGTTGATTTTTAGACATGGTTATGTATTTTATGTTGTTTTTCCTGCCGCGAAATCCCCATTTGACCAAAAACACTTTTTCGCGGTTTTTTTGCTGAATTGACGTGCATTCGAGCGCGTTTTCTACGTTTCCCCGCGGGACCCGGGCAACCGCGATCTAAAGATCTTGCGAGAGCTCGATATCGTTTTCATATGGCTCGTTCTCTAAATAACAATATCTAATAACCTCCCATTTACTTTTTTCAATTGAAAACGTTGTTTTATCATTCGTTTTAGGTCATCAAAATGACAAAGCGTTCTGCCCCCTCCACACCAACAAGATCGAGTGTACGAGAACCGTGAGTCTAATTGCTCCGTTCAAACTCAGATATCGATTTTCAGAAAAAAGACGCCACACTTCCAAATCAACAACACACCGAAATCGGGTAGCCACGCTAGAACACCATTGAGAGCTTCAGCAAACTTCAAGAAAATTGTTGGCCACGAAATCTATGATGAATTCTACGTCGAATACGAAGTTGAGCTCAACAACGGCAGTACGATGAAAGTAACTGAATTCGACTTCAAGGTATGTTTCATTCTTGAATTTTTCTACATTTAGAGTTCTATTTGCAGAAAGCTCCGAAGATTCTGCAAGACTATCAAGAGAAAGTGACGGGACAAACAGATGATAACAGTGGAGGTTTATTATTTTTTCCAAATAACCAGTTTCAAATAAATATTTTCAGAGTATGACGTTGAAAAGATCCTGACCCATCGCGTTTTTGAAGGAAAAACACTCTACCTGATCCAATGGAAAGGATTCCCCCACCCAGTCTGGCGTTCCGAGTTGTATGAAGAAGAGCTCGGGGTAAGCTTTTGAGTCAAGTAATGAAAATACATTTCCTTTTCAGAATTGCGAGAAGCTTATCAAGGATTATCATCTCAAGTTGCGTAAGACGCCAACAAAGTCAGCTGGAGCCGTAAAATCGACGAAGAAACGAGCTATAGAGGAAGTGGAACTCACTGAATCAACTCCACAGAAAATCGCCAAGAAGCCGTTGGCCAGTCCAGCTAGAAGCTCGAGAACGAGAACTGCGATAATCGCTGAAACGACCGAGGAGCAACAAGACGAGGACGATGTTCCTGAGGAACATTCCATCCATCAGGAAGTCCAAGACGATGACGAAGAAGAAGAGCATGAGGAGCAGGCAACAGCTAAGAAAGGCGGCGTGGGATGGCTGTTCAATCCCTTCAACTGGTTCTGAACCAGACTAATCCTCTGAGAATCGCTGTATTACACATATGTTTAAAATTAATTTTCAAATAATTTGACGACTCAATCCGCCGGCGGATCCCTTATAATATATTTTCTCGAATAATTTCTTTGCTTTTCTTGAATGGAAACTTAATATCTTAACTATAAACGATCTCGAAAATACTCTGCTCGAATATCAAGATGTCTCTAAACATCGAAGCTATTGTCTCTTCAGAATGAATCGCAAAGAAAAATTTTGAAAATTTTATTTGTAAACAACTTTTTAGGCTCCGCCCACAACAGTTTCCCACGCAGAAAATTGTAAACAACAACACAATTTTCAACAGTGGGCGGAGCCTAAAAATTTGTTTACAAATAAAATAGATCAAATTTTTCCTTGTGATCTATTTTGAATTGACAATAACCCTTAATTATTACCTCTCACTCGTGCTCTCACAACCATTGGTGGATAGAGACCGAGTTTAAAATCGAGATATCGTACGTCCGATCTCGCTACTTGCCGAGTCACACCAACATCCACCAGATAAACATAAATCCACGGTACGGTATTCTGGACACTTTCCAGTTTTCCGCGATACCATGTGTTGTCAGTGCAAACAGCACAGGAAATTCCAGGAAGAAGCTGAAAAGAGAAAAGTATTGAATAATTGAAGGCTTTCCGCAACCTGACTGTCCGGTATTTGTAAATCGGCGTGATGTTCTTCGTAGAATTCTTGAAGTTTTGCTCGCAACTGTTTTTGAACTTTATCGAACCTTTTTGGTTGGATTGCTAACTCTGTAGGTGTACTGTGCTCGATTATACGGAAGTATTCGCATGGAAAGAGATCTGTCTGAAACACAATTATCTATTATTTCGGGAGAATTGTCGAATGCAGAGTCATTTCAATTTGAAACTGAACTCTTGAGTCTATCAGCCGAAATTCCTCAGTCGTTGCAACAGAAACTGTAGAATCGATAACTTACTGGGACACTTCGGACGCTATGATGAAATTCAGCTTCCAACTGCTCGGCTATTTTGATCATATAACTGGGAATGGTCAATCCTTCAGAATACTTCCATGAATACTGAGGATACTCTTCCATCAATTGACGAATTCTGTATTCAATTCCCGATTGAACTTCCACCATTTCTCGACATGGATTGACCTTGGCTGCTTCATGTCGTTCCACCATTTTCTGATTCCAATCCATCCGAAAAAGTTAAAATTGAGACTCTCGTCGAAAGTTGCAAATTTTGATATGTGAAAGTTATAAACCATATGGTTATGCCAAAACACAAAATATTTCTTGAACTTTATTAAACAAAATGTTCTTTGAAAGAAATTATTCAGAATTTACGATTAACAGAAAAAAGGAATGCTTTTTCAGATTTGTTCAGAAAGATTTCAGTAACAGGGGATAAAAAGGGTAATAGGAAGATAAAAGAGATTCATAGTTGGGGTTTCAGAATAAGGGGACAGATTGGATCAAGAATGGTATATTGCAAGAAACATGACAGTACAGGTAAGAGTAATTAACTTTTAGTGTCTGCTCTTTTTCTTTCCATTAGAAGTCGATTCATCGTTATCATCGGAATCCGATCCGTCTGTGGATGATTCCTCGGTGTGTGCGGATTTCTTCATCTTCTTGTTTGAGCGCTTCGACTTGGATGTCTTGGTTTCTTCTTCCTCGTCTTCTTCATCCTCATCGTCGTCTGAAGATGCAGGACGTTTTTGCTTCTTCGACGAAGAACGACGATCTCTCTTTGACGAAGTAGGTTTCTCGTCTTCCCCTTCATCCTCTTCTGAGTCAGCACGTTTATCCTTTTCAGTCGACTCTTCGTCGGTTGATGGTTCTCCGTCGTCCGACGACAAAGCTTGCTTTGATTTGCGCCCAGAGGGCCGCCCACGCTTCTTCTCCACCTTCTTGGTCTTTTTAGATTTTGGTTCAACAGTCTCTTCTTCCTCATCTGATGAATTGTCAACGGCCGGTTTCTTGGTACCTTTCGACTTGCGCGATTTCTTCGCTGATTTCTTTGTTGGTGGGGTGACATCGTGAGATGCTTTATAAGCATCAAGGATCGATTTGCAATCCTGGAAAACAAGAATCAGTAATGTTTGAAAAATGTATATACTCACCGAGAGTTCTTTCTCCCACATCTCCGTATGAGAAACTGGGTTGGGGAAGCCCTCCCACATGACCAAGTAGAGGGGCTCTTTTTTGTTATCGATGAATCGGTGAGTGATTATCTTCTCTACATTGTACACTGAAAAAAAATATTTAGGTTAAAAATCTTTTGAGGAATAATGCATTACCTTTGTCGTCCTCATCCTCTTGATGTGTGATCTTATACTTGTAGGCTTGGAGCATCTCTGGGTAGTCCTGTAAATCAGAAATGTGTGACAAGTACACAAAAAAAACTACCTTAAAGTCGTAATCGATCGCCTTGATATGTTTGCCGTTATTGAGGAGTACTTTGTACTCAACGTAATGAGTATTGAACATCGAATGGTCGACAATTTTCTTGAATCCAGAATCGTTGGATGTCCCATTGCTTTTGCTCGCCTTCTTGCTGCTGCTTCTGCGACCACGACGAGATTTATGCTCGTGCACTACTTGAAAGTGCGAGGTTTGCTTTCTGAAAACAGGAACAGTAACATAATCGAAAATTTGTTACTTACCCAGCTCTTTCGGATGCGCGAGATGGATTTCCAGAAGATGCCCTTTTAGCCATTTCTACCTCTACCTGAAAAAAAAACAGATACAGAACGGAAAGAAAAAGAGAGTGCTTTAGCGAAAAAATCAATATATAAAAACATGACACTAAAAATACGAAGGGAGAGTTTCTGAGAACAAGGAAGAGAGCAACAACGAACGAACGGAGACCTTTCAAAAAATCGAGTAAATTTGAAACAGGCGCGCACGCACCGCACTGAGCGACGCGCCGCGGTTTCGAGACGCAGAGAGTCAGAACAACGACACTCCGGTTTACACTCGGAGGTGTAAGACCCTGCAAAGAAATAAATAGCTGCGCCTTTAAAGATTTTACGGAATTGAAGATCTTTTTCGAGTTTGTTCGAGTTTTCCGAGAGATCTCAAGCAATACGAAACTTAATTTCAGCTCGAAATGGAAGTTTCAACTGTAAATGATGTGAAGATCTACAATCTGAGTGCAGGAAAAAGTCTTCCCGAGGTACATCGTTCAAATAAGTCAAGATAACAGCAAATATTTTCAGTGGATGTCGTCGCGAGCCAGAAGAAAATTAGAACAAAGAAATTCTGACGTTCGGCAGAGAATTCAACTGATCCAAGATTTCGAAATGCCAGATGTAAGCAATACAGTTAATATTACACCTGATGGAAAATATGTCTGGGCATCAGGTAAGGATAGATTGCTCAAATCGTAAATGGAGCTTTATTTGAAGGATGATCGGCAGAAATTTACAGGAAACTACAAACCATGGCTGAAATGTTATGATTTAAACAATTTGTCACTTAAATTCGAAAGAGGACTAGACGCCGATGTGGTTAAGCTTATTCCATTGAGCGATGACTACTCGAAGGTTCACCGATTATCAAAAATAACAATTCATTTTGTTTTTTACAGGTCGTCATCCTCGAAGAGGAGCGTTGGATTGAAATGCATGCCATGCTTGGAAGATATTTTCGCATGCGAATGCCGTGTCAAGGAAGAGATATGGCGCTGTCTCAGGAGTCCAGTGATCTCTACTTAGTCGGATCGAAGTAAGTAATTTTTTTTTGAATATTAATGAAAACAATAACTTAAATTAAAGAAGCGAAGTTTACCGATTCAATTTGGAGCAAGGTTGCTGGTTAACCTCTTTCGAGTCCACGGCTCCGTTGAACTGTGTACAAGTGTGCACAGAACATCAGTTGGTTATTTGCGGAACTACAAATGGTGTCGTTGAAGCCTGGGATCACAGAGATAGATCGCTTTGCGGAACCCTGGATACGGGAGCATCAGTTATTAATCATCTGGGGTTAGTTCTATCAAATTTCTTTCAAACAATAAGCATTTTCCATTTCAGAGAAAACAGGCCTATTTCTGTTACATCATTGGCGTTTTCGGATCCTCTTCATATTGGCGTTGGTACAAGTTCTGGACACATCGTTACTTACGATTTGCGAGCTAGACGTCCTCTTTTGATAAAGGATCATAATAACGAATTGCCTATCAAGAAAATTGAGTTCATCAAAAGAGACGATGGGGACGTCGTTGCTTCAATGGACACGCGAATGATGAAACTCTGGTATGAAGAGGACGGCTCACCAATGGCTGCCATCGAAAATACATGCCCATTAAACGACTTTTGCCGTTTTCCCAACTCGGGAATGTTCTTCTTCGCTAACGAAGCTTCTAAGATGTTGCAGTATTTCATTCCACAACTTGGGCCGGCACCAAAATGGTGTTCCTATCTTGAGAACCTAACGGAAGAAATGGAAGAAACTGAGACCACAGTGTATGATAACTATCGGTTTGTCACCAAAAAACAACTTGATGATCTTGGCTTGTCTGGACTGATCGGAACTAACGTTCTGAAAGCGTACATGCATGGATACTTCATCGATGCTCGTCTTTACAACAAGGCTCAAACCCAGATGCAGCCATTTGCCTACGAGAAGTATAAGGATCAGAAGATCAAATCTCTTATTGCTGATGAACGCGAAGAGTCGGCTGTGAAGCGGAAAGTAGAAAAGTTACCGGCTGTCAACAAATCACTCGCTGCACGACTGCGTGATGAAGCTGCAGCAGCAGATAAAAAGGCAGAGACAAAGAAAGAAAAGAAAAAGAGCAAAAAGTCCGACGCTGCATCTTCTCTTCTTGCTGATGACCGTTTCAAGAAGCTATTCGAGTCTGAAGATTTCGAAGTTGACGAAACTAGCCAGCAGTTCCTGAAAAATGCTTCGATTGCACAAAAGATGAAGGCGAAAGGTCCCGTCGAAGTTGACTCGGAAGAAGATCGGTCTGGTGAAGAACGCGTTGGTTCTGATTCAGAAAATTCTAGTGAAAGTGAAAATGAAGACTCAAATACTGCAGCATGGATGGAAGAAGAAAGTCGTGTTACTGATATGGCCTCAGATTTGGAAAGTGCTTCTAGTGATGAAGATATGGACCAGTCGTTGAAAAAGAAGAGAGCTAAAATCAGAGCTGCGAGGAAAGTGGAGAAAAATATACAAAAGTCCCAGAAGTATGATGAAAGAAAAGAAGCAAGAAAATTGAGAAAGTGAGTGATTTGAAACTCAGTAAAAAGTTGATGTTAAATTTACAGGGAACAAAGATTGGCATCCAAACCAACTAAATTTGTTCTCCATTCCATTGGAACAGACGAGACAACTAGGAAATTCGTGGACGAAACCGTAGCTGCAAATGCTAACGGTCCAAGCACGGTGAGGAATTTGATTCACCCAAAAAATATTCCGAATGTAATTTCTAGTTCCTAAATTTTCAGGATTCAATGGCGCTGGGAGACCGAAAAATCGCATCGACGAAACAAAATCGTAAAACTAGAAAGGTAACAGAAATTTTTAATGAAACTGATTCTCGACTCCATAAACTTTCAGGTCGATGAAGACGCAGTTCCATTCGGTGGTCGTGAGATGACATTCACCATCTCGAAACGTGATAAGGACCTTCGCGCAGAGGCGGCAAAATCTAAGCAAGCTGCCCATGTGGCTGAACGCAAAGAAGTTACTCGACGACCGAATGCACTTGTTACAAAAGGACTCAAAAAGCTGCCTGGCAATCTGAACGTTGGAAAGCGACAGAATACCTATTGAATATGACATTCTCCCTATTTTTTTCTCGGATCTGTTATTGTTATTATTACTATTAGAGTATCTATTTTTACCCTACTCATTTTCTTGTTGTTGCTTAGTCTGTTTCGTTTTGTTGTTGATTCCTCTCCCTGTTTCTGTATAAGATTTTTTTTTGTCGTAGTTCTCATTTTGAATAAAAACGATGTGAGAGTTCGAAACATGAAACTGGAGTCTCGACAGTATCCGATTACTGGTAAGTTGAAGATCCCTCGATAGCAGCTTGTTTTGAATTGGAGCTAGCGATGTGTTTTTTTGGTTCACTACTTCCGCGAAAATAGACGCCCAATTAAGCCAGAGAGTCACAAAGCGACAGAATCGTAAATGGAACGAAACGAAACGGGGAAAGAGGGTGATCAATCAAGAATTGGAGCTCCTTTTTGGAGGAAATGAATGACATTTTTTAGTCGGTTATTCAGATTTACGTCAGATTTATGAGAGTCGGAAAGCTTGACAGATGATCGAAGACTACTTTGACCACATCTGACGGATGTACTTTTTTTGAAATCCGTTTTTTAATAATAAAAGAAATCTACAAACAAATCTAAAAATTATGCATTAGGAACATAGTCCAGCATGTCAATCAGATAATTCACACAACCTAATTTGAATGTCCGTCACACCACATGGCTCCATTCCACGTCTTCTTCTTCTCTTTCTTTTGCAACTGCCAGAAAAAGGAGACCTCTTCGATAATGGCTCCTAGCTCATCATTACCACACCCCAACCACCAAAACCACCACCAATACAACTGGCATTGAATTTGAAAGAAGAAAAAGAAAAAGAAGAAGCACCGGGGGCACAAAAGTGGTGGTGGCTGGCGACGACGTTGCTGCGTATCGATTCAGCGGGCGCCCCTCATCTGAATTCGTTGCTCTGCGGTCTCCCCCGACCAGAGAGTTCTTTCGTTTCACGATGTCTGCGTGCTCCGAGACGAGCTCTTTTTGGCGTGGCGGCACTGAGGACAACGACGACTTCTACCTTTTGTGCTTTTCTTCTTCTTTCCTCTCTGTTACTACTTCTGCACCACACTATTTTTTATTTCTAGTTATCGTTTGTGTGTTCCGACATGTCAGACTCCAAATCTGCCCCAATGCTTATTCGTATGTGCATTTACTTTTTTTCCTACTTTTTTTGTTTTCTTCTTTCTGTTGTTCTAAAGAATCACTTGTACGTTTATGATAATTCTACTCCTTCTTTGAATATAGTACCTCACACAAGTATATAATTTCATACCCTTTTTCAAATCTTTGGAACTCCTCTATCATCTCCCAAATATATGAATGTTGAAAAGAGTTTTTTTTAGTGAAATAGTGAAATTTGGAATCACCTAACATAGCTCCAAATTCCAGTTATCCTATTGTCTACTTAAAATTCTCAGAATCTAATATTGTTTTTCTTTTCTTGAAATGTTCAATATTCATTTTATGTGGTATCCTACTCCTCCTTCACGTAAAGTCCTTCATTTTTTGGTCCTTTTCTACATGATAAACTTCAATGTTCCTTCTGTTAAATTATGCTTATCTACACATCTGATTATCCGAATTTCTTCAACATCTCTGCTAATATATTTCCAGTTTTACTTATTTTCTCAAACTAACCATTATACTTTATTTTTATACTTTACCATTACACTTTACCTACCTTCATTTAAAAACTGATTATTCTCTTGAGACCAATTTTTAAAATATTTCTCTTCCATCTTTTTATCTCATTCATAAATCATTGCTCGTTATTCACCAACTACTAATATTCGATTACACTCTCTATCTCTCAACTCATTTTTCTCTCCCCTTTTCCCTTTATGGTTTATCCTTCAAGAATCAATCCACTCTTTTTCTTCAGAATTCTTCATTGTCCTTCTCCGTCCGTTCTTCTTTTTTTTTTGAAGAATTGAAAAGTGCGAAAAAGAATAGATTGCTTTGCTCTCCGAGGTTTTCCTCTTCTACTTCATTTTGCTCCAACCATTTTTGCACTTACTCCAAATTTCCGTTTCTTTTTTAAAAGTTCCATCAACCCACTGCGTTTCTCCTCATCTTTCTATTTTTGAATTCTGAGAAAGTTTTTCGGTTTTTTGTATTTAAAAAAGTTAAGAATTGTGAAGGGTTTTTTTCTGAAATTCTAACCCTAAACCATATCGAATCCTTTTCACTCCATTTGCAAAAATAATGAGTGGAAATGAATACCGTATTTGCTCTAATTGTGAGGCATGTCTTTTTATTATTCAAAATCCTCAAAATTAAAACTGGAATTTCAGAAAAGTATCCTTGGGTGTCCATCAATTAGAGTAACTACGGTGCAAATTGGCTATTTTTGGTGACGCGTGAATCCTTGATGGTGCACGTAAAAAATTGCACCCTCACAGTTGTTTTTTGGGATGTTTTTGACCCGTATTTCAAAAATAAGGAATTTTTGGACCATGGCCCATGAGAATTATCTTCCTGCGCCCTAATTCTGCACCGAATGATACTAAAATCTCAAAAATAAAAAAAAAATCCCAATTAGTGTTCTACCCCTTTAAAGGGGGCGTAACATAATTATTTTTTATTGTGATTTTTACATGGTTCGACACAGAATTTTTGTGAGAACAATAAATCCTCTTGGAGCATAGTCTAAAAATGTTTAGTTTTTGATTTATGAGCTAAAAACAGGCCAAAAATTAGTACTGGGCGAGTGCAGATTCAGCCACGTGGCAATTCTGCACTCGCTCAGTACAATTTTTTGGCCTGTTTTTGGCTTATAAATCAAAAACTAGGCATTTTAACATTCTCACAGTTTTTTCTTTTGGGAATGATGCAGGTCACGGTGTTTTTGACAAAAATGTATTTTTTATTGTTTTTCCCGTGAACCAAACGTGGATATTCTGACCCCTTTATGTTATTGTCCACGTATTGCCACGTCACCTAGGTTCCGTCCTAGTTTTACCCCTGATTGATTTTCCCTTTTTGCTTCAACTCAAAGTTGTTGCAATTGTAAAAATCATCTTAAAAAGTCAATATTTTCTTCTTTTCTCTTCCTATAACATTCATCTTCACAGTCATATATCTCGTGTCTCTTTTGTGTATTCATTGAATCCGGAAACATTTTTCCTTTCTCAGAACATGCAGTAAACTGCAGGATGTCTTTTCCGTTGATATTCGCGTTTATGTACTCCTCAACTATTTTCACCTATTGGTTTTGTTTTCTAATCTGTTTATTTCAGCTCATACTTACTATCTGTTTAACTCTTCGCCTATATTTTGATTTTCATTAGAAGCCTTCCAAAAACATCGTCTAGTTTTTTTTTTTATATTCTACGTCAAGTGAAATCGACATCTCAGTAACGCTGTCTCTCACCTTCTTTAATCAACTTAGCATTATCTTGAAATGCTTGTCTTTCCTTTTTAACTTCATTAAAAGTTCACTAAAAATCTCCAACTCCCATGGGAGACAAGGAGAAATATGAGTGAAAGTAGTCATTTGGAAAAGAGCCATCAACTTTACTCGAGCACTCAGCTCAATCTACTCCTGAACTCTCTCAATTCTTTACTTGGATCATTTTTTCATTTATCCAGTTTGTTTTCTTTTATTTCGTTGAAGACTGAATCTACCATAGTCTTTCATCGACTGCAATCAAGTGTTTAATTGTTTTACGATATTTTCTTTCTCCGCAGAGAAAAAGTTGGTAATTTATATTTTTCTGCTGTGTGAATAGAATAACTAACAAGTATTTCATTGAACAGAAAAAAGTCGTTAACTCCAGTTTTTTTTCAAATAAGCATCAGTGTTCAGTGAGTATTCTAATCCTTTCAAATATTTCTTTTTTCCCTTGTTTTTCTCTATTCGTTTCCCTTGTTTCTTCTGCTCTTCTTCCAACACCACCACATTCCAACTTATTCAATTATTCATGCGATCCTCGACATTCCGCCTCTTTTCTTGTCCCATTTCCTATTTTCCTTTTTTTTCTCATCGAACTTTTTGATATCATTCTCATTCACTAATCTCTTTTTTCTTGCCTAATTCTCTGTCTGAAAGTGACATATTCTCTCCATGACTCTTTTTCAGACTTGTAATGAAAACTGGATGAAAGCTATAGTCATTCATTAATTTATTGAATTTCATCACACAAACCATCAGAATGTCTTCGTGGTTTTCTTATTTCGGGTAAGCTGAAAACTTAGTCCTCAAATGATGGTCTGGAACATTTCTAGATTCAGCAAAGGGCCCCCTCTTGAAGAGGTAAAGGAGGAATCCGAAGAAGAAGAAGAAGGAGCTCAAGTGCCTGAGCATGTTGTGCCTGTAAGTTTTTTCCTATTAAAATATTTTTGTGCCTTTTTTCAAATTCTCTGTTATAAATACATAAACAAGTTTCAGAAAACCGCTGAAGAAGAATTGGCGGAAGCAATGAACCGGTTGTCTCCAGAGCAACAGAATCTGATTCAAGATGTACTTAGACGAGCAGAAAATTCTAGAAAGGAAGCGAAAGTTGTTGTAAACGCAGAGATGATGAGGTCGCGATATCGACAAAGAGAATCAGTTGAAGGATCACAAGAAATCGATCACCGTTATTCTCTGGTACAAATGGACTCGATACCGGAAAGTGAGTTTTTAATTATTATGGGTGTATTCAAGGGTATCAAAAAACGTTTGTTCTGGTTTTTTGACGATTCACAGAGTAGCAAAAAACGGTTTTTGCTAGCAGTTTTTTGATTGTGTTTTCTAGTACACGGTCATCAAAGTAGAAAACCCAAGCAAAAAAAAACTGCTAGCAAAAAACTTTTTTTTGCAACCCTGAGTTGCCAAAAAATCAGCAAAAAAGGTTTTCAGCCACCCGTGAGTAACCCAATTACAAAACAAGTTGTCAAAATTGTTTTAGATATGGTCACTAATGAAATGGAAGAAAGATCCGCGTCTCAACGAGAATTTATGTCTCAAAAAGATAATGAGCATCCGAAAAGTCCAAGGAGTCCAAGTACACCGAGGCAGCTACATGAAAAACGACCATCCATAACAGAAGGTATTCATGTTTGTAAAAATTTCTATAAAAACCATTAAAAGTTGCAGCAACAACTGAAAGTCTTCGGAATAGATTTCAAAAAATGAAATCCCATTTGACGACATGGTTTAATTCACTTGATTACGACGGAGATTATACAATCGATTTTACGAGTAAACCTGAAAAATCTGAGAAACTCGGTGATCTGACAATGCAATATATTGATGCATTGAGCCAGGTAAGTCGTTTACCACACTCCTTATATTAAAGTGGAAAATGGTTTCAGGCAATAATGATATCATCTCATATAGAATACTCGCATTATTTGTTATCCTCGAATCCTCAGTTCCATTTGATGTGTACTCAATTCTGTGAATCTATATTCGCATTGGCGTTTGATGAATTAACTCATGAGATGATTGATGAAAAAGTTCGAGATACGTTGAATGAATATTGTGGGCGCATTGCCGAGGAAGCTCTTCAAGCTGCATTTTTCACAATGGTGTCGAAAACGTTATCTAATTCTGAAGAGTAAGTTCAACAAAAAACGTTATGATTAAAAAAGTACGACTTTTCAGATGCGAGCAAGTATTGAACGGAATATCCTTGATGCATAAGTCTCGGTCATTTGAGAATGCTCAACAATTGGATCAGTTTTTGAGTAGAATAGAAGAAGAAGCAGAAGGTAAGATCACTAAGACTGGATATTACAAAATCTGAATGTATTCAGACCGCGAATCTAGTAGGAAATCTTCACCGTATATGTATGAAGTTCTTGGAACATCATCCGAGAGTCCCTCAACTTCATCATCTCGCGGGTTTGGCTCGCAGAACTCATACGAATCGGAGATATCAAACGAAACTCCGAATGTCCATGTTGAAGAACTTTTTGACCTGCAACCATACGACTCATATACATCCAATGACGATGATAATTGGTACAGGAGAGGCTCAGATGATTTAGTCTACAATAAGTCAGAGACTTCAACTCCAGAAAATTATGAAATACGATTGAAAGAGACAACATCATGTGCCCCAACCGATGACGAACACTATATTTGGATATCTGGACCGCTCGGGAGGATAAATGAAGAACATGAACATGAGGAAGATACGAGAACAGAAAGCAGTTCTGGCAGTATGATTATGCATGAAGACAGCTCGGAACCAAAAATGCTACTCAACGTAAAAGAGTACATTCAAACAATGATTGATCGCGTGAGTGAGCCACCGATTCCCGCAAATATCCGCGAGACTGAGAATCTATCCAAGAGCCAAAAAAGAATGGATGATATTGAAGAAGAAATCAACGAACTTGCTGTGAACATTGTAGCAGCAACACTGGAAAAAATAGGAAACGGAGAAGACCAGTATAATCACAAAACAACTTTTGACAAGTCTGTGGTTACTGAAGAGCATCTGGAAGAAGACAGATCGCCTGTAACTTCAGGAGCTGATTTCCAACAATCATTCGATCAAGAACTCACTTACGAACGATCGTCACCACTGCTTGAACCAGTTGAAGAGCCAATTATGGAATCGAAAGAACCGAAAGAACCGAAAGAACCGGAACTGACTCAAGAAGAGATTGATCACATCGCTTGGATTCAAAGTCTCGCTCAACAATCATCGTTCGAACAAACGACTGCTCCACCAATCCGTCCACCTGTTCCATTCAAAACAGCGACTGTAGAAGAGCCTGTGGTTACTGAAGAGCATCTGGAAGAAGAAAGATCGTCTGCAACTTCAGGAGCCGACTTCGAGCAATCATTCGATCAAGAAGTCACCTACGAACGATCGTCACCACTGCTTGAACCAGTTGAAGAGCCAATTATGAAATCGAAAGAACTGAAAGAACCGGAACTGACCCAAGAAGAGATTGATCACATCGCTTGGATTCAAAGTCTCGCTCAACAATCATCGTTCGAACAAACGACTGCTCCACCAATCCGTCCACCTGTTCCAGTCAGAACAGCGACTGTAGAAGAGCCTGTGGTTACTGAAGAGCGTCTGGAAGAAGACAGGTCGTCTGCAACTTCAGGAGCCGACTTCGAGCAATCATTCTATCAAGAAGTCACCTACGAACGATCGTCACCATTGCTTGAACCAGTTGAAGAGCCAATTATGGAATCGAAAGAACCGGAACTGACCCAAGAAGAGATTGATCACATCGCTTGGATTCAAAGCCTCGCTCAACAATCATCGTTCGAACAAACGACTGCTCCACCAATCCGTCCACCTGTTCCAGTCAGAACAGCGACTGTAGAAGAGCCTGTGGTTACTGAAGAGCATCTGGAAGAAGACAGATCGTCTGCAACTTCAGGAGCCAACTTCGAGCAATCATTCGATCAAGAAGTCACCTACGAACGATCGTCACCATTGCTTGAACCAGTTGAAGAACCAATTATGGAATCGAAAGAATCGAAAGAACCGGAACTGACTCAAGAAGAGATTGATCACATCGCTTGGATTCAAAGCCTCGCTCAACAATCATCGTTCGAACAAACGACTGCTCCACCAATCCGTCCACCTGTTCCAGTCAGAACAGCGACTGTAGAAGAGCCTGTGGTTACTGAAAAGCATCTGGAAGAAGACAGATCGTCTGCAACTTCAGGAGCTGATTTCGAGCAATCATTCGATCAAGAAGTCATCTACGAACGATCGTCACCATTGCTTGAACCAGTTGAAGAGCCAATTATGGAATCGAAAGAACCGAAAGAACTGAAAGAACCGGAACTGACTCAAGAAGAGATTGATCACATCGCTTGGATTCAAAGTCTCGCTCAACAATCATCGTTCGAGCAAACGACTGCTCCACCAATCCGTCCACCTGTTCCAGTCAGAACAGCGACTGTAGAAGAGCCTGTGGTTACTGAAGAGCATCTGGAAGAAGACAGATCGTCTGCTACTTCAGGAGCTGATTTCCAACAATCATTCGATCAAGAAGTCATCTACGAACGATCGTCACCATTGCTTGAGCCAGTTGAAGAACCAATTATGGAATCGAAAGAACCGGAACTGACCCAAGAAGAGATTGATCACATCGCTTGGATTCAAAGCCTCGCTCAACAATCATCGTTCGAACAAACGACTGCTCCACCAATCCGTCCACCTGTTCCAGTCAGAACAGCGACTGTAGAAGAGCCTGTGGTTACTGAAGAGCACCTGGAAGAAGACAGATCGTCTGCAACTTCAGGAGCTGATTTCCAACAATCATTCGATCAAGAAGTCACCTACGAACGATCGTCACCATTGCTTGAACCAGTTGAAGAACCAATTATGGAATCGAAAGAATCGAAAGAACCGGAACTGACTCAAGAAGAGATTGATCACATCGCTTGGATTCAAAGTCTCGCTCAACAATCATCGTTCGAACAAACGACTGCTCCACCAATCCGTCCACCTGTTCCAGTCAGAACAGCGACTGTAGAAGAGCCTGTGGTTACTGAAGAGCATCTGGAAGAAGACAGATCGTCTGCTACTTCAGGAGCTGATTTCCAACAATCATTCGATCAAGAAGTCATCTACGAACGATCGTCACCATTGCTTGAGCCAGTTGAAGAACCAATTATGGAACCGAAACAACCGGAACTGACTCAAGAAGAGATTGATCACATCGCTTGGATTCAAAGTCTCGCTCAACAATCATCGTTCGAACAAACGACTGCTCCACCAATCCGTCCACCTGTTCCAGTCAGAACAGCGACTGTAGAAGAGCCTGTGGTTGCTGAAGAGCATCTGGAAGAAGACAGGTCGTCTGCAACTTCAGGAGCCGACTTCGAGCAATCATTCGATCAAGAAGTCACCTACGAACGATCGTCACCACTGCTTGAACCAGTTGAAGAGCCAATTATGGAATCGAAAGAACCGGAAGAACCGAAAGAACCAGAACTGAGCCAAGAAGAGATTGATCACATCGCTTGGATTCAAAGCCTCGCTCAACAATCATCGTCCGAACAAACGACTGCTCCACCAATCCGTCCACCTGTTCCAGTCAGAACAGCGACTGTAGAAGAGCCTGTGGTTACTGAAGAGCATCTGGAAGAAGACAGGTCGTCTGCAACTTCAGGAGCCGACTTCGAGCAATCATTCGATCAAGAAGTCACCTACGAACGTTCGTCACCACTGCTTGAACCAGTTGAAGAACCAATTATGGGATCGAAAGAACCGAAAGAACCGGAACTGACTCAAGAAGAGATTGACCACATCGCTTGGATTCAAAGCCTCGCTCAACAATCATCGTTCGAACAAACGACTGCTCCACCAATCCGTCCACCTGTTCCAGTCAGAACGGCGACTGTAGAAGAGCCTGTGGTTACTGAAGAGCATCTGGAAGAAGACAGGTCGTCTGCAACTTCAGGAGCCGACTTCGAGCAATCATTCGATCAAGAAGTCACCTACGAACGTTCGTCACCACTGCTTGAACCAGTTGAAGAACCAATTATGGGATCGAAAGAACCGAAAGAACCGGAACTGACTCAAGAAGAGATTGATCACATCGCTTGGATTCAAAGTCTCGCTCAACAATCATCGTTCGAACAAACGACTGCTCCACCAATCCGTCCACCTGTTCCAGTCAGAACGGCGACTGTAGAAGAGCCTGTGGTTACTGAAGAGCATCTGGAAGAAGACAGGTCGTCTGCAACTTCAGGAGCCGACTTCGAGCAATCATTCGATCAAGAAGTCACCTACGAACGTTCGTCACCACTGCTTGAACCAGTTGAAGAACCAATTATGAAATCGAAAGAACCGAAAGAACCGGAACTGACTCAAGAAGAGATTGACCACATCGCTTGGATTCAAAGCCTCGCTCAACAATCATCGTTCGAACAAACGACTGCTCCACCAATCCGTCCACCTGTTCCAGTCAGAACGGCGACTGTAGAAGAGCCTGTGGTTACTGAAGAGCATCTGGAAGAAGACAGGTCGTCTGCAACTTCAGGAGCCGACTTCGAGCAATCATTCGATCAAGAAGTCACCTACGAACGTTCGTCACCACTGCTTGAACCAGTTGAAGAACCAATTATGGGATCGAAAGAACCGAAAGAACCGGAACTGACTCAAGAAGAGATTGATCACATCGCTTGGATTCAAAGTCTCGCTCAACAATCATCGTTCGAACAAACGACTGCTCCACCAATCCGTCCACCTGTTCCAGTCAGAACGGCGACTGTAGAAGAGCCTGTGGTTACTGAAGAGCATCTGGAAGAAGACAGGTCGTCTGCAACTTCAGGAGCCGACTTCGAGCAATCATTCGATCAAGAAGTCACCTACGAACGTTCGTCACCACTGCTTGAACCAGTTGAAGAACCAATTATGGGATCGAAAGAACCGAAAGAACCGGAACTGACTCAAGAAGAGATTGATCACATCGCTTGGATTCAAAGTCTCGCTCAACAATCATCGTTCGAACAAACGACTGCTCCACCAATCCGTCCACCTGTTCCAGTCAGAACGGCGACTGTAGAAGAGCCTGTGGTTACTGAAGAGCATCTGGAAGAAGACAGGTCGTCTGCAACTTCAGGAGCCGACTTCGAGCAATCTTTCGATCAAGAAGTCACCTACGAACGATCGTCACCATTGCTTGAACCAGTTGAAGAACCAATTATGGAACCGAAACAACCGGAACTGACTCAAGATGAGATTGATCACATCGCTTGGATTCAAAGTCTCGCTCAACAATCATCGTTCGAACAAACGACTGCTCCACCAATCCGTCCACCTGTTCCAGTCAGAACGGCGACTGTAGAAGAGCCTGTGGTTACTGAAGAGCACCTGGAAGAAGACAGATCGTCTGCAACTTCAGGAGCCGACTTCGAGCAATCATTCGATCAAGAAGTCACCTACGAACGATCGTCACCATTGCTTGAACCAGTTGAAGAACCATTTATGGAATCGAAAGAATCGAAAGAACCGGAACTGACTCAAGAAGAGATTGATCACATCGCTTGGATTCAAAGCCTCGCTCAACAATCATCGTTCGAACAAACGACTGCTCCACCAATCCGTCCACCTGTTCCAGTCAGAACAGCGACTGTAGAAGAGCCTGTGGTTACTGAAAAGCATCTGGAAGAAGACAGATCGTCTGCAACTTCAGGAGCTGATTTCCAACAATCATTCGATCAAGAAGTCATCTACGAACGATCGTCACCATTGCTTGAGCCAGCTGAAGAACCAATTATGGAATCGAAAGAACCGAAAGAACTGAAAGAACCGGAACTGACTCAAGAAGAGATTGATCACATCGCTTGGATTCAAAGTCTCGCTCAACAATCATCGTTCGAGCAAACGACTACTCCACCAATCCGTCCACCTGTTCCAGTCAGAACAGCGACTGTAGAAGAGCCTGTGGTTACTGAAGAGCACCTGGAAGAATACAGATCGTCTGCAACTTCAGGAGCTGATTTCCAACAATCATTCGATCAAGAAGTCATCTACGAACGATCGTCACCATTGCTTGAGCCAGCTGAAGAACCAATTATGGAATCGAAAGAACCGGAACTGACCCAAGAAGAGATTGATCACATCGCTTGGATTCAAAGCCTCGCTCAACAATCATCGTTCGAACAAACGACTGCTCCACCAATCCGTCCACCTGTTCCAGTCAGAACAGCGACTGTAGAAGAGCCTGTGGTTACTGAAGAGCACCTGGAAAAAGACAGATCGTCTGCAACTTCAGGAGCTGATTTCCAACAATCATTCGATCAAGAAGTCATCTACGAACGATCGTCACCATTGCTTGAACCAGTTGAAGAGCCAATAATGGAATCGAAAGAATCGAAAGAACCGGAACTGACTCAAGAAGAGATTGATCACATCGCTTGGATTCAAAGTCTCGCTCAACAATCATCGTTCGAACAAACGACTGCTCCACCAATCCGTCCACCTGTTCCAGTCAGAACAGCGACTGTAGAAGAGCCTGTGGTTGCTGAAGAGCATCTGGAAGAAGACAGATCGTCTGCTACTTCAGGAGCTGATTTCCAACAATCATTCGATCAAGAAGTCATCTACGAACGATCGTCACCATTGCTTGAGCCAGTTGAAGAACCAATTATGGAATCGAAAGAACCGAAAGAACCGAAAGAACCAGAACTGACTCAAGAAGAGATTGATCACATCGCTTGGATTCAAAGTCTCGCTCAACAATCATCGTTCGAACAAACGACTGCTCCACCAATCCGTCCACCTGTTCCAGTCAGAACGGCGACTGTAGAAAAGCCTGTGGTTACTGAAGAGCATCTGGAAGAAGACAGATCGTCTGCAACTTCAGGAGCTGATTTTGAGCAATCATTCGATCAAGAAGTCATCTACGAACGATCGTCACCATTGCTTGAGCCAGTTGAAGAACCAATTATGGAACCGAAACAACCGGAACTGACTCAAGAAGAGATTGATCACATCGCTTGGATTCAAAGCCTCGCTCAACAATCATCGTTCGAACAAACGACTGCTCCACCAATCCGTCCACCTGTTCCAGTCAGAACAGCGACTGTAGAAGAGCCTGTGGTTGCTGAAGAGCATCTGGAAGAAGACAGGTCGTCTGCAACTTCAGGAGCCGACTTCGAGCAATCATTCGATCAAGAAGTCACCTACGAACGATCGTCACCACTGCTTGAACCAGTTGAAGAGCCAATTATGGAATCGAAAGAACCGGAAGAATCGAAAGAACCGGAACTGACTCAAGAAGAGATTGATCACATCGCTTGGATTCAAAGCCTCGCTCAACAATCATCGTTCGAACAAACGACTGCTCCACCAATCCGTCCACCTGTTCCAGTCAGAACAGCGACTGTAGAAGAGCCTGTGGTTGCTGAAGAGCATCTGGAAGAAGACAGGTCGTCTGCAACTTCAGGAGCCGACTTCGAGCAATCATTCGATCAAGAAGTCACCTACGAACGTTCGTCACCACTGCTTGAACCAGTTGAAGAACCAATTATGGAATCGAAAGAACCGAAAGAACCGGAACTGACTCAAGAAGAGATTGACCACATCGCTTGGATTCAAAGCCTCGCTCAACAATCATCGTTCGAACAAACGACTGCTCCACCAATCCGTCCACCTGTTCCAGTCAGAACAGCGACTGTAGAAGAGCCTGTGGTTGCTGAAGAGCATCTGGAAGAAGACAGGTCGTCTGCAACTTCAGGAGCCGACTTCGAGCAATCATTCGATCAAGAAGTCACCTACGAACGTTCGTCACCACTGCTTGAACCAGTTGAAGAACCAATTATGGAATCGAAAGAACCGAAAGAACCGGAACTGACTCAAGAAGAGATTGATCACATCGCTTGGATTCAAAGCCTCGCTCAACAATCATCGTTCGAACAAACGACTGCTCCACCAATCCGTCCACCTGTTCCAGTCAGAACAGCGACTGTAGAAGAGCCTGTGGTTACTGAAGAGCATCTGGAAGAAGACAGATCGTCTGCTACTTCAGGAGCTGATTTCCAACAATCATTCGATCAAGAAGTCATCTACGAACGATCGTCACCATTGCTTGAGCCAGTTGAAGAACCAATTATGGAATCGAAAGAACCGAAAGAACCGAAAGAACCAGAACTGACTCAAGAAGAGATTGATCACATCGCTTGGATTCAAAGTATCGCTCAACAATCATCGTTCGAACAAACGACTGCTCCACCAATCCGTCCACCTGTTCCAGTCAGAACAGCGACTGTAGAAGAGCCTGTGGTTACTGAAGAGCATCTGGAAGAAGACAGATCGTCTGCTACTTCAGGAGCTGATTTCCAACAATCATTCGATCAAGAAGTCATCTACGAACGATCGTCACCATTGCTTGAGCCAGTTGAAGAACCAATTATGGAATCGAAAGAACCGAAAGAACCGAAAGAACCAGAACTGACTCAAGAAGAGATTGATCACATCGCTTGGATTCAAAGTCTCGCTCAACAATCATCGTTCGAACAAACGACTGCTCCACCAATCCGTCCACCTGTTCCAGTCAGAACAGCGACTGTAGAAGAGCCTGTGGTTACTGAAGAGCATCTGGAAGAAGACAGATCGTCTGCTACTTCAGGAGCTGATTTCCAACAATCATTCGATCAAGAAGTCATCTACGAACGATCGTCACCATTGCTTGAACCAGTTGAAGAGCCAATAATGGAATCGAAAGAATCGAAAGAACCGGAACTGACTCAAGAAGAGATTGATCACATCGCTTGGATTCAAAGTCTCGCTCAACAATCATCGTTCGAACAAACGACTGCTCCACCAATCCGTCCACCTGTTCCAGTCAGAACAGCGACTGTAGAAGAGCCTGTGGTTACTGAAGAGCATCTGGAAGAAGACAGATCGTCTGCTACTTCAGGAGCTGATTTCCAACAATCATTCGATCAAGAAGCCATCTACGAACGATCGTCACCATTTCTTGAGCCAGTTGAAGAACCAATTATGGAATCGAAAGAACCGAAAGAACCGAAAGAACCAGAACTGACTCAAGAAGAGATTGATCACATCGCTTGGATTCAAAGTCTCGCTCAACAATCATCGTTCGAACAAACGACTGCTCCACCAATCCGTCCACTTGTTCCAGTCAGAACAGCGACTGTAGAAGAGCCTGTGGTTACTGAAGAGCATCTGAAAGAAGACAGGTCGTCTGCAACTTCAGGAGCCGACTTCGAGCAATCATTCGATCAAGAAGTCATCTACGAACGATCGTCACCATTGCTTGAGCCAGTTGAAGAATCGAAAGAACCGGAACTGACTCAAGAAGAGATTGATCACATCGCTTGGATTCAAAGCCTCGCTCAACAATCATCGTTCGAACAAACGACTGCTCCACCAATCCGTCCACCTGTTCCAGTCAGAACGGCGACTGTAGAAGAGCCTGTGGTTACTGAAGAGCATCTGGAAGAAGACAGGTCGTCTGCAACTTCAGGAGCCGACTTCGAGCAATCATTCGATCAAGAAGTCACCTACGAACGATCGTCACCATTGCTTGAACCAGTTGAAGAGCCAATTATGGAATCGAAAGAATCGAAAGAACCGGAACTGACTCAAGAAGAGATTGATCACATCGCTTGGATTCAAAGCCTCGTTCAACAATCATCGTTCGAACAAACGACTGCTCCACCAATCCGTCCACCTGTTCCAGTCAGAACAGCGACTGTAGAAGAGCCTGTGGTTACTGAAGAGCATCTGGAAGAAGACAGGTCGTCTGCAACTTCAGGAGCCGACTTCGAGCAATCATTCGATCAAGAAGTCATCTACGAACGATCGTCACCATTGCTTGAGCCAGTTGAAGAATCGAAAGAACCGGAACTGACTCAAGAAGAGATTGATCACATCGCTTGGATTCAAAGCCTCGCTCAACAATCATCGTTCGAACAAACGACTGCTCCACCAATCCGTCCACCTGTTCCAGTCAGAACGGCGACTGTAGAAGAGCCTGTGGTTACTGAAGAGCATCTGGAAGAAGACAGGTCGTCTGCAACTTCAGTAGCTGATTTCGAGCAATCATTCGATCAAGAAGTCATCTACGAACGATCGTCACCATTGCTTGAACCAGTTGAAGAGCCAATTATGGAATCGAAAGAACCGAAAGAACCGAAAGAACCGGAACTGACTCAAGAAGAGATTGATCGCATCGCTTGGATTCAAAGTCTCGCTCAACAATCATCGTTCGAGCAAACGACTACTCCACCAATCCGTCCACCTGTTCCAGTCAGAACAGCGACTGTAGAAGAGCCTGTGGTTGCTGAAGAGCATCTGGAAGAAGACAGGTCGTCTGCAACTTCAGGAGCCGACTTCGAGCAATCATTCGATCAAGAAGTCACCTACGAACGTTCGTCACCACTGCTTGAACCAGTTGAAGAACCAATTATGGAATCGAAAGAATCGAAAGAACCGGAACTGACTCAAGAAGAGATTGATCACATCGCTTGGATTCAAAGCCTCGCTCAACAATCATCGTTCGAACAAACGACTGCTCCACCAATCCGTCCACCTGTTCCAGTCAGAACGGAGACTGTAGAAGAGCCTGTGGTTACTGAAGAGCATCTGGAAGAAGACAGGTCGTCTGCAACTTCAGGAGCCGACTTCGAGCAATCATTCGATCAAGAAGTCACCTACGAACGTTCGTCACCACTGCTTGAACCAGTTGAAGAACCAATTATGGAATCGAAAGAATCGAAAGAACCGGAACTGACTCAAGAAGAGATTGATCACATCGCTTGGATTCAAAGCCTCGCTCAACAATCATCGTTCGAACAAACGACTGCTCCACCAATCCGTCCACCTGTTCCAGTCAGAACAGCGACTGTAGAAGAGCCTGTGGTTACTGAAAAGCATCTGGAAGAAGACAGATCGTCTGCAACTTCAGGAGCTGATTTCGAGCAATCATTCGATCAAGAAGTCATCTACGAACGATCGTCACCATTGCTTGAACCAGTTGAAGAGCCAATTATGGAATCGAAAGAACCGAAAGAACCGAAAGAACCGGAACTGACTCAAGAAGAGATTGATCACATCGCTTGGATTCAAAGTCTCGCTCAACAATCATCGTTCGAACAAACGACTGCTCCACCAATCCGTCCACCTGTTCCAGTCAGAACAGCGACTGTAGAAGAGCCTGTGGTTACTGAAGAGCATCTGGAAGAAGACAGGTCGTCTGCAACTTCAGGAGCCGACTTCGAGCAATCATTCGATCAAGAAGTCATCTACGAACGATCGTCACCATTGCTTGAGCCAGTTGAAGAATCGAAAGAACCGGAACTGACTCAAGAAGAGATTGATCACATCGCTTGGATTCAAAGCCTCGCTCAACAATCATCGTTCGAACAAACGACTGCTCCACCAATCCGTCCACCTGTTCCAGTCAGAACGGCGACTGTAGAAGAGCCTGTGGTTACTGAAGAGCATCTGGAAGAAGACAGGTCGTCTGCAACTTCAGTAGCTGATTTCGAGCAATCATTCGATCAAGAAGTCATCTACGAACGATCGTCACCATTGCTTGAACCAGTTGAAGAGCCAATTATGGAATCGAAAGAACCGAAAGAACCGAAAGAACCGGAACTGACTCAAGAAGAGATTGATCGCATCGCTTGGATTCAAAGTCTCGCTCAACAATCATCGTTCGAGCAAACGACTACTCCACCAATCCGTCCACCTGTTCCAGTCAGAACAGCGACTGTAGAAGAGCCTGTGGTTGCTGAAGAGCATCTGGAAGAAGACAGGTCGTCTGCAACTTCAGGAGCCGACTTCGAGCAATCATTCGATCAAGAAGTCACCTACGAACGTTCGTCACCACTGCTTGAACCAGTTGAAGAACCAATTATGGAATCGAAAGAATCGAAAGAACCGGAACTGACTCAAGAAGAGATTGATCACATCGCTTGGATTCAAAGCCTCGCTCAACAATCATCGTTCGAACAAACGACTGCTCCACCAATCCGTCCACCTGTTCCAGTCAGAACGGCGACTGTAGAAGAGCCTGTGGTTACTGAAGAGCATCTGGAAGAAGACAGGTCGTCTGCAACTTCAGGAGCCGACTTCGAGCAATCATTCGATCAAGAAGTCACCTACGAACGTTCGTCACCACTGCTTGAACCAGTTGAAGAACCAATTATGGAATCGAAAGAATCGAAAGAACCGGAACTGACTCAAGAAGAGATTGATCACATCGCTTGGATTCAAAGCCTCGCTCAACAATCATCGTTCGAACAAACGACTGCTCCACCAATCCGTCCACCTGTTCCAGTCAGAACGGCGACTGTAGAAGAGCCTGTGGTTACTGAAGAGCATCTGGAAGAAGACAGGTCGTCTGCAACTTCAGGAGCCGACTTCGAGCAATCATTCGATCAAGAAGTCACCTACGAACGATCGTCAGCATTGCTTGAACCAGTTGAAGAACCAATTATGGAATCGAAAGAATCGAAAGAACCGGAACTGACTCAAAAAGAGATTGACCACATCGCTTGGATTCAAAGCCTCGCTCAACAATCATCGTTCGAACAAACGACTGCTCCACCAATCCGTCCACCTGTTCCAGTCAGAACAGCGACTGTAGAAGAGCCTGTGGTTACTGAAGAGCATCTGGAAGAAGACAGGTCGTCTGCAACTTCAGGAGCCGACTTCGAGCAATCATTCGATCAAGAAGTCACCTACGAACGATCGTCACCATTGCTTGAACCAGTTGAAGAACCAATTATGGAATCGAAAGAATCGAAAGAACCGGAACTGACTCAAGAAGAGATTGATCACATCGCTTGGATTCAAAGCCTCGCTCAACAATTATCGTTCGAACAAACGACTGCTCCACCAATCCGTCCACCTGTTCCAGTCAGAACAGCGACTGTAGAAGAGCCTGTGGTTACTGAAGAGCATCTGGAAGAAGACAGGTCGTCTGCAACTTCAGGAGCCGACTTCGAGCAATCATTCGATCAAGAAGTCACCTACGAACGTTCGTCACCACTGCTTGAACCAGTTGAAGAACCAATTATGGAATCGAAAGAATCGAAAGAACCGGAACTGACTCAAGAAGAGATTGATCACATCGCTTGGATTCAAAGCCTCGCTCAACAATTATCGTTCGAACAAACGACTGCTCCACCAATCCGTCCACCTGTTCCAGTCAGAACAGCGACTGTAGAAGAGCCTGTGGTTACTGAAAAGCATCTGGAAGAAGACAGATCGTCTGCTACTTCAGAAGCTGATTTCGAGCAATCATTCGATCAAGAAGTCATCTACGAACGATCGTCACCATTGCTTGAACCAGTTGAAGAGCCAATTATGGAATCGAAAGAACCGAAAGAACCGAAAGAACCGGAACTGACTCAAGAAGAGATTGATCACATCGCTTGGATTCAAAGTCTCGCTCAACAATCATCGTTCGAGCAAACGACTACTCCACCAATCCGTCCACCTGTTCCAGTCAGAACAGCGACTGTAGAAGAGCCTGTGGTTACTGAAGAGCATCTGGAAGAAGACAGATCGTCTGCTACTTCAGGAGCCGACTTCGAGCAATCATTCGATCAAGAAGTCATCTACGAACGATCGTCACCATTGCTTGAGCCAATTATGGAATCGAAAGAACCGGAACTGACTCAAGAAGAGATTGATCACATCGCACGGATCCAAAGCCTCGCTCAACAATCATCGTTCGAACAAACGACTGCTCCACCAATCCGTCCACCTGTTCCAGTCAGAACGGCGAATGTAGAAGAGCCTGTGGTTACTGAAGAGCATCTGGAAGAAGACAGATCGTCTGCAACTTCAGGAGCTGATTTCCAACAATCATTCGATCAAGAAGTCACCTACGAACGATCGTCACCACTGCTTGAACCAGTTGAAGAGCCAATTATGGAATCGAAAGAACCGAAAGAACCGAAACAACCGGAACTGACTCAAGAAGAGATTGATCACATCGCACGGATCCAAAGTCTCGTTCAACAATCATCGTTTGAACAAACGACAACTCCGTTCCATATCGGAATTGATGCTGCAGAACAAACTGTTTTGGAGTCAAATGATCAAAATTCTATCACCGTTGAAGATGTTTCGAATAACAGTGGAGATTCTGAAGAAGATGAGCGAGAGCGTCGTCCAGTTCTTTCTTCGTCTACCAGTGCTGAACAGGAATTCGCTGACAACATTTATGATCGAACAACTCCATTATTGTTTTCCGATCAAGATTCTTTCGAGAAAGAAGTTATTCCTGATGTTGTTCCTCCTCCTCCTCAAATCGAAAGCAATTGGGCTGATTTTGGCGAGACTTCGAATGTTTCAACTGTCGATTGGCCAACAAACAATTCATACCAGAAATATCAAACTGGACCTATTTCGGATGTTGTGACGAAAAAAATCAGTTGGGATCATACTAGAGATGCAGTTCTGATGCAAGAAGTAATTGCTGAAGAAGATGAAAGTGTTGGAGAGTATTCAGCTGATATTCAAAAAGTTGATATCACTTATTGGAAGAAATCCTCCATTCCAGTTGTGCGTATTGAATGTGTATCGGATGAAAAAATACATCAAGATGAAGATGAGGATTTCCATGTGACAGTTGAAGAATTACCGGATGATGTTGAAAAGGATGAATCCACAGAACAAGTTGAAGATTTTGTTAAAGAAGAATACTACGACGATGAACCAGAAGAAGAATCGGATCATGAGGAATTGAAACATTGCTCTTCTCAATATTCATTCGATTCATCTCTCCCACCGTTTCATCAGTATGCTGCATGTCCGTCGATAACACCTTCAGAAGGAGAAGATCGACTTTCTGACACTGGGCAGCCAATCAATGATGAGGCTTATAATGAGAATGTGAACAGACAGATTGAAAAATTGTCAACTTTGGCTACCCTCTCGAAAATCGCTCTTCCGATAGTCGAAATTCGAATTGATGAGGCAACGAGTGAATCATCGGCTCAGCAGTTTGATGATGGATCAGATGCAACATCAATTCCTGATCAAGAGGCTGTTGATGGAGAATTGAATCAAGATGATTGGGATCCCGCGGTGGAATTCAGAAAGCCATTACAACATCCTGGTTTAGAATATCTTGAAGACGGAGAGCCGGAAATTGAGGAAGGAATAACAGAAGAAGAAAAACTTCACTTTGAAAGAATAGCGGCGATGGCAGCAGAAGATTTTAAAAATCCGTACATGACGTTTGATGAACCTCATATTTCAAGGGAAGAAAGAGATCGTATAGCTGAAATTGCTGAGGATCTCAAAGCTGCTGGATCAGTACATAATCCAATACCTGAACTTCCGGAATCTGATCTCACTGAAGAAGAGAGACTGCATATTGAGAAAATAGCAGCGATGGCAGCCGAAGATTTCAAGCATCCAGAGTTAAATTTGGAACCCGAATATTCTGAAGCAGAGAAAGATCACATTGCAAAAATGGCAGCAATAACTCCAATTCTATATTCACATCATTCGTCAATGGATAATACGGAATTTTCTCAAGAGGAGAGAGACCATATTGCAAGAATAGCTTCGATGGCTGCAGCAAACTTTGGTCAGCCATTCATTGTGAATCAAGCTGGACGTACTAGTCCTATGAGAGAATCAGATCAAAAGCGAGACGAGGAGACAAGTGAGGAATGGGCAACTTCTGTTAAAGGTCTAACGGAAATATCGAAACCGTCGGAATTGACACAAAAGGAACTTGATCAAATTGCAAAGATAACGGAATTGGCTGTAATGGGATCGGAGACACCTGCGATGGAATTAGAAATGATCCAAGACGACATCGAATACGGACGAATGACTGAAACAGTCGCTGAAGAAGTGCATGCAACACCAAAACATGAAGCTGTTCCGATGCTCCCCTCAACTGCACCCGATAACATGAAACACTTGGACGAGCTTGTTTCCTTTGACAAATCTGAAGATTCAAGTGTGACTTCTGGAGCTGACCTTGAAAAATCTATTGACGAAGATGACAATGTTAACGGAGCATCTCAACTATTAGAAGCTGAAGAACAATCAGTACTTTCTCAACCAATTCATCTGTCGGACCCAGAACTGTCTCAAGAGGAAAAAGAACACATCGCGAAAGTGGCTGCAATGGCTGCTGATGATTTCAATCGTCCAGCACTTCCAGTAGACATTGAACTTTCACAGGAAGAAAAGGATCACATTGCCCGAATTGCAGAGATGGCAAAAGAAGACGAAATGCGCGTTTTGCCTATTTCTCAGCCAGTGTATCCGTCAGAGCCAGAACTGCCTCAAGAAGAGAAGGATCACATTGCCAGAATTGCTGCAATGGCTGCTCAAGACTTTTCTCCGCCAATCTCAGTAACCAATCCATTCGCCTCCGATCTTACAAAAGAAGAACTTGACCACATTGCAAAGATTGCTGAGATGGCTTCAATGGACTTTGCAGTTTCATCTGTTCCTGCAAAACCAATTGAACCAGAACTAACTCAAGATGAGCTCGATCATATTGCAAGAATAGCTGCTATGGCATCATCTGAAACTGCTCTGCCACTTCAGAAACAAGAACCTGAGTTGACTCAAGAAGAACTCGATCACATTGCTATGATTACTGCAATGGCTGAGCAGACTATGGATGTGATACCTCCTCCTGCAACACCGATGTCGTCAGTGGCTCAAGCCCCGCCTACTCAACCACCAGATCTCACCCAAGAAGAACTTGACCACATTGCGCGAATTGCGGAAATGGCTGACATGGATTTCAATGCTCCATCCATTCATACAAAAACTGATTATCCAAATGGAGAAGACTTTATAGAACCTGATCATGTGGATGTTGTGAAAACAAAACTAGAAGATGAGGTCATTGTAGACAAATGGAACTATACTTCTTCAGTCACTGAAACCGTGGAAGATGTCAGCACGCTTTCTACAAGCAACATTTTCTTGCCCCATCAAGAAGAAGCCACTTCTATCAAAGACACTGCTGAAGAGAAATCCGCGATACTCCACAGTGATGATTCTGAAGACAGATCCAGTGCGACATCGGGAGCTGATATGGAGAACTCATTTGAACAAGATGTCGACTATGGAAGAGCTTCTCCAATACTGGAACCAGTTGAAGAGCCAATTATTAAAACGGAACTAACCCAAGAAGAGATTGATCACATCGCTCGGATTCAGAATCTCGCTCAACAATCATCGTTCGAACAAACGACTGCTCCACCAATCCGTCCACCTGTTCCAGTAAGAACGGCGACTGTAGAGGAGCCTGTGGTGGTTACTGAAGAGCATCTGGAAGAAGACAGGTCGTCTGCAACTTCAGGAGCTGATTTCCAGCAATCATTCGATCGAGAAGTCACCTACGAACGATCGTTACCATTGCTTGAGTCAGTTGAAGAGCCAATTATGGAATTGAAAGAACCGGAACTGACCCAAGACGAGATTGATCACATCGCTCGGATACAGAGATTAGCGGATCAGTCATCATTCGAACAGATGGCTGTTCCCATTCCAGCGAAGTCCGTTTTCAAAACATCCGAATTGGAAAGTCAATCCGATCAGTTTGAAAAAGCAGTTGATAGTAATCAAGAAGCTTTGAAGGATTCGAGCAGCAAGGAAATGTTGAAAGAGCCTGAATTGAGTAAAGAAGAAACCGCATTGGCCGAAACTGATTCTCCAACACCAATTTTTGACAAATCGACAGAAGCTGAACTCACTGAAGAAGAACTGGATCACATTGCTAAAATTTCTGCATTGGCTGATTCTGAAGATCTTCATCCGGTTTGGAAATCAGAACCCGAACCAATTCTCGAAGAGATTTATCACGTTTCTCAAGTTACTGAAATTGCTGGAAGCAGTGATATCAATATGATTCCATTGACAGCTTTTCCCATAGAACTCCCAGTAACAGAAAAACGTTCTCTCTCTGATGAAGACCAAGACGAAAAACGTTTCTCCAGAGAAAGTTCTAAACCGGAAGAACGTTCAAGCGCTACGTCGGGTGCAGACATTGAGCAATCATTCGAGCAGGATACGTTTGATGAGCCATTATCAGAGCATCTTGAATCCGCAAAACCAGATTCATCAGAGCTGACTCAAGAAGAGATCGAACATATTGCAAGAATTCAGAAGATGGCGGAACAGAGTTCATTTGAAACAACGAAACCGGCCCAACTTCTCATCAATGAACCGAAGGAATCAGAACTGACACAAGAGGAGATTGACCACATTACTCGAGTCCAAAATCGTGCTGAAGCGTCTTCATTCGAAGCTGATCATCAAAAAGAAATAATAGGTGATCTTGAGGCAAATCAGCCGGGACCCCAACTCCAACCCAACGATGAAGCAATCAGTAGAGAGAAAGAGCAAGAACTAACTCAGGAAGAACTAGATCATATTGCTAGAATACAAAGTCTTGCTGATCAGTCTTTCTTCGAACAAGCTGTTGTTGTTCCAACTACCGAAATTAGTCGACCTAGTAGCTCTCAACAAGAAGAAGGAAGAACAAGTTCTATAAGATCAAGTGATTATCTCGACACTGTAACTCCGTTATCTTCATGTGCAGCAACACCAATATTAACAAATCCGAAATTGGTTCAAGAGGAACTTGATCACATTGCGTTTGTTAAGAAAATGGCCGAGCATTTCACTTTTGAAGAAGTTGAAACACCGCTCCTCACTCAAAACTCAACACCTCACAGTGTCAGTGATAACTTCGTGTCAAGAGATTGGGATAAAACCGAAACGAAAGCGGATCAAGACCAAAAATCTGCAGTTTTGTCTCCAGTTGAGGAAGTATCACATGCGATACGTTCAGAACTGACACAAGAGGAGCTGGACCATATTGCTAGAATTCAGCAAATGGCTGAGCAATCCAACTTTGATACAGATCGTGTTGTTTTCGATCTTGAATCAACAAGACATCTTGATGTGAATGACTCAGAAATGTCCGACGAAAATTCAAAAGAACCAAAGACTTTAGAGCAAGAGCTATCAGAAGAAAAATCGAGTGCAACATCAGGAGCTGATATGGATGCTAGCAGTGACTTCGAACAGAACACATCCTACGAGTTCTCTTCATACGAACCTAATCAACCCATAATTATTGAACATAGAGAACACTTGATTGAAGAACGGCAAGATCTTGGAGGACCAGAGGAAGATGCAATATTTTTAACAACGGAAAAAGGAAATATGAGGAAAGAAATATCTGAAGATAGATCCAGTGCAACGTCGGCGGCAGATTCTAATAGATCTTTTGATTTGGAGTTACCTCCGGAACAAGATTATCAACACGAAAAAATTTCGGAAGAAGAGAAACTAACTCAGGAAGAATTGGATCATATTGCAATGATTCAGAGAATGGCAGAGCAATCTTCATTCGAGAATGTTGTACCTCGTCCAGTAGTTCATGTGGAGACTGAACAGGTCAAGAAACCTAAATTGGAAGAAAACTCATTTGAAGCCTCGTCTCCAATTCCACCTGAACCAGTTGAGGATTATGTTACAAATGCTCAAGGACTAGTTGGTCAACCTTCTTTTGAAATTTCTAACATTTCAAATCAATTTTCTGTTTTTGAAAAGCTTTCACCAGAAATATCCGAAGATCATTCTAGTGCGACGTCGGGAGCTGATATTGAAAGATCTTTTGATGGAATCTCCCCACTTCCTAAGTTTTCGGAAGATCGAGAAATGACACACGATGAAGTGAACTACGTTTTGATGGTAACTCATATGACTGAATCGGAAACTGTACCAACTTCTAAAATGGAATCTTGCACAATTCGACAACCAGTTTTGCCTCAAAAGTCCGAAGAACTGTCAGATGCAACATCTGGTGCTGACACTGAAAGATCGGAATCAATGGAATCCGAAGTAACGAAAGAGAGACAGAATTCAAGCGGACTTACAGAAGAAGAGCTGAAGCATATTGCCGAAGTACTGAAGAAAGCAGAAGCATCCTCGGCAGAGAAGGGAATGTTTGAAAGGGATTCGAATCTGCCACCTCTTCGAAGAACTTCAATTACCTATACATCTCACTTCTCTCCATCAGTGATTCGAGATTTGAGATCTTCAACTTCTTTCACTTCGGCTCCTTCGACTACCGATGAATATGAAAATGGAAAAGCCAAACTGAAAAGAGAACCAAGTACTCAAGTGGTTTATACCGATCATTTCCTACGAGATCTTCAATCAATCAACGCTTCATTGGAGAAAGGAGAAGAAGAAGATGAAACGAGTCATGAACCGGATAATTCAAGTTCGATACTTCCAGAAGAGGACGAAATGGTAACAGATGTATACAACATTGATATTGGAACAAGTCTATTAGTACAACAATACATCATGCAACAATCGACATTCCATGAAGCATCGGGTGTTTCTCCGATTCGTCGAACAATGAGTGCAGCATGCACTGCCGAAAAACATATTGACGATGTGGAGAATATAAAAGAAAGAGAGGTTAAGCACGCCCAGAGCCATGATCAAATTAAGAAGAGAGCGGATGGCGAGCCAAATGCCTATGAACTTCTTGAGCAACACAGCTTCCGTCATACACAACCCCTTCTCTGTAATGTTGATTTCCTTTGGCGTCTCAATTTCGCGGCGAACAGAATGACAGAGGAGATTGCCGAAGAGGTGCGTTTTTCTGCGGGGTTTTAGGTCGTTTAGACATGGGCGGGTGACCAACTAGAAAAGAGAAATGGCAGCAGATGAGCAAATTTGATTACAGGCTGGTAGAGAATTGCGTGCTCACTATCGAAATGTGGCTAACCCGCGAGCCAGATATTTCTCCGACACTTATGATATCGGAACCGACGAAGAAGAGGAAGAGGTTGCAGAAACGTACGTTTTTTGTTTGATCTTTCACTTTTTGGTGAGATTCGTTTCTTTTATCTATTCATCAAGTAAATCGTGTATAATATAAAACAAATTTATGGAGATTCTGTTTTATACAAGCCTATTTCCAAACCGTTCCATATTGTAATTGAAAACACTCTTCAATGTTTCAGGTCACCAGTTGGATTCTCAGTCGAACCGATGCGTCCAGAAGAACCATCATATGGTCTCTTCTCATTCTTCACTTCATCCAAAAAGAGTATAACCGATCGACCACGCTCCGCCCTTGCGATGTTTACCAGTTCATCACCATCTGTGTCGCCAAGCCTTTTGAGAAAAGAATCCGAAGACCGGGGAGATATTTTGAATTTACTGAGAAGGTGAGAACATTCTGAAATAGGATAAACTTACTTTGAAAGTTTCAGATCATCTGGCGCTGATTCAAGAGCATCTAACGACAGTTCTCGATTACCTGATAACGCTCTCATTGGACTATCTGAAGTGGAGAGACAGCACATCATGGGTGTGATGTCTCGCTCAACCAGGAATACATCACCAATGACATCAAGAAGATGTTCTTCTGCACTTCAAATGCTCCCAGAAGTCGATAATATATCTGAAGCAGAGAAAGAACACATTCAGAATATCTTGGAGAGAGCTGAATCAAAGACTCCGTATATGATCAAGATTCCAATGAAAAAACAAATTTCATCAAGAACCGAGTCCACAAACTCAAGAGTTTCCAGTGAAGGAATAGACGAAGAAGTTGAAATTGAAGATCACAAAAAGAAGACATTTGAAGAACCGATTGTGGAAGTTTCATCAAGAGCAGTTACTCCGAGAAACAATCTTCGAGTTGTTCCACCACCAATTGCCATATCCCATCCAACACCTCCTCACTCGGCGAAGACAGATACTGGATCGAGACACAGCAGTGGATCATCTGCTCACTCACAATTTGGATTCTCCACTCCCTCGATTTCTGGATTCAAAACATTTTTCGATAAGGCCAAAACAGCTACAGAAACATTGGTCAAAGAGATCAAGGATGAAGTTATTGTTCCTGAAAATGAAAAAGATAAGCCAGAACAAAAGGCAATGGAACCAACAACTGCAGAATTGACATCTGAGGAGTTGGAGCACATCAGGAAAGTGAATGAAATGGCACAGTTCGATGAGCCCTCTCAGCCAGTTCCTCAAGTTCAAGAACGACGAAAATCAAGCGTTGTCAGCGGAATCAAAAATATGTTTGGAGTTGGAAAACAAGAAGAACCATCGGAGTTGAGTGAATCTGAAAAAGAACACTTTAGAAAGATGTCGTTGATGGCTGAAAAGATGAACAAAGAGATTGAAATGATGGATGAAACACCCAAACCAAAAACATCTGGAGGATTCGGTTTGAAGAATTTCTTCGGAAAAGCAACTCAATCTGTTATGAATGCAACGGATACGGTGATAAAGAATGTGCAGTCAAAGCAATCAATCGGAGGACTAACTCAAGCCGAACTCGACCAAATTGCAAACATCGCTGAACTAGCTCAACAAGATGCTAAACAAGAAGTTTCACAAGAAGAAATGGATCACATTGCAAGGATTGCAGCAATGGCAGCAGAAGACTTTAAGCATCCTGAAATGAACTTGGAACCAGAACTATCACAAGCAGAGAAAGATCATATTGCAAGAATTGCAGCAATGGCTGCCGAAGACTTTAATCAGCAACCGATGTTTGAAATTCAACCGAAACTGACTCTACCTAATTCTCCTGCTGTTTTCGAAGAGCCAGAACTATCACAAGAAGAGATAGATCATATTGCAAAGATTGCTGCTATGGCTGAGGAAGACTTGACAGCGTCGATTCCAATAGAAAAACCTTCTGCAACACCACATCTACCAGAACCTGAACTCACCGATGAAGAAAAGGAACACATTGCCAGAATCGCTGCAATGGCTGCAGAAGACACCATGTCTCTAGTGACGGTTAGCCAGCCAACTCCAGCTGTATCTGAGCCGGAATTGACAGAAGAAGAACGACTTCACATTGAGAGAATTGCTGCAATGGCTGCTGATGACTTCCAAACCCCAACTGCATACTCTTCTTCCGTACATCAAGTTGAGCCTGAATTGTCTCAAGAGGAAAGAGAACATATCGAGAAAGTGGCTGCAATGGCTGCTGATGCCCTCAATCGTCCAGTTCAATATGTTCACAATCTTCCAGCTATTCCAGTTGAAACTGAACTTTCACAAGAGGAGAAGGACCACATTGCCAGAATAGCAGAGATGGCAAAAGAAGACGAAATGCACGTCTTGCCTATTTCTCAGCCAATTCATCCATCGGAACCAGAACTGTCTCAAGAAGAGAAGGATCACATTGCCAGAATTGCTGCAATGGCTGCTCAAGACTTTGCTCCGCCAATCTCAGCAACCAATCCATTCGCCTCCGATCTAACACAAGAAGAACTAGACCACATTGCAAAGATTGCTGAGATGGCTTCAATGGACTTTTCAGTTTCATCTGTTCCTTCAAAACCTGTTGAACCAGAACTAACGCAAGATGAGCTTGATCATATTGCAAGAATAGCTGCAATGGCATCATCTGAAACTGCTATGTCTGTTCAGAAACAAGACCCTGAGTTGACCCAAGAAGAACTCGATCACATTGCTATGATTACTGCAATGGCTGAGCAGACTATGGATGAGCCTCTTCCTCCCGCAAGACCGATGACCTCAGTGGCTCAAGCCCCGCCTACTCAACCACCAGATCTCACACAGGAAGAACTGGACCACATTGCACGAATCGCTGAAATGGCTAACATGGACTACACTACTCCAATGATTCCAAATTATACAGAAGACGAAGAAGAACCGAAGACGGAAAGTGCATCAGATGCGACATCCGGTGCTGACCAGAGCGATGATCAAGATTCCGGATCGGACGCCGGCTCCTTCAATGAGGACAACGATGCTCAAGTGCTAACAAGCGGCTTCTCTCCAGATCGAGTTACATCTCCTGCTGCACTTGACACTACTGAAGAGCTCCAGCATAGTCCTATAATGGCTCAGAAGGTGAGAAATAGGGTTGTTTTTTGTGTGTGTGAGTGTTGGTTAGTTTCTATATTCTCATATTCTCATCGATGCATTTTATTTTCACATACACTATATGTTGCCCTGCGAGACGTTTTTCGAGCAACATAGTCATTAAATATTATGCAGATAGCGTGACCAGCTGCCAGATTTTTTGAGCTTTTCATTTTGACTGCTATAGGAAGAATCTCTATCTTTTTTCTTTTCAGGTTGTATCCTCATCGCCATCGGCAGACTCGATGGCGTCACGGAAGAGTAGTGAATACGACATCAGAAGTATTGCGGAGATCAGGGGAGAGTCAGAATCGGATATTGGAAAGTGGTATGTTGCACTTTAGAATATATTATTGGTTACGGAAATTTAGAAATGTAACATTTGGAAATTCTGAATGGTTTTGTTTCCAGGTACGAAGAACAGCTCAGCTTCATGCGGCAGTCCATTCACGACGAAGAAGAAGATGCAGGACGTGAGTTTTTTTGTTTTTTTTTGTACCGGGTCTCTATGATTTTGTAGAATGCTAAAATTCTAGAAATACTAAAATAATAGAGTTTTTATCAAAAAAATCTTTCCAGAAGAGATTCCAACAGACGTTGAAGAGTTCCCATTGGAATATGTCGAAGATCAACTCCAGTTCCTCGATGGTAAGTTTTGAAAGACTTTTGGCCCTGTCATCTAAAATATTCATAGCTCAAACAAAAAAATGAAAAAAGAGAGAAAAGAGAGAGACAGAGACGTAGACATCTCAAAAAAAACATATTTGCAGGTATTGAGGGTCTCCAACACTACCACGAGCCCTCCCAGCAGCCACCTACAACTTCGTCTTCGTCTCCGTTTCCCTTCCTCGACACCGGGAGATCGATTGGTGAAGAGCGTTATGGCGGTGTGGACGAGGAAAAGAGAAAGAATGGTGGTGGCGCTGTGGAGAAAAAAGTGGAGCAGCACCAAGAGGAGGAGGAGGAGACGTTGAAGAAGAATAGTAGTAGTCGTGAGGCTTTCGGTAGAGAATATGGATCGGAGACGCAGAGAGAAGAGTCGGTGAGGGCGCAGCAGACACCCATCGATTCGGTGCCGGGTAGTCGTATGTTGAAGCGACCCAATTTCGGCTTCCTTTCTAATTTTGCAAATGATGCCATTAATAAAGTAAGTGTTTCTAAAATAAGGTAATATGTGTGGATGTGTCCCAAAGAAATGTTTCAAACAAGGAATATGCTTCATTCCTGGAATATGGAAGGGCGTGGAAACTTTTAAGTTTTATGGGAGGTCCTTCTGGGAATTAGATTTTCGTATAGTAACAACATAATATATGAAACATTGTCAACAAAAAATGAAAATATTATATACTTTTGAAAATTGGTGCCGTAGAAAACAATATCTTCAAGTTTTTAAATTTGATACTACTGTATTTTTTGAACTGAACTTCCTCTATAAACTGGAAAATAACATTTTGTGCTCAATGAAAACTTTCATTAAATATGGAAGAAGTTTTGAAAACCTTCCAATTTTTGGACCAAATTCGGATTCTTACTTTTGCGCAGGTACCCAAACATTCAAATTTACATTTCCGCATACCTCTATGACCCATTTCCTCGTCAGCCTTGTCTTTCAAAAATACCAATTTCCTAGTTTTTTCTTCTATCCCAAAAGCTGCTCGTTACCCAAAAGAATTCGACTTCCCTCAAAATAAAAAAAACGGAAATATGGTGTACCCTGCTCCCTTATTCGCTCTCATCTCGAGACCAACAAATACTATACAACACACCATTTGCTCTTCCTTTTTTCTTCTTTTCCGGTCACATCCTTACGAACACAAGACACATCTTCTTTTTCAGAAGAAGAACTCATCGTTCAAAAGTCTTATTCCCCTCTCTCTCTCTTCTGCTATTTTATGTTTCCTTGTATCTTATGCATAAATGTGCACAAAAAAGGGAAAGCGGGTACATGTTGAAAAAGAAGAAACACTTTAGGAGATGGCCAAGGACCTCCCTCTCTCCCATGCCTCATTAATTTTTTGTGAGAGCAGACATCCACTGCTTCGACACCTTGTCGTCCTGTCACTTTCTATAATTGCTTCACGATAATTTCTTTTATTTTTTGCAGGCGAAGGAAGCGGGCTCGCAAATCCAATCCGCCGTACCCATCAAGGTAAGTGAACTCTGTCTTTTTTATTTTTCTCTTCTTCCTTTTTTCTTGCTTCCCTTTTGGGGGTTTGCGTTTCCGACTGGATTCAATTATAAAGTAATACGATTTCGATCAAAAGGAGATACAAACAAAAAACTTCATTTTCTTAGCCAATAGCTATGAGTATTATTTATGCAGACATATGAATATAAAAAGAAGAAAATCATAATATTTCAGCCATCAACATCCACTTCCAACATTGTGAACAACAATGTCTTCTCGAATAGGTAATTGTGCAGTGAATTGGAATTTCAAGAATTTGACATTTTCAGCAAATCTTCAACCTCCTTAGGCCCGAGTGCAGCCTCCAAAGCCACCCCGTGAGTAGTTTAAAACATTCCCAGTATATCAGATTACCACATTTTCTAACCTTCCCCTCCTTTTTCCTTTTCGATTTTCCATTTCTGAAACATTCGAATCTTCAGATCTCCCCAAATCGACATTCCAATGGACGGTCTATCAGAAGCCGAACGTCGTCAGATAATGTCTGTGATGGCTGCTGCCGACTTCGATGACTCTGTCAATAATGCAAAACCGAGCACAAGTGGCTCATCGAATATTCCAGCAGGAATGGAGGATCTTTCTGAAGAAGAACGACAAAAGATCATGTCGGTTATGGCGAATGCAGAAATGGAGATGGGACCAGCATTCCCGTCCTCTACAAGTCAAATGCCAACAAGATCTCCAAGTGTGATGAGTACGAGTATGATGTCAGAAATTCCACCTGGATTAGAAGAATTATCAGAAGAAGAGAGGTTGAAGATAATGTCAGTGATGGCTGAAGCGGATATGCAAGAATTACGACAACCGATGACTGCACCACGAGGACCACCACCGATGCCAGCAAGGTGAGTCTTTTGAATCGAACTTATCGAAATAATAGTATGAAATTTCAGCACATCGATGATGCCATCAGGCTTAGAAGATTTATCAGAAGAAGAACGTCAGAAAATAATGTCAGTAATGGCAAATGCAGAAATGGATACATCTCAAAGTGTTATTTCTTCAAGACAACCGAGTAGATCTCCTAGTGTCGCTAGAATACCACCACCAATGATTGCTCCGCCTCAATCAATGCCGATAATTCCTCCTGGACTTGAAGGATTATCCGAAGAGGAAAGACAAAAGATCATGTCTGTTATGGCAGATGCAGAATTTGAAGAATCGAGAAGTCAAGTTCCATCGAGACAACCTAGTCGATCTTCTAGCTTTGCTAGACCTCAACCTCCGTTCCCTCCAGTTCCATCGTTCCAAACAATGCCAATAATTCCACCAGGTTTAGAAGATTTGTCAGAAGAGGAACGGCAAAAAATAATGGCAGTGATGATGAATGCAGAAGTAGAAGAATCTAGAAGTCAAGTTCCTTCGAGACAGCCGAGTAGATCACCTAGTTTTATGAGTATGCAACCAGCAACGTAAGTCATATCGTTATCAAAAGTTTTTTAAAAGGAGTTCGTTTCCAGAGTTCCACCTGGATTGGAAGATTTAACAGATTCCGAACGACAGAAGATTATGTCCGTAATGGCAGAAGCGGAAGTTCGGAATTTGGGACCAAGTCGTTCACTGAGCCATTCAATGCCACCAGCACCTGTGATACCTCCTGGATTGGAAGAATTATCGGAAGCCGAAAGAATGAAGATAATGTCTGTTATGGCTGAAGCTGAAATTGATTCTCAAAAGATTCCAAGTAGATCACCAAGCAGTTATTCTATGCCATATCCGCCACCGCAAATGAGGTTTGATAAACTTTTAATTTATACTTGATTCCGTTTATTTTCAGTCAACCTGAAATCTCGATGGGATTAGAAGATCTTTCTGAAGCTGAACGTCAAAAGATTCTTTTGGTGATGGCAGAGGCGGAAATTGATTCCGCTAGAGTTCCAAGCAGATCTCCATCATTTACTCAAGTAATTCCACCTGGTTTGGAGGATCTTTCGGAAGAAGAAAGGAAGAAGATCATGTCAGTTATGGCCAATGCAGAGATGGAAGAAACTATTCGACCAGTAGAACAACTTCCACGTGGACATACCGGATTTGCACCAGCCGGAATCGTAAACGAAGATGAATTGTTTGAACGGGAAAAGAAACAAAGAGAAGAATCTCCAACTCGAGAATCTGGATATGCAACATCGACATCCTATGAACGAGAGTTGGCAATGGTAAGTAGAAAAATGTGAAATTAGATACTTTTATAGAAGAAAAAGATAGATGTTTCTCTCTTGCAGCCCGAGCCCAATTTTCTTTTTTTCTTCTTCTGATATTTTTTTCCCCGCGAATCTTCGAGTACATCTTTTCATTTCAGTATGCTTAATTGAATAATTGAAACATAAATGGGAGAGGGTTTGTCAGAAGAAAAAAAGAAGACTATTACTCTTTCTCGTTTTCCATTTTCAACAAATATTCTATTCAGGGTGGCGGCGAAGAGCGAATGGATGGGCTACTCGAGGATATTCTTCGAATTCGAGAAGGTGCAAGATCAAGGAGAGATAGTCGAGATGAAGTGCTACAGAGAAAAGAAGAGGATTCTGAAGTTCATACTCCGGAAGAAGTTCCAGCTCCCGCGCCAGTGGTAGATGTTACTGCACACACACCGCCTGTAGCAGGTATTTTGTTAAACTTTTGTATGGATGAAACATTTTGTGATTTTTTAGCTCCAGCCAAACCATCAGACGATTTCGATTTCACCTACTCTGACTCAAGGTTCGCTGAAATTGTGAAAATGCAGGAAGATGAGGAGTAAGTTTTTTTTTCAGAATATAGCAACAAGAATTATTCGAATCAGATTTCCGTATCACTAACATATTCAATTTTTAGAAGCAGACACAAAAACTGTAATTTTCAGAGCTAACTCGACTCATCAGCAAGAAGTGGATAAGAGACCTCGTATGTGGGAAACCGTTTTCGACGGCGACGAATCGGAATTGCCCCTTCAGGACTTTGTTTTCAACGACTCTACAACAAAGAAGCCGTCAGAGTTTGATTTCCCCAAGGAGACTGACGAAGTGTTTGAGAGACCCTCTGAGATTCAAAGAATTCGAGTCACTAAAAATCGTGAGTAATTCTTTTTTTGGGTATGCAATAGAAACATTTGAAATATTAACTTTTCAGATGACGTGGATATGGAGGAAATCTATGATAACGTTGTGGCCACTGCTGCTCCTTCTGCTCCAAAACAGCCAAGCTCTACAAAACCAAAAACAATTCAGAGAACTTCATCAAAACCACCTCCAATGATAAAAATCACAGCGGAAGAGGAAACAAAGTCGGATAGTGACGAGGAGAGCTGTTCAGAAGAAGACGAGGAGTATCCAGATAGAGTGGTTGCTGCTCCAACGGCTCCAGCCCCGTCCTATGAAGAAGTAGAAAATGAGAGAATACGACAAGAAGAGTTGGGAAAAGAAGTTTTACAACAAATCCAGGCATTTGGAGAAGTTGCGAATGATGAATTTGATGTTCAATGGGCTAGAACAACGACTAGTCACACACCGAGTACTTCTACTCAACCAGTTGTAACGGCTCCAAAAAGAAGTGATCCTATTCCAATTGCACCATCACAAAGATCAAAAGAAATTGAAGAAGAGAGAATCCGAACTGAAGCATTGGAAGAGGAAGAGTTCTATCGACACGGCCATAATCCATTCTTGGAGTCACCGGATGAGGACGAAGTGGTGAGTTTTACAATTATCAAACGAACATTAATCCCTATTTTTCAGTCAATTAACATGGAAGACGTAGAATATGCAGAAATTGCTCGAATGTATGAATCTGCGAATCAGATGATGCGTCGACCGGGACCAGTGTACACGATAACAGAAGACGAATCAGAAGACGATGGAACATTGATGAATTCTGAAAGTCGAATGGTTGCAAGAGAGAAGAGGTTGATGAATAAGAAAACTGCTGATTCTCTGATGGCCAAGTATCAGACAATGAAGAAAGTGGAAGCGAAACCAACAACATCTATTCCTTCTTCTACTGCCACAACAGCCACTGCAAAACCAGCATATGTCATAATGAATCTCTCTGATCCAAAGACTTCAACAAGAACAACTGATTCAAGAACGTACTTTGAAACGACGAGAAAGATTCCACCAGCAGAAATCAAAGATCCGGCAAAAGATATTCCACCAGAAATTTCCGCTTCAATTGACAAGACAATGGCAGAAGTGGATGCTTTGCTCGGACAAGTCTACACGAACGAAAAAGCAAAACCGAATCTTCTTTGTTTCGATCAGAGTAAATTTACGGGACAGGTTCCAACATCGACTGCAAGCACATCGACATCAGATGATTTAATTCTTCTGAAAGACGCAAATTCCATTTCTCCCTCATTCCTTCTTCCACTCCAATCTTCTGTTTTGGGTAGTCAATTGGATTCTGTTCGAAACGATAACGAAAGAAATGAGAACGAGACTACTTCTCCCAGGTACATTGTTTCTTCAGTCGTTGTTTTTTTTTTCTAATTAGTGTGAGCAATAACAAATTTGGCATCCCCTCTTTTAGTGGAATTAAATCTTGATTGACACAAATTTCAATTTTTCAGAGGACTCAAACGCTCTCCGGGAATGCTCCTTCCATCACCCACATCCTCCAATATTTTCCCAATGCCTCCAACAGCAGCAGAATCTGTCGGAGCTGCAATCGGAGCAACGACCGCTTCAATGTTTGGTGGAGCAAGCATTAACGATCCGGCATCAACACTGGATAAACTGACCAATTCATACAAATGGCTTCAGAATATTGAGGTACGCCAAACATTTCATTTTTTCGTTTTTAGATCCTACCTTAATACTTTATTCATTGAATGTTGTACTCGTATTTTGTCCAGTGATTTGTTCTTTTCAGGAATTGAATAACTCAGTAAATGTTTCCCTTCCTAACTGTATCTCATTCCCTAGCCCCATCAGATAGGAACCCGAAAAAAATTTTGCTGGCAACCAGAGAAAAATATTATTTTTGATCCTATTGTTTAAGTGTATCAGGGTAGTAAAAACAGTTTCCAAAAAAGCAAAAATGAAAATCCATTATCAATTCAATTTCCGAATCGGAAAAGAGGGTGTGAGATTGTTTCTGCACCAAAAGAAGACAAAGAAGACGAAGGTCTCTTCTAGTGTCTTTCGGGGAAAAAGAGAAAAAGAGTTAGTATGTCTGAGTCTCAAATACTCTTTTCATTCTTTCCATCCACGGCCTCCGTCGTCGTCGTCGTCCCCCACACCCGGTGCCCGCCTGCGGCCTCTCCGCTTCGATCAGCTTGCTCCGCCCCTCCACCGCTTCTGCTCTCGTTTCTCTTATGGAAGGAGAGGAGAGAAGGATAGAATAGTAGTACTTTTCCGACGCGGCGGCTCCACGCTTACCTACATCTTCTAGTATACTCTTACTCCGTTTTTTTTCTATTCCCGGGACTCTGAAAAGTCGCCTCCGCTGACGTTGACCTCGTTTCTATATTCCAATGTTCCGAATCTCGTGATTATAATCTTGGAACACGGTGGGTATTTTTAGTCTTTCAAAAATGTTATGCAAAGATAAAGTTCTTATAAATTTTCTCTGAAATACCCTCAGAGAATGGAAAGAATAAGTTTTCCAGAATGAATTTTTTTCAGCCAGGAAATGTAAATGAGTCAGGAAAAAAAGCCAGAAAAAAGCTAGAACCTTTTTTGGAAACCTACTTGAACATGCTTAATTAAGATTCATAACTTGTTCATCGGGCATTTTGAGATCGGCAAACCTTTTTTTTCTAAATAAACGTTGCTCTCAAATTCATAACTCAAAGACCAGATGACACAGATTTTCTTCTGAAGATTAAAGGATTTGTCTCAAATTTTCATCTCTTCATTCAACATTTACTACTTTCGATGCTCACTGAAAAAAAGGCGGCGAATTCTGAAAAGAAAATGATAGTTTTTCCAAAGCTCTAGAGTCTCTTTTCAACAAATTTAGCCGCCATGATCCGAACCCTTTGGACAAGTAAAGGAAGACAGGATCGATTTAATTTCCCATCTGAATAATATAAACGGACGACAAACTCTCCTTGCAGCCTATTTCCTTTTTTTCGTCGTGTGTCCATTTCCAAAACGTTTTCAAGAAGACGTTTCCTTTTCCTAACCGCTTCTTCTTCTTCTTCTCAGTCTTCTCATCGTTTTTGTTCTTTTGGCGCCGCCACTCTCACCAAATGCCTCTCTCAACATTGCAGCCTTTGCTTTCGAAAAAAGAGAAAAGAGAGTGCTCGGCGAACCGCATAAGAGAAAAGAGAGACCTCCCGAGAGAAGGAAAAAACATGCATACACTTTTTATGGGCTAATCGAAAAAGAAAGTCGTCGAGAGAATAGAGATATGAAAAAGGCTGAAAATAGGCCCTTTTTGTAAATTAGATATACACTAGGCAAGTTCTTATAAATGATCCAACTGGGTTCTTCGGAAATTGAACTGATCATGGAACTTTCCTTCTTTCATACTCTGATACACTGAAACAAAATCAAAAACTATTGAAAAAAGTCTCTCAAAATGCCATCAAAATACCTCTGACCCATTTCCAGGATGATGGAAACCTTGCCAATAACGAAATGGGTCGCCGTAAACTTCCATCGATCCCACCTAATTCGTCGGCATTCCCACCGCCAGCATCGACCTCCATCAACATCATTTCTCACACTTCGATTCCTTCCACGTCTTCTGCTCCAACACAAACCTTTGTCGATGATTACAATGTTACCTTACCCCCCGATCCGATTGTCGCTGAATCATTGTTGAAGGGTGGATCTCTCCCAAGAAGACATCACCAACAGCAACAACATCAAGCTCCAGTTTATATAACATCATCAGCGAGTCGGCCTCCATCCGCCGCTGGAAACAATATCTTCCAAGAGAGTCGTCCAACGTCTTCTCTTTCGATGTATCAGAATGATGTTATCTTATCCCGACCTGGATCTGCTGCAAGTAATTACACTACAGCTTCCACAATCAATCCAACAATTCTTGCTGGAGCATCTTATTCTTCCAAACCTTCGAGCCATATCCGTCAACCTATATCAGTTCGTCCATCTGTAGTACAAACTGGAACGCTAACATCTGCTTCCGCCTCTGTTTCAAACACAATACGATCGTCGATCGGAAGTCCTTCTGTCACTGCACGAGTTCCTAACACCTTGGCTCGTGTTCTGTTGAAGAAAGAATTGAAAGATGTTCTGAATCAAAGGAAGCAGCGACTCGAAGCAACTGAGATTGAGGCTAACCAACGGCATTACAAAGTTCAGAAAATGTTGGTTACTGGACTACTTCCCGAGAAAACAGAAGATGATATTCCAAACATCGTGAAGTGTGATCTTCCACCTGATCTTGTCAGAGGAGTTCACATTTCAATGCAGCCACCATCTCCAGCTGCATCTGCATTCTCTCCCAGAAGGTACCATCCAACTCCAACCAAAAGAACTACCGTACTCTCTTCTCAAACATCTCCATACAAACAACATTTGTCGAAGAGTATCGCTTGCCAAGCAGATGAACTTCCACCAGTCAAGCCGTTGATATCTCTCCGAACTCAATTGGATATGGAGAGGAGACCTCAATTGATGACGTATGTTGGGAAGAGAAGTGCAGAAACTCAGACGGAAATGACCAATTACGAAACAATTACACCCACGGTTCGTTATGGTTCAATGCCGAGAAGTAATCGCGAGAGATCCGCATCTCGTCGATATCGTGAGCAGCAACAGCAAATCTACAATCAGATGCCTCAAAATCACAACGATCTCTTGGAAATCACGAAGAAGTACTTCGAAGACTACGATCGTCAACTTCGAGAACTTGGAGAACGTGCCAGAAGACAATCCAGACGTCGATTCGATTTCCATGATGATGATGATCAAGATGGAATGAGAAAGAGTCAAGTGATGAATGAATTAGCTCGACGAAAAGAACGGATGTGTGCCAGTTGTGAAGTTCTATCAACAACTGATCCGATTGGAACTGCTCTCAATCCAAACGTCCCCATGTCATCGGACTACAGTAGTCACGTTCCCCACTACGGTTCTCTTCCAAGAATTGATTATCCACGTGGCACGAGGACAGATGTGAGAGATTTCACCTATCGTCAGCAACATCTTCCTCAACAACCGCCCATCAACTATGCATACAACTATGGGTCTTTGCCCCGAAACTTCGAACGATATACCAGTGGCCTTCCTCCAATCGAAATTGAGAACGAACAGTCGTTTGGAGCACCGCCACGTCATCGATCGAATCTGGGGTACGAGTCGACTTCCATGTTCAATCTGTCGGATCCTGCATACTTGGGATACGATAATATTCCAACGATTCCTCAACAACCTCGAATCTACGATCAGATTCCGAGTGGATATGCTCAGGACACCACCAATCTGAATAATTTGAATCAAGGAATGCGTAGAGGCGATATGGTCAGTCAGTATGCAAGTTATCTCAATTCTCAATTCCAATCTGGTCTTCAACAATCTGCTCAACTGCCGCAACCAATGATGCCAATCACGAGATACGATGCTCCGATGTCAGATCCATATATGTCGAGTAGAAGCTACCAAACGGATCCTCTGAATCAAGGCTACAATCCAAATCAGTATCATCAGCACATGACACTTCTTGCTCCAAAACCGGCAACGATGACTCACGTGGCTCCCACCTACAATCAGTTGGCTCAACAACAAGGTTTATCCATGCAGAATACCCAAATGGATCCGTTGATGATGCCAACCAGAATGCCACATGCTTCATCTCAAGTCTATTCCCGAAACGAGATGAACTATGGAAGCCGTCCTGCTCAAAGTGCTCTCTTTGAATATGGAAATCGACGGCAGTATGGTCCATCTGTTCAACCACCAACCTATGATGTTCCAAATGTATCGAATCCACCTGATTGGAGAATGACTCAAGAACCAATGCAACAGATGACAGTTCCAGTGCAACACAATACATTCGATGCTCGTTGGCCAAAAGAAGATGCTCTCTCCAGGATGTATGCAACTGCTTCACGAAGACGGGCTCAAGGTGATAGCTCGCCCTCTTTCCTCATCGATGGTCGTTGATTGATTCGCAGTTTTTCCCTTTTCTGAATACGTGTTTCTTCCTATTTTCTTCTTCTTTTTACTTCTTCTATCGTTTGTTTTGACACTCACTCACTCACCTAAATGTTCTTTCTTTAATCACCTTTTCTTTCATCGTCTTCCATCCCAATCATCACTTTCGTTCACTCACCCTCATTTTTTTCTTTCTTCTAACTTTATGTTTATAGGTGACAATAAATAAAACCAAAAACAAACCGAAGAAAAAATCTTCTTTCGAGAATCTATTACAGGAAAACGGGGCTGCCAAAATCTCTCATCCCTCTATACGAGTCTGCGCAGCGAGGTAAATTGAGACGAGTCTCAGCCGTCTCATTTTCTGAATGTTGGATGAGAGAGAATGTATGAATTCAGGAGAATTTCCAGAGAAGACGCGTGAATTATTCGAGAAGGGACCTGAAAAGAGAAAAAAGAGTGAAAGGTGTCTCGTGTTGCAATGAGAAGAAGAAGCAAAAGAAGAAGTATGCCTCGCGCGTTGAGCACTCACCAAATCTTTTGATTCGACGAAAAAGAGCATGCCAGAGAGATGTATATTTTTCTTCTGTCACGGAAATGAGAAAAAAACGGGAGCTTTAGAAAAGAGAAGAGTTTTCGGAGATAGATGGCGTTAATTTCCTGAGAAGAAGCGGCCTTCATGGTGTTAGAATAGTATAACTTTTCGAAATGAAAAGATGAGAGAGGGGATCTGATATCGTTGTGATTTTTGAAGTGCAACTAATAAAAATCTATGTACAAGTAAACTCAGATATCCATAAGAATAGGATAAGCCTGCATCTTAAAATCTCACACCAAACTCCACATCTATCATTTTCTTTGTCTCATATTCTTCTCACTTTCTCCTCCTTTCCCAATCTCTGCGAATCACAAAATCAACGACCATCGGTGCTTCTCAAAATACAAATTTCTCAATTTTGAATTTTCCAGAAACCCCTCTCACTTCAAATAAGATAAGCACTGGCTCAAAGAGCTATGCACGTCGTCCAATTCGCCCATCGTCCTACCGTAATCCTCAGACAACAAATTCGATGCCAGATCGCCACGTGGCAAGAAGAACCGCTGAAAGTGGACGATACGATGTGAAAAGGATTTTATTGACGAGGAGCTACAAGCATCATAATGTGTATAATGGTAGGAGAGAAAATCTTTTTTTTAACGGGAGTGATAATGGAACTGTTATAGATCTCGGCGTACGAGTGGTCGGTGGAAAACGTCAGAAGAACGGTGAATTGAGTGCATACGTGTCTCAACTACACAGTACAGCTAACAATCAGACATTGGGACAAATCAAAATCGGTGAGTATATCTTAACCCATAAAATATATCAATTCTCTGTGAAGGCATGAGAGGCTAGAGTACATATCCAGATCCCAATAAACTTTGAATAAACTTTGATTTACTAGCAAACAGTTTTTCAGAAATTTCCATTTCCGTGGATTCAATTTCCTTCAAACTTAGTAATATTTGTTTTCTCCTTCAGGTGACGAGGTCGTTGAATGGAACGGCATTCTGCTTCGTGGAAAGACGTTTGAAGAGGTGGAACGAATTGTGAACAAGAGCCATGGAGAGATCGAAATGGTCATCCGAACGTAAGTTTTTTGTGAAAAAGAGCTATTTCATGCCCCCAATTTTTCAGAGAGAAAAACACATCCGGATGCTACGACACTCTGCCATTAAACCGAAACACTCTTCGAGACGACTTATCTCCCGATCGTGTGCCACCAGTTCCAATGCACCGTATCAATGGAATCAACAACAACAGTGTTCTCCACCATCACACACTTTCTGATTCCTCTTGTCATGGACATATCCAAGTCTCTCTTGGGCATGATGGAAATTCTCGGCTTGTGGCAAAGATCATTCGAGCTAGAGGACTTCGATCTCGAGACCAATCAAGAAGTGCTCCGAATCCTTTTGTCAAAGTTTATCTCCTACCAGGAAGAAAGTGAGTGAAATTTCATTTAAATGATATCTGAACTTCAATTTTCAGAGTATCCCATAAAAGAAGAACTCGCTTTGTGGATTCATCCTGTGCTCCTGAATGGAATCAGGTTCTTGAATACCAAGTGGCTCCACATACTCTGAACACCATGTTCTTGGAATTCACAGTCTGCGATTACCAACGGGATGTTGACGATCTTCCGTTGGGAAGTGTTCAAATTCCTCTTGCAGGTATTGGTACCATGCTATAAATCTTTCAAGAATTTTCCTTCAATTCCAGACAAATCTGCAATCAACACCGGTCCTCGTTGGTATCCCCTCCAAGGATCGTTCGATCAACAAGTTCCCCATCAATACCATTCAATGAACGGAACATCTTCTCATATTCAATCCATTGCTGCTGCTTCAACTTCAGCTCCAACTCATCTGCATAATCATAATTATTCAGAAGTGCCTCCATCAATTTTATATCCGAAAGGAGGTTTGAATTCACGTCATCCGGACAAACCAGTCCGACACGCCACTTTCAACTATAATCCAGGTTAGTTTTCAAGGATTAGGCAATGTTGGCATTCAAATCTCTTCGGAAGAAAACTTGTTTACTGAATTCTCAGGAATTCAGCGAATTCAGTGTATTCCTCCGTAATCTCCTTGAAGAGAAAATGAAACCTTGAAATGTTTTTTTTTTCAGTGTCTCTCGATATCGGCTATCCTGCAATAAACTGATATTTGCTCATCTCTCAAACTCCAATCTCAACTCATTTGCTCCAAAAATCATTCCAATTTGCCTTTGTTAAAATCCAAGTTTCTTTCTCAACTGACCAAAAGCTCAAAATCAACAAACACTTTCTCGTGCCACATTACGTGTTTTCCGGTTATCGCAATAGCTAAATCTAGGGTTGTAGATATATATATTTCTGTTGTTTTTAAATTCAAATTTTATAGGATATTTTGTTATTTTATGTTATTTATCGAATAAAAAATTGAAAACCAATTCAAAGAAAATAATTTATATACAAACACGAAACAGTCTTTGGCAATTATTTTTTGAAAATCAGATCACGAAGAAGGCCAAGAAATGAGAAATCACTGGAAGTTGTTGTACCACGTACCCCTGAAAATGGGAAAGATTAGAATTTGTTGTTCAGGAAAATAGTGATACAACAAAATGAAAAGTGTGAAAAGTGCACTTACAAACCGTATGGACTGCTTGACATGCTAGTGAATCTGTTGTATGGAGAATATGGGAATGGACCACCACCTCCCATCATTGGGCCACCATATGGACCATCAAATCCAGCACCTGGTGGAGAGTACCTAAAGAGATTGGCTCAATCATATCAACAGAATATTTCCAAAATAAATCAGATACGTACCTCGGTCTTCCCCAGAATCCCATCGGTTGTGGAATCGGGGCTGGTGCATTTCCGACTCCATCATATGGAGCATCACCAGTAATTGATTTCAGTTCAGCCATCCCGCCTCCTTTCTGACTTTGTACCAACACGACTCCAGCTGAAATTGAGACCACAATTTAATCCACAGTATCAAAAAATTCTGAACTTACCGGAAAGAAAGACAAAAAGAACGTATTGCATATTGAATAAGAGTGTTACTAGTATTCTCATGTTGTGTCCAGTTTGTACTTTCATTTATATATGTAACCAGGTCTCAAGTGGTTACAGTACTCGGACCGCCCCATCTCTTTTCGAATGTCTCACGTCTCCGTCGTTTTCGTCAATTTCAGGTGGTCTTCAATTCATGAGTCATTCTTTTGGTATTGCTGAAAAAAAGTGGAGGGTCAGGAAGTCGAGGTCAAACGAAGAGGTCACATGGACAAAGGATCCAAAAAACTAGAAGGGGAGATTGTTGATTTAGCTTAACTATGGTTTTTTACCTGCAGAAGGTCATTCCAAAAATAGAATTTCAGAAGGAAAATTTTTCAAAAAACAGATTTGGATTTTCCGAGTTCTTTAGATTTTGTAACTTATATTGGAGTATGCCTATGGATACAAAAAAAGGTGTCATTAAACAACTGATTTTGATATTCAAACAATGGGATTTATCAAATGGGGTTATCTTATCTAATAACCTAATTTGAACAAAATGTAGACAAAATCGTATAACTATTTTTAACTTTAAAGTTGAACTTAAAATATGTAATTTGATAAGAACTAATAGCAATCGAATTGTCTCCCATATTTCTATTTTATCTATTCTTTTAAGTGACCTCCATTGCCTTCTGCAACTTGTTAAATTTGGTTCTTTCGCTGAATTGACCGCTACTTTACACTTTTTGTTTCCTTTCCGATTTGACCACTTCATTGACATTGGAGGTCGAAACTATGTCTGAAACTTATCATTCCTTCCCCAATTTAGACCAACAATTCGTCATCACTTCTTGTGGTCATTTTTTCAGTTAGTATGCAAATGGAATTGAAAGTGAAACCTTTTTGTTGTTGGTCAGGAAATAGAGAAAGAATATAAAAGTACGGGAAGGAGGAACCTGTATTTGACGAATTCTATTGACAAACTGAATGGGATTGAATTTCAGAAAGAGAAGAACTATTTTAAAAATTGAATGTTGTTGTTTGAATGAAAAATAGCAAAAATAAAATAATGTTTATTTGCTCGAATAGTAAATCTTGTAAACAAATAATGGGTTTCTTCAGTTCGCTACTTTATCCTCTTTGTTTTTTCACAACATTGATGCTGAAATGGTATCATTCAGCTCAGGAAGGGGTTCAAGCACCTCTGTGGGAGCCGGCTTCGGAGCAGGTGCAGGTTCTGTTTTCTTTGGAGGTTTTTGTGGCTGCTTCTCTTGTTGCTGTTTCAGTCTCTGTTGTTGCTGCATTCGATTAAATTGCTGTTGTTCTTGATATTGCTCCAATCGTTGGTCTCTTTTCTTATTCGTTCTTCTGTTCGGCGCTTTTTGGAATCCAGCTCTAAAAGAAAAATTGAGATTCTTTCTTTGACAAATGAAAGAGAAACGTCTTTGAGACTTACAAATCCATTCCTGTGGATGTCATTGTTCCTCCAGAAGCTGACGCCGTCATGTTATTCATTGTGCTTCTGGGTGGTCCACCACTGATAGTTGTAGACGGTCCTGTGCTCATAGAACGTCCCGTATTTCCAACGCTTCGCAGTCCCGTGCTTGTTCCCATGCTTGATCCCGTTGTTGTACCCGTAGTTGTTCCCGTAGTGGTTCCCGTACTTGTTATGGTGCCCATTTCACTACCGAGAGCAGGTGCTGGAGTTTTTGAATGTCCAGGAGCGGTTGGTTGACTATTAGATGCTGCCGATTTTCTCTTCTGCTTACGATGCTTCCTTTGAAGCTTCCTTATCCGTCTTGTTTTACTACCGTCTTCATCATCATAGTCCGGGAAATTACATCTTCGAAGTTTCTTCATGAATGGATATAAATCAGAGAGATTGAAAGTCTCTCTATCAGCGTATCCAGATAATTCGGCGATACCCATAACTTTTACTCTGAATAAAATCTTGATTGGAACATTATAAAACATGAAACATACTGTTTTCTATCATCATTCGAAAGAGATATTGCAGACTTAATGATGAAATGTAGAGCAAAAAGAATTATTGCCATAAGGTAGGGTACCACATCAAAGACCCAGCTATATTCTTTTCTAACTGAAAAAATTGGTTTACTTTCATTATGTTTCCGAAAACATACTGTCACAATGCCTTCCAGTATATTGTTTGAAACAGAGACACTCCACAGATGTGTTACCATCCACTAGTTGACACTTTCCATAAGCACATGGGTTGTGAAGATTAAAAGCTTTTTGATCTTCTGGAGGCTGTGGGTTGCAATCTTGGACCTCCACTCGATTTCTACTTATCAAACTTGTGTTCCCAGGTCGAAGAATTATGCATTCAATAACACTTCCGTCGATTTCTCGAGTAACTGGGTTTATATTGAGTGTCTTGGAATTGAAGTCATATATTTTTCTGAAACTAGAGAAAGCAGCAATGGGTTTGTTTTTGGTTTTAATTACTTTCCAGCTTGCTCCAGAAGAAAAATCGATTCATTCGCAAATCTGATTCTCCATTCCAGACGAATCGACTGAATACTTCATTCTAACTCACTACAAATGATCAGTTTATCTCACTTTTTCAATGTTAATGTCCTTGAGCTTTGATGAAGAATCACAAGGAATTGTTGATGGCCATCCGAGTGGCAAGTAGACTCTCTTATCACTGACAACTTGCGTTCCCGATTCGACAGCTACACAGAAAGCAGTATACTACCCAATGAGTTTATCATTACCTATTTTGTCCTTAGCATCAATTGAAAAACAATAAATCAAGTTTGCAAAACTCAGGAGAATCAGAGGAATTTGCATGAGTTTCGTATGTATTTGATTTTCTTGCAGACAACTACCAATTTGGCTTCAAGCCTCTAACTATGTTTTCTTTCTACGTTTCTTTCAACGTCATCAAACGTACGTCAACGTTGCAATTCCAACAATTATTTTTGCAAAAAAAATTTGCGGGAGCGTGTGAAGTTTGAATGTTACCATTTTCGCGCCAGTTTGTTTTGTGCATAAATGCGTGCCGGTGTTTGCACACGGCTCTCCACTCAAAATTTTTTGCACTTCGAATTCGTTGTTTTTTCCTCATTTCATTCACAAATTGTTGATTTCATATGCTTCTGGAAACCGTGAAATATCTAAATCAACACGCGTTTCCGTATTTTAACTGAAGAAAGATTGTGTAGATCGCTCTAAATATAACAATGACTGCCCACCGACAAGGTCACGAAATTTCCGTTTTCAACGAATCAGCTGTCCTAATTTCTGGTTTCTTACCTTCTTCTTCCGATTATTTTCCTTCCTGTTCTCTATAACAGCTATTCCAAGGAGCCATATTTGCCTCATGGAGGTCGTAAAACTGACGGGTGCATTTCATTGCGTAGCAACCCTCTGCCGCAGCTGGCCCTCGCCTTCGCTCAGCGCTTAGTATCGATCTGTCTTGATTTATGCGAACGTGCAGCACTCGCGTTCTCTTTGTCTTGTTGTGTTCACAATCGCGTTTGGTTGTCGAACAGTTCCTTGCTTCTCCGTTTTATTGCGATAGATGACGAAAAAATCAAAAACATAAAGTGTTGGTTTCTCTATGACCCTCTATTCGTGTAACTTCATATTGCTTGTTAATATTATTCGCAAAATGAATAATCATTATTTCAGACCAGCCAGTCCAAGGGGTGTCTTCTGTCACCACTGACGTTTGTGTGAAAGGAAATTGTCTGGGTAAAGGATGTCGGACGGAAGTGTCGAGCGAGGAACCAAGCGTGCCGAGGAATCGCTGGCCACCCACCAACTTACCGTTCAATACAAGAGATACTACATCGATGTGAACGAGAATCCTCGTGGGCGTTACATCAAGATCGCTGAGGTGAGCTCACAATAGGCTTTATAATTATTAGTTACTATATAATTTTCAGCTGGGCGCTAACTACAAAAGTCGCATCATTTTGAGCATCACTGCTGCTAAAGCTGTCGTCAGTGAAGTTTCTAAAATGCTCGCTCTTCTCGATGAGCCATCAACTGGAGAGCATGCTGTAAGTTTTAAGTATGCTCGTCGCTGATTAATATTTCCATAAGTGTTTCCAGCCAAAGGAGAGTACTTTGATCAAGTCAGAGACTCTCAATGTGGACGGACGCAAGTTCTACATTGACTTGAAGGAGAACGATCGTGGACGCTTCTTGCGTATCGCTCAAATGCCAACGAACCCACGTCAAACTCGTCAACAAATCGCCATTCCAGCTGACGGTGTCGCCGAGGTTCACAAAGTCCTCTCAGAGTATCTGACCAAGTTCGGAGAGGGTCACGACCAGGAAAACACCAACACTCCAAAAATCACCGCCGAGAACAAGTCGTTCCTCTTCCACGTCGGAAAGAACGATCGTGGAGAATTCCTCCGTATCTCTGAGGTATATCAGTTCTCATTGAAATTCTGATTTTCAATCGGCTTTTTCAGATCAAGTTGAACAGCGGATACCGCAACGCGATCACTGTGCCAATCTCAGCTCTCGGCGACTTCCGCAAGGAATTAGACAACATCATCGCCAATCAAGGCAAATAAGATTCAAACTTGCTCATTTTCCCTCCAAAAAATGTTGTATTCGCATAACTCTATCAACTTCAAGAATCTCCCCTCTCTTTTTTTCTTAAAGTCTTTACTGCATTTGCACGTGAAGCTTGTACCTATTTCTCTTCACGATATTTTTCTTGTATTTTCACCCACACTGTTTCTCGCCTATAATTTATTATGCAAGCAAGTTATTAAACTCGAATAAACTCTTGGGAAAAGTGACTCTCTTGGAGTACATTGTGATACGTTTCACTAGAAAACAGCTGTTACGAAACTGTGGGGCGGGAAGGCGAAGTGGACAAATATTTCGCAACGATTCCACTGAAACAAGAACACGCTGTTCGTCGCCAACTCAGACATCAACACGTGGAGCCAAGGTGAAGAATAAAATGAGGACGATGGTGTCCGTTTTACTACACTCTCAATCAGCACATTTTCTCAAGATCCAAATATTCTGATTATAAAATGGGCTTGTTTTTCTCCAAATTTTCTTCCTATCTTTTCCCCAATATTGAATGCCGTACTCTGATGCTTGGATTGGACGGAGCTGGAAAGACTACGATTCTCTACAAATTGAAACTCAATGAGACTGTCAACACAATTCCAACTATTGGTCGGTGTTTCATTTATGAAGGTCTCATGTACATCATCTTTCATATTCCAGGCTTCAACGTGGAAACGGTAACTTTCCAGAAACTCACTCTCACAGTTTGGGACGTCGGAGGCCAAGAAAAGATCCGTCCGCTCTGGAAGTATTACTTTCCAAACACAACGGTTTATTCCAAACGTGCCAAAACATAAAATTTACTTTCTCTTCTTCAGACTCTCGTTTTCGTAATCGACAGTTCGGATGTGGATAGACTTCCCGATGCAAAAGAGGAATTGTTCAGTTTGCTCGGCGAGCAAGAGCTTGTCAGTGCTCAACTGCTCGTATTCGCCAACAAACAGGATATGCCGAACGCGAAAACACCGGCGGAACTGACACAACTTCTTGATTTGGGATCAATCAAGAATCGAGAGGTAATGAAATCCCGCAGACTTCTAAATAGCCCAACTTGTTGTTTCAGTGGTACATTTGTGGGACAAACGCACATACTGGTCAAGGTCTCTACGATGGTCTGATGTGGATAAAGAAACAAATGAAGGCTTAAACTGTTTTTTGTTCATGGGAAGCAAATAAATAAAAAGTTCAATATAACTGAAAGATTCGCGGATCACAGGTTGTTGTCAGTATTATAAACAGGTTCGGCGGTTAAAAAGACGGCTAGAATTGTTACAATTAAAGTGAATAGAAAACATTCTTGAATTAGCGGCAACTGTGTTGATCATCGCTTCATAATCACTGCCAGGTTCAGCACCTTCTCCACTACAGAACATCTGAAGAAACGAAATAATCAAAGTACTTTGGCATAGAAATCCTACCGTTGAAAATGTAAGCATCAAAGACCTCATGCTATCTGTCGAATCAAAAGCTGGAAGAGTTTTCTCATGATGAATGTGATGTTCGTTTTGCCATTTTGCGTAGGAGTATAAAGTAGTTTTGAAAGCATCTGCCAATTCAATCGTCGACAAGAGTTCTGGTTCTATGCTTGGTGATCTCTGCCGATTCGCATCGAGGAATCCACGGAACAAATTATCGAGACATTCCAGCTGAGAAGTCTTATCTAAACCTTGCCAGAATACTTTGGATATCATCTGAAGGGAAGTTATTCCAAGACTTGAGTATATTCCATACTGAGGGATCTCATCTCCTGGCAGATAAATTGGTGGTTCTATGAATGCAAGAGGAATAACAATAGCGCCAACATGAGAATTATAAAGCATGGTTGGTTCAGTAATTGGAAATTTAGTAGTGTCATCACTGGAAATATACATTGTCTTTCTTCAAATAATATCCTTCTCACCTGTCCAAATAAGTGCCAATCTGTGACAATGTGTAATCTCTCTCCGCTTTCCCAACTCTAATCATTGAATCGAAATAGTCAGTTTCATTCAATGATAATTGTGAAACTGGTCTCCAAATCAGTTCCTCATTATGAAGACGTCGAGGAAATCCAACATAAAATCCCAGGCGGTTTATATTGGAAAGGTACTGTAGAGGAGTACTTCTGTGCACAGAGAGAAAATCAATTTTCAGATTTTGCAAAAACTCCACAATTTTCGGAAGGTTTATCGTTTGTGATGCCTTGTCCACATACATTTTACTTCCAATTTCCAGGGCTGATATCTGATCAACACATTCACGCCATCTGAAAATTTGATGCAAATTTAAAGGAATTAGAAAATGGCTCACCCAAATTGATCTCTTGGTGAATAAGAATACTGTTTCAGATTCCAAACTGTAACTGTTACTAGATAATTGGCCACTGCTTGACGACTGGTTCTGAAAATTCAAAAACTTGTTCTGGGCACCCGAATCTTCCTCTCACTGGGCCATTATATCTGAGAGTCTTGCAAAATATTCGTAATTTTCGATAGATAACATATCACTCTCTGTCCATTTGTAAATATTCGACAACTGTGCATCGAAGAATTCTCGTAGATACAGTTGTGGAAGTTCTTGGAACATTTCCCCAATTGTAATATATCTTGTATTGGGAGTGAGGCTGGCTGATTGTCTTGCTGCAACGTACAAATCTACCATCAATCGAGCAACTTCATCCAATTGAGATTGAACATCTCGGGGGTCGCGGAGCAAGTTATCACGGGCGAAGGCGCTTAGCAAATTCTGGAATACCAGATTTATTATTTTGACCAAAGTTCTGATCTACCTGTCTCAATGACAACTGCAACAATGGCTCAAACTCTGTTGGATTAGGTTTAGCGAGAGCTACCAAATCACGTTCTATGGGTTCAACTATGGCGCTCAAATCTGGAGGTTTTATCTGAACCACTTAAATATTGTATGTTTTTCTTCTTGAAATGTACCTGTAAAATAATTTTACTCCTATCCTTAGGATGCACATCTCTATCATAAACAATCAAATTATAGTTTCCAGCATACCAATCCAACATTCCCGAATGTCGTTCCCAACTGAAATGCGATCTCTCTCATTTGATATTACTTTCGGAACACTTTTAGTATGAAGAAGCTATGATTGGACTGTTTGTTCAATAATTAGTCCCTTTCCTCTTTTCTCCCCCTCTTCTTGGGCCGCTAGATTAACAGCTCTTCGCCACTGACACGTGTGTCAATGTTTGCGATGAAATGACCAGTCTCCGCCCCAAATTGAGAGAAAATGATACTGAGCGGGTGGAGGGGTACTGTACCTGTAGGAATCGGCGTGGAAGTTTTGACAATCACGGAGCAGAGGTCCACATGGGAAGTTTCGAATGAATGTGAGCAGGTCTGTGGGAGCATTTGATGAACTGGAAATTCATTCTTTCTGAATGACATTTTTCTGAGAGCTTATACTAACCGTAGCACTGCATTCATACATGCGGAGTATAAACTCTTGGAGAGCCGCGCAGATTTTGAAAGTAGTCTTGGATCTTCTTCCGATGATAGTAAGCCTGAAATTTCCTCAATTAATATAATATTCGAAATGAGAAAAAAAGACTAACTGTGCATTGTTCTGAGCGATTCATCCTTCAGTTGGCTCAAAAAGTTCAATTGTTTATCAGCCGTTTGAGAGTGATATCTCTGGCAGCTGTGACGATAAAAGTTTTCACATGGCTCGATGTCATCGTCGATGCTTGATGACAAACGGAACGCTGAAAAAATAGTGACTACTAGTTGTAGGAATTTTACAAATGGTCATGACTCAGAAATAAATGTGCAATAAAAACTCTTCAAACTCACCAATATCGATGCACTGTCTTGAATTACAAACATTTGTTGATTTCGAACCAATCGTTCTAAATCCGTCAGTTGTTATTACCCAAACCAAGAACAGAGCAATTGACAAGAGGAAGAAAAGTGCACAAAGAGCACCAAGCCAGATGGAACACTTTGAACAGGATCTGAAAAAATTCATTTCATTTGGTTACGATACATTTGTGTTTTCTGCTTATTTACCAAACACTTGATATCACTCTTCCTACCGTAATCCCTCATGTCAACCACTGACCACAAGGGACCGACTGTTTGTTTCTGTGAACAGGGCTTGTTTTGATTTTGAGTTCAAACTCACCCTTTCCGCGTGTAAAATGGAGTAATAGGGAAGATTATTCTACGATCCGTTGGCGGTTCAAGTTGCTGATTTAGCCGATTTTCAAATTCATCGTCTGGAGACTTCTGATGCTCACAATTTTGTATTTCTCTTTCTGGTTCTTCTCGGATCGCTTGAGAAGTTTCCGGCCTGATATCATTATCTTCTGGAAGTGGAAGTTCGATTTCTTGTCCTGTTTCTTCAACACTATCCTCTTCATCATCTGAATGAATTTTTATGTGAGAAATCAAAATCCAACGTTACAAGTATTAGTTGTTACTCACTGCTCGCACTAAAAAGTTGAATAAAAAGCAGACAAAAAAGTCTGAATAAAGCGGAAGTTTTGCGAGAGGAACATCGCTTCATGAGAAGAAAGAGCGGAGAAAAAGAGGGAAAAAGGATAAGATAATGTTCCCTTTTTCCGATATCCTATCATTTGTGACATGTTTGCAGAGAGTGATTCACCTCTATCTCCTTCTTCGGGATTCGTTCGAAAACTGGAAGTTGATTCAGGACCGGCAATTGGTGCTGGATGAATTTGAATTACAGGTGGCGGGGAGAATGGGATTCGAGTTGTTGAGTGAAGATGATACTGGAAATTCTTCTAGTTTTAGCGTATTCGAGTCTGGGTTAGAGCAACAGGACGTTAAATAATCTGAAATTAAAAAAAAGAACCTCTCGGACTTCGCGAACAATCGATTCATGGACTTTCCTTCTCGGCGAGAACGATGAATGTGGAGGTGGTGGTGGAGGATCAGGAGAGTTCGGACCGGATTCCATGGGAGGAAGATCATGATGTGGAGATAGAGGTGGAGATGTTAGAATTGCTATCTACAAACAATCAGTTTTCCTAAAACTCAGAGGGCACTCTAAACCTCAAATGACGGAGTTCTGTTCACTGGAGAAGCGATACGACGAGGTGATTTATCCATTTCATTGAAATCTTTGTTTTTTTTCAGAAATCTGAAATCAATAAAAGAAGTTTCCTGTCTAGGAAAAAGAGAAACGGAATCCGCAAACAAGACTTTCAATCGAAGACACAGAAAAAGAGCCACCCGTTGACCGTCATTAGAGGCGGCGCTTTGACAAGCAGCGTGTCGTGCTCCGATGCACTTGCTCCTCATATACTGTACACAACAAATCACATGGAACATTTTATTTCAATTTTCCAAAAAATAATTAATCAAGCGAAATGGGAGAGTGGGTGAGAGAGAGAGAGGGGAAAGTATAATGTATGACTAGTTCGAGATCGGGATGAACACATTTCAAATAGCCGCCCATTTTGAAAGTTTATGACTCGTTGATGACGTCAAATTGTGGATTTATGCGAAACTGGCTCGTGCGAATCGAGCGAACTCTGAAATCAAAGTGGTTGAGCAGAAATTGAGAATTGGATTACCTTTTGGAGAACGGCGTTTGGCAAAAGCAAAACGCATTCCAGCGCCTTCGTGATCCAAGGATTGTGGTCCACTGCGAGCTTCGATGAGAACACCAGCATCTCCACCACTTCTCTTCGCGAATGCAAATGCGAATTTTTTGCGTAGCTCCAAGTCTCGAGCAAATCTCTCGTTGTTGTTTAGAAGTTCTGAGAATAGTCAAATTTTGAATTTCGGTTCTAGCTACAGTAAACAAACTAATTACCGGCTTCATCGTCAGCGTAGGGAGATGCTGCGAAAGCGAAAAACGGGACGATGAGAAGAAGGAGAGCAAGAAGTGTAGCTTGCATGTTTTACCTGCAAGATTAAGATCTATATATTTCCAAAAGAACTCGAAAGTTGAAGTTCATAGGAAAAAATATAAGCAAACTGAACAAAAGCCACCGCAAACTTGCATTTATATAGTCTTCATTTTTCGCAATGACGAAACGAAAGGATCTTCTACAGGAAATGTGTCGTGCGACATGAAAGTCGTCTGCTCTCCACAAAACTTTTCCCCATTCAGCATCTTCTACAGGAAACCGACGCCAAGTTGTTGACGAAAGAAGTTTGGAAAAAGAAGAAAAAAAAAGAGATATTGTGTAAACGTCAGAATTTAAGACTATCCTTCGCTGGACTTTTCCTTTTATTGAGGGGCGGGGCTTGGGATAGAAGGCTCTGGGAACTATTTTTATTCCGTTTAATATTGGATAATGACATCATTTTCGGAATAAGAGAACAATACTTTCGAAGAAAGGATGGAATTGAATCAATACAGAATGAAATTAGGATGCAAGAATGGATTTCGTGAAACTGAACATTCCTAATAGATATTTATATATTTAGTAACTTCTGAATTATTGTTAACACAAGAAAAGCTTTTCAGAGTAGTTGCAGACTCTTGAAATTGGAAGCCTAGTCTCATTTTTCAAGGGCGTTTTTGAAGATCCCGATATGGAGAATGTTCTTGAGGTCGTATTGTATCGAGCAAAAAGTATATTTGTTATCTTTCAAGTCCCAAAGTGGTTGTAATGAAATCATTTAGAGAGCTCTCTGACCGTCTGATATAACTAGGAGAGACTTATTGTCTTAAAATTATGTTACCTTGGGAGAGAATCCTTCTGCGTACTCGTGTTACTCGATCCCCAGATTTTGAATTCATAATTTTGTAGTTCTTTTCATATTTCAGTCATTTTCGTTCAATTCCTTCTTTTGACGAATGTCGAAAGATCCGGGAAAATGTATAATCTTTTTCACATTCCCATTTTTCCCATTATTCCTTTTCATTCCCTTTCATCAACGCACCGACCTGTAATTTTAGATTTCTTCCTGGATAGGATATGCTTTTGCTCTGACCATGCTCATTCTTCAAGACTTCAGAATGAAGAACCTAAAAATGTTCTTTGTTATATTTCTCATTTTCTGTACTCAAGGTAATAACCAACTACCGAACAACAATAAGATCACAGGTAAGGCATTAGAGTTGATTTTTTAAAAAGTGTGTTGGTTTGGAAGAACCGATATGATCATAGATATTTAAGAATCTCTCATAGTTCTGGTAAGATCTATTATATAAATCTTGGCAAATACTCATTGACTACAGTACTCAATGACTACACATTCCAATATGAGAAAACGTAAATATACTTTTTAGAACAGTTTTTCTGAAAGTCAGGCTTATAAAGATCATTATAAGCCTGTCTTTCAGAAAAACTGTTCTAAAAGTTCTTTAAAGACACTGAAGTGATTTTTTGTATCAAGCCTACTGTAGTCAAGGAGTACTGTAGTCCGTGAGTATATGCCATAAAATTTTCAGACTGCAAAAAGATCACATGTTTTTGTTCAGCCAATTGCACGATTCTTCCTGCAAGTAACTCTACGAAATGCGTACCAGGAGCATCGAATATTGCCACCGTTGAGGATGTGATTAGGAAGAATCTCAACTTCACAGACGAATACTTCAGTGAAAACTCCACATTCACCAACTCAACGAACATTACGTCTGCAGCAAATTCTGTTATGCTATTCCCTGTCATACCATCACTTGTCTTAACATTTATGAGATGAAGATTTACAAAATAAAACATTGGAATAAGTGAATGCAAATAATGATGATAATGTCAAAATGTACGTATAGATGTGCAAACGACGGAGGTAGTGAGATAAACTGTCATGAGTTTTGAATGAGGATAACAGAGCAGTGAAGTTATTGAGAAGATTTAGCCTTCTTCTCAGCTTCCCACTTCTCGAGAGTGACATGGTATTCGTCCATGAGCTTTTTGGCTTGAGCAACGTACTTCTGGAAAAAGGGATGTTAAAAAAGAGTGTTGTATTGCTCCCCCTCCACTAGAAAATTTTGAAAAACGCCGGGTACCTGTTTCTGGTTGTCGCTAAGTGTCTTCCACTGCGCGACTGCGTCTTTCATCTTTTCCGTAGCACCAGATCCAGACCCTGACAGCTTTTCTTTGATGAAGAGTGCATAAGCACTTGGTGGAACTGTGGGACGTCCTTCCTGCTTTCTCTTCTCACGACGCTCCTTCAATTGACGTCTGCTCGCTTTTTCAGCTTTCTTTTCTCGAGCCTCATCGATGAGCTTCGATTGTTCCTCGGTGGAAAGTTTCAAGAAATCACTCATTTTCTTCTCATTATGACTCTTTGACAGATCGGAATATTTCTGAAGACAGATAAAATGAATAATTACTGCGGCAAAACAACGAGCTCACATTTTTCTCGGACATGCTCATCTCCTTCCATTTCATGGACAAGTCTTTCATCATGTCTGTATTTTTTACGTTCGAATCATTCTTGAAATTCTCCTTGATGTACATTGCATAAGGGCTGATTTTCATTCCCAGCGGGAACTGTGGAGAAGTAGCAGCAGTCGCTACACGTGCAGCAGCGCCCTTGGAAGCGAAAAATCTTGTAGAGACAACCAACATTCTCGAATGAAAAATCGTTCTGTTAATAATCTGACATGAACATCAAAGTATCTGATCGATAAAGCAACTGGAAAGAGTGATAGTAGCAAGATACTGAACGCAATAAAACACTTTTTATGATGCAAAGATGAATAAAAATAGGTAAAGCTGAACCAGTAAAATTAAATCCCGCCACATTGAACGATTCCGCAAGTGGTGTTTAAATACGTATGTTTCCTACGGCTTTGACCAAGGAAGGCATAACTTCATCGATGCTTTTCGGTTTCTTCGTCTTCTGTTTCTGTCTCGACTCGACTCCTTGAGTGTTCTTTATAATAGGAAAAAACATAACATTTTTGCCTATTCCCTTGTTTACTTGAGGATTGATGTTGTTCCGGACTTGTTCAATATCGACTGTTTTATTCCATTTCTTGACTTCTACGCCAGCCTTCTCAAAAACGACATTCCATTTTTCGAAAGTATATTTCCTCCACGACACCTGAAATCAGCAATATTAGCGGCTAAGCTATGTAAATCATACCGAATGAGTCTTGAGGACATATTCGGAGACAGCATCGCTTTCTCCACGCTCCGAGTACATTTGCAACAATTTTTTGAAACGTGGAGAAGATGGAGGCGCAAATGGAAACATCATTAAGATGACAGCAAGTCTAATTTGCTCGGAACAGCGCGACGCTCGATCTTGAATTGATTTAATGCATCGAAGAGCGTCTTCTTCAATCATTTTCCTCCTGTGTTTGTCAATGAATCGCTGATACACATCGGCAATCATTTCCATTAAAGTCATGTCTCCAGTGCGTGACAATGCAGTTTCCATCGGAAGTGGTACATAATCAGGGAGTCCGTCTGAAACAAACTATATATCCTCCTTTAAACTAGGTTAAAGTAGCTCACAGTCTTGATATAAATCATTGAATTTTGGGTTCACGTCAAAGTTGTCCGGATTCATGAGTGCTAGATTCAAGGCATCTTTTAGAAGTTCACTAAAAACCGTTTTGTGACAGAAAATTATCAAAATTTCCTTACCGTCTATTTTTAACAATGATTTGAGCAACAAATATGAATAGATCTTCGCGTTCAGTTTTTCCGAATAACTTCAGCTGACTCTTCACCTGCTCATCAGAAAACTGCAACAAGGAGACCAGAGCAGTACAGCTGTAGAAATCTTTGACCAGCTTATGTTCGGTTTCCAAACTGTTGAACTGCAAACACTCTTCATTTTCAGTGCGAAGTCATTATCGAACAACCAACCTGCTCAAAATGCCCGTTTTCAGCTAGTTCATGCGAAACGGGGCTTCTTTTTACTGGATGGTCTATGAACCCGCCATTCCTGAGAATCTTTCCCGGCACGACCAACTTTTCATCAATATTATAATTTCGCTGCTCGAACACATTCATCTTCAAATTTTCTTCAAGGCGCTTCAGAGTATTCATGTCTCCATTTCTCGCAGCCAATGAAACTGCGTACCGTTTCTTATGAATGTTAAGTTGTTCAAATAGGTCATTTTCATCATAGCCACGATCATGGAACCGAATCAAATTTCCGTGTTGCACTAACCTGCTCAGCATACTCGGCTGAAAATAGTCATAATGTTCCCATATGTCGGTTTTTCAAACCAAAAATCTTTTGATAAAGTTTATTATTTCCAAACTAAGGCGCTAAGGTGTCCTTCTGAATTTTCATAAATTGAAATCACTCACAAAATGCTTATGGATCGGCGGATCTATATGTTCTCCAAAATTATTGCTTCGAACATCTGTGCCGTACATGATTTCGTAAGTGTTATTACCCCACATAACCTCGAATTCAGCAAACCTGCCTGTGAATTAAATGATTTTTTAAAAATGTCACAAGCCTAAATGTGTCACCGTGCTCAATAGCCGTGTCTATCGGATACATGTGTTCGCGGGATTTTGTTCTCATCCAATGGTTAACGATAGCCTGCAAGAAGCTTTAATTGTCTAATTTGGACTCTGTAAGCTTAAGAGAATAAGAACGTACCTCGTAATGCTCTACTGCTTTCCTTTTATCGATTCGTTCCGAACGGCCTTCGAGTAATTTGATTATCCTTCCGCTTCGGGATTTTATCATTTCAGGTGTGTCTGCCGCAACATTCTCCAGAAACTAGAAAATTTTGTTATTCACGAAAATTATTAAGAAAACAAGTTAGAGGTTCTCAAAATTGAAATAAAAATTTCAAGAACCATCGTATTCCACTGTTTTTAGAACTAATAACCAACCTCCACGCTCGACACCGCGGCAGCCAAGTGAAGCGGATTTTTGCACATCTTCGGAGAACTGATGTTTATAAGCCAACACAAACATTTTTCGGTGCAGTCCCCATCTTCCTTCATCTCCTTAATATATAGCTCGAAAAATAGTTTATGATTGGAAGCGATAATTGCTTTGACAAAAGGGTTCTCGAATGCGTCTCTCGCAATCAACTCAGAACAATGAGGTAGTGTTTTTTCCTGTTCGGCATCAATGAACACGGATTTACGATATTCATCGCTGTGTTCCTGGAATTTTTCGATACTCGATTTTGGTATCTGAAAATGGGATGAATAGAAGTGATGAACTGAACGAGTTAATAACAAACCTCCTCATTTTTATCTGCCTTCTTCAGTGCTTCTTTGAACTTCTTCATATCAAATATAGCGCTGTAGTTCTCAGCGTCAAAAACACCATCATCCGGACAGGATGAAGGTCCTGGTAGAAACTGTGGTTCGTCGGATTCCTCGCGGTGTCTGTCTCGACTATGCTGAACGTCGTGGTCATTGCTGATCTGCTCTTCTTGATCCTCTGTTTCTATCTCTCTATCACGAGCTCGATTATTGAGAGTTCTCTTTGATATCCGAAGTGATGGTTTCGTTGTCGTATTTTTGGCAAGATGTTGTTCAACCTGTTTTTCTCTTTTCGCAAATTTTCTGCTATCCGCAATTTCCGTTCTATCCCATTCGCTTAGCTTTGATTTCAGCTGACAAGCCGGGATTCTGGAATTCAATTTTTTTTTCTTTTTCAACGTTGATTGTTACATACTTCAGAGATCTTTGTAAATTTGTATGTAAAGCACTTTTGACAGCATTCTGATGGCTCTGAAAAAAATTTCTCGGATAGGCACTGTAATGACAGGGGGCGTGGCATCTCATTTTTTCGGCAAAAAAACCCATCGACTGCATATTACTGGATTTTTTTGGGATATCATTGTGAAGATTTTTCAGAGAACTAAGTCTTTTTTTATATTTTGCGTTGGGAGATACAAGTAATTACTTCCTTCCTATAGTGTCATTATTGTATTTTTAAATGCAATCGTGCCAAGTTCAGCTAGTTTTGCGTTTCCGGTCATTGCCAAAACTGACGACTACTTTCAATTATGTCGTTCGGTATGGATGGGTTGAAACGACATAGTGCGAGGGCCATAAACGAAACGATGGATATTTGTGAGACGAAGATGAAGATGGTGTAACGTTATCAGTCCCACTTTCTGTGCGTCTCTTCCACTTCCAGTCTTTTTTTCGCATCTTTCTGTCGATTAGAAAGTGTATAGAAAAGACCGCGACAAAAAACATACTGACTTCATGGACGGCGACTGATTAAGAGACGCAGACGCCGGATTCCCTTATGTCAAAGGTGGGATGAGAACCAGAAGGAGACATCGAAAGGGACTAAACGGTCTGTGCAGTCATCGTCTATCCTTTGGGTGTATTGCACTTCTACAGTCACATGCCTCATACTCCACCGCCGAACAAGAAGTTAAGCAGAGCCACTAGTCTCGACTCGCCTCCCGAAAAGACCATATTTAGAATCGGTACGTTTTTTTTGGTAGGTGGGCAAAGATAGGATAACTTGTTCTATAAACCGTCTTATTTATCAAAGTTAAAATTTTGAAAATTACTATTTAACTATTTGGGAAACCGATTTCAAAAAGTCTTTAAAATTGAATTTAGAATCATAAAAACTTTACAACATTAGAGTGCAGATGTAACTTTTTAATTCAATCTGTACAAAATTTGGGGTCACATCAGGAGTTCATTGATTATTTTCAGATACCGTTGAACTTGACTTCCCCTCAAGTGCAAATGCATCTAGTTCAAATGTTGTGACCGATGAGCAAATTCAAGATGAGGAACATTCTGCTCCATCTGTTCTTTTCCCATCTATGCGATTGATGCTGGCTGCTATGCTCTGCTGTTGCTTCATAACTTTGTCCATTTCGTCGTCAAATCTTGCTGTCGCGTTGATTTGTATGACCTCATGTCCAGTTCATGGTTATGGAGGTACATTAGAATGGCAGTCTCAACAGGAAGGATTGGTCCTCGCGGCTCAAAATGCAGGCTCCCTGCTGATGATTGTGACAGGCATGTGGGCTGACAGATTGAACGGAAAATGGATGGTATTCGTGGGATTATTCCTCTGCTGCATAGGGAATCTTATGCTTCCCCTCTTAGCTTCAAAATCATTCTGGTTTGCTGTATTAGCCAGAATTTCTATCGGGGCAAGTGACGCGTGTTTGATGCCTGCTGTCAATTCACTTATAACACGGTAATAAGTCATCTCGTTATATCTGAATTATTATCTCTAACAATTAGTTATTTAGATGGTTTCCACAAGCAGAAAGGCCAGCAGCAATTGGTCTCATTTCGGGAGGTCGTCAAATCGGAACACTTTTTATTCTTCCTACAGCCGGATACTTATGTACTCGAAAAGATGTTCTTGATGGGTGGCCAGCAATATTTTATCTATCGGCAACGATATCTGTTCTCGTGACGGTGTTCTGGATTCCGTTTGGAGCTGATAAGCCAGCAAAACAAATATGTATTTCAAGTAGAGAGAAAGAATTCATCGAGACAAGGATAGCTTGTGAATCGATTGGAAAGCGAACAGACAGAACTCGTCGAGTTCCGTAAGCAAGATATAATCCATAACAGTACAAAAATGCACAAAATTTGCAGATACGGAGCAATGTTCCGTTCGAAACCTCTCTGGGCGTGCATATTCGCACTAATTTGTCATGAGTATCCATTAGTAATTATGCTACAATTCTTACCCAACTACATGAGGGACGTTCTCGAATTCGCACCCACTAAAAATGGAATAATTGCTGCGCTCCCCATTCTATGTCTATTTCTCTCAAAAACCTTCTCATCATCGCTTTCGTCCTATTTGACAACGAAACTACGATTTGATAAAACCTTTGTGTGCAAAGTTAGTGAAATACTGAAGCAGAATGAATTTGAGATTTCAAATTTCAGTGTTTCAATGCTGTCGCGTCCGCTGGTTTGGCGATTTGCATTTTCTTCGTCCCGTATTTTAACAAGGAAAGTGCATTTCTCGCTGTATTCTGCCTGTGTGGTGCTATGATTTTCGCTGGTTTGCACACTCCAGGAGTTATCACAGCGATGGTTCAAATCGCCCCTGCGTTTTCTGGTATCATCACTGGTTGGTCATTCTTTGCTGTCGCCTGGTTTTCCATTGGAAACAAAATCCTCACAAAATATATCGTACAGTCAGGTATCCGGACTATCTAACTCAAACTTGATAATTTTGCTTAATAGGATCTGTTGCCGAATGGGGAATGGTTTTCCGAGTGTCGGCACTTGTGGCTGCACTTCCAGTTCTGGTTTTCACTGTTTGGGGCTCCGCAGATAGAGAGGTATGCAATGAATAGTATTTATGAATGTATCCTATCAGTTTGAATTCAGTGGTGGGCTGCTCCGTCTTCAAAATGTTCAGTAGCGTCTTTTCATCGACCTTCGATCAGAGATAGAAGCCGAGAGGTACTTAGTTTTTAAACAATATTCCGCTAAATTGAAAACTTGCAGATGTCCCGAGCTACGTCTTCAACGTCCCTGGGTCAGCAATCCCGTGTTTCATCTAACCGATGATACTTAATTTAATGAAAAAATACCTGCGATGGTACTGCTCCATTCCTCGGCCGTCTTTGTGCCATTCCTCGATAATCACACCAGTTTTCGAAGCTATTCTGAAATACTTCCAATAAATATATTTTCTCTCAGTTATTGGTTTTTGGATACTTATGGAGCAAAACAGAAACAAAAAGAGTTAAAAAATATGTCTTCTATTTTCATTCAATGGTCTCATTAACTAAGAGGTAAAAAAGGATTTGCTCTGTTCTTTTTTCAACGGCTTGCGATTGCTAAGTGAAATACGATTGAAAAGTGACATACAAAATAAAACTTCCGAGACCGCACCAATTGCGAGGAAAAATGGGCGGAGCTTCTGTTTTTCTGCAATTATACAGCTTGTGGCGCTCAGTTTCAGCAGAACTTCGCTTCCTTTTCCTCGCAATAGGTTTCTGAATAACCCGAATATAAGAAAAAGGCAAACAAAATATTAAAATTGGCCTATTAATTGGTTGATTTTGACCGAAATAAAGCTTCAAAAATTAAAAAATTCAAAACTGTTTACGGGTCCAGTGGAGCGCGCTTGCAATGCTCCGATTTTGACAGAATTTTTTCAAATTTTGCAAGGAAACCAATTGAAAAAATAGATTTTGGGCTGTTGTTAGATTGGGAAATCATGTTTTGTTAAAATTGAACAGCTTTGAGAAAAATCTACTTCCATAATTAGTTCAAGTTACAAAAGTAACTTCAGAAAAGTAGCAAAAATGGTTTTCTCGAATGAATATTCGAGTATTCTAGAATAGTAATCGAATTCGTTGTTTGAAAGTGTATGAAGAAGAATAAACACAAAAGAACAGTTTCAATTCAAATCAGAGGATACTCAACGTCTACTGCTGTTCTCTCGACTCGGCTTCCTATGAACTTTTTTCGTGCGAGATGATTGAGCGGGTGATTTCGTCTCTCCACTTCCCGCTTTCGGCTTATATTCCTCCGTCGGTTTGGTATTGAAAATGGCGAGCGTTTTCCCTGCAGTCTTATGATACTCTGTCGCTTGTTTCCCAAATCTGAAATAGTTCAAAAATATTGACAACAACAACTATCAACAAACTTCAGGATACAAGCAGCATGTTCCTCCTTGTTTGCAGTGATCTTGCTGATCACGGCCACCATCTTCGACTTGGCCTCATCCTTCGTTTTTTCCACTGACAATCCAGACATACTTGGCTCCATTGATCCTGGTCGCAACGATTTGGTTCCCGTGACACTGTTCTCATATTTCTCAAGTGCATTCTGATAGACATACTTGGCTTTTGCGAACTCCCAATATTCTTCAGCGATAAACTTGGTCAGAGGTTTCAGAGTTTCCAGTTGAAGGCGTACATATTTTTCTTGCTCTTCTGCCATTGTTCTCGTCGCTTTTATTATTGGTTCTAGAGAATCAAGTTTGTGGGCTTTCAGACAGTTTTTATGAAGAGTCTCGTAGACAACGAGATAATCAGAACAATGTTGGTACCCAGGATCGACCGGTATTTCTGAAGGAATGGAAGAAGTGGCAAGCTGAAATATAGATTGATTTGTTTTAATGAATTCAAAACTACCGTTTCAGCAGAAGCTTTGCTTTCAACAAGAACTAGCATGAGAGCAGTATGAAGTTTATCTGCAGACTCCTTGTAGTGATCCATATTTTTACAAATTGCTCGAACATCGCTTTCAAATGTCACTTTCTTCTTTTTCTTTTTCAACAAGATGATTCCCTTGTTTTGTACAGGTCCATTTATTCCATAGAACCCTTTTTGGAATCCTCCATCGTCAGTTGAACTCTTTGGTCCTTTTGAACTTCTTGTACTGTACGACGACGCCATCGTGTTGTCAAATTTTACAGTTTAATCCAGCAAGCGAGTGGTACGATGTGAAATGAATCATAATTCATCTTCATTTTTCGAATCGATTTGTGATGTTGATCTAAGTTTAGTTCGCGTGAAAAATTGTATTCTTCTTTTGGTCACCGTAAAAACCCTAGAGGGACACTGTAGAGGAATTTCGAGAAATCAAGTTAGTAAACCTTCTCTTGAGTATATAATCAACTGTCTAAGAATCACATATTATGTGTTTCGTAGATGAACAGTCCATTTTTGTTTGCTGGAAGTTTTACCGCAAGAAAACAAAAATTACGTTCGTGCAGACTTTCGAAAGATGTTCGTCAGGGTGTTCTTTTATAAGAGGTTTTTCAGTATATACGAGTCTGATAAAAATGATCAGTCAGCAAAACTCATAACTAAGCTCTCTTCTAACTCTCCAATACCTCAATGTATACTTCTATTTTATTTATTTTCCCCTGCTACCCACATTTCATCCAATTTCCGGACACGGCGACCTTTTTGGTCCCATCTTTTTTTCGTTGTTCCTATTTGCCTTTTTTTCCTTCACTCTTCTTGTCGTTCCTTTTTTTCAATACCCAGACTTTAGAAAATTCTTTCGACTTCTTTTTTTCTCTCTGCAAAAATCTGACCCGTTTCAGATGAATTCAGGAGTGAGTAGGATAGAGGAAAAGGGTTAATCAAAGTTGTCGATCATAAAAACAGAAACTCATTTCCGTTGAGACCACCCACTTCGCCAGTTAGTTACTTCACTTTACTATTCTCTTCTGAAAATATGTGTCTCTTTCTTTGTATTGATACCGTTTTTCCTTTTATTCACTAACTGGAAGAACTCTTCATTTTTAAAACTAGAACCCCTTCTCCATCTATACCTGAAACGAAACCCAACCCAAATTTCAAATTCTTGTTTGCTTTTCCATTTTAAGAGCACCGAGAGACGCCAAGTATCTATGTGAAAAATAGATCCTGACATTCGAGAGTTTTTTGTATTTGAGCGGGAGTAAAGAGAAGAATAACTCAATTCGATTTTGAAAGCGACGAAGTGAGAAGAGTCCCTCCTTCTCTAACTTTGCTTCAGAAGAAGAAGATATTACCAACAAAATTTTTGATTCTGGTTCTTGTTTTGATGTTTTCGTAGTGTCACATGGGATACAGTAGCTATTTCTGACTGTTAAAACTGAGAATTTTCACTCCTTTAGTTTTAATCCCGTTAACTTAATTCGATGGAATCTCGAATTTCAGACAATACAAGTTTTCATATAACTTATAGAAAGAAATCTGATGAAAAATGTTTGAAATAAACAACAACCTTCCGATCTACATTCCGTAAATTCCAATATTTCTAATACGGTTCATAAACAGTAAAATCTAGTTTTTTTTTTTGAATTTTTCATGCCGTCAGTATCTACAATATTTCAGAGGTACTGTTTTTTTCACTACTAGTTACATATTAATGTTTTCTGTGCAGCTATAATGCTCCGAGTGACTTCTGAAAAACATCGTAAGTAGTGAACTCAATTAGTAATCGTCTCGCGTCCTCACTTTCCATTTCACATTTGACTTTTTATGGAGTAACAGCCATTGTCTCCGTTAGCCCCCTGTTAGCCTCTCCGAATGTACTTCTTCTTTTTTTGTCCACTCAACTAGTCAGTCCATTCATTCCTTTCATCCCAACCCCTTCGCCATCTCGATCAGAAACGTTTTTTGTTCATCTGAGCCCGTTAGAAGAATTGGCTTTGTTGTTAGTCACTTTTTTGTGTGTATGTGAGAGTGCCCTCGGGGAAAAGGTGCATGATGACGGAGCCGTTTTTTTCAACATCTCCCAAGGAATTTTGTGATTTTTTCATGAGCTTTGTCCCACTTTTAGTGGATGTATGTGAGAAAATCGGAGGGAATCTTTTTATGTTCACGTATCATCATGAGACTCTTATAGTCAGCCATCGAAAGTTTTGAACTCGGCGTTACAAAATTCTTCAAAAATGAACCAGACTTGGACGAAATTCAGATCAGATTCAAAATGAAATCACATTTTCATGTACCAGCACGTCTCATTCTCATTATATTCTGTATAATCAGCAATTCGACTCTAATATCAGAAAACTACAATAGTAGCAGGGCTCTATTCAGTAGTATCTGATACACTTTTGAATACTTTTTTAGAATACTGCTAGCAAAGTTCACGAGTACCGGTCTGTAGTAAAAACGATGGAAGTGTCAGAAAAATTGGGATTTCATAAGATGGAACAAATAACCTACTCGAGTTCCGTCATAGCACGAACAGAAATACAAGAAACTTAAAGTTTATTATGAAACCTCGTGCAGAATGTAATGGACCCTCTCGACACGGTTATTTTGTGCTCGCGCCTGAAATATTCATCGGCAGTCCTATTCAATTTTACTGTGTTTCTCTGCCCTTCTTTCTTCCAGCAATCTGATCTTCTCAAAGTCCTAAAATCAGAATGAAGATTGGAAAAACGAGCTCCACCTCTTCCTTCATTCCTTCTTCTCCTCCTAAGCTCCGCCCCTATTTTTCTCCCTCTTCTTCCTCGGTTTTTCTCTTCTTCGTCACATAGACTGAGACGGAGAAAGAAATATTGTGCTCTTCTATTGCTGGTGGCTGCATGTTGTCACTGGCTCCTTGATACCCTCCTCGATTTCTTTGGATCTCTTTTTCTTCAATTTTTTTGTGGTCCATCCTATAATTATTGTAGTCCTGACTCTCCAGTCACCAAGACAACCTGATGTGGTCGATGTGAACGAGGCATCAACCAATGCACCTGAATTCGGTCTCTTCTGCTTGTCCACCGTCTTCGTCTCCGCCTTTTTCACATCTTCACATTGTATCATCTGAATCCGGAGTCAATTCGGATTCTCGTTCACATCGTCCAAGAAAGTTATGCGATTAATATGGACCTGCTTGCTGTGGGCGGCTCTCGTCATCTTCTCTACATTAGCAGGTAAGCTCTTTTACTTTGAACACTGAAAATCATGAATATTCATTTTGGTGAGAAGGTTTAAAAGATTAAAGATAAATACATAGAAAAGGCCTCCCATAGAGAAATAGACACATTTTGAGAGATATATGAATCATAAATGTGTGCATTCTAATCCCTTTTTGTCGTAATTCGATGATTCTTGTATTTTTTTCGGAATATTTTGAATGGATGAGGGAATTGAAAACAAATAGGATGGATATTTAGGTAAAAAAGAAGATGCTTTTCTTTTTACAATTGAGCTAATCAGAGATTCTACTTGAGTCGTCAGGCATTATATTTATTTCCATCATCTCATTTCTTCATCACATCGGTTTTGAAATCGAGAAAACGAAATGAAAAACCTGGAAAAAGAGACAAAGAGTGAGAAGGGACGGCAGTTAGTTTCCAGATGTCCGAAAGAATCGCCTATTTTTTTCGCAACGAGAAATTAATGACAACCAGACGGGCTACGCCCCTCTGGGGCCCTACAGGCAACGCGAAATTTTTAGAAATGAAAATTTTGAAACTTTAAAAAATAATTCCGTGAACTCGTCACTCTCTCCCCTTCCATAATAAAAACTACTGAATGGTCCCAAAATGGAGGTTTTTACGCTCTCGTGACCTCATTTCTTCATGAATCGAAAAATAAAATAGACGGGCATCATCTCGAAGGAATTTCTGATGACCTGCCAAAATTTGGGAAAAATCGGTCCAGTGGGGACTGAGCTAGGGCCGGCGACAGACACAGCACAGACACACAGACACACAGAATTTTGCGTTTGTTAATAGTAAAGATGCTTTTCGTTTTATTTCTTGCCGCCATTCTTCAAAGCACCAACTGTTTTCTATCTTTTCTCGAACTCTTTGCTCTCTCAAGACATCTGATTTATTCGTTGTTTATCATCGTCATCATCAACATCTATTAGTTTCCTGGATTGAAAAAAAGAAAAAAAAAGAGAAGATGAGCTTGAGGAGAGGCGAAAAGATACTAACCGCAGACATGCTGTTATCACATATCAAAGTTAGAGTGATTCATCAAACTCAACTTGAAAAGAAGATTCGTGTCATGTGGTTTAGTGTGGGAACATAGTTCAAAGACTCTCTGGTTCGGATTTCAGCCGAAAATTTACTATATGATTTTGAGAATTTTCATTCGTAATTCTCTTTTTGTAGTTTGCCACTCGATCTCTGAGATTTGAAATCTTTATCACCATATAAATATTCTCTCATTCATCGTTCCATCCCAGAATAATGGTTATGTTTTGATTCGTTCCCATCTCTTCCCCATTGTCTTTTGTTTTTCTTTCTTTCTCTTCTTTTTTCGAGAAATTCCAAAAAGCAAGTGAGTGAGTGTAGCCAAAGAATTATTTGTATCTCCTTCATTTTGCCACACAGCTTCTTTATCCATCGTGGGAACATCAGAATGCGTTGCGTGTCTCTGTGCACTTTTCTGTCTTTTTTCGTCGTCGTCAGATTACACACACCCACATGCCCTCCAATTTTTCTGCTCCCTACCATCTTCGTGGAGCACTTTGCACTTGGGATCCGGGACCGGAATCCATTCGCACCTTTCGAGATCCTTCCTATTTCTCATTCAGTCTAAAAGCTTCCCGTGCACTTTTCGAATACTGAATTGTTTCGTCTCCAACTATTATCCAAGCGCATAAAAACGTTGAGCGCTCTTCCGGTGTGCACTAAAAAAGCCAAAAGTCAGTATTGAATTTAATTTCGAATAGTTTTGCTCTGCTCCGAAAACTCAAAATTTTGCGTGGGGTACCACTAAAAGGACCTACCAATATGCTCTCTCCTCTGCTATAGATTAATTGATTATGCGCGTAATTCATAAATTATGAGCGAGATGAGCGGTCCCAGAGACTTCTACCAATTGCTCTCTCTTTTCCATTGCACTTTCCTCAACTATGCATTGCACAGGCTCACCCCACAGAAGAGCCATTCAGTTTTTAAGTGACCCAATAATGACTAAGACATTGAGGTCCATAGGGCCGGAAGTCGATGCCACAGGCGAGCCAATTGTTTGTTTATACAAGTCGAATGGCATGCGGAAAAAGGTTTTCGAAATGTCTCCAAAGCAAAACCCAAGAGAAGAGAAGGAGTCCATTAAGAATAAGGGATTGTATCTTTTTTATGACTTTTTAGGTTCTCAAAAAACACTAGATCAGGTGATTTGAGACAACAGGAGTTTCTCTTACAATTCTTCTGAACTTTGCAAGAACTGTGCACCTAAAGGGACCCCACAGGAAGTATTTTATTCCAATTCTTCCGCCAGCACCCAACGTCTCCTAGTTTCCTCGTCTTCCCGTAAAAGTACTTTCTGTCATGGAGATCATCCACATCACCGGAATTCTCGTTTTAAACAAAGAAACATGGGAAAAAAAGGATTGAGCACAACACTTTGTTGCAATCTTTTTTCGCGGTCAAGGCCCTTTTCTCCTTCATTTGCAATTTGATAAACGAAAAAAGAAAAGGGAGAGTTTCTTCGATGCGCGGGGATAAAGAAACAAGGAGGATCCCCATGGGTACATTATATCTTAAACGCCTCTTTTCTCCCACAAAAAGAAACCACAGGATCTCGTTGTCTCTGCGGTTTTACACTCATTTTCGCTGTCTTTATGTCAAAAGTATATGGCAAAGGTCAGATTTTGAAAAATGATGATGGGATTGAGAATCGGAAATAAGAAATGCGACTACTGAATCTGGAATCAGAGATACCGTAAAATTTGTATTAGAAGGGCATCTCTCGTGGAAGGGCATCCCAATGGGCTCAAAATGAGCTCATTCTTGAAATTCAAACAGGTTTAAATTGGTATTAGAATCCTCGTCAAAGGGTGACTGGACACGCCACAAAATATATTTCGAATCCCTTCTCCAGCAGATGTTATGATCCAATTTGAGAATTCAGAAATATTTTTTTATATATTGAAGAAATAGAGGAGCATGACCTTCTAATACAGGTTTTACGGTGTACCCCTCCAATCTTAACGTTCGCAGCACCAAAGTGTTGAATATTAAGACATGCGTCGAAAATAATTGGGATCCCTTCGCATCAAATAAAAAAAGTTCATTTCCAGGAGGTCATCAGGTAAAATGCTTCTGCGATCGAGACTCGTGCGACGACAATTTGCTGTGTCAAGGAGACTTTTGCTTTATCGGGTTACATCGGAGCGACGATCGTGAGTTTTTTCAATTGGGTACCTAGATTCTGGTTCAAACTGAAAAAGGGAAAATATCATTGGAATGAGAGCACCATAGGAAGGTATATTTGAAAAAACGGCTCCGCCACATTTCGAAAGTGTTACGTTTCGCAAGTGAGACGTTCCGAAAGTGTAATTTTTCGCAAGTGTGACAATTCGAAAGTGTGAGTAAAAGTCACGGAGCCGAAAAAACCTTAATTCGTCATTGGAATCTTGCTTGAACTTGAAGATCAGATTTGTTTACTGTACAAAAAATTAGATTGGAAATCAGGAAAAAAAACTATTTCCAAATGCAGGCACCGCAAAAACTCACGACTATTGACCCACATCAAAATAAGTTTAGACGGATTGTTTTACAGTAAGATTTGCTCAATTTAAGCTGCTTGGACAGTTCACTTGAGCTTAAGAGTTGTAAGAACTTTGAAACAAATCCAAGTACAACAGAAACATGTTCAAATAGTGAGTACACAACTGCTGGGGGCTTATTTATAATTTACGATCTACACATTCCAAAGAAACAAAAAAGGGACGACACAACAAGCGAATCATTATCAGTGAGTTCAATCAAAGAGCTCTTCTTTTTTCCATTCATCTTGCTCTTTCAAGCCGAGACACCACCGGCAACAGCCACCGGGTTCTTCTACTCGGCGGCTCGTTTTTGGACAGAAAAAAAAACATGACGCATTGATGGGAGAAGTGTTGGTGCAGTTGAGGGAATTCCCGCGGGATTCTGTTTCTACACAGACAGAGATGAACCAAAACAAACTTCTCTCCCTATTTTCTACTACAGAGCCTTCTTCTTCTTCTTGGTCTCTCCTGCGAGAGCCTTCTGTGCACAAATTGTGTCATTCACACACACACATACACAAAGTAGTAGTGGATTCAAATTTGAGGAATTGAATAGAGAGCACTTGATTTGTAGAGACATTTTCGTCTCCGCTTCTCTATTAAATGTAATGTTTCGATGCATTTCGGTGGGGATGAGCGCCCTTCAGGCGTGTTTTGGGTGCAATTGGGCGCGAAAAGAGTTCTAGGAGACCAATGTTTTTGGAGAAACGGGGGGTTATTGCGAAGGAGTAAAGTGGACTACCTTGAATGATATCATTTCAGGAGATGTGCCAAGATTACGACAGCATTGTGGAACAATTGATGAACTTCCATTCCTTAATGCTCATGTGAATTGTGATGAACGACAAGACAATTGGCAAGAAGTTTGCAGATGTTCTGAAGATTTCTGTAATACGTTCGCTTTCCTGAGATCTTCGATCGATGTTCGACCGGATCCGAAAGATTCGGTGCAGTTTGTGAAGCAAGATGCACAGTATCCAATTGAACACCGACCTCAAGTGAGTCCCTTTCGCACAATTTTTCATTTTTCAAATAGTTATTTCCAGCCAGAAGTAGTATACCGTCAACACAACTCATCTCTTATCGTGCTTCTGGTTATCATTCCACTGTCCGTTGGTGGTTTTGCAGTCTGTTTGATCTTCTTGAACTATCACTGTAAAATGTGTTGACTCCTTCTTCTCCAAAGAAACACTTTCTGTTTTTAACATTTCAATGAGTTTCAGGGACCACGAAACCCGTTTTCATTCAATTCTCACCCCCGTTGTTAGGTCCTTCTTTTTCTCGCCTTCTGTGATGTCTATGATTTTTGAATATTTGTGTCTACGTCGTCTCCCCAATAAATGTGTTTTATATTTTTATGAGTAATTTATTTTCTCGCTGAAAGAAAAGTTATGGCAAGGAATGGAAAGTATCATAAAGTAAGTGATGAATCAGACATAAAACACGTATTGTTAACCGAGAGAAAGCCAACTTTGTGAACGAGGAGGTCGTTCTCGTTCTCTGTTGAGAATTGATACATCATGCATTGGTGGACGATTGAATTCTGAACAAATCGAAACGTCATCTCGAGAGAATACTCTTCGAAGTCCAGATTGTCGACTCCGATTTTCTGTGATTGTTGTGGTATTCGACGGAGTTGTTGCTCGATCTTTTGGTTGATTCCGATAGTAGCAGAACTGAAAATATTTGAAGATGTTTGGGAACTTCTAAGAATATTCACTTACACATGAGAAACAAATGAGGCATATAACACACAACAAGAAAACTGAAGAAGCCAGAAGAATCGCTGAAATCGAATTTCACGGATGATTTTCTTGGGCAACGTTTCCTTACCATAGAGAATTACTTGTGAAGTATTTCTCCTTCCATGTTCACTTGAAACATGCAGAGCTGTCAACGTATGTGGTTCAGCCTTGAGTTTCTGTCCAGCCAAAGTCATTGTTAACTCTCCAGTTGACACTTTTTCGGATACTTCTCTTGCGAATCTTCTGGCATCCACATCTCTTATTGTGAACTTCACGGTGTTGTCATCTCGAAGAATAACATCTTCTATTGAGCCACGTGGAATCTTGAAGCGGTCGACAAGCATGTTTATAAGTTGGCTGAAAAATAGAAGAATTCAGTGTCCAGAAAATATGAAGCTCTTACATTTCTGCATCCTCCATTTTAGAACTTGGAATGCTTCCTCCAGACAAGGAGAATGCGATTTGATACGATTCAGTAGGCACAGGAGCACTTGCATGATCATAAGGCGATGACAGATCGAGACCAATTCCTTAAAAAAAGGGAAATTATCTAAGGTCATTTCCGTAAAAAATCTTACCAGCACAAAAGTTGTCACAGTCATTTTTGGTTGCAAAGTTATTCAGGTTTCCAGAACAACCACCGTAATCAAACGGAGCACAGGTATGGGACAGTGATGAGTAGAAGAAACGGGTTACGATAGCAGTGCATGGACCGGCATCTCGTTGCAGATTGCAAACATATCTTTTGGAAACACAGCAAATTCCTGACTTTCGACCGGGCATAGTGGAGCAGTAGTGGGTTGCAGGACATCTGAAAAGAAGTGATGCTAGAATCTGAAGATCCCGAAGATTGTCTTACCCATTAGTGAGTACAGTACAAGCCAAAGGAGTGCCATCAGAGAGCGATGAGAATGGATCTCCGTGAGGGCAAGAAAGACCATTGTGCTCTCCAATACTCTTAATAGAGGTGGCTCCAGGGCAACAAACGCCATGCATGTTGTCATCGAAAGCAGTACAATAGTATCCCATCGGACAAACTGTGTTCTGAGTGCACGAGTATTGTTGGCGAGTCCTCGTTTCGATTAATGGACGGAGACCACTATTGCATGGTGATTTCTCACAAGTTGGAACAGGGAGGCACCATTTATTAGGACAGTCGGCTCTCCGAAGTATGCAAACTTGTCCATTAGGACAATCCACGTGTTCACAAGCTGATTTGCAAATGCATTCTGATCGAGGGCAACCGATTGAATCAAGAAGAAGTCCGTATGGACAAAGGCTGGCGGAGCATTTGGACAGGCACATTGATTGAGCTGAAAAAGGAAATTCTGATTAATATCATATCAAGGATTCATCGCGAAACTCAAGTAAACATAATATAAATTATTCTACTCTAAATAACAAAAAACCCCATAGATTATCCGAAATTGTATATTTTGAGTGTTCTCATGACTATTTTTTCGTATAATTCACTCACACTTGCACGCATTCTTTGTTTTCTTCTTTCGTGTTCCATGAATCTCTTCTCCACTCAATTCATCCACACACCAGCATCGTTTGTTGTCGCACTGCGTCTTTTCGTAGTTTCCGTTTTTACTGCAAACTGGCAACGGGGATTTCAGAATTGCACCGTTTTGATGCTGGTATTCCAAAGCGATTCTCATTGTTGTGCAATCTGAAGGACAAGTTTTTTTGGATCACAAGGGGAATAATTACTGGTAGATAGAGACATCGGTACAGCATCAACTACCATTGGATGATTACTTCTTTCAACGAATGGTGTAGTCTCAACCACATCTGGAACTGAAGCTACAATTGCAGGAGAGATAAGGTTCAGAACCGAAGATTGCGTTGGTTTCGGATGACAGCAGATACCACGCTGGAATACTAGACACTAGAGTCGGATAAATTCAACTTAACGATACCTCTGTCTTGGGATTTGTCACACATTTTGAGTTCTTGCCACATCCACCGTCATTCTCACATAGAATAACATTCCGATACAAATCTCGCTGGGGAATCGGGCATTGGACTTCAACACAAAATGGAACATCTGGACATGGATTGGAAGTACATTCCACTCGTCGGAGAGCGCACTCCATGTTCAGAGGACAGTTGAAGGACTAGAAAATACGAGTTATTTTTGATTTAAAACTGAAACTTTTACTTACAGCACAAATATTGTTGCACTCGCAGACTCCATTAGCAGGACATCCACTTCCGTCTGTTCGAATTCCGTAAGGACAGCGGCTCTCAACACATTTCGTTTGGCATATTTTTGGAAGATCACAATCTGGAGCTTGCAGTCCAATGGTGAACATTCGAGTTCCGATTTCTTCGATTCCAGTAGTAACATCTACACACCAACATTGACTGAAAACAAGGTTTTAATAATGATTCTCAAAATCTACACTCACTTTATCCTTGCATCGCACTGATATCTTCTAAACAGTCCTTCTGGTGTACATTGAACTGGTGGGATGATAAGATTCACAATTTCAGAAGCAATGTTAGACTCAAATGCAATGAGTCTATGGATGCAAGCAGTAGCAATTCTTGGTGCTGAACACATTGTTCCACAGGAAGCAGTACAACATTTCAAAAATCCGTGACATTCTGAATCTTGGCTACATTGTTCTGCACATCCTGGATTGATCAAAAGCTTTGGACACGTTCCAAGTTTGGCCAAAACGCGAGATACAGGTTGAACAGCATGATGCTTGACGATTACATTTTGGATCTTTGAAGCTTTCTTTTCAATTTTCAGAGAACTTAAAATGGGACGTCTTGTTGTTTTCGGTGGTTTTGAAGACGATATATAGGATGGTCCAATTGGTTTGATAGCTGCTTGTCCTAAAAAGTCTCAATAAGTTTCAATAGATAAGTTATCAACAAACTTGTCTCAAACTGACAACTAGTTCCACAACCATTGAAACAACAAGAGGAATGAGTACAATCATAATGATGTCTACATCCAACCACACACGACGATCCATCAACGGAAGCAATCATAACAGGTATCACAGGACATCGGAGGGATTGTTGAGCGAGTTCTGGAGTTGAACAACAGAAAGAAACATCTGCGTATCCACTATTCTTGCAATGGAATCCTGCAGGGCATGGTGAAGTGAGAGAACATGTTGCAAGAAGAGAATGTTCCAAAGCGAGAGGTTCTCCTACTCCACACATATTTGGAATACCTGGAAAAACGAGAAAGAACTGTATTGAGGATCGCAGTTAAGAAGCTTACATTTAGCAACAGGTCGGCATTCTTTAGAAGAGCATTTGACTGGAATCATTCTGCAAACGTTTCCAGCTGGGCAATTCATGTATTCACAGGGAGAAATACAATCGCAAATCGGACATCCTTCGTTGTCACTCTTGAATCCATAGGGACAGTTTACAGCACAAACTCTTGTTGGACACGGCCGAGGGTTATCACAATTTGGAACTCTCGTGGATTTCGTTCCTGATATTTCCTGACCCAGTTTGTCAACACACCACATTAAACCGAAATGAGATTGAACTTCGTCGAAATTTCCAGATGCGTCACACTCAGGAACAAAAACTGTTGAGTCTTTTTCGTTGGAGTCAGAGCTAAAATATCAAAAGTTTATACAACGATATGGGATTACGAGAACTTACTTTTCACTTTCGGTTATTGTCAGTGCTGCAATTCTTTGATGAATGCAAAGTGGAGCAAGATTTGGTTGAGTGCATCTCATAACACAGCCATCCGAGCAACACTTGTAGAGTGATGGACAGTCATCATCGTTTTTACAATCAGCAATTGTTGGTCTCTGAAGACAGAATGCACCAAGTGGAGCAACATTTAAACATTCTCCAAAGTGAGATTCAGAAACTGATTGAAGGATCGAAGTGATGGGTCGAGGACTGATTGAAGATGTCACGCAAGTTAGTCCGCATCCATTCCAACAACATTTTGCAGTCTGATCGCAATCCGAATCTGTTTTACATTCTTGCACACATTTCTCTACTTTGGATGTGTTCAGTTCGGTTATTTTTGGACATGAACCAGTGTGAATTTCGGGAGCTTCTGCCGTACAACAAAATCCGAAATCCTGACTGAGCATTGAACAATGAGTGGTCATCATCGGATCGAAACAATCATTGCTTCTGTAACATTTCTTCATGTGCAGAGTTGTTTCGTTTTTCACAGTTTCAGAAATAGGACACGGGTTGATAACACAGCGTGGAATCTGAAATTCAGGGTTTGAGTGACAAACTATTTATTTTAAAAATAACCGTTGGGCATGGCTTGGTAACACACGGCACTGCAGTTGGGACACAAATGGAATCATTCGGGCACGCGACACCTTCACATGGATCCACGCATTCGCAGGTTGCACATCCTCTGCTATCTTTTTTGTGCCCGTATTCACACCCGATCGGTCCGCATTCCAATTTTTCGCATGGTTCTGAAAATATGAAATAGAAACACAATTTTAATTTTAAAATGTAACCTGGACAGTTGGGTGTGATATCTTCACCAGTTCTTGTTCCATCTACATAATTTCCCTCTTCGTCTACACACCAACAAAATTCGGTATCACATTGAATTTGCTCAAAAGATCCATCGGGACGGCACTTAATCAGATCCATTTGACCCATTTTCTGGAGATTCGTTTTTCTGACAAGACATTTACTGGTCTGGAGAGGATATGCACACGCTTTTACACATCCATCGTCACAACATTTGGCCACTCCAGCACAATCTGTATCGTACTCGCATGTATTTTTTCTGAAAAAAAGTTACAGATTATACCAAAAGCTATTTACAGAACATACTCCAATCTGTTACAAAGCACTCGTTGTTCTGATATACAAGTTCCTTGTTTCTCGAATATTTCTTTTGAGATTTCAATCAAGGGAGTCGTGATATCTCTACATGCGGCCCCACATCCATCGAAACAACACTTCTGATTTCCATTACAATCATCATCAACTTTACAAGAAACTCTGCACATTTTCGCATCCAAACTGATCGGAATCGTTGGACAAGATCCTGCATGACGAACACGAGCGGGCGAAGGACAACATACTCCTCCAGAAGCCAATCCAATACGATGACACCAGTGAGTAGAAGAAGGGCACTCTTCATCCTTTGAACAACTTTCCACATTTCCAATGCTTGAAATGAATGGTTCTCCAGTTGGACAGAAGTTTAGGATACATCTCGGTTGAGGAAAACAATTTCCTGTTTGATAACACTGTACAGAACTCATGACACAAACACTTCCTTGTGGACATTTCACTTCTTCACATGGATTTTTACACTTGCACGTTGGACATGAGTTCGGGCCTTTCTCAAATCCAAATGGACAAGCGACTTTACAAACCAAAGGTTCGCATGGGTTTCGACCTAAGGAATCTATGATCGTAATTTAGAGAACTTAAACTTACTTTCACAGTTTGGTTTTCTACCGATGGCTCTTGTCCCTGGAAGTTCCTCTCCTGTCGCTATATCCACACAGAAACATCCTTCATCATCACACTGATACTGCTCGAAGTTTCCAGCTCTGTCACACTTCATGGCGTTTCGCAAAGAATATAATTCTGCCGTCAATGCCAGATGGAAACAAGCTGAAACAAGAATTCATTGAAATTCTATATTGCAAAAACACTTACGAGTACTCCTAACTGGATACATACAGTTTGTTGAGCACCCTTGCCGACAGCATCTCTTCATTCCAGCACATTGAGAATCGGAATGACATTCTGTTGTACAACTGATATTGGAAACTATCACATCGGCACAATCAGCAACAAGAGAACTCAAATGTCCTTTATTATACTTTTCGACGTCTCCAGGTTGATAGTGCATTAGTTGTTCGACAACGGGTTTCACTGGCTTTCTAATAACATAATCTTCCGGTTGAGTACAGGAAAGCGTGCAACCATTGAAACAACACTTTTCATCTTCAGAACATTCGTGATCCGAATGACACGAGTTTTCTGGATAAAGAAGACATTTCAGTTTATCTGCTGGTTGAGAGGGACATCGACCATCTCTTGTAGAAGATGCTGGACCAGAGCAACAAAATCCTAAGCCATTGTACCCAATCTGAATTTTGGTTTAAACATGGGAGGCTCAACATCGACAAACCTTTGAACAAGTTCCATCTGGACAATCTTTGTCGTTTGAACATAATGCGGTGATTCCGTTTGCAAGACGTGACGGTGGACCGTGGCGGCACGGATTCAGAAGACCTGATAATTCAAAATTAAGATTTGCAAGAAATATTCTGCGACTCACATCTTGGCACTGGGAGACATGGAGGATTTGCACAATCGGGCTCCACTAATTGACACTGCTCCCATCGGTTTTCGCATTTTACATTCATACAGATATTCACACATGCACAAGTGGAAATAGGGCATCCGAAAATATCCATAACATGTCCATGAGTGCACTGGTTATGACACTTTTTAGTACAGAGGCGTGGTTCTGAAAAGTAAATTTAGGTGGGATTCTTTTATATGCTCTACCGCTGCACATATCCATTCTTCTCTGTTCTCTGCTGATTCTGGTTCCAGCGATTTCTGATCCGTAATGAACATCCACGCACCAACAAAATTGAATATCACATTGAATCGAGGAGAACCGTCCGTTTCTCTCACAAAATGGAACGTATTCTTTGGGAAGTCGTCTCTCTATCAGTTTTGAAATAGCCAATACCATATGAATACATCCAGTGGCTTTCAACGGTTCCATACAAGTCGATCCACATGCATTGGGACAGCATTTATCAACACTTCCACAATCTAGATCATTCGCGCACTGCTTCTGCTCACTACATACAGATTTATTTCCAGTTGATGATGGGCACTGTCCAACCTTTGTCGTGGGAAGAGGCCGGATCGGAGATGGAGTTGGGAAGAGAGAATTGGCAAGATTTCGAATTGTCGGAGGAATCGGAGTGATGTTGAAATGAGTCGATCCTATATTGGAAACTGCTTTGATGAGCCTTTGAAACGATCCAGGAATATTCGATGAAGAAGAAATTGGATGAATTGGTTTATCTCCATTGATGGGAAAACTCTTCGCAATTGGAGCAACACATTCTCTGCCACATCCATTTGAACAACATATCAGTCTTCCATTACAATCCGAATCTTTTTCACAACGAAGTGCGCATATCCCTCCGGTCAGTCTTGGACATTCCTCTCGATTCGATCCTGGATGAATTTATAATTTTTGTCGCATTATTTTTTGCCGTTTTTTCCAAAAAACTATACACAAAAAAGAACACAGAGTATACACAAAAACGTGTCGGAATACTAGCTTAGTAGGCCGGTAACAGCCAGATAATTGTCACCTCGCTCTGTCTCTTCGGAAGAGAGACTAGTCTATAATTGGGCAAGGAGAAGAGGAAGGTACTTACCGAACTTTGGGATACATCGTGCTTTCACACCAATCGCTATGCAACTTTCTGATGGTCCGCAGATTGTTGTCTGAAATGTTAGAAGATGTGGAAATCATGAAATGCTCCATTCTTGAAGATTTCTCGCTTCGAAATTGGAAAAAAAGAACAATTACCTGACAAGGATCAATTGCACATGTACAAATACATTGCTGGAGAACATCTCTCAAATATCCATAAGGGCATAGTAGATTACAGTTTGTCGGTCGAACTGGACACACATTTGGAACATTTGAAGGTAAAAGATCTACAGAAGATGAAACGAGCGGTTTCAGAAGCAGAAGATACAGTAACCACATTATTGCTCATTTGACATCCGGAAGTGATAAGAATAATGAAAATGTTGGTGATGGTCAGCGGTAGTCCGAAGGGGAAAGAAAAATAAATGACAGGTGGATATAGAAGGGAAAAGAGACAGGTTACTTCTGTTGAGTGGACACATCTCGCAAAGCCCAAACGGAGGGAGAAGACACGCCGCCCACTTTTGCGGTATGAGGTGCGAAACTGTCTTCCGACAGATTTGTAAATATTACTCTGAGGAAGTTGGGATGTGTTACGGAAGAGGTCCTGATGACAAGGATCAAAAGATAGGAAAAGATTAGATAACAGGAGCAGAGATAAGTTGATACACGATTCTCTTTGTTGACTTTTTGAGGTTTAGGGCAGTTGCATTTATCGAAGTTTATCGAAGAAGTTTTGAGGGAATACACATTTGGATTTTGGTTTATTATTTTGAAGTAATCAAGAATCTGATAATACACATACTTGGGAGAAACATACATGCTCAAACCCGGGCTGGTCCGGGTTTTAAGACCCAATTTTTCCGAACAACAATTTTTGAAAAAAACCGATATGTTGACTGTTTTCTGTCAAATTAAAAAAATATTTCATACTTTTAGTATTTTCATGATTTTTTGTGCAATTTAGAAACTTTTTCATGAAAAATTTAATTTTTTTTTAGAAAACTTTCGACGAAAATTCCTTACCCGGGCCGGATTTGACATATATGAGAAGAACTGTAACAATAAATGAAAAATTTTGTATAACCGTATGGACCGAGCGAAGCTATGAATCCTTCCTGAAATTGAGTTTGTGAATCTGCAACTGGCTGTGTATTTTTTAAATCTGTAAAACTCTAATTTATATTCAAATGTCAACAATGAATCCAGTTCAAAGTCTAATCTCCCGTTTCATAAGAGTTAGAAATTTCCGTCGGTTTCGGTAATCGTACATATACTTTTCCCTGCTTATTCCAATTCAAATTGGGCTGCTCCCTGTCGCAAAGCTCGCTAATAGTACGCAAAACAAATGTATTGCTAACTCTCTCTATGCGGTATAAGTGTCACTTGGAACTCTCTTTTCCTTTCCTCGCAACCGTATTTGTGTAGATTGTTGGCTTCTTGGAAGGGAGCCGACTTTTGAATTTGAAATGTGATTTGAGGAGATGAACAAGGAAGTTTGAGAAGATGAACATAAATCAATTTGGTGTGTTGAAAACCCAAAAAAGGGGGAGTGGTCCTATCGATATTGACCGCACTGTAGTTTCTTCTATAGATTTCAAAGTTTCCGTTCATCATCGAATCAAACAAAAACCAATCATTCGGGGCATATATTTTCTTATAAATTCATTTCTATTCAGAGGAGCATTGAAACAAATTTTGAAAACTGACAATTGATGAAGTTGATGAGGCGGAGACCCACATTCAATTGAGAGAAGGAAAACTCACCTTCAATTCGTTTTCAGGTCATCATCGAATCAAGCAAAAAACAGTCATTCAGGAGCATTTATAAATATAAATCTTCTAATCAATTCATGTCTATTCAGACGAACGTTGAAACAATTTTTGAAACGATTGTTGAAGTTGATGAGACGAAGACCCACTTCAGTGACATTTCTGGTTGTTGTCGTTAACAAAACAAGAAGTACTAAAAATGTCTCGAGATTAATCATTTGTTGGATATCAAACAAAACACCAGTCTCGGTGTGATCTTTTTTATGCATAACTGTCTTAATTCATTTAAAATTTCTCGATTCTTTCAACTGTTTTCTGTCATCTGTATGGCGTTAATTTGATAAGCGTGACTTCTATCGTCTACAACCAATTCAACCACATCTGGAATTCATTTTTGTTTCTTCCCGCCAAGGCTGCCGTCTACAATTCAATCGCTGACCTTTTCTTAATTGGTATTCGCACTCATTTTGACATTGTGTCAACTTTTGTGTCAACTGTTTGCCTCGGGTTTACTTGCAAAAAAGTAAATAAGAAAAACGAATTGGAGATGAAAACGGCAGAATCAGAGAATTGTTGTTGAAAACTCTCTTTCTGAATCATGAGACCTCCCAAAAAAACGTTGCATCCTATTCATTTCTTTTGTTACAGTTTCCCTTTTCTGCTTTTCATGTTGGCAGGAACAATGTTTTTATACTGTTTTCCATAACAATCGGATACGCTTCTTTTGATTTTCCCTTTCATATTTCCTTTTACAAGCTTTTCAGATCTTTCGTTTCGTACTTTCGAGTTTTAAAAACTGAAACTGTTTCCAGAATGAATCCTTCATATGGACGGGTCCGAAAGAAAGTTTCCATCATTTCGATTCCAGAATTCGCACCGGAGTCCTATGATTGTGAGTTTTTTTATATTTCAAAAGAGAGCATCTGATATAAAATGAATGTGCATTCAAGAATAGAACAGACTTTGTTTGAAATATACTTCGATTTTGCACGAATAAGACTCCTTGAAAGTGGTTGAGAAATTTTAAAAATCGACAGACTCAAAAAGGTTTATTCTGCAAAATAAACGACAATAATGCCAAAGCAAACCAGTTTATGAAATTTCGAAATTTCATTCGATTTTTTCCTCTGGTAATTGCCATGGATTCCATATTTTAACTTTCAAAACTGTTCGAACTATTGAAAAGTTCAATTATCTGTGAAAATTCTCAAATTTCGATCAAATAAGGCACCTCCACCTCCTCCGATTGTCCTTTGCCCGATGACTCATCTTTCCGAGCATATAGATTTTCGGGACATAAAACATAAAGAAAAAAGACTAAATCATATGGTAGACAAACCATCAAAACACTTTAAAACACAGTTCATTCCCGGAGACTTTTTTCGTCCGTCTCTATAGAAAATGGGCCTGTAAGCGGCTTAACGTACCGTCTTGGTTTTCTTTTTTTCCACATGTACATTTATTTCATGAATGTTTCCAAAAACAAACAAAACATACCGATTTCCCATCTTCTTTTCCACATTTCCTGCCTTTTGAGCATGATATTCATACATTTCTTTTCTCTTTTCTCTTTTTTTTATTTCTACCATCTGTTCGAAATGTTCAACAAAACGAACTTGCATAATAATAATAATAATACAGCTGTTTTTCGATTTCTCTGTGACGCGTCGGCATCGTAACTAATCGCAAGTGATTGATGATCGAACGAGAATATTCTCACTTCCATTATTTCTCTCTTATTCATTTTTCTGTCGTCATCGTCATCTCGTCGAATAATTCGTCTCTTTGATTTCTTATTCTGACATCGTCAATTCGTTCATCGAATCGTCCGACTGATCAATCACTTTTTTCTCTCTATTTCTCTTCGATAGATTTTGATCTCTACAAATTGTTAGTTGCAATCAAATAAGGAAGGAGTAACATGAAGAGCTTCTGATTTGTGACAGGTCCTTTTAATTGAAAGGATGATCTGTTAATAAATCCGAAAATAGAATATAGAAATGCCTCTGGGTTAGGAACTAGTGTACGGGTTTAATATCTGAAAAAGTGGGATCACGATACCTTAAACTGCTTTTTACTACAGTTTCCGTATAAGTGTTCATCTCCTATTGGACACCTACTGAATAATTCTGCTATACATTCGGTTTCCAAGTGAGTCTTCTCTCCTTCTGTCTTTTTTTTTCGACGTTTTCCACTTTTCGTTTTCCTCATAAAACATCGTACTTTTCACAGCTGCAAAGCATAATCGTCGTCAGCTTTTTAGCCCATAAAACCACAATGTTTTAGATGTTTAGTTGTCACTTTACTTCCATGATTTTCCTCGTTTCCTCTTCTCCATTTTTCCAAAGTTTCCCTCCTCCCGAACAATAACTACATAGGGTTGTTTTTTATTTCCATTCTGGAAGATAGAGAATCCGATCACGGTGGGAACGAAAAAGGCCAAAAAAGTGCCTGTCAGTTTGTGTTTTGTGTAATAGAGAGTGTGTGAATGACGCAACGCAGATCGTTAAACTTTTTTATAGTCCTTTCGCTTTGAGAGTACCGTCGATCATCCGATTCAAGACAAATGACATGCATGAAGCAAAAAAAAAGTTACAGTTCTTTTGAAAAATTTCAGACGAAAACGTTGCAACAAACGGTGGTATTGTTGGAGCAACCTCATCTTCTGGAGGAGGCGGCACTCGAATCGAATTCGATTTTGATGATTTTGAGGAACAGATTATGAGAAAATCCAGGTCAGTTATTTCTTTTTGGCCCGAACAAATAGAAGAAAAAGTAAAGGAAAAAGAAGGATTGTTTTATTAGAGGGTTACCATCTCAAGTACATTGACTATTTGGAGTATCAGTAGCATTTTGTTTCGGTAAGAAAGTACAAGGCCACCCACAGTCATAAAAAAGGGTAATGATCGTTTTTTGCAATCTAAATCTGGATCTGTCTGATATTCTTGTTTTTCTGCTGATTAGTACTTCCTCATTTTCCTTATTGCCACCTTCTATTGTTAATTATTTTTTCTTTCAACTTTTCCCTCCCGGTAAAGATGACACTAAATAATCCATCTAATAGGATTAGATTCAGACAGAAAAATGAAACAATGGCATTTCAAACGACAATTCTCTTGAAAGTCTACAGTGTACCTAATAAAATTCAAAGACTCACGATTTTCAATCATTGCTTTATCTCTTGACGTCACCAACTCTCTGATTCGAAATAACAGTGTCAAATTCTAATAATACAATGATGATTCTTTCGATTCTCCTTCTTATTTTTCTCTTTTTCCGTCACGAAACAGTCAATGAAGGTGGGCAAATCCGCCGAGTAGGCGGACAAGCGGGAGTGAATCATGATATCACCGTTTCTTTTTTTTTCGTCTATTTTCTTCGGTCACTGATTAGCTTTTGACAACTTTTCTTACCCTCCCTTTTTGACCCGTTTTCATTAAAAACATACCATTAAAATTTTTATAGTTTCTACGTTTTGCTTTTTCAGTACGCTTTGTGAAAGTTGTTATAATTTAGGAATATAAAAAGGGACAGAAACAAAAATGGGATAGTGGGAGATTTTGACTGAATCAGTTGCATATTTCTAGAATGTTAATCGAATCCTTTCTTACGGGAATAGATCATAATATTGCATATCTTTTTATGTTTCACCTAATAGCCATTTCATCTTTCCTCCACTACGATTATAGGCTATCAATGTTCCCAATTTCAATTCTTCAACTATTTTTGAATTTATCGGTGTTTTTTAGAAATAATGTTTCGAAAATTTCTTGTCTAGTATATACCTTTTCTTGTGTTACTCAAACATCTTGGATCTCTGAGTAAATATTTTCTAACAAGGAGATCATACGAAAAGGAATGTTCAGTGTTCTCTATCTGGAACAATCTTTATAATAAATTCTGAAGAGCTCAGTTTGATTGAAAATTTAAAAATATATGAGTGCTCTGTTCTCTCCTGGAACATTTCCAGTGTCTGATCAATAGTTTAAGTGATAGCGAAAGCACACAATCAAAAAAAAAGAAGATGGATTTGTAAGCAAGCAGGAAAAGATGGAGAGAAAAATGGGAGAATAGTTTGATTGTGTGTCTGATTCTCTTCTTCTCCCACACTATTTCGTGCCGTGTACAAAAGTGTCGTATGGCACATGAAGTGAAAAAAAGAGTTGTTTGCATACATATGTACATAGATTCAATAACCTTATCATCACTTTCCCTGGATATTGATAATGCTCCCTCTTTTTTCGGGAGGAGAGTGTTTTTGTTTGTTTGAGAAAACGAGAAGAAGCCCCATTTCGGAAAGAATAATCAGTTTCTGTGTTCCTATTCTTTGTGTTTTGAATAACTATACGTGGTTTCCATTTGCGTCATCATTCGGCTGTTTCTGTCTCTCAAAATTCCCTTTTTAATAGAAAGTTGAGATGATTTCCGGAGTTGTTTTGTTGATTGGAATTAATTGGCAAAGTGAGGGGTTATAGAACTTTCAATTTGGAATTTTTTGAATCTGGGAGAAGGATTGAGTTATGATTGAGATCTCACTATTAACGTAATATTTGTAGAGAATTCATCAAATTAACTAACTATCAAGGCTGGCTAAATTCATAACAAAAACTTTTTTGCAGTTCTTCTTGAATAATCGGTAAAAGTTTTCATTTTTTTTGAGGTTGATAAAAATAATGATAATGTTTCGACAATTTTCAAGATTGATTCAAGATAGAGTTCTTCTAACTAACTTCAATTTTTGGATCAAAACGGTTTAAAAACCTGAAAGCTGGCCATTTTTTGCTCAAAATGCTCAAAAGGCTCGGTTCTAATTTTGAAACACATGACTCATCAACTGTAGAATGGCATCTTTCGCGTCATATCATTTCATCTGTACATTGTTTTTTTTTTTTCATTTTCACTCCTCAAAACCGCAGTGAATAGTAGAAAAAAATTCTATGTGTTACTGACTTCAGAAAGAACCATCCCTGTTAAATTACAGAACATTCAAAGTTCACTGGTTGTTACTAATCCAATTCTCATAATCCTCTTCTCAACTTTTCTTCAATAATCCTCGAATTCAACCCCCGCACAGTGCTCCTTCTCTCGATTGAACCGTCCTTCGGATGGTGTCTGCTGCATTTTTATTATCACCTCTTCCCTCTTTTTCTCCTTCTGATAACAATCAATTCTTTTTTTTTGCAATATTGTCCCTCCTCCTCTTTTTCCATCTCATTCCCTCTCGTCCTTCTGCTTTTTTTAATATGTTGCAATTTCTGATTATTGTTTTATTTCATTTTTTCATCTTGATTCCATCGTCAATCCTAGAGAAGTGTAACTGTCAGAAGAGCTTTCATTCGGATGAAAATTCTTGTTAGAAATTTTTCAAAAGTACCCATTACCGGCTCAACTTTGGAAAAATTACAAGTTTACCGAAATCTGTGAGGAAAACAAAAGTATTTTCGGAGTTTTGACTCTCCGAACTTTCCGGAATGACCTTCTTCCTATTTTTCACTAGTCGTCATGATGAGTTGTTTTGTTGTGAAACCCGTTTTGCCAATTTGCCATTCCCCTTGTTTTTCGCTTCATTTTGATTTTATCTTGACACCGTCTGAATTTCATTTATACAAATTCATTGTCCCTCATTTATAGTTTACTACTCAATTCTTCTTCAATATTTCTTCATGCCCTCAAATATATCATAATGGAGTATGACTATAGGAGACGTGTTCTGGAACGTAACATTGGGTGAGAGATCGGAAAAGAAAAAGGAGAATGTTCAATAAAATTGAAACCGAGAACATTCGGAAAATGTTGAATGGGGTGTGTTCCGCTCGGATGGAATTCATGAAAAAGCAGAAAAAAGAAACCCAGAAAAAAGATTTTTCAAGGAAAAGGGAAAACTGTTCGATTCTTCCTTTTCACTTTCAATTTTTCAGCATGGCCCTGCCGAGTCGGAAGTTGACCATCGCCAACAGTATTGATAACGGAAACAATGGAAATTTACATATTGGAGATATTATTTCACTATACACAGAATCATCAACTAACCAAGAACATAGAGGATTTTTGAGCACACTTGGGTAAGTTGTTTTTACATAACGAGTCTGTATTGATCGATTTTCAGACTGGTCGATGACAGATGTATTGTTGAACTGAAAGATGGCAGACCGGAAAGTCCACCGAAGAAATTCAGAGATTGCTTGTTCAAAGTATGTCCAGTGAATCGGTATGCAGCACAGAAGCACTTATGGACGGAACAGAAACGATTTCAAACTGGAGATTCAATGTTTGACGATGACTTGATGAACAAATTGAGAGTTGCTGCCGATAAGGAACGCGAGGAAAACGAAGCGGAGTTCCAAAAGACGCTGGGAAATGTAGTTCAATATGGATCAATGGTTCAATTGCTTCATGTGAAATCAAATAAATACATCACAGTGCAAAAGAACTCTCCAGCAAAAAGAGAACGAAATGCTATGAAGGTTTGTGATTCTCTTTTCTTTTTGTTCGCTGAATATAGCTTTCGGTTTCGTTCATGATCACCGTTTGAATGATCAGATACATTCTTCACATTACCGTCGCGTGAGTTCAGTGATCTCTGATTGGATAGGTGTAAGAAGGGGACTAATGTTAGAGCACGATTCAAAAATATTCAGCATGCATTGAAATTTTCCAAATTTTTCTCATAAACATCAAGAAATAGCTTGAAGGTCTACCTGGATCGTGCTGGAAATGAGGGAAGTTGGTTCATCATCGAGCCAGCATACAAACATTATGCCATCGGAGACAATGTGTCTGCTGGAAACAAAATTTCACTGATTCCAAACGCAGTCTCAACAACTCAAACGGGACATGTCAAATCTCAACTTCATCTGTCTGGATTCAATCTTCTTGATCATCAGACAGCAGCTGAAGTGAATTGTTTGAACGAGCCAACTGAATGGCAAGTGTTCATGTTTCTGTTATTCGATGAGAATCAGCAGAATAGTGTCAAATCTGGAGATGTGGTCAGGTTGTTCCACGCGGATCAGCAGACTTTCCTAACACTGGACACCATTCCCAAAACGAATCCAGCTAAGGATGTCGTGTTCTTGAGAATGACAAACCGACCGTCTGCTGCAGACGCAACGAGTTCCAGAGCTCTTTGGGAAGTTCAGGTGAGTCTACAATCGAAATTGAAGAATTTTAATGTCTGAAAATTTTGGGTCGTCCAAACGACCGCGTACCGTGGAGGAACAGCCAAATGGAACAAAACATATCGTTTCAAACACTTGGCATCTGATATGTACTTGACTGTGGAACAGTCTCAAATGCAAGTAAAGCCTGCTGCTAATGGAAGACGTGCGAGTTTGATTTACTCAAAGTTAGTGTGTTTCCCCCCTCTTACCGTATCCCTTTTCAGCCCCTTTGCTCAGTGCATTATCTCAAAAATCGAGATTGTTGGAGCGGTAAGACACATAATAACTGATATAGCATGATTCGCATTTTCTACTAATTTCTTTCCGGATACTATGATTTGCTAATTTTGCTACTACTAATTATTTGATTTGTTTTTTTTTTAGTTTGAAATTCTATTTTTCATATTTTAGAACAACTAACCCAATGGCCAGTCTGTATTCTGATGGTCCGAACGGCATAAATGGTGAGAAACAGTGAACGTTTCAAAAAAAATTACTTGGTTTTCAGATTCATCGGAAGCACCAAGTGGTCCAAGCGTTTACTTCCTCTCGCCGACGAAATCAGACTTTCCGGAATCAGACGACGCTCTTTTGTTTCAAATGGAACCCTCAACATTTATGAAGGTTTATCCGAATTTCACGAAATTGAACCTGATAATAATAATTTTCAGTCAAACAAAGACGTTCCCCGTCGTTCATATGTTCGTCTTCTTCATCAAAAAACAGATACTTGGGTTCATGCGACGAATGCAACCGAGAAGCAAAATCTTCACTTCAGTAACAAGAATGAGAAAGGATGGGTTAAAGTGATTTGCGAAACGAATCGAGTGGACAAGGAAACATTTGCATTGTTGCCAGTCAATCCTGATGAGGTGAGTAGACTTTCCTTCCTTCGAATTCTAACTCATTACAAAATTGCAGGTCAGAGACCTCGACTTTGCAAACGACGCCTGCAAAGCCCTTCGGAACTTTATCAACCTCATCAAAATCGGTTCAGTCATTTCAAAAGAAGCTCTCAATTCAACAACACAACTTCTAATCGACTGTATTCTTTTCGTCACTAACTCATCTGACCATCTCGCTGATCCATTGAAGATCACTGATTTCTCTCCATCTCGTGATCGTCAAAAGTTGCTCCGTGAGCAAGAAGTTCTTCATCAAGTTTTCCTTCTTCTCAAGGCTCCATTTCAACCACGCCAAGGGACAACTGAACTGGGTCCACTTCTAAGTTCTCCAGCTGAATTGAGTGATAGCAGAAATGAGATTTTCAAGACGATGTTCCAACTGTGTTATTGTCTTTTGAAGTACTCTCAAGTCAGTTATAGAAAGAATCAAGAGTTCTTAGCGGAGAAATTCGGAGAAATTCAAGAGCAGATTGGTTTTGATTTAATGGCAGAAGACACAATGACAGCTGTTCTTCACAATAATCCGAAGCTTCTGGAGAAATATGTGAAGGCACCGCACGTCGAGAGATTCGTTGATTTGGTCAGGAATAATCGTCAGGGAAAGTGAGTTGACCTTCAGTAGGGAGACAGATGGCAGATGTTCGAATTAAGTGACATTTACAGAGTTATCGCATTTTCATCTGCACGGTTTGTTTGAAAATGTTGTACAGTTCTTTAGTGAATATTGTGATTGAAGTTGTCCATATTTTTCGACCCTTTAATTGATATTTCAGATTCCTCGATTACCTTGCCGATCTTTGTGTTTGTCGCGGAGAAGCCAACAAAAAGATTCAAGAACTCATTTGTAATTCTGTTCTTAGTGACAAACATAGAGATATCTTCATGGATACGAAAATAATCGATGGGGAAATAGAGATAGGATGGGCTCCGAACTTCCGAAAGTTGGTGGATATTGCAGAAGGAGCAAAGTCAAATCATGATGATGTGGAACACTTGGATTACTATCGGTTTGTAAGTTACACCAGTTCCTTTCTGATCGGTCCATTCCAGCCATCAACTCGATCTTCTCTCTCAAATGTGCCAAGAACAACAATATCTTGCCATCGATCCTCCCGTCGAAAGAGGTCTCATGAATATTTCTCAACAGCTACCAGCGGAACTTGTTTTACAGTGAGCTTATCAACAAGATAATTCATCAGACTATCGTTTTTTTCAGATGCATGTCTGACACTCGTCTTCCCTATGACCTTCGTGGTTCATTCACTCGTCTCATGCTCCATCTCCATGTGGTTCGAGGCAGTCCAATGTCTGCTATTCGACACGCAAGACTTTGGTGGAATATTCCCGAGAATGTGAATGTTTCCACTTACGAATCAGTTTCCGTAGAGGCATATTCCGATGGAAGTCGCATGAGAATTGGCGCTTCGATTGCTCACAAAGTACTTGCGACAGTGGAAACTTATTTGATGGCTTTGAGGAACCAGTCGACTGATGAGAGGCACAGTGTCAATTCCAGCAAATTAACTTATGAGGTGATTCTGTTTGTCGGAAATTTGTAAAACTCGTTTGTTTTCAGATTGTGAATCTCGCCAAAGCTTTGGCTCAATTCAACTTCTACTCATTTAATGAGCTCCTGCAACTTACCCAAAATCTTCTAGCGATAATCAATGAAGGGCCGATAACCGAACAAGTTCCATCTCATCGAGCAATGGTGAATGCAATCAGAAATATGTCAAAGTCGATGATGAGAGGAGGAAGTAACAAAGAAAGTTCAAAGGATCTTGCGAAGACGTCGTCCATGTCAACAGATGATGCAGGGCGAAGCAAAGAGGGAAGAGCGCTGATAGTCAAAACGAAATTGATTGTTGCCGAGATTCTTCAATTCGTAATGGATGTCAGAAGAGATTACCGTATCACGATGGCTCTGTCCTGGTTCAAAAACGTGTTCCCTTGTGATGAAGATGGATCGTTGATGCATTCAGCGAGTATCAATGAAAGAATGGCATCTGAACTCTATGATGCGATTTATCATTCCTCTGGACATGAACTCCATTTGGATGGAAAAGATGGACAACTTCTATTGGCGATTCTTCTCCAGATGACAATGTCCGACTATCCCCCATTGACAAGTATTGCTCTCAAAGTGCTTTTCCGTCATTTCACTCAATATCAAGAACTTTTGGAAGATCTGAAACAAGTTCAATTGTTGGTATCGAATGATGATGTGGAGAACTATCGGCAGATTGACAGAGATTTGTTCATTTTGAAGAACTTGACGGAGAAATCCGAGTTGTGGGTACATGGAGATCGAAATCATTCAGTGGAGACCAAAGAGGTGGAGGATAAGGAGAAGACAACAGAACATGATTTACATGTAAGTGAATAAGAAGTTGAAATTAATCTGAATGCATAAATTTCAGATGCATGAATTGAATACTCCAAGAGCATTTGGCTCCAGAGATTCGATGGATGCAGTGATTGCAGTCATCAATGAGCATTATTCAAACTTCAAAAACGAAAGTCTCCAACTTCTGAATCGTCTCTTGATCAACGATGACCGAAACGATGCGGCAGTTGCTCTTCAAGAACTCAGTGACAAAGCTCCTCTGATTGCTTATCCGCTAATCCGTCAAATTCTGGTTCGTCTAACAAGAATGTGCTATCGGGATGGAAAACCGGATACAATGAATCAACAACTTCTAAAAAACATGAGAGTATACGAAGTGGTTTTGGAGTTCATTAGTGTTCCTCATGACAAAAAACATGACCACGAGATGATGAAACTGATAACGTTGTCCCACGAATTCTTGAGAAGCTTCTGCAAGACTAATAAGGAGAATCAGAGTAGACTTTACAAGTTCATCTCATATGAGAAGGATGCAAAAGAAGGAATGCTTCGAGTGGAAACTGTTGAAGAAGTTGGAACTTTGGTGGCCATATTCCGGAACAATAGAGAACTTGCATCGAATGTTCCAGAAGAATTGATTGCCCATATTGTTGGACTCATTGAGCATAATTCGAGAAACCCAATTTTCCTTGAGTTACTCCAAGCTTTGGTATGTGTATACGATAAGGAAATCGAAAGTGGACAAGAGAAAGTTGCGAATGAAATTTGTGCAGCTTCTGATGAAGTGAGACAACTATACGTCGACAATGCATCATTTGAGGAGTTGGAAGCAATGATGAAACAAGAAAAAGAGTCGAGAGGAAAAGAGACGGAAAGCAGAAGACCTCTGAAGTATCATATTGAATTGGTTCGACTTCTGGCAATGTGTACGCGTGGTAAAAATGGGAACACCGAGTTGAAATGCGCATCACAAATTCCAATGGACCATATCGTTCGAGTTGTCACATCGAAACATTGTCTCGTGGAAGTCAAAACTGTTTATCTTCAACTTCTTCTTCATTGTTACATTGATACTGATGCTGAAATGAAAGACGCCTACAAAACTGAATACGTTGACAACATTTTGAACAATCTTCTGGAAGACATCCGGTCTCTTCGTATTGAAAAACTGACGGATGCTGAGACCGTAACATTGGAGCACTACATCTGCCATACTGTCACTGAAGTTCTCATCAAGTTTTTCGAGGCACCCTATTCTGCTCTTCAACAAGCCAAAGTTGATGTTCACCATCACAAGAAAACGTTCTCCGAAGTTCTTCTAGAATTGACAAGTCTCGAGAGAGGAAAACTGAAAAGTACAAGATCGTCAAGGAATTGGTATAGAGTTGCTGAATGCATCAAACGATTAACTAAATGGGCGGAGGAGCATAGTATAACACTTCCAGCAACTCTCGCTGGCCCTCAGATGACTGGAACTGCTTCAGTTCGTCAGAAATGGCAAAATGCTGCGACATCTGCAAAGTTGATTGGATTGAACAAGGTGAGTTTGGCACTAGGGCTAAACTAAATATTCCAGGATTACTAAATAGTTCTTGTTTTGAGAAATAGATTAGTAGAACCCCGAAAATTGTAGATGATGAGTCAAGAGTCCCAGTCGGAGTACGATTCAGATTGCAGTCAGGGTCCCTATCAGCCATCGGTTTGTTTCGTTGACGTGGTTGTGAAAATATATTGTGTTGAAATGAGCGCAACAATACGCTTTTGTAACTCTGTCGTTTGGTTGAGAGTGTTTTGATCCTTGCAATCATCTAAAATCTAAAAATTTTTTCAGCCAATTATAACGCTTGTCGTTGAGGTGAGAATTTGAAAGTGTGAAGTGAGCGTGTGTGGATTTTCGCTATTTCTTTCTCATAAACTTTCCGGTTTAACAAACTTTAAAACGTTTCCAAAACCACTCCCTATCCTATCCAAATGGTCTTCTCTATAGCATGATTAGCTTGCATGTTATTCTTGCGGAATGAGAATTAAAGAATGATTATTTTCAGAGACTAAACAGACAGAATACTCTGAACCCTGGACATCGACTCTATGGAACCTCCAATTCTATGACGGAACACACTTCAGCTAATGTTGTTACATGTTATCATGTAGGATCTTTTCCTTGAATCTATCAGAAAATATGACTTTGTTGCAGATGATGATTGGGGAATTTAAATTCTATCTCCATCCACTTCATGCAGCAGAAGGAAGTGTTCTCGTCGAAGTCCTTCACACTCCAGAATTGCTTTTCGCAGAAGGATCAGCTCTCCGTGATCAATGTGCTCGTGGAGGAGTCGTCGCGAAGTTGATCCAGCACTGCAAGACGTTGATGCAAAATAAGCAAGATAATTTGTGTGCAAGAGTGCTGCAAACACTGTGCAAAATGTGTGATTGCACTAAACAACAGCTCACTCAACAGGTAAATCTCGAAAATATTGACTTTCAATCGAACATGTAAAATTTTAAAAATTGTTCAGGGTCGCCGTTTCTATAATAGTAGCTTTGAAAAGGTTTGACACCACCAGCCATTTTTTGGTTTTCTTTTTTTCCAGTTTTAAAGTTTCATCTCTTTGCGTACTGTAGCCTTATTTCACTTTTGGGTCCAGGTTCTCGCTTATTTGGCAGCACTTGTTATTTCTTTGGCTTTCACTTCAGAAGTCTCGAGTTGATTTATTTGAAAGAAAATATGAATTATATTACAGGGACAACAACTGCGACATCTTCTTCTGCAAAGATACTTTGGGCCTCACACCCATCACCATTCTCAATTGGAAAGGCAACAATCGAAGATTGGGGAAGTGATTGAAGCAGTGAAAGGTAAGAAGTTTGAATAGTTTTCAGTTGAAATAGGTCAACTTTGAGGGTCTGAAAAGGTGGTTTCCAGATGTTCGATTTTTCTAAAATTTTGTGGATGTATAGATCAACTCAAAAGCTCTATTTTTGTAGTTGACAATTTTGTCATAGGACCACAATCCAGTCAGTTAAGCCAAGTTGACTGACACTACCTCGAACTTCGTCTAATTTTGGAACTTTTTCACTTTTTTTGACAATTGTGAAACTTTCAGAAAAGAAGGAAGAAACATGGAGTCAAGAACGAGATTTGCAAGCAATTCAGTGCAAACTAAACGATGCAGGAGCGTCCGATTTGGTCATCGATATAATCATAATGGAACCGAGTAGAGAGATATTTCTGAAAGCAATTCATCTGGCTAGAGCACTTCTTCATGAAGGAAATGGCAAGGTGCAGTATTGAATTTGATGGAATTTCAATAAAGTTTCCCTGTTCAGGTTCAATACTCGTTCTTCGTGAGAATGAAGCAGAAAGATATCCACGAACCTTTCTTCAAAGTGATTCTTACCAGAATTCAAACTGCTCAGAACAGATTAAAGAGTGATATGATGAGTTGCAGCGACACGAAACCAAAAGCTTGTAAGTCATTTTCATTGAAGATGCACTTCGTCTGCACAATTATAACAAAACTTCTAGGGAGTTTCTGATAGTAACATTCTTATACTTCTCAAATTCTCTTTTGTAATACTCAGCCACCTAACAATCACCTCTATTTCAGCTCTGTCAGCAACAGTGAGTAGACGATGTAAGTTTCTTCACATGTCTCCATAATAATGATTCCCTGATTCCTTCCATATATTTGTGCCCCCTATTGCCCTAACCCATAGCAGATACATCCGTGTTTTCTACATTAATATCCGCAGGTTCTGTTCGTCCGAGAGCTCTTCTCAGTCGGCAAAAGTCAGCAGATGCTGCTATATTCTCTATCAAAAAAGAGAAGTGGAATGACCGTCGTTACTCGGTGGCAGTTGGAAACAGAAGCAGAAAAAGTTGTCACTATTTGCATGTCGTTTTTAACGAAATTTCGGGATGGCTTTCTCTCATTTCCCCTTAAATCAAAACTGTCCAATAACTACCCTCTGAATTATTGTTTCTTTCACCAAATCGGGAACAACTTCTCTATTTTTCTCTTTCCAAACTTTCAAATCGGGGTTATAATTTTCATCGTTACTAACTCGCGGTCTTTCAGCATCCACTGTTCTAACTCCTCTTATCGATGCTGGTGACTCTGGTTTCAATGGAACATTATTTGAAGTACCACAACAAGTTCGGCATCCGTCCATTTCGGAAATGTCACAATTGAGCAACGATTTGACACACTCCATTCCAGACTTGACACCATATCAAGATGAGGAAAAGTGAGTGGAGATCAGAAATCTATCAGCGAAAAGTTTCTTTTTCAGATCCACTGATGCTCTGCCACCAGAAGTCGCCGTTGTCGAACCGATTCTTCGTGTTCTCCAACTTCTCTGTGAAAACCACAACAGTCAGCTACAAAACTTCCTTCGCAAGCAATCAGATCGAGCTAACCACAATCTCGTTTCCGAAACTTTAAGTTTCTTGGATACTGTATGCGGATCAACAAAAGGAAGTCTCGGAGTTTTCGGAGAAATCGGAGAGCACAACTTTTCTCTCATCACCCAGACACTTGCCACGTTAACTGAATTCTGCCAGGGACCTTGTCATGAGAATCAAAATACAATGGCGATGCAAGAGAATGGATTGAACATCATCATCTCATTGGTTTTGAATGAAATCAAACCATTGGCAGATGATCATATGGAACTGGCGCTCGAGATTAAGAGTCAAGCATCCAAACTGTTGTTGGCTATTATGGAATCAAGACACGACGGAGAGAACGCGAATCGAGTGTTGAGGAATATGGCCAACATGTCCGGTGGTCCAAAACAATTGGTACATGCTATCAAACAAGCCTACGAAATGACGAATTCCAATCATCATATGCTGAAATCTGTGAGCAGAGATCTATTCAGAAGAGCCGAAGATGATACGAAAGCAAAACCACAAATCACTGTTAATACAGGTTTGGTTTTTTGCTATTTGAGTTTTTGACAGTGCAATTTTCAGTTTCCCTCCCTGAAATCAACGTGGACGCGTCTGGAATCGTCTCCATTCACACCGAGAAAAACCTCTCAAGTTCACTAGACGACAAATTCCACGAGGATGATAGTCCAAGTGTAGATCCAAGGGAAGTCGGTCACAACATCTATATTCTTGCTCATCAATTGGCGATTCATGATGGAGAATTGGAGATTTGGTTGGATGGAAGTGATGAGAAGAAAGATGATTTGACAAGAGAAGCGTTGAATTATTACAAGGAGAGAACGGCTCAGATTGAGGTAATCCCTTCTTCTAATGTTCTTAACTTTTGAAAAAGTGTCCCAATCAGATCAAACTGTAAAACGATTTACCCGATGTTCTTACAACTTATTTCGTCAGTTCGTCGAATTCTCAAATCAAAATTGAACCGTTTCAAATTCGAAATTTGCAGATCGTGCGTCGTGACCGAACATTGGAGCGAGTCGTTTTTCCAATTAACGATATCTGTTCGTTCTTGACGAAAGAAACGAAAGACTACGTCTACAACAACACGGAACGAGACAATCAAGGTTCAAAAGTCACTGAATTCTTTGACCAATGGGAGACAATGTATCATGAAATGATATGGCAAAGGAAACTACAGGACAGAAAATGGCTATCTTGGTGTGCTTTCCGATTACCTCTCTGGACAAGACTCTCTTTTCATTTTGCTTTTATCGTCAATGCATTGGTTGCATGCTATTATCCGTTCCCGGAAAATTCGACTTGTAATACTTCCTTAATTAGAGTCATTCAAAATAGTATCTTTTCAGCATCGATCTCATTTGGCAATTCCTACAGTTGGATTGCTGTGATCACCTCATTTCTGCTTGCTCATTATCTCCGACATGACAAATCCTATCTTCCAAAAACGTTCCTCATTATTCTTGCGAGTCTCTGCTTCCTGTTAGTCAGTTCTATCGGTGTCAATTTAACGCTTTACTTTTTCGGGATACTCCAGGTAAGCGGAAAAGTTAATGACGGCCAACAAAATATTGAGAGTTACAGCTAGTCAACAAAGTGGTCCATGTGCTTGCATTCGTGAGTAACAAAGGATTAGAAGATCGACCTCTGAGTGAAATATTGGCATGTCGAAATCTGCATTATTTACTAGTCTATTTGGCAGTTTGCATTGCGGGTCTTGTAGTTCATCCGATGATATACTGTGCACTTCTTTTTGATATTATTGCCACCGAAGAAACACTTCAAAATGTTATCGCTTCGGTCACAAGGAACTATCAATCAATCGTTTGGACGGGACTTCTCGCTCTTATTCTTCTCTACATCTTCTCCATACTTGGATTCCTCTTCTTCAGACATGGTGAGTAATAACATCAACAGTATAAACACCTTCATTTTATTTTCAGATTTCTACCTAGAAGTTGACCCAGTTGAATCTGATTCTGGTTCGATTTCCACTGGATTACCACCTGATACGTGTCCTGTAGAAGGATGTCCAGGATTACAGTCGACGGAAAAAGAAGATAATGACGACGAAGACAAAAAAGTGAAATCGTGTGAAACACTTTGGATGTGCATTCTACAAACGATGTATCTCGGATTAAGAAATGGAGGAGGAATCGGAGATGTTCTCAGAAATCCAGCACCTTGGGAGGATATGTTCGTGTGGCGTGTTGCTTACGACATGACTTTCTTCGTCGTTCTTATCGTTATTGTTCTCAATTTGATTTTCGGAGTTATCATTGATACTTTCGGAGATTTGAGAGCAGAGAAGAACGAAAAAGAGCAGATTCTCAAGAACAACTGTTTCATATGCGGATTGGATCGAGCTCGATTTGACAACAGATCAGTGACATTTGAAACTCATCGAGAAACGGAACACAATATTTGGCATTATCTGTATTATATTGTGATGCTTCAAATTAAAGACGAGACTGAGTTTACTGGTCCTGAAAGCTACGTGGCGCAGTGTGTCAAAGATCGAAATCTGGATTGGTTCCCGCGAATGCAAGCACTTTCGCTTCAAGATTCTGAATTGGATACGGATCAATCTGAAATGAAACAAATGAAGGATCTGATGTTGCAGGTAAAAATTAAAGCGTCAAGTTTTTATTTAAAACACAAAAAATTCCAATTTTCAGTTAGTGGCAACCATGCGGGAAAATCAAAGTCAATTGGACGAGGTTCGAACATTCATTGAGCAATTACAATCTCGATAGATAATCAATTAGCATCTTCGGATAGTTTTATCACCATTTTTTCAACCTTTTTTTGTGATTCACTCATCTTAACATGTTCTCTCTCCTGTTTAGTCGTTTTCAGAACCGGTATTTTCTTATTTTGCTTGTCGTTTTTTTGTGATTAATTTTTTTCTTTCTAGTCGGAAGAGTTCAATATAAAGTTATTTTGATAAAGGAAAACCGGATAGAACAATTCATTTTCTCTCGAGATTCTGACATCGAAGAAGTAGAAAAAGTAAGGAAAAGAGCCAAAAAAGAAGAATTCGGATGGAGACGGTTTTGATGGAATCTGGGGGGAAGGAAGGGAAGAGAGCAAAAAGAAAGAATGTTGAAAATTGAGAAATGAGAAGATGTAGACACACAATCGTCGACTAGGTGAGATCCAAAATGGACTACAAACACACACACAAAGAGAGAAACAATTTATTTTCTGCCAAAACGGATGAGCGGGGCGGATGAGGCACGTCCGAAACGAATGAGTGGAGCACCGGCGGAACGGCCGAATCGAATAAGTGGAGCAGCGGATGGAGAACGACCGAAACGGATCAATGGAGCAGATGGAGAGGCTCGTTTACCGAATCTGATGAAGGGAGAGGCTTCTGGAGCACGACCGAATCTGAAGGACATTGTAAATTTCTCTGTACAGAGCATCTGAAGGTCTTACCTGATTAGCGGAGCTCCATCGGCGGCTCTCTTTCCGAAACGAATAAATGGTGATGCTTCTGGAGCCCTTCCGAATCGGATGAGTGGTGCTCCGTCGGCAGCTCGTTTGCCGAAACGAATCAGTGGTGAATCCATTGCACGAGTCGGTCGATCACTTCGCTTTTGTTCCAGAAATGGATAGAATGGGCTCTTCGAATCGTCTGGAACTGTAAGTAAACTATTCAGCTTCTTTCAAGATTCTGTATATTTCGTTTGGTATACGGTAGTTTTTTTAACGATTTGTAACAGAGTTATTCTTGTTTTTCTTTGTATTCTACTTTACTGCATTGTCATCCCCCAAGCCTATTCTGATATTTATAACACTCTAGGAGGCAATAAAAAACACTCACATTGTTCATCGAGCATTCGAATTTCCGACGAATCAAAAGCCTGAACGGCGACGACGAGCATGAATGGAAGAACTAGCAGTGACGTCATCATGATGGTTCGAATCGGAACGGGGCCGAGTTTGAGTTGTTGGTCTGGAACGAATTGAGGGAATCCCTACAACATTTGAGAGATGACGGATGAGTTGTAGTAGTTGCATTAAAAGGATGGGCGGTAGAAAATTGAGAAAAGAGAGAGAGACAGGAAATGAACGATGACTTGAGATTTTAATCCCCAAAAGAGTACTCTGCAAGTGACCTTCTCATAATTCATAGTGGCTATTAGTGGTCATCTGTGTTAGAATCTAAAATGGATGAATTCTTTAGCTCAGATTTTCAGAATGGTTTCTGTTCTCTCAGAAAGTCACGCCTACTTCTAGATGCCAATCTGTTCTCGAAACAGCTAAAAGAAAAAAAGAAGAGAGCATCTGATGAATTGCGTAATTGAGACAAGTCAACTGGAATCTGAGCGGGAGGAGAAGAAAGCAGAAAGTTCATTTTAAGAGGAGAATTTGGGTAATCACGTTGTCTAGGTTCAGATCAGAAGTTTTGAGTCATAATGTTCAAGCACACCTATTCTGAAATTTCAAAACTCTGTTGCAAAATAATTTCTTTTCGAAATTTCGATTACGATCTGATGTTTCAGATGCGGAGGTTTTCATTTTTGGAACCTGCAAAATCTAAAAAGTAAGATCACGAAATTGAGTCTATTAATTGACCCACGCCTTCTAAAACCCGGCATCAAACATTCTAGTCTGTCACATATCATAATCCAATTTCAGAGCGGCTCGAAAACTATAACACAATATATTTCGAATATATCATTCTCATTTTTAGTAAACGTCAACCAAAAAAGAAAACCTTCTTGAAAAATAGAAGAGATCAAGTTTCGGGGGCCGCCCACCTTCCGCCAAATGAAGGAAATGGGGAGAATGGATCGAGAAGAAAAAAAAATAAGAAAATGGTGTCAGGAACTGAAAAGAATCAGAAGGCACAATTGCAGGGGTAGCTTATCTGTATATAGACAAGATGTCTCCGCCTACGAAATCAAATTGAATTGAAAAAAGAGAATGAAGAGAGGGAAGGCTCCTCCTTCTTGTTTTTACTACTAATTACAGTAAAAGATCCTGAATCCGAATGAATTCAATTTTAAATCGCTTTTCACTAATTTGAATTTTTGTTTTTCGCAATACGCGCTAGAGCCAAAAAGAATAATGGTGATGACGATACGAATGACCTTTTGGAACGGAGTCGGAATCAATTTAGAGAAGATTTGTCTGACTCGTTCTTCTAGAATCTTCTGGCTACGAACATGGATTCTTGGTGAATCATATTTTAATAGAACAAGAAGAATCGCATTGAGATGTGAAAATTGAAGATGTTTGATGGCGGGGACTTGAAATAAATATGAGGAGGAGTCACCAATCGAAGAGAACAATTTGCATTTTTTTGAGGACTTGGATAACGTATCGGATAACATCTTCGATGTCGCACGATTTCAGGAAATTGCATATATTAGGGCGGAGTCACAGACGGTACGGTGGAAGATGACGCGGAGACGTGGGAGTTTTTGAAAAAAGTTGGAAAAGGGGAGAATGGAGATTTTATGCTCGAGTGGATAATAGGATGAGCACAATCAAGAAATGCACGAAAATAGAGGAAAATAATGAAGGCGTTCGGAGAAGTTGAGAAGGGCTTGTATTACATCTAAATAGTCAAGTTCAAAACAAGGTTAGTCAGTGAAGGCACGGTCTGATGGATTCACCTTTTTTCCTGTTGTTATTCAAGGAAGTTCATAGATGACGTGGAATAGAGTTGAAAACAGAAAAAAAGGAGTACAAATATGAATCATTTGCTTTTCTAAATATGTTCATAGTTTCATGGTTTCCTTATTCGGAAGTCCTGAAATCTTATTTTGTTCTTGACTTTGTTCAAACGAAATAAAGTTGGGAACTTTAAGGATTTTTTATGATTACCTAAAAATTTAGAAATTGAAGACCAGAGAGAAGCTCCTTACTTCGAAATAGCTACGAATGACGTTGAGACAGACATATTTTCGAAAACGAGGAGATACACTTGGAAAATTCGTAGGCCAATGATAAATGAAAGTAGAGAATTCAAGTGCACCACTCAAGTGCTCCCACGTCTTCAGGTAGGACGTCTCCGGGAGATGCTCACATCTCCTATATTTGTTTGGACTCTAGAGTTTTGGACTCTCTGTACACTAGCTCTGAATGTAGAAAATGTGTAAAATGAAGAGCGTCATCAGAAAATGACCATTCAAGTGTCCAGTGTAGTGGTGAAAAATAGTGGGCTACATCTTTATTGTCAGGACTGGAGCACTGGAAACTAGTAGTTACAGAATAAATAGAAAATGGAAGAACTAGCAGAAAAGCGTCAGGCAAGTGGCATGAAATGGTAGCGTCAAAACAAAACAGTTTACCAGCAATAGAGAAGGCTAACGGCAAATGAAAACTGCGTAGGATTTTTGGAATTAATCGGGAAAGTTGGAAGGCAGGAAGTAATACTAATAAGAAAAACGGGAGAACAAGAAAAAAGACAAGACAGCAACAATCATAACCATAGTTTGTACATTCTGACATAAAATTAGGCTCTAGAAGTGAAGTTCTGGTTTCGATTGAAGATCATTGACACTTGACGACAGACTTCTTTCCACCAAATCCGGTCAATGTGTTGACAACCTGAAAAAATAGTGATAGTCAATAAATTTCAAGTTGCATGTCGAAAACTACGTATTCTTAAAAGCGTCAGTGGAACATCTCTACGACGTCAGATAGACTTTTGAATTTGTAAAATTTCAGAAAGTGATGAATGGCTAATCGGGATTGACCCAATTATCAATACTCCTACGTCGATAATTAATTTCACTGGGTACGTAGGAGACAACCACTATTTTGGACGACTCGAATTCGATTTATTTTGAAAAGAAAACACTCAGTGAGCAGTAGAGCGTCCATAAGGTGAAGACTATAGGTACCGTAAAATCTGTTTTAGAAGGGCACATCCCTTCTATTTTTCCGGCACCAAAAATTGTTTTTTGAATTCTCAAAATGGGTCATAACATCTGTTGGAGAAGAGATTTGAAACATATTTTGTGCCGTGACCAGTGAGCTTTTTACGAGGATTATAATAAGGCTAATTTCAATCCGTTTCAATTTCAATAATGTGATCATTTTGAGCTCATCAGGGTTCCCCTCTATAAAAGGTGCGTACTAATACAGGTGTTTCAAAACTCACATTAGAAATTGATTGGTAGACGTGACTTGTCTCATACGGACCAGTTCCATAGAAAGAGAATTGATCTGGCTTGGCGTACTTTCTCTTGATTCTCTTCCGCAATGTCATCTTTGGATTGAATATGAAATCAGCCATCATTGCAACCCAGCTCTCGTGTGTTTGCCAGTCTTTGTAATACTCTGGAGCGATTTGGCGAACCTGTAAACGTATGCTATTTTTTTGTATCGTTTAGAAGTGTAGTCAATTTTTTCTTTGCTTTTTTCGATGGAATCAGGATGACCTCATCTAATTTTTGATATTTGATAATCTTGAAATCGACGTTGATCTTATGAAAGCCAAGCATCAAGTTACAAATTTCCGCCCGTCGTTTCAAGCACTTCTCGACGCATATCCGGGGACTCGTTTTGCATAAATGTCGGTGGTGCGGGTGTGCAGAACCAAAATTAAATATAACTAACCTTCGGAAGATTGGATCCAGTAATGTAAGGGAAATCGTGATGCTCGACATGATATCCGACGTTGAATACAACCATGTTAATTGGTCCATAGTAGCTGAAAACGCAAATACGAGTATTAAAGAAAGTGTTAAATAAGTCAAACCTGTAAGTTTCCTGATCCTTCTTGAATACATAATGTTCAGAGACGAAATGCCCTGCACATGGATGCAATCCCATTCCAAGAACAAGTCCACCGAAAAGGAAAAAGAACGACTTTGGTCCGAACTGAGTGTAGATAAAAGTACTGAATGCCAACTCAATCGCAACATTGATCAGTTCCAAATCGGTCATCGACTTTGGATACAACATGAACGGACGAATTCCGTAAAAAATGGGCTGAAGACTCATCCAAATCATCTTGCCAAGCCAAGTGCGGAAAACTTTCGCCTCAAACTCGGTAGGCACATCAGTATCAATAACATCTTCTCCTAGATTGCGATGATGCTCAAGATGGTATTTTTTGAATGATATAGACATTGGAATGCACATTGGAAGATTGGCGATGAACCCGAAGATACGATTCTGAAAAGTTGGAAAAGTGAAACTTTAAAGCCGAGGAAAAACTAAACTTACAGCTAGAGGCCTACTAGTTCCAAAAGCCTGATTATGACTGACTTCATGTACGGCAAGAGTTAGAGAATGATTAATAGTTCCGGACACAAAGTAGGCTTGCAGAACCACTAAAAGCCAATCAGAGTCTCTTAATAGATATGCGAACACAATTTGAGCAATAACCATACACACAACTACCGGCCTGAATGCTTTGTCTTGACCAAAAAGTTCTTTGATTTGAGGATATTTGGCGAGCATCTCTTTCCTTCTCGAAGCATGCGGCTCCTCGGTGTAGGCCCATGAGAAGTCCTCCTCTTTGGCCGGAGCCTGACCCATGTCTGGAAATTTTACTTGAAATAGTTTATCAATAGTTAAAAAAAATTGAAACTAGATATTTTTCAGAAAAGTAAAATAAGGCAAGAATCAGAAGGAGCATGAAACATGGAAACATTTACTAGTTCTTGATAGTGTCAATCATTCAGACTGTCCTCCGGTTTATCAGAAACTATAGAAAATGTGTGGGAAAAGAATGTAGAGAACGTGAGACTGGAGAGAAAGAAAGATGGAAATAATGAAAAGGACATGCGGTAGAACAAGTGAGAATCAGAGTAGGCCAGAAGATGGATAGAATAAGAACAGTGGATACGATTGACACGCTGTCAACTGTTGGTTTAGGTCAGTTCACGTTATGAGTCTAGCTGGCTGCCTTATTTAACTGGCTGCGCAGAAATGAGAACTGTTTTTGTTTATTTATTGAGAATGTTTACTTATTTAGGACGAGAACAGGACTTTTTTATGGAAAGAATTTGTTTTCTTCGGAGGATTTTTGAGCTAATCCATATTTTAATTTCGGAACTCAATGTTTTACGATCATCGAACATTTTTCAGCAAAGATTTAGAGCAAAGAAATGAGACATTTTTGTACTTCTGATTTTGAAACATATGCTTCTGCAAGCAATGATCATTAAAATATGTAATCTAAACTATTCTGAACCAATCAAAAACCCAAATAAAACCGCGTTTAATACTTTTGACGACAAAACGCCACTTTTCTGCTGATAAGAAGGAGTCGGAGCACACCTTTTTTCTCACGTAAGTTCAAGTATCGGGCGGTGCATCGACCATTTTATCAGGGATCTCATGGAGTGAATTATGTCACTAAAGATTATTTTATCATTATCATGAAAATAACAACGAAAAAACGAACAAAATAATGGGATATGAAAAATCTACAAAGCTAAATGATTTCTACTAAAATTTGTTCAAAGAGCAGCAGCGACGGCGGGTGCAGCATCATCGACATCTTCCGTCTTCTTTTCGTCCTTCTTCTTCTTTTTGTTCTTTCTCTTCTCAATCTGCAAAAAAAGAAAATGAACATTTTGACACAAAGGTCGGCATAGAAACTTTTCAAAATGAACACAAAGAACTTCAATAACAGTTTTTTGGTGAGAATAATTCCTATTTGGTTTTGGAAGAATCGTCTTAATTTCTCGTAATTTCTAACCCACCTTCTCAATTTCTTCTTCGGTTGGTACTGGCAGCCATGGTTTCACATCAATCGCATAGTTCTCCTCTCCCGGAATAGTCATAAGAAGAGCTCGGTTGATGAACGGGCCAAGTGCTGGATTCCGATGAGCACATGTTGCAGAAATGACCGTAGCAATGTTGGCTTCAATTTCTTCATTTGGCATCGATAGTCTACCCACAACACAATCACTGAGTCCCCAAATCGGATAAACCGGATCTCCTTTGATATTCAACTTTACTCCATTCTTGAATTTCTCGATAAGCTCCGGAAGATTTTCTCCGAGACCCCCGTTTGCTCTTGTTGGGAACCTAGTTTTGAGGATTCCACGGAGTGGTAAAATTGAAGATCCCATATCCGAATGAGAAACGCAAAAATCGTAATCATCCGTCCTGAACTGTCCTTTGATGATTTTCTTAATTGTATCCTGTCCAAGGGCCATTTCTGCTCCAGATTCAACAGCAAGCTCTTGTAGTTTGACATCGTTTGCAAATGCAAGAATTGTTCGTTTTTCGTTGTGGTTGAACGGATATGGAACAGGGACGATTTCGTCACTTCCAGTTACCATTTTCGTTTGTTTTTCCGTTGTCATGTTCAATTCAAGACGGAGACGAACTGGTGCATTTGGATTGTTGTAGATGGAAGGGCTTTGCAATTCGCGATGCATATCAAGAGCTTCGGCAACAGTGTAGTACTGAGTCTTAAAGTGGGACCTGCAAGAATTTTCTATTTTTCTGAGTGAGTAATTTTCAAACAAACTTTATGAAAACGTCAAGAGAAGGTTTTTCTGGGAGATTCGTCTCGTCGTCATGATTCAGTCTACCAGGATATTGTTGTGAAGGAGACAGTAAACTCTTCATTCGTCGAATATTAATTCTTTCCATGAACGAATATTGTTTTCTGGCTGCTTCTTTCTCTTCTCTTTTCATTCTTCGTTCTAACTTCTGCTGACGAGTGATTGTCTGTTTCAGAGCCCTTTTACGTCCTAAAAAAATGAATCAATAATTGGGAACTTTTTATTCCGAAAACCTCTGACTTGAACGACGTCGGCTGCAGCTGGACGAAGCATACTGCTCCCAGAAACCGATATTGTCTGCCGAACTAGGGACAGCATGCTGGAAACTGATTAATTTTTCAGGGAAGTGAATATTAATGAAATATTTATATCTGTTCGAAACAGGAAATATTCGTAGTGACCAGAAGACAAAAGCTGAGGTGTTTTATTATTTCAGATGAACTTTTAATGTCAAGGGAAATCGAACAGATGTATCTAGTCAGAAGGAAAATAAATATAAAAGGAATGTAGATATTATTCGAATAGTCTTTGCGATTTTCACATCAATATACATGAACCATTCCGTAGAAGAATACCCAGAGAAGAACGAAAGTGAGTAGACCGTTTCCGTGAGACCAGGTGAAAGAGTTTCTCTCTGGGAAGTAGCTAAGCCAATTTCCTTGTGCTTTTACGTTCCATATCAACGCTTGAATGCCCACTGAGATGAAATAGAGAATAAATCCCTGGAAGCCTGTGAGACCGAGAATTCCTGAAGAAAATATTTATTTAGCATTTTTTTGTGTAAGGAATTAAAACTCACCGGCGGCCATGCCAGCAGCACACGATTGACATGTCCTTCCAAATTCGAGAGCTTCAACATTATTCGTTATGGCGACAGTACTGAAAGAAAGATTTGGAAAAGAACAATTGAAAATAACTCACTTGTAACACTCGTCATTTTTCTTCTCGTTTCTTGATGGGTTTTCACTCATTTTGATGCCTGAAACGGAATCGATTAAATATTAAGGATAAGTGTATGCCCTTTATATTTTATAGGCAGTAATTTCAGAAAAAAAAACAAGATAGAATATTTGTTTTATTGGAACTGAAAAGCAAAACTCTTGCATAAAATCGGTAAATTTTTCTGTGCATTTTGTCGTGACGGTGTGCGTGCTCGGTGGAGCGCGTTTCCGATTTCTCTATTTTTTCGGATTTTTTTTTTTTTTCCATCTTTTTGATTAAAAAGGACTTATTGTCTATTCAGAATGAATCGCAAAGAAAAAATTTGAAATTTTTGTTTGTAAACAACTTTTTAGGCTCCGCCCACGTTGAAAATTGTGTTGTTGTTTACAATTTTCTGCGTGGGAAACTGTTGTGGGCGGAGCCTAAAAAGTTGTTTACAAATAAAATTTTCAAATTTTTTCTTTGCCATTCATTCTGAATAGACAATAAATATAGCGACAAATACTTGTAAAATGTTTTATTTTCAGATGCTCAGAAGTGTCCAATATGTAGAATCTCATCTAAACCGAAGTTGTCGTCAAATTTCGACGACTTCTGTACTTCTCAAAAACAGAGCTGCTAAAACGAAGGTAATTCTTTACTTTTCTGTCAAATTTTTATTTAATAATTAAAAAGAGAAAAAAAATGCCAAAATTTTCAGTCAACATCGAACAGGACCCAACTGCTAACGTACGAAATGGCTCAAAAACCACATCATATTGGCGTAAGAAAATCATGGCTCACTTGGCACTCGCAGAATCTTGAAGGTAGGAATTATCTATAGAAACGATTGAATACCGAGATTTCAGAATTCCGACAATCTCAACCACTGGTTGTCGCTCAAGACGAAGTTGTCCGACGCTTCATTCGAGGATTCTTCCCGCAGAATCTGGTTGTCAGTGGAAACGAGGTATTCGCTTTTAAATACCGCTTTTGTGTTGAAATGTTTTGAGAAAAAGTATCTAGACAAACGTATTGTTGATTCTATGGTATCAAAAAATATTAAAAAACAGGAAACTCCGCTGTGTTTCAGCAAAGCTCCGCCCCTTTTTCCCAAATAGTTGCTCATCAGCGTTTTGTTTGAAAATTTCCTCAATCACACAATTTGTTTTTAAAATGTTCCTTTTAAAGATTGTGATCAAACGTCGTGGAAATGTGCTCATCGTTGCCGGATTTCTCCAATACTCTCGTAGACTCGACATTCGACGAATCTACTGGATGTTTGGTTTTGCTGAAGAATTCCTTTCGATCCTTCTGAAACAGCCCGTGAAGCTAGAGTTAGCGTTCGTTGAGTCGGAGGAGGACGTGGCATACAACTACATCTAATCATGTTTTCAGTAGTTCTAGATTATAGTTTTGTTCATTTCTTCATTGTTTTCTGTTGCCCTCCGGAATAAAATTTGAAACCATATACAACACATCCTTCAGATTTAGCCCCTCGGGAAGCCCGCATAGAAACTTTGATAAGATTTGAATCATGCACCAAATTATCAAACAGTGCTTCGGGACAAAATCGATAAATATTTGTGCTCTCTTCGCACACTGATAACCCAACTGCTGTCTTCCATATAAACCATTGCGCCCTCTCAATCGTCCTTTTAACTATACGTGATTCACTGCTAACTATGCCTCGCAATTTCTAATCACTGATAATCATTCTGTAGCTTATGATACCTGCAATCGTGGCGTGATTCAATTCAAGATTGTGCTTTCTTCATTCTTTTCTGATATTTTTAATTTCGTAATTCCATGTCTTCCTCTCCTTCGATGGATGAATCCCGTCGTTCGGCGGTTCCCCCAAAAGAGCCAAACGGGAGGATATGTACAGTAAGTTACGAAAATAGATGCATGAATTAGAGTTCTTCATATTTCAAGTATACGTTATTAATCTTCGATTTGTAAATCTCAGGTTTGCTCGGATCGTGCCAACGGATACAACTTTGGTGTACTAACTTGCGAATCCTGTAAAGCATTTTTCCGTCGAAATGCTGCAAAGCACAAGGTACAAACTACATTGGACTATTTAAGTTTATCAAATATCGATTCAGGAGATCAAATGTCCATTTTCGGACTCTTGTCAGATAACATCGGCATCTCGGAAATTTTGTCAAGCGTGTCGACTGAATAAGTGTTTTGCGGTTGGAATGAACAGCGAATGGTTGAATGATATCAAACCAAAAAGTGGTGGATCTGGAAAGTTCAAGAGAAAAAAGCCAGAGGCTAAGAGTCAGCTGAAAGTGGAAATTGTGGATACGGAAGAAGACGTTGAGAATGATGAAGAACAAATTAGTGTTCCGAAGGCATTGCTGGAGAAACTCATCAATAGAGCGAATGAGTAAGTTTTTTGTGAGAAAGGCACGTCACTGGTATGAACTACGATCCTCAATCATTCTTATTTGATGTTCGTTATCAATAACTTGAATTAGATAGCGATTCGCCCTTTTCGAACCATTATCTTTTTTACTATCATTGAACCAAAAACTTATATTCAGAAAACCAAACGATCATTGCATCTGTAAATGCCAATGTGGATTCTATCCAACAACACAACGGCTCACAGCTCATATTCCAGAAGAAAAAGTCATTGCGGTAAGTCTTTTTGTTTTTCAGGATATTCACATTCAGAATTTTACAGAATAGTCCTAATAAAACTGCCTTCACTCAACTGCCTCAACACACCGACTCATTTCCCTATTCGTCATCGTCTTCAACTCTTTCTCCGATGTCGGTTCTCAGTTGTGCTCCGTCATCACATGATTCAAGCAGTTACAGTACCCCTCAACTTGTTTCTCAATCTCCTTCCAATTATATTGTCTCCCCTTCATCGATGGCCGGTTCCCTTACAGGTAAATTAGCTAAAAAACTCGGTTTTACGAGAAAGTTCTTACAGAAATGTCACCTCAAATGCTATCCCAATATCCACAAATGTTATCCCCTTTTCAATTCAATTTCATGGCTCAAATGACATCTGCTAACAGTTTCCTGAATTTTCCACCAATGCCTGAAAGAACTTGGACTCCGATTCCTGCGGTGCAGGTTGAACCTTTAGATGATATTGTCCCACCTAGCCTACTTGGGAAAATCCATGAAAGTAAGTGGATGATTTCTTTTCATTTTTAATACTTTTTCTCAGAAATTGATAAATACGTTGGTGTGTTGAACACTGATGAGATGCATCTATTGGAAGAACTTCATATTCGAAATGAGCCACTGAATGCTCCCTTACTTCAATATCACAATCCAAAAAGTATTGATGGCGTCTTCAAGATAATTGAAGAAGCACTGCGAAGGATCGTAAACATGGCATGTCAGCTGAATTTGTTCCGAGAACTACATGTGGAGGATCGGAAGAATCTTCTGAAAAGTGGATTCGGAGAACTTTTAATTGTTCGTGGATTGATGGCTTACGATAGAAGTGATAATAGTTGGAATCATTCGTTTGGTGTGGGAGGAAAAATGGAAGTGAAAGTGGATGTACTGAAAAATCCACAGTTAGAAGAACACTACAAAGCTCATATCAACCTTTTGGAAACTTTTGGAGAAGATGTGAGGAACAATGAGCATTTAATGCTTATTTTTAATGCAGCTGTCATTTTTCATCCTCGTAAGTATATGAATAGAAAAAATATCTCACCAATAGATTCAGATGTATCCAATCTACGAGATAGCAATCGTGTTCATACAACTCAGGCCAAGTACTTCCAGATGCTTTTGAAGTAAAACAGCAATCGAAACTATAATCATTTTCAAGTTAACTTTCAGACTGCTCACTTTCGAATACGGAAAAGATAGAGCAGACACTGCCTACAGTAATCTGTTGCATCAAGTCGTCGAACTTCACCGTGTGAATCGCACTTTGCTTCGTGTTTTCTATGGATTAGACATTGCTCAATTGGATCCTTTGATTCGAGAACTGTGCTCTTTCGAATAATCATTTATTACCATGAATCTTGCACATATTGCACACTTATTAACAAGAAAAAGTTTGAGAAAATTGCACATCGAAGAATAGAAAGACAAAGAGAAATAACTATAATACACGTAGATCTGGATCGAAAACATAAATTGTATGGTTGTTTTTCTGAATAGTTACTCCTCCTTCAACCACTTCTGGCATTTGGCGACGTAAATGTGAGAACGAGAACAAGTGAGAGCTGGATAATAGTTCTCGATAAAGTAGCAGTGCTCCTTGGCGAACTCGGCAACTGTGTCGAACAAGAATTGGCGGGCAAAACTGCGGAGATTCAAGCATTGATGCTTGGTAACGACAGCTCTCTTCTTATTCTTCTTGATTTTTTGAGTAGGGGTCACTGGAGCTTCCGTGGTGGTAGTAGTTGGGGCCTCCTCTTCCTCGTCATCCTCAACCAACATCTCAGCTTCAATAACATCTTCTCCTTCCTCTTCCTTCTCTTCTGGAGCTTCAGTAGTGGTGGTGGTGGTTGTAGATGTCTTTGCCTTTGAGAGGCGGATTCTGTGCATAACTCTCTTTCTGATTTCTTTGTTCAACAGCTCTTCCTTTTGCTCCTCGGTGAGCATCTGAACTTTGCTGCGTCGTTGCTCCATTGCATCATTCATTGGAGTATCGTTTTGTGGCTCTTGTTGTTTCATTTCCTTTTTCTTTGGACTGTCTTGAACTTCATCGACTCCGTCGAATTGCTCAGCAAATTCCTCTGATGGTGGAGATACACTTGGAGCAACTTGAGTCTTCCATTGCTCGTCATAAAGATCTGGGAATGTTCTGATTTCTTTCTTCTCCTTCTTCTCTTTCTTGTGGCTCTTTCTCATCTTTCTCTTCTTCTTTGGTGGCTCAGTAGTCTCTTCTTGCTTTTCATCAACTGGCTCTTCGATTTTTTCAGTCTGAAACAATAGATATAGATGATGATGTAAGCTAGAGACCATCCCCGGTTGAGAATTCGAAATAAATAGACTTTGCTAATGACCTAAACACAAAACACATATCTCAACCAGTGTAGTCCCAATTGAGTGCAAAAACTAAAAATTACTTCTTCGACTTTGACGACACGTGGCTTGCGAATCTTCCTTTTACGGTTGATGGTGTATACACGAACGCTTCCCTGAGAGACAACAAAAGTTAGAAATATTCTAGGTGATGGATTAGTGGGGATTTGCAAGCAATAAGACAATTCGAACTCACTTCCTTCTGAAGAACGTTGATTGGCTCTTGCTCCTCTTGTGCTTGAATTTCAATTGGGTCGCTCATTTGAACAGTTTTGGCTCCGAACTGACGAGAATGCATGTCTTTTGTCTTCTTCTCAAGATAATGAATCTTTCTTCTTGGGAGAGACTTGCGTTTTGGTTTTGGTTCATCGGTGGTTGTCACTTCTTCAGTGGTTGTTGTTGTTGTGGATGGGGTGGTTGGATCAGTGAACACATTGACCTGTAAATGTTAAAAATTAGTTATGGCCATTTTTTAAATCTGATTCACAAACCATTGGTGGGAAAGTTGGTGCCATGAACTCAGCAGCAGCAGATTCCGATTTCTAGAAAAAAAGTAATTCGCTAATTTGATTATCTCGAAAGCACGACACAAACCACTTGCTTAATCTCAACCTTCTTTGGAACTTCAGGTAATTGTGGGAGTAAAGTATTCGGAAGAATCTTAACAGATCCATTTGCATCCCTCAAAACAACAACCTGTTCGTAGACACTGAAAATTCGGAAGTTATTTTTTCATGTATTGTAATTTTCATACGTCTTTCCATCTTTTGTCACTGGACGATACATGATTTCAGTGGCTGGCTGAGCGACAGTTGTAGGCCTGAAATATGTCACTCAAAACTCCGATGTGTTTTCTTGCATCTTCTTTGACCATCACCCGCCAATTTTCACTTCCCCCCTCTTCGGCTTGAACCGGTTTAGCTGGTTAGTGAGTGTCAAACGTCAAGAACATGAAAAAGGAAAAAGAAGAGTCAAAATGACGGATAACTGTCAAAAGAACGGCTTGTCTTACATCTGAAGAGCGGGCATTTGAAGTGGAACTGGTGGCAATGGAACCAAAGGTGGCAGAGTGATCATTGGCTCTTGTTGTGGAAGTTGTTGCGTCTTTTGTGGTTGTTGAGCTGCTTGAGCTGCTTGAGCTTCTCTGATGGCATTTCCGGTAGCAGAGATGAGTCTGAAATGGACTTTGTTTAGAGTTAGTTACATTCAAACGATCATATAAGTATTGGTACTATTGAATTCTACAGATACATTCTACATTCACATTCCGTTAATTCTTACATTACGATTCTCAAATTCATTACTGTTAGGCCATAGAGCATCTCATAGTATTTAGTTATTCCTTACTTGGAAATCGAAAAGATATCCTCATCGTCTTCGACTTTCTTGGCAGCCAGAGTTGGACGCTCATTGAGCTCCCTTTGTTGTTCTGCCTTCATGTCATCGACCTGAAATTAAATGTTCAAAGTACAAACATTTGAGACTTTAAATTAGCTTCGAAAACGAAGGCAATAGACAAACACGCATGTTCGTCAAAAGGAACTTCACACCCAATTAATTTATTCACGGATCTACCATGTTCGTTTTGTTTACTTACCGTTTTGAAGCTGTAGGACTCTTCATCCTCCTTCTTCTTCTCGACTCGTTCAACCTCTTCTTGCTTCTTTTCTGTCTTCACTTCTTCTGTTGGCTTCTTCATGTCCTTCTCGCTAACAAATCCAGCATCTCTGGCAAGTTGAGACATGAAATCGGCTGGAAGCTTCAACAGAGTATCGTAGAGATCTGTGCGTGCCTTGACAACTTTTTGTGGCTCTGGTGTCGAGGCGTCTGGTTCGACACTCGTCGATGTCTGATTCTGACTCTTCATCATTTCTGGAACCTCCTTGATAGCATCAATTGTGTCTCTGACAAGTGACCGAACATCGATGAAGTGATCCTGGGCAAGAGCAACTGCCAGAAGAGCCGGCAGAACTACAAAGAGATGCCTCATCTGAAAATAAAAAGGATACTGTAGGTGGATGGACTGTGAAAGTAAAATGAATGAAACGCCTTTGTTGAATCAATGAAAGGGTAATGAAATAAGAATGAACACCGGAAAGCCAAGAATCCCTAAAAAGTAAAAGGAAATGAAGCGTTCAACCCGGGTGAGATGTCTATTCTTACTCCGCCCCCTCATCCTTCCTCGGCTACTACCTGTACATAAATAAATTGACAAATTACACGAAGAAAAGAAGGAGTCGAGAGAAAGTTGGTAATTAGAATGGAGGGAGAAAAAGAGAAACGAAGTATTCGGATAGACTTTTGACCAGCACTCTCTCTCTCTCTTTATGTCTGCTAGCGAAGAGTGTATTCAAAAGCATAAGTGACGAAAAAACGGAAACGAGATATTAGATATAATAGGAAAATAAGAATTATGATGTCTTTTGTAAGCATCGGATCGGTTTAGATAGCCATGAATCTTGCGAACGCGCGAAGGGCTTGTATTCGGCAACGTTAGCAAGATCGGATAGATTTCGAGAAGTGTCAAGAATGTTGCATTTTCCGCTTATCAAGATGGCTGAGTTTCACTAGCAGAGTATATTCGAGTAATAAAAAAGAGAAAGCAAGAAAGTGAGTGGCGAGGAGTTTTTAAGATAATCCTATTTCTTCTTTTCTAGAGAATGCTACAGTAGTCGTTTAGCTTTCTATGCTTATTTTCGGACGGCAGCATAGAATTTCGAGTTTTCAATTTAGCGTCAATGCTCTTCTTCTAGTATGAAAACATGCAACAAAACTTCAAGGTGCCTAAAATTAACCTCAAACTTAAGAACAGAGCTACAAAAAATCAAGCTGAAACTAGGGAAGACATCAAAATCAACATCTGGCAGGCTCCAAGGCCAGAGAAGAATCCCCAAAGAATTCGACACCTGCATCAATAGGCTTGGCTCCTCTAGGGTTTTGCAAAAACCTAGAATGAGAACACCTTGAAAGGATTGAACTAGTGGAGGACGACGAATGAAATGTATCTTATTATCACTCACTTTTAGAAGCATGTAGGCGGGGGCACACAAAAAGTGAAAAAAGAGAAACACACACAAAATCCCAGAAGAAGACTATCTCGCAAAAAGAAGTCTCGATCAAGTTCTCTTTTTGGAGAAAGCAAGAAGCCTGATATGTGGGAGGAAGAAGTGAGGAAGACGAGAATCGGGCAATCGACTGACCGATTGAAACAAACAAGCCAGTTTTTGAACATTTCTGGATAGAAACGATGCGAGAAAATGAAAAAAAGGAGCGATTGTTAGCTGCGAAATTAATTGAGATAGCGATAAGGTATAGATATCCTTCCGTTTATGACACAATCAAGCTTATTTTTCGAAGAAGGTGTCGAGATTCGGAATCGTTCGGAGACAGGTCTTCAAAAATAGGGACGTTGAAAAAGTAGGGTTTTTTGATGAGATTCTTCAGATGAAATAATTCTAGATCGATAACTCAGATCGTGTCAGAAGATGAAACCATATGCAAACATTCTATTCACACCATCTTTTTAAGCTTTTGCAAAGATTACAGCAATCTGCAAAACAGGGAAGTTCTAAATTCCATCGACCCAAAAGCGCCAAAACAAACTACCGTGTAGATCTTTATAATTGGATTTTGAATCTGAGAATATCTCATTAAGTTTATCTCAATCATTACTACTTTACTACTTCATTACCCTCATCCTCTTCTATTTGTTTTCCTCCTTTTTCGAATGAACCGTTTACGACGTTTTCTCTTTTTCTTTTTTCATTATCAAGTGTTCCGATCCACAAGCCAATCCGCTGTACACTATCATAAAAACAAGCTTTCGTTTGAAAGCCCAAACGTTGAAAATATCTGATTGACAAGAGGGTCAATCCTTATTACAATTCATTTGTTTAACGACTTTTTTAATTGCAGAAAGAAAGGGATCGAATAGTCATTACTAAAACTATGTTTCCATAGCGCGCAGTTTCAAAGCTCGTATCAGATCTTTTTTAAACAATCTAGGGAATCAATTGAACATTCATTAAATTCATTGCTGACAAACGGAATTATTGTGAGTCAATAATAGATTTCAGTCTAGAAGCATCGACCAAAACATTCATGGTAAAGTCGTGAACTGCCATTGCCTTTGGGTATTTGTTCACAAACGTGTTGCGAGCATCGAGTTGGCTTCTTCTGCTAACGTACCGCTTTTGATGGAGTTCCTGTGCAATAAGGTATCCCTTTTGGTAAGCTTCTTCAGTGTATTCTTCCAAATCTCTAGCCAGTTGTTTGATCTTTGGAGGGTTTTCGAGAGACTGTTTGATAATATCATTGGGTCCCGTAAATCCCAAAGTTTCGCATATATCTAACAGAACGGACATTTCCTGAAAATCAAATGCGTGTAATCTGCAGAATTAAGAATGACTAACCAAGGGGTATTGTTTGTCGAGAATGACAGCAGCCTTGTGTTGTTCCTTAGCAGTTCGAGTTCTGTTAGCCAGAATCGCCTGTGCACGATATTTGGCGTCCTTGATTCGTTGGGTCACCTCTAGGAACGTTTCGTAGATGTGATCGAGAATTTTGGCATTTTTCACGAGTTTATTACGGAACTCGTGCTGTAAATCAAATGAAGTTGAAGAATCATGAAAGCATAAACTACCTGCTCATCAAAATGTGAGGCAAGGACAATAAGCTTTCGATTGGTTTCTTCCTCCGCAACATTCAAATCGTCGACGATCAAGTCGAATTGTTCCATATAATCTGCAGGAGTGAGACGGCGAAGTTGCTCATAGTCATGAAGCTCCGCTATGACGATTACTGGGAAAATTAGAAAGAGAAGATGACGGATGGAGGGCATCATACTCTGAAAAGATTCAGATGGAGGGCGAAGGAAAAATTGCCGTTTTATCCACAGTTACTGCCATTCCCATAGAAACGATGAGAAAGACGAATCGACTTTCAACTTTTGAAAGAAAGTTATGGGAACTCCTTTCAACAAGATTTTTGATGTTTCAAAATTATGAGAAATTTTAGAAAAATTGAAAGATCATAGATGAAGACTTCCATGTATTCCAAACTTCGACGGGACCGTTGGAATGCTCCGCTTTTTCTTTATTTGCGAGCTTTTATACAGTTGATCTGAGAGTGGAATATATAAAGAAGTAATTTCAGAACGGATGTGTTATTGATAAAATACTAATAAGAGGTACACATTGGAAAGTGAGTCATGGTCAGTACGAGTGGTACACAACCAAGTGCATTCTGTAAAGAACTATGGTTGTAATTTATTGTTTCACTCAGCATATTCAGGGCTCATTCTTCTTTCATTTCGTATCGCTTCATGTTCAATTTGAAAATTTTCTTGTACAGCTGTACTGTTCATAATTTAACAACTATTAGGATTATTTTTACAGGCGTAGTGCGTTCGCCAGCAATTCAGTACGGCTGAGCTGAAAACGATATTAAAGGCGCCAATGGGAAAAGTTTAAACGCAATTGCCGAGTGTCATTTCTTTTATTTTGATAATAACTACAAAAAACTCTAACTTTTTTGAAAATCACAGTACTTCATTCATACAATAAATTATTATCATTATTTGGTTCATCATCAAGCAAAAACTGAAAATCGTTCAGTTATTAGTTTTGAGTATCCAGAAACTCATGAACCAAGGATCCAATTTTAGTAATGCTACTTGTCCGTCGATCGCTCTTTTAATATAGAATCCATCTTTGAAGTCGTAGTATTCCGGTTTAAGAGACATTCCACGAATGAAGTGAGCATCAGTGTCCACAAACTTTTCAAGTTGATCGTATCTTGCTGGTATTGAATATGTGTGAGACCACTAAGATTATTAGCAAAAATCATATGACCCCCTTAGGCTCCGCCCCCTAGCTGTTCCAGAAAATTCGAAAATAGGTGAATAATCAAAAATTTTTCCTGTAAGAGATAATGATAAAATCTCACCGCCAATCGATAGAACTCCCCATTTTGAGTATTTCTTGTGTTGAAACCAATTTTCTAACTTCCCTCCTTCAAGGAGAAAAAATCCCGTTTTTCGAATTTTTTACAAAATTTCCAAAAATTTTCAAACTTTCGGTCCTACTGAAAAATTTTTTCATGTCGTCATGCGAGATCTCATTCGTTTATGGTACTACAGTATAAGAGGAACAAAATATCAAAAAATATCTTTAGGTTTCTGGGGACCTTAAAGCCGATCTATGCCCAAATATGTAGCCGACCCATGAAAATCAACGTACCCACATACATGGCGAAAAAAGTCAAATTGTTAAAATTCGAAGGTACTTCGTTTCTGAGTAGAACTGACTAACATTATCGTTTTCACGAAATACCAGCGACTTTAAAACCAATTTATTCAATTTTTGAGACTTCGAAAATTTCACATCAAAATTTTAGGGTAAGGTATTGGTATAGCTCTAAGTCCGCTATTTTTCGCTCGTTTTGTCTGAAATTTTCAGAAATGATTTAATAATATTAGAACCTCTCAATCACAGAAAAAATTCAACTGTGCTCAAAAAAATCGATTTTTTTCCATGCCGCAGTTTTATGGGGAATTGGACTTTCTGAAGAAAATACAACTTTCGTTCTAATTCCGAAAATCAAATAGTAAATTAAAATGTATAACTTTGAACACTGATCCTAAAAATTTCAGACAAAACGAGCGAAAAATAGCGGACTTAGAGCTATACCAATACCTTACCCTAAAACTTTGATGTGAAATTTTCGAAGTCTCAAAAATTGAATAAATTGGTTTTAAAGTCGCTGGTATTTCGTGAAAACGATAATGTTAGTCAGTTCTACTCAGAAACGAAGTACCTTCAAATTTTAACAATTTGACTTTTTTCGCCATGTATGTGGGTACGTTGATTTTCATGGGTCGGCTACATATTTGGGCATAGATCGGCTTTAAGGTCCCCAGAAACCTAAAGATATTTTTTGATATTTTGTTCCTCTTATACTGTGGTACCATAAACGAATGAGATCTCGCATGACGACATGAAAAAATTTTTCAGTAGGACCGAAAGTTTGAAAATTTTTGGAAATTTTGTAAAAAAATTCGAAAAACGGGATTTTTTCTCCTTGAAGGAGGGAAGTTAGAAAATTGGTTTCAACACAAGAAATACTCAAAATGGGGAGTTCTATCGATTGGCGGTGAGATTTTATCATTATCTCTTACAGGAAAAATTTTTGATTATTCACCTATTTTCGAATTTTCTGGAACAGCTAGGGGGCGGAGCCTAAGGGGGTCATATGATTTTTGCTAATAATCTTAGTGGTCTCACACATATTCAATACCAGCAAGATACGATCAACTTGAAAAGTTTGTGGACATCTGTACAGGCCAATGCTCAACTCTCTCACAGAATCTCTCTTAATTCCGAAGTTCGAATCGAGTCTGAAAACAAGCAAAGTTTTACGAAAAAAATGTGATTTCAGAACGTACTCTGATCCAAATCGATAGAATCTCGGCATTCCAGTTTCATTCCATAGATTTAATTGATTTCGCAAACGATGAAGAAGATCATCTCGAAAGGCTTCATGCCGAAAACCTTCGTATACACAAACAAATTCCAAGTTTTCAAAGTATTCACCCTTCATCCATTTCTCAAGAAACTCTATAACAGAAATCGATGAGTTATCGGTGCACCAGAAAATTGCATCTCTCCCTTTAAAGGATCTCATGTATGCTGTGAAAGGCGCATTCACATCGTCTGTAATGCGTAAACTTTTTACACTGAACATTGTTGAACTAGGGATTCTTTTTATTCTTTTGAGTTCGAGTGCTTCCAGTTCGGGGTTCGATTTTATAAACTCCTCAATCGATATAGATTGATCGACTATCGACGCAACTCTGACATTGGGGATTGGACTGTAGTTATCTATTTTATATATATGCACTTTGAGTTTCAATCCGACAGATCTCGTGAATAAATTGAAAATGAGATTGTGCATTTCCATAACTACAGGTCTTTTGAAGACATGATTAAAGCGATACATTGAAAGATTTGCAAAGGATGTCGATATGCATTGAACACTGAAAATGATGTTGGATATCGTGTGATCAAGAAGAAACTTACTTTGGAAATGATTTTGTTTGAAAGATAATATTTTCTTCAAAATGGGTGACATTGTCGTTTTTAATTGGAAACCGGATCTGAATTGCTATTGCATTGAATCTCATTAAAACTGTAATCCCATCCCATTTGAACTGTTTCATCGAATCTAGTATCCTTTTTGAAGCCATTGAAAGAATTAACATTTCCGTGGAGCTCAGATTCTTGTATACTTCATGTTGGATCAAGCTGGGGAGTTTGAGGAGCTTCATTCTGAAAAATAGTGTAAAAATACAGCAGTACGAAATAAATACTTGGCTCGAAAAGGAGGATTCTGCGAGAAAATGGAAAACAATCAGAACTAAATAGAGAAGAGACTGTGACCGATTAATATGGATCGATGGTGGTTAACTGTGCTCGTGGGAATAAGGAACACATTATCAAGTTATTCTGTGACATTGAGAAGGATCCAAGATTCGATGTATCATTTCAATGGGACTATAGTAGTCGTTGAATTTTGTAATGATGAAATTCAGAATCTGTTGAAAATATCAAAAGTTTATACTTTCTCTCACCTTTGTGAGCCTCTATCGTGGCATGAGAGATAGACCTACAACTCTCTTCTACAACTTCGGCGGATTACGTCTCCCCGACAGAGAACCAGAGTGAGAAAAAGAAGCTTATCACAAAAATAATAATTTATTGGAGACAGGAAATTGAAAAAGAGTAAAAAGGATAAAATTGATTAGATGGCTTAACCCATCTGTGGGTTTTGTCCATTTCCTCCCTGTTGTCCACCTTGTTGTCCACCCATTCCTCCTTGCTGTCCACCTTGTTGGTTTCCTCCCTGTTGGCCTCCCTGTTGGCCTCCTTGCTGTCCTCCCATACCACCTTGGCCTTGACCTTGACCTGGTTGTCCTCCTTGTTGACCTCCTTGTTGTCCTCCCGTCGGTCCGTTTCCGTTCTGTCCACCCTGTTGTCCTCCTGGTGGTCCGGATGGTGTGGATCCTCCTTGTCCTTGTCCTGGTTGTCCACCTTGTTGTGGTTGAGCCAAGACTGCAACAGCGACCACTGAGAGGAGGATTAGTGTAGTCTTCATTTTCTGGAAAATGGAAAGTAAGTAGAGAAAGGTGTTCAGAGAAAAAACAGAGCAAAGCAACCAAAATGTGAATGCTTCTCACTCCATCACACACTGTCTTTTTATACCGATTCAAGTGGATGTGGATGTATGGCAAACTCTTCATAATCCCTTATTCTTTGAACTATTCAGTCGACTCCGCCTCCTTTTTTCATGAATTCTCCATAACAACTCGATCAGAAGAGAAGTCGACCGTGAGTAATTTCGTTGCTGAAGTTAGCTCCATTTCCCTTTTTCTCTCTGTATCCCGTAATCACTAACTTTGTGAGAATTCGTGAGAGATTCAAGATCAACAACAATTTTCAGCTGACTCAGCCTCATGTGATTATGTCCAACAGGTGGTTTCCGAAGCTCATTAGTCACATTGTGAGATTTTGATAAATGAAGAATGTGTGAATAACAACATATAATTTCCTTTCTGACAAAAAAACAAATTATGTACCGGACTAGACTTTGATCAAAATCAGAAAAAGGAGGAACAGAACTATAATTTCAATGAGAATTCTGTCTAGGTATTTCTGCTGTTTGGTGAAAAACAAGTGGCGAGGAGTGAGTAATTACAGAAAATTTTTCTTTTGAAAAGTTCTGTATATTCCAGTAGAAGTTGACATCCGTTTTCTCACTTTTAGTTTTGTAACTTTTTAAAAAGCAGACAAGATCGAAGTACAATTTGACATTTCAAACAAAACCTAGCCATACAACTATTGTATTATTCAGGACAGGTACACCTGTGGCCTTTCATCGGATTTGTATATTTTCTCTGTGACGTGCAATTCATTCGAAATCGTTCAAAATGTGTAGTTTAATTCGTCCTTCAGAGAGTGACGATCAGAGGGTTAAACTTTTGCACTCGGATTTAAACCACTCTCTGAAATCCGTCTGTCTGTTAACAAAAAATTAGACCAGGGAAAAACATTTATGTACAAAGCATGAAAACGTGTAAGATTTAATAAATTATCCAGAAGCGATGGTCGTCGAGAATCGAGAGAAGTTTGGTCTTCCGGTAGAGCTCATTCCACTGGATCCGTGATGTCCTCGTTGACCTCCAGGGGGCTTAGCAACTTGTTGTGCAATGAAGAACAAGGTGGCTACTTCCTAAAAAACTTTACTAATAAAAGTTATAGACTGAAGAGAAACTTACAGCTGGATTCTCTCGTTGGAGCTCTTCGACAGCTTGATTTTGTTCAGCAAGAGTCTGGTCCTCGTTCTCAAGAATAGACTCCAATGAGTTGAGAACGGAGGAAAGATTAGTGAGGACATTTGTAACGTTTTGTTTCATTTCTTCAAATTTGGAGGTGACGTTATCGTTGAAGGCGTCGTATTGTTCCTAAAGCAGAATCGTTCGAAGAATTTCTAGATTGGAATACTTACAGATACATTGTTCCTCTCTGCCCATGATGAAAGTTGATTGTCGAGTTCAGAAATGGTAATAGAAGAGTTAGTGACAATAGCAGTGAATTCTCTCATAGCTTGTTCACTGACATTCTGGAGGAAAGGAGGCATTGGGAGTCCTTGTCCTCCTTGTCCACCAAATTCATGTCTACCAAATCCATCTTGGCTTCCACCGTTCCATCCTTGACCTCCGAAGCCTCCTTGATTTCCCCCGATCTGTCCCTGTCCTCTATAGAGTCCTTGATCTCTCTGCTGACCTCCTAGCACGCCTCCTTGCTGATATTGTTGATTTTCGTTACTGCTCCATGGAGCAGCACTAACAGCTACGGAAACAGTAGCCAGAGCAATGAAATTTTTGAAGGACAACATTCTGAAATACGGAAGGCTCATACATTTTTAAAGTTAAAGTGAGGATTCTGAAAAGTGAAAACCAAAAACATAAGAAGCTATGTAGAAAAGAATGAAAATTGGAATCATGATGCTTCCAGAAAAAGGGAACTCCCCAATGGATACTTGTCATGACTGACCTTCCAGGTTTTATACCTTCTATTGTGCTCTCGATCATTGGTAAACATTTGTCTCTTTTTCTCGGTTTCCATGTGAACTGTCTGATCCAGAAAGTTACTCGTAGAAGAGACGCAGTCATTTTCTATGTGTATTTTTCGCGAGAGAAACTATTGTTGCTGAACTTTTTGTATCATCATTTCGGTTTGGCGGATTTTATGATTTTGTGTATAATTCGCGTCTTTTGAATATTCACAACTTGATGTCACTGAATGATCGGTATCTTTGAGTCCTTTTGATAAACTACGAACTACAAGTTTTACTAGTTTACAATGAAAAAACAAATAAACATGTGAGTCACCGAGGGATGTTTGATGTAGAGAGCTCTCTTTTGTTTAGCTGATGTTTGAAGTCTTGCAAAAATCATTATGTCATACTGTACAAGTTACACAATAGAGACTAGTGTCAATATTTTTGCATTAAGAAATAGACTTGTTTTCTCCGAAAAATCATAGTTTGGTCTCGGGTTTATTCAACATTCAAACCAATTGTTTGTCAAATAATAAGTTTTCAAGAGTAAATAATTTAAGAGGAGGAGTTCTTCTTGTTTTTCTTAGCTGCCTTCGTGGTTCCGGTCGTGTTGTTGGCATTATCACCTCCAAATGATCCACGGCCTCCCGGTCCTCCTGGCCCTCTTGGTCCTTCCGGTCCTCCTGGTCCGTGTGGGTGAGACAAATCCATGATAGTGTCAACTTCAACTGGATAGTTCTCTCGAATCGCGTCGATAGCGGTCTTGACTTGAGCGCGAGTTTGATCCTTGTTGTTGATGATGGATTGTAGTTGAGAGTTGACGTTGGCCAAGTTTCCAATTACTGTGGAGATGTTGGATTGGAGTGCCGTCTCGAAGGCAGTCTTGTTTTGTTGGAACTCGTTGTAGAGGGACTGGAAAGTAATTTCATGAACTTCGTTTCTGTTTCAAGAAATTTCACTCACCGAAACTCCGTAGGTGTTTGCCCAGGCAGCGGCTTGAGTTTCAACTTCGGATTGTGTCAAATTCTCATTGCTGACGATATCGAAGAATGCCTTACGAGCATCATCAGTGACATTTTGGAGGAATGGTGGTGGTGGTGGTCCACCATGTCCACCATGTCCTCCCCGTCCACCTGGACCACCTCCTTGTTGTCCTCCATGTCCTCCACCGTTACCACCGAAAGATCCTCCCTTAGCCATGACAGCAGCAGAGATACAGAAAACAATACAAAGTTTTGAAAGCATATTGAATGAATGTGAGGTATCATGTTTTTAGAAGTCGCTTTTATACAACCAGCCAAATCTGGTGTTGATGCCGATCTTTTGGGGTTGGATTTGTTGGACTCGTGCAACGACGCCATACAAAGCGAGACAAAGAGAGACTTGGTTTTATCACTGAACTTTGTGTTAGTTCCTGTGTATAACTGAAAGCTTTCAAAGGGAGTTTGATGAAGATGTTTGGAGCACATGGGTTATTAGTCAGAAGACGTGAAAGTTCTCATGGGTTATTAGCAGAAAAAGGACGGAGCATTGACGCTGATGTATGTTACGTTGCTGTGAAGCATTGATCTTCTTGATTTTCTGGGAGATTATCTTGTTTTTAAATGGATAATTGCTCAATTTTACAATTGTTAAAATGCGAATGCCGTGTGTCCATATTTGCGAAAGTTATAAAACATTGTTGAGATCAAGATAAGAAGAAAGAGGTAGCAGCCATTCTAGTTGGTTTCCAAGGTACATGTAATATAAGTATTCGAGGAGGTTATGAATCGGCTCTGTACAATCACAGTGAAAAAAAATCTGAAATAACAAATACGAATATTTAATTCCCAGAGACAAAACACAACTCAAAAAGATCAGAAATATGTTGACAGATTCAGTTTTTCTTTATTGTGAAATAATATAATCTGAATTCTTGAAGGAGAACTCCATAACCCTTTTGAAGTTGATGTGTTTTCATTCAGAGTAATAAAACTTCAACTCTGCAGTCAGATTTATTCTCAAATCCTTCCCTAATCCATGTTATTCATTGTTGCCTGTTTTGCATGAAATCGCTCCTATAAGTGTGTCATCAGATCATAATGGTCAGACAGAGTCTGAATATCGGAATCAAATATTGAATAAAAGAGGATGATTCTTCATAAATCAGTTCAGTTTTTGTGAATACCAAGAAATATGATAAATCGCAACTCATAACATTTATAAGATAGGGAATTCATAAAATACAGAATAATTATCGTGATTTTTTCGTCGACTTCTTCTTCGTCGAAGTTGTGGAGAGAGTGGAACTTTCGTAATAGTTTCCATACTGATTATTGAATCCATTGTTTCCAAAGTTGGAGTTTCCATTAGTGTTGCTGTATCCAATGTATCCATTTCCACTCATTTTGTTGTATTGGGTCTGCTCGTGGTGGTTTTGAAGTGAAGTTAGAACCGAATATTCCTGAAAATCATCACTTTTTGGGTGGAAAAAAGTTAAAATTACCATTGGATGAGCTTCTTGAAGTTGTTCGAAAGCAGCTTGCCTGTCGTTGGCAGAAGAACTTTTGTTCGATTGAATGTTTTCAATGGATGCTTGGACGGAAGCCAAATTGTTGATGACGTTGGAAACATTTTGAATGGCCTGATTATGAATAGCAGTTCTGTTGGTTTGGAATTGAGTGTATTCAGCCTGAAATACAAAATATATAAAGCTGAACTTCGAATGCCAAAACATTACCTGAACCCCATTAGTATTAGCCCAGTTTGTAGCTTGCTCGTTAATTTGATTTGTAGTCAGTGACGTGTTGTTGACAATATTATAATAGTCTTGAGCAGCCGATGAGCTCATATTGCTGAGAAATGGAGGAATTGGCTCGAAAGTTCCTTGGTTTGAGTTTCCGAAACCAGAATTTGAGGAGAATCCAACTTGATTTCCATTGAATCCTCCTTGTTGATTACTGTTCTGACCGAAGCTGTTTCCTCCGAATTCTGACTGACCACCGTAATTGGTGTTACCGTTGAAACCAGATTGTCCAGCGAATCCAGAGTTACTTCCAAATCCAGACTGTCCTCCAAATCCAGAGTTTCCATCAAAACCTCCATTATGCACACCCATCTGTTGATTGGATCCCTGACTTTGTCCATATCCTTGTTGCATATTTCCACCGAATCCCTGGCCGCTCTGACCCCATCCCTGTTGACCAAACGATGATTGTCCTCCGAATCCAGACGATCCGAATGAAGATTGTTGACCACTGAATCCTCCAGATTGGAATCCTTGTTGTTGTGGACGTTGTTGTTGCTGAGCAAATGCTTGTTGGAATCCTGAATTTTGACCAAGACCTTGTTGGCTAGATCCTCCAAATCCTGTTGTTCTCATTCCTTGACTTTGACCAAATCCTTGTTGCTGATTCCCTCCAAAAGATTGCTCATTTTGACTGAAACCTCTCTGTTGGCTGGATCCTTGACTTTGTCCATATCCTTGTTGCATATTTCCACCGAATCCTTGGCCGCTCTGACCCCATCCTTGCTGACCAAGCGATGATTGTCCTCCGAATGAAGGTTGTTGTTGTTGTCCGTATCCTACGAATCTTCGAAATAATATAGGACGCCATAGTGGCCAGAATCTACCTTGATTACTAGCTCCAAAGCTTTGCTGTCCCCATGATTGGGATGAAACTAGCAAAATGAGCAAGGAGGCGACTATATACTTCAGGGTAAACATCTAAATGATAGAAAAAAGTTTAACGAAAAAATGGTGTTGAATGGGGGTCCGATTTTATTATTTTACGACTTGAGGGGTGAAAGTCATCACTTTTTGCAAAAACCTACCGATTTGATGAGTTTTTATGAAAGAAGCAAAATGAATGAAATGATGATTGTGTTCCAGATTCCTCGACAGTTTTATAGATGGGACCTCGTTTTGTTGCAGATCATTCTCAGCGGAAATGGGGCAAAGAACTAACGGATTAGCGTGATTTTCTTCACCTCCGATGCTGATGTCGGTCGTCGTTGAACTGCCGCCTACTGGACTCCATTTGCATCTTTTTGATCTGAATTTTCGATGAGTCATTGTCTCATATCAGCGGACGCCCCCTAATTCTTTGCTTTCTGAGAATTCTGAAGGACTGAAAATAACTGAGACCTGAAATCTGAAACTGTCGGAATTGAATAACTTTGAGTTTATTGAACATCTTTGCATTTTTGAAATTAAATGAAAACAGTCATTGATTTCTTTGGTACTTTCTTGCGAAGTGCGTGAGCTGGACGACGGGTATCGGCGCCTCTCTTGAATCTCAAATTGTCATAAATACTTCCATACTTCTCATCCAAACCATCACCATCCCAGTTGTTATAGACATTCAGCTTGTTACTGTCATCTTGATGTCTATGACGTTCTTCATGATAATGCTTATCTTTGTGAACATGGAAATGGTTCTCCTGTTGAGGGGAATCCTGCAAAATTGCTGATTTGTTTTCTGAGAACATCAAATACCTGTGTATAATCATTCAATGTGATGTCTCCGTTTTTCTTATTTCCTCCCGGAAGAATGCTTTTTGCCGCCGAAGGAATACTTTTTACACCGTCCACTACTTTTCCTGGAATACTTGCAACGCCGGATACCACTTTTCCAGAGAGGACAGCTGCACCAGCAGCGAATTTTCCAGGGATACTTTTCAGTTTAGAGGAAACTTTGTCGAATAGTTTTCCAATAATTCCCTTCTTTTTTCCATTTTTGTAATATCCCTTTGAGGACTTTTCATTGGAAGAAGAGTCAGATTTCGAAGATGATCGGGACGAGTCGGAATCAGAATCAGTATCAGAGTAAGATTCTGAATCAGGCGATTGGGAACGAGAATTAGACGATCGAGAGTCTGAAATTTCATAGTTTATTTCTATTATCTGTTAGAGATACTGACCTCCTTCGCTGTCTCCTTTTGATTTCACAGAATTCTTGCTCTCAGAATCATCGTCATCATCTTCATAGGAGTCATATTTTGGCCAATCCATGTCTTTCACCTTCTTTTTCATCTCAGAATCTCCATCTCTTACCGATTTCTTGCTGCTCGAAGATCCTCCTCTATTATACTTTCCGTATCCATCATCAATTAAGTCTTTAATTTTCGCTTTGACATCATCATAGCTATCAGCAGCCGTTAGGGAGACGATAAGGAATAAAACCAAAATAAAGAGACGCATGGGTTCTGTCAATTTAGATATCTGATCAGCTAGCTTCCTGTTTTATGCACTTTCCCTCCCGATGTGCTTTGATTTGCCACAAGTCTCATTTGAATAATTTTGAATATCTGTTGGAAATGCAAATTTTGTTGAAATAAAAGAGGAGCTGGTGGTTCCTCATCCATCATCATCACAATCGTCATCAACAAAAATGAGATTCTTCCTCATCGCCCTTTTCTTCTGTGTCCTCTCCAACGTCTTCGCTTGGAACACCGGGGATCGAGTTGCATTGGCTGATGATGAATATGATCCAGAAGCTGTCGCCAATCGTCAACAAATCGCCAAAGAGTACATGGCTCGTGAGAAGTTCCGCAGAAGAGTTCGCGAGGAGATTGCCAAGGAAGAGATTGAGCACAAGTACAGACGGGAGAAGATCCGCAGAGCCATGGAGAAGTTCAATGATTACTGAACTTTACTTGGATTTCAATGATTTATGATTTATCGGCTAATAAATAATGTAACTTCTCATGTTGTTTTTAACACACAATAAACAGGAACAAAAAATGAATATATCTTGTTTTTCACTTCTTTGAGATATTCGACGCGAAGTTTGATTCTGCCCATTCTATAAAATGCGGAAATTATGAGCTTTTCGATTTGTGGGCGGAGCCTAACTTTTCTACAAAATTGTAGATTATTTTGTCACAAAGTTTGCGCATTTGTAACTTCATTCCTACCCAACCGATTTCTTCGATTTTTATACTATCAGATAGGAAAATGTGGGCCGACCATCGAGAACTTAGAGGGGTTGAATATGGACCACAATGACCATTATGATCGCTGCGGCAAGTCTTCTTTTTCAGATGAAACTTTTGTACTGAGCTGATAAGGGTTTTTGGACTCTCACGGAGTCAGTTTTACTTATTTTTCTTCGATATTTTAGCACCATGAAGAGCGCAACGTCTATTGTCTTGAGCTCAAATTTCAGTTCTTTATCTCGAAAAAAAATAATAGAGCCATAAAAATATATGTCGATTTTGGCACTTTTGATTATTCCTAATCTCTTTTATCTTGATTTTTTAGAAAATATTTCAAGTTATCGAATTTTCATTTCCAAAAAATTTTGAATGAAATAATGACGTTAGAATCTCTTCTGTGATAAGCTAACACATCGCAGCAAGCCGTGTCCAGCGACGCGAAGCGTCGCTAGTCATTGAGATTATTTACTTAAAGAATTCTGAAGACGTTTTCTCTCGGAAAACTAGAAATGTACTTTTCCAAGTACAAAAAATACATCACACCGAGCTCAATCAATTTCCTTTTTTCTTTTCAACCAAATTTCAAAAAAAACTTGTATCCACGTTTCTCACCAACAGATGTAATCTACGAACCAAAAACGAATATTTTCGAATTCCACTAAAAATTAGTAAGTTTAGACTCTGTCACCTGCAGCCTAGCAGATTTCCAGCATTTTGAATTCTGCCATCGCAAATTAATCTTCAATATTTTGTAATTTCAAGCATTCGATGATGGATTGGATCAACCCTCTCGTATCATGGTAAACTTGATCTTTCCTATATAGATCAGAATAATTGTTTTCAGGATCACAAATCTAGCTGGTGCTCTCATTCTCTCAATTACAGTACTTCAATGTTGTCTCAATAAGAAAAAAGTCCCTCGAGCTGATCTCACTCCACGGTCACCATCTGGAATGACGAATTCAGATAGAAGTTCTGAAGCGCGTAACTCTTCGCCAGGAAAGTCTCCAGCATCTGCATCTCCAAATCCAACTGAAAAATCTGGGAGAAAATCAAGTGGAAACACGGAGAAGTTGCAAACGCCTGGAAAAGCTGAGAAACGGAAGAAGAGGTCGAGATCTGCTGAAAGTGGAAAGAAGGAAGAATCCAAAATGACAACACGGAAGACACCTACAGAAAATCTCGTGGTATCAATTAATTCAAAATTCGAATATCGAAAATTCGATATTTCAGGAAAACGAGCTCGAAGTTATGTCAACTCAACCTTCGCATCCGTCATCCTCAGATCCGGATTCCGTTGGAACAGCTGTAACCAACACTATATCATAATCCACAACAACAATCATTTTCAGAGAATTGAAATGATGCCGTTGAGAGTAGCAGAAACTCCAGTGAAGAAGCAAATGAAGAAACCAAGTAAGGAAGCGGTGGCCGAAAAGAAACCAAGCAGAGAGAGATGTGCTGAAAAGAAACCGAGTAGGGAACTGATGGCGACTGCAAGAAAACCAAGTAAAGAGTTGCTGACTGAAAATGGACCGACTATGAAGAAGAGTGAGAATTGTGATCAATCGTCAGCTCACGAAGGGGCTGCGTAATTATGTTCAGTGTTTTGAACTTTTTCTATTGAATGAAATTAAATGAATGCTGAAAATTTTGAATTTCAAAAGAATGATGTTCTGATTGGAACAGCAAGGAATGTTAACGATTTTTTTTGTTTGTGAACGGTTTTTTGCAAAGCTTTTGAAAAATGTTAGGAGTTCAGACGAATCATTATGTGAACATTCCATCATCAAATTTCGGGTGTTTGAGCCCCGATGGCAGCTCTTTTTTGTTTGATTAACAATATTACTTTGCAACATAATTGAGGATATTGAAATGGAATTCCATGCTTCCTGCTCGTAGAAAAACGATTTCTGCTGAAGACAACAAAGTCACTAGGCTTACTCTGAAATGATATCATGAATCTAGTTCTTAAGACCAATGGCGGTATGAGAAAATATTTATTTTTAAACCTTATAACATTGTAAAATTATCTTGATCTAGATCCACATATTAATCACTGAAGTCCTCCATGGCTCTGCGAATCTTCTCTCTTTGGTACATATGACGAATCTCCTCCTTGGCAATCTCCTCACGAACTCTTCTGCGGAACTTCTCACGAGCCATGTACTCCTTGGCGATTTGTTGACGATTGGCGACAGCTTCTGGATCATATTCATCATCAGCCAATGCAACTCGATCCCCGGTGTTCCAAGCGAAGACGTTGGAGAGGACACAGAAGAAAAGGGCGATGAGGAAGAATCTCATGTTGATTGAAAACCACTGTTTGATTGATGGGTTGATGGAGAATGAGAGCAGAAGCTCGGCTTTTATTTGGGTTTTTGTCGAGTGGATTCGATTTCATATTCATTATTCTAATTTGTTTCGTGTTGGAAAATCAAAGCACAGTTTTTGAACATGAAAAAAAATTGTCGTTTCGTGTTCAAAAATTGCAGAGGACACAGAAGGAAAAGGCGATGAAAATCAAGGATCTCTCACCTTAGAATTGCCATGATATTCGAAGAAGTGGAAACCAGTAGAACTTGAAAATTTTACAACCGGCATGAAATTATAAACTTCATAACTTGATGTAAGGAGAATGACTGAGAAATGTAAATTCTAAATCTAGTGGGAGCTGGGTACTTCGGAAACGGAATTTTCATGAAGAAGGTTTTGCTTCAGTGTTTCTTCATCTTCCACATCTAGATTCAAACATTGTGTATAAATGACATCACGGTCTTATATTTTATTTTAGACACACTTTTTTTGTAACCAAAGAAGGACTTTTCTTCAGTTCCGTTTTTAACAATGTATACAATAGGCATACATCATTTGATGTTTTTGCAAACACAGACACACAGATCCATCAAAAAAATCCTGAAATGTTCCTGTTTTCGAAATATTGATAAGCTGTTCAAACGGTTCGTGGGTGTGCCCCCCATTTCAGGCCGCCTGTTTAAAGTTCAGCATCAGTCATGACTCACTGATCACATCTGTCTTCAATCTGAATCTCTTCGTTTTCAATACAGGAGAATACCATCTCTCACTCTTTCAGTACACGTACTTTTGGTATCTCTCCGTGTGCTCACCTGTCGCCCAACTGACTGCAAATCGAATCAGCAAAACATGATGATTTTGTGTCATCATACAATCGAAAACTATATAAAGGACATTCGGAAAACGAAGAGTGTATCATTTCACAACAATGGCTCTTTCATACAATCTTATCTTCTCTGCACTCGTTTGCACTGTCGTTGTTCTAGCTGGTCCAGGAGGACGTCACGGACACGGAGGAGGTCATGGAGGTCCACCACTTCCACCATTCCTTCAGAATGTTACTGCTGAAGGAAGACAAGCTTTCTTGGCTATTGTCACCAATACCAGCTTGACAATTGCTGAAACTGAAACTCAAATCAATGCCTGGGCAGCCACATATGGAGTTACAGTGAGTTGAATTACTTGTTTTTTGTGGGTGAAACTTTTACTCTCTAGAAATATGTATTATTCAAATTTAACAGTAAACTCTGACTTTCAATCCAATTATCTTAAACTAAGTTCATTGAATACATCTTTTCCAGACCGAAGTCAACGATTTCCAAACTAAAGTTGAGACGAAGCTCAACGAGATCAAGGCCAATGTGACGGCTGTTGTCAACAACTTGCCAACTGTACAAACTCAACTCGAAGCCATCTTCGCCAATAAATCTCAAACCATTGTTGAACAATTCCAAGCCATTCAACAACTCACTCAACAATATCCACAAGAAGTTGGAGCTCTCTTCTTCCTCGCCAAACCAAAGGGAGGATTCGGAGGACAAGGACCATTTGGAGGATTCCCAGGAAACCAAGGAGGATTTCCAGGAAGCCAAGGAGGATTCCCAGGTGGTAATCAGGGAGGTTTCCCAGGAGGAAACCAAGGAGGTTTCCCAGGAAACCAAGGCGGTAACCAAGGAGGATTCGGTGGATTCCCAGGTGGAAACCAAGGAGGATTCCCAGGAGGAAATCAGGGAGGATTCGGCGGATTCGGAGGACAGCAACGAGGACGTGGAGGATTCTAAATTGTTGATGTTACGCTTCGAAATTTGATCTGTTTTATGTATACAATGAACATTTGTAAAGAAAAGTCCGACATTCAAAATCAATCATACTTGAATTGCAACAAGATGTGGTGACGATTTCTCGGAAATCGACTGCTGAATTTTTCATGGAATTATCTGAAACAATGACTTTTGAAATACCATTTCACGGAGCTACCAGCATTTGAGGTAAAAATTGTAATCTTACTGATATTTTGAAACAATAATTTATTGTTAAAGATTCAAATCATACAGACAATAATTAGACAACCATTATAAAAAGAATATAAAAAATGTTATCTTTTTGTCAACATTCGCATAGCGTTCATAACTTCTTGATTTGACTGGATCACCTCGAGAACTTTCTCGTTTTCTCCCAGATTTGAATTGTTCTTGAAATCCGTCAATATTTCATCGAACACATATCCGAGAATTTTAAACTCCAATGGATACTGTTCATTCAATTTCTCCACAGATTGAGACATCTCAGAGATTGTCAAAGTCTCATTTTGATAAAGTTCTGTGTATTGTTTTTCAATGTATTCAAGGTTTTTCCCAACGGATGTATACTTCATTTTGAACTGCTCCACCACTTCGTTAATTTTTGAATTGTACTTTTCCAATTGCTCCTGAAGTTAACATAACAGTTAATCGATTGTGAGAAGCAAAGAGTCTTACCGAGATACCGTGTTTTTCAGCCCATAATCTAGTATTGTCCTCGAGTTCCTTCAATGTTTGAGTAGTGTTGCTCAGAATCTCAGAATATTCGTTTTGTGCCTCAATTGGGATCTCTGGTGGAGGTGGCAGGAAATCTAATTTTAAAAAAATCTGCTGATTTACTATTGGTCCTGCAGAAGCTATAGTAATAAGTGTAGCGAAGACTACTTTAGAAATGAGTTGCATTTTCAAAAGCTGGGTTCTGTCCCAGCCCAGTAAAAGCATTGCTTTTTATACGGATTTGGAATAGGCGAATGAGAAAACAAATTGAGAAAAGGTATTTCAATTTTTCAGAAATAGTAAATCATTACTAGGAGTGCGTAGAGAAATAATTTTTTGAGCCTATTTTGATCAGATTTTTTTCTCCGATCAGGGTCACGATTTGTTTATACAGCTTACTAAAAAATCAGACCATTAATATTACTATACGGATTGAATTTATTCCACTAGGAATTGCTTTCGATGAATAAATAAAATTGTATTTCAAAGCGAAATAGATTCGAAAAATAATAAATTAATAAAATAAAGCTAGAAATGAGAACAATGAAATAGAGACAAATTCATGTAGAAATGAGATCAATTGGTTCTTCACAAAATCGTCTCCGATGCTCGATTTCTTCATGAGTTGAACATGTGAGCACTCGGATTCCAGAAAGACATTGATATTGAAGGTAACCAGTTGTAAAGAATGCAAGGAAATATATCAATTGGGCGATTGCAACAGAAGGAAGAGCTGTGAATTAGAAATGATTTCATTCTTGTGTTTCTCTCCAAACTTACTCATGGAGTCGCAATGAGTATCTATTAGGAAATTGTCAAAATCTTCTAATGCAGTATTATGAGATAGAATAACTGCAGATGCGATGAGAACACAGGCAACTTGTAGACATTGGTTTGTTTGGATTATTGCGACAAAAATTAGTTTCAAGACTGTGGATATTGTCAAAAGAATCATGGCGACTCGTGAGAATTGAATCACTGAAAATCAACTTTTCAAATTTCAGAAAACGAAAAAACTCACAATGAGAGTCTTGTTCATACTGTAGACAACTGATCACGAACAAGCATAAATTATGAACAAATTCAACTGTGACGAGTGGAAAACCGATTATTCTCTCAAGTTTTGGAGAATGTCTCGCTTTCGACACAAAATTAATCAGCATACATTGAAATAGAGAGTGTGTCATGGTGAGGAGGACGGCGCTCCGGAAGAAAACCTGCAAAAAAAATCTGCACGAAGTGGGATTCGAACCCACGCACCCATACGAGTACCAGAACACCCAGAAGATCTCGAACTCGAGACAAGCGTTTTGCTTGAGTCTGGCGCCTTAGACCACTCGGCCATCCGTGCACGGAGGAGACATGAGTAACGGGCGAATTTGTTGAGAAGGGGGTGCGGAGGAAAGAGAGAGAGATAGTGGGGGAGAGTAGTGAATGAATAACGAGAATTGGAGGGTAGAAAAAAGTTAGTTGTACAACCGGTATATTTTCAGATGTATTAATCTTAATGCTCAACGTCCCCATTCTCAAGTATACATTTTCAATTCCACCCACATTTTTTCTACATAATTCCGGCTAACAATTCAACATACTTGCACTATAACCAGGTGATTCATTGACCGTAAAATTGATGTCATCCATTCTCGTTTCGGAGGATCACGAGGCTGAACCGAATGTATTATAGTTCAGGAAAAGTCTAACAATCGGAATCTCACCCTACAATAATTCCAGAAAGCATTCCCGTAGTCATATCGATATTCTCCATTCAAAAGACGCTTGAACCATGGACCGAGGCCACCGATAACTATGGTACCATCTGGTTCAGGCCATTCATAATACATGGAACCGTTGGGCCAAACCTGAAAACATTCTTTGGAAAGATATTCAGAATTCTTTTCCAATTTAAATGTGCAATGTCCCTACTGGTCGAAAGTAAACGTAGTGCAAAAATTTTCCCGAATCCAGTCAGTTTCCGTTTTCGTTTTTTTTCGTTTTTGGCCTCATAAATTTCGCATTCTTGTTGGCATATGACAATACAATTCTGGCAGAATAGAAATCTTGAAGCCGTTTTTTTCGTTTTGGACGATAAACGTCTCCAGCGAAACGGAAGATCCGCCGGAATAGAGAATATACGAAAAAGTGTTTGAGGTTTTTGAATGAAAATACGAAATTCAAAGGCTTGCGGAAGTTCTAGATTAAAGACATATGAATAACTCCAGAAAAAAAACCTTTCTCTATTTTACCTTATAATTTTCGATAACATGATGAGTTCTATTCGAATTCCATGAATCTTCGAGGTAATGTGGATGGGCAGCAAAATACAGACCGGCAAGAGTTAGACAAGTAGACATTGTAAAGAATATGCGTCCCATGGTATGAGCATCCATGGCGAAATAAGAATCAATTTCTTCATATTCTGGTGACAACATCTGAAAGATCGAGCGATAAATGAGATAAGTAACAACTGTAAAAGTGCGGAAAAGGTGAGGAACGTCTCTTTTAAGAAGTTTCGAAGGAAGAAGCCCAAGGAAAGACCGAGTGCGTTCATAACGATAATGGTTATGAGACAAGGAGATGACGCAAGAGAATTGGATTGCAGAAGAAGAAGACGGGGGTTGCCGTGGGAAGAAGTACGGATATGGATGAATGGCATCTTTGGAAGATACTGTTTTAATCATCAAAGACTTGTAAGAAATCAGGCGGGAAAATGGCGTGGGGAGATGAAAAAAGAAGGAGGAATTTCAAGTGCAATACTTCATTTTGTATTCATTTTACTGAACTGACAGATAGATCAGCATCATTTTTCTGTATCCAGAAAAATTTGTAGGGATTTTGGATTCTTTGAGACTCATTGACCCGAAATTTCTGGAAATAACTTCTCGGAATCGCTAATTTAACTTCCATGGAGAGATAGAGAGAAAGTGAGATAAATGCTACGGTGATCATATAAATGGAGGTTAAAGAAACAAAAAGCGAATATGAGAAGCCAAGTTATCCATCATATTGATACGATTCGACAGGTGACGTTCAGAAAAAAAAACACTCGACACGGATCTCGGAACGAAAAGAAAAGGCGAGAAAGTCGTCAGGAGAAGAAAGTATTCGTCAGAGGTAAGAAGACGAAGTATCAAGAAAACAAAAGTTAAAGGACGTTTTCAGGGAAAGAAATAATACAGTTATTCTGCCAGGGGGCATTACAAAATTGAAAATAAACCTGGTAGATAATTTATTTAGAAAAGCATCAATGAGACATCAATGAGTAGTCAATGAAATTTGTAAGTATGAGAATCCTAAAATCTGGAAACAGAAGCTAGAGGGTGAAACTAGGTTTCCGAAACTTAGGTTTTGTCACTAAAAAACAAGTGAAGGATACGGTATTTACCTTTACCTAAACCGTAGTCATAATTTGTTTTCATTTCTGAAGTCAGCCGTGTGATTCAGAAGAAAATGAGAGGCTGCTCGATTATCCAAGTCATAAAAGTAAAGTGTGTGTGTGGCATAATCGGTCTACGAAAACCATTCATTTTATTCGTTCAGAAGTCGACTAAGTCTTTCTTTCAAGGATTTCGTTTCTCCTCATCCTCCCTCATCGTTTTGCACTTTCTCTCTGGACGTCGTACTTCTTCTTCTTCTTTTGTATTGAATCGTAACCCCGAAACATAACGAAGAGCGAAACGAAATGCTGATTGGTTTTATTGGTGAACGAGGTGTTTGTAGCGAGAAAAGAAATGAGGAGGAGGAGGATATTCAAAAAATGGATGACAAGAGGGCAAGTGGATCCGATGGGATGGGATGCGTCAGTGAACATGGACAAATGGATACGAGAAGCTGTCAAAATGTGTTCAATTTACTTTTAGAACATAACTGGTATCTTCCAAAAGCGCATGTTTTCAATGTTTTCGAGATTGATTTATATCTCGAGATGCCAAATCTCGAGACGGATACGCCATGGCTGAGGTACAACTTTTTCTCTGCTAGGAATTCTAAACCACAAAACAGACCAAAACGAACAAAATGATTTGTTTTTGGGATTCGCTTGATCCGTCTGATCCGAAAATTTGAATGACCAAGAAAGTAAAACGTTGATCGAAAAAAACAAATTGAGTGGGTTTACAACGGGAAACGGAAGCATCAGAAGTTCAAGTTCAAAACACTTCTGAATGAGATTAATTAAGGAATGGTGGAATCATCTAGTTGAGATGTCGTGATCTTCAGACTGTTTTGGCAACTTTGTCTTAACTTCATTCAACACTCACTAAATAATAACAAAAATCAGTTACCTATGTATAAAATTGAATATTTGAAGTAATGAATATTCTGATTCAGAATCTGAAAGGATTTTTTTGAACACTCAACTAGCTTTGAAGCTTGAGATTGATGTCAATCCGTTTGGGAACAGGCTAACATTTTTTGTCAACTTTTTAGGTTCACAATTTTGTCTAACATTCGGATGTGGATAGGACTCTTCATGGATGATTCAATAATGTTTCTGATTCTCTGATCAGAAGTGGAAATCCAGTTATAAAGATTCTTCGTCCGAAGACTGTTAGGAACAATTAAAATTTGAAATTTCAGGGGTCATTGTGCAGGCGAATTTCTTTTTGGATAAACTTTAATTTACCTGTTTATTTACTGAGAAACCCCAGGACTAAATGGTCAACTATCAGGTTCTCTTCCGTTCTATATAATCTGAATAGTTTCCTACGAATAAACAGTGACACATTCCCCTAGTGTTTATAAAGTGCAATTTCTTCTCTCCTTCACGTGCACACATCGCCAGTTATTGCTCTTTGCACTCGTCGTAAATACATCACTGCTGTCCACTCTGAGGGGTCCTCGATTATCTCATCTAACCTAAGATGTTTTCTTGATCATTTGGTTGATATGTGACAAATACGTCTCCATTTTTTTGTTTCTTTCATACTGACCTAAATTCAATTTGCTCCTCCTATGCACACTTGTCGGTTTGAAAAAGACGTCAACCTCTCGAAGTGTTTTTTTACAACTATTTAGAAGGCTATGTTGTAGTCAAGACGTCTGTCGAATATCAAAGATACTAGACGTTCAGATTTAACTCTATTTTCTTCACATTCGGACACCGTAAAACTTATTAGAAGGCCCCTTTTATTCGAAAAATCACTTTTGAAGATGATCATGTACCTCCGAAAAGTAGAAGGGCTGATCCTTCTATTACAGGTTTTACCGCATACTATATGTGTAGTTTTTTTTGAAAATGAAAATTATGATGTGGTTTTTTTTCAGTTTGTTTCATTCTATTATGTGATGTAGACCTTTTCTTGTAGTGGATCAAAAATCCAAATGTGACCTTGATTTGTAAACTGTATCATCTTTATTTCTATGTTTATCTTGTTGTCTATTTTTGAAAATCAATCAATGATCTTTGTAATTCGCCCGATTCGGTTATCAATCAAAAAAGTCTCAATGTCTTCTCTCGTTCCATCTGAATCTCTTCTCATTTCACACTATTTTCATTTCAGTCTCCACCCAGTTTCCCTCCGTCCATCGTCATGTATCAAGACGATCATATTGGGTAAGAAATCATTCCACTTTTTGATCGAAATGTCGTCGCATTGCAGTTCGGAGCATTCAACTGCTACAACTAATATTTCACACTTATGCGGTTTGCGTATTTCCGAAAAGCCTCAGAAAACGAGAAAAACCGGAGTCATTTGTACGATCGGACCAGCATGTAACGATGTAGAGACTCTCAGAAAAATGATCAACACTGGTATGAACATCGCCAGATTGAACTTTTCACACGGAAGTCATGAGGTCGGTTTTTCAAATTTTTAAATATAAAAAATTGTTTCTCAATTTCTAGGCCCATGCAGCTACTATCAAAACGATTCGTGAAGCAGCTGAAAATGCTCCATTCCCAGTTGCAATTGCTCTCGACACGAAGGGTCCAGAAATTCGTACCGGAATGTTTGCTAACAACGCGAAAGAAGTCCTTCTTGAGAATGGAAAAAGTATTCGAGTTTCAACTGATCCATCAATGGAATTCTCGGCAACGGCTTCTAATATTTACGCTGACTACAAAAATCTTCCGAAAGTAGTCACTCCAGGATCAAGAATTTACATTGATGATGGTCTAATTTCATTAATTGTGGATTCATGTGAAGAGAATGCAGTTGTATGCACAATTGAAAATGGAGGACAACTTGGAACAAGAAAAGGTGTAAACCTTCCTGGAACTGTCGTGGATTTACCACCCGTAACTTCAAAAGATATTGAAGACCTATTGTTTGGAGTCGAGCAGGGAGTCGATATCATCTTTGCATCATTCATCAGAAATGCTGAAGGAATTCAAAAAATAAGACAAGTTCTTGGGGAAAAGTGAGTTTTCAGTACTGATAATACACGCAGTAGTTTTTTTCAGAGGAAAACACATCTACATCATTGCGAAAATCGAATCAGAAGATGGAGTCACCAACGCCGATGAAATCATTGAAGCATCCGATGGTGTAATGGTTGCCCGTGGAGATCTTGGAATCGAAATCCCACCGGAAAAGGTGTTCCTCGCTCAGAAGATGTTGATTGCCAAGTGTAATCTTGCTGGAAAACCGGTGATTTGTGCAACGCAGATGCTCGAGAGTATGATCACGAAGCCTCGTCCCACCAGAGCTGAATGCAGTGACGTGGCAAATGCAGTACTAGATGGTGTGGATTGTGTAATGTTGAGTGGAGAAACTGCAAAGGGAGATTATCCAGTAGAAGCATTGGCAATAATGCACAATGTGAGTTAGAGCTCGGAAGTTATTTTTAAAAATCACGCGACCTAGTAAAAGAAGGTTGATGTATCCGGTTACCGGTGTCGCGTGAGTGGGCATCTTTGAAAAACAAAGAACTGAAGTTCAAGAAACATACAACGATAATGGGAAATTGAGATGAGAAACTAAATTATTTTCAGATTTGTAAAGAAGCTGAATCCGCTTTCTTCCATATGAAACACTTCGAGGAACTCATTCTTCACACTAAGAAACCAACAGGAATGACCCATACCACTGCCATCGCAGCTGTTTCTGCAACTATCACTTGTAGAGCTGTGGCAATTATTCTAATCACTACAACCGGAAGGTACCGACACTCAGTTATGAATCGTATCTAAATGAATTTATATTTAGAACTGCTCGTTTGTGCTCTCGTTACCGGCCACCAGTCCCAATCATCACCGTTTCCCGTGACGAACAGATATCTCGTCAACTTCATCTCCACAGAGGAATCTTCCCAGTTTACTATCCCAGTGCGTTTATTCTCATAGAACTTTTAACGTTAGAATGTTTCTAGAAGGTCGTATTGATGAATGGGACACTGATGTCGAGGAACGTGTGCAATACGGAGTGAATCTTGGAAAGACACGAGGTTTCATTCATCCTGGTGATCCACTTATTGTGATCACTGGATGGAAACAAGGAGCTGGATTCACAAACACGATGAGAATCGTTACTGCATCGTGATCTATATATTTATTTAACTTTTTCGTTTATCTCAAAATTTCGTTATTAGTTTCATAAACTTTTTTCGTTTACTTCTTTTTGAACGAAAAAGAACAACTGACCACCCCGTGGCGGATATCGAATTGCAAAAATCTGAAGTTTTGAACTAAAACTTTTTTTAAAGCGAAGGCGGAGATAGAGCAGTTGTCTTCTTTTCTTCCCTTATCATTTACGGTTTGTTCAGTTTCCAACAACACGCATCACAATCCCACTATTATTGTTTTTCCCATTTTTTCCCTTTTTTTGAATTTTCTGTTTTCTCATGACTAACATTGAGAATTCAGTTTCATTCCTTTTCAGGCACACTTGATTCTCAAAATGAAACGATTCTTGGTCTTGTCAATTCTAATGGTAAATTTTGACATTAAATTAGAACTAACGGATTTATATTAGGTTGGCAAGTATGAAACCGGATTTTTGGTATGGAAAAAAATATTTGTTTTGCCAATTTTTCCGTTTCCATACTTGCCAACCTAACAGAAGCGAATTTTTTAAAATGTACTACTGTAAAGCATTTTCAAGGAAAAAACCCGAAACTGTTCTAGCCTAAAAACGAACCATTAGAAATGTTTTACTGGCCTGAATACTCGAACAAAAACGGGCACTCTGCAACTGTTTTGGTTTTGTGATAAAACAATAGAAAATGACCGAACATCAAAAAAATGATAAGACCTATTAGATAGTTTGTTTTCAACTTCCGTGTTTTATTGTTTTGAACTTGAGTGGGAAACTTGAGATACCTTCATTTTCTCTCCCCTGTGAAGTAACATCAAAAATTCAACCAAAATAATAATTTTCGAAACTTATCACTCATTACTGCTAATCATCAACTTCACTGTATTTTCAGCTCACTTTCTCTTTCTCGAATTCCCGCTCGATCGAAGATCATCCCAAATACACAGCGGCGAGATTGGCAGACGAATACAAACATATTCTTGATGGAAAGATTAAACTTTCGGATAGTCACGTTATCTCGGAAGATATCACAGTTGATGACTGTGGAAAAGGAGGAAATTATGGTATTATTCGTAGAGAACGTTCGATTCCATGCAAGAATTTCAGATTATCTCTCTGAAAAGTTGAATGCCTTGATCCCAAAACTCAGCCAAACAGAACTGTTCGTCAAGTTTGCTTACCCAGTCCCATTCACCAATAATTCCATTCAATTTTCCGTGGACGAAGTATTGACTCATTTCAACGGAGAAAAGGAATCTGGAGAAAAAGCTTTTTTCGCTCGACTGGTTTGTTTTTTTTTCGTATTTCGTAATGAATTACGAATTTCAGGATGACAAGGACGATGAATACAGGATTTATGATATTCGTGTAGTACCATGTAACCCTTAATAAAAATATCATACTTTTTTGTGGTTTTATGCTAAAGAATGACCAGCAGGCATGCTCGAACGACCTTGAACTTTGCTTGGAGATTAATAAAAAAACTCATGTTCCGTTTGCATGGATTAAACAATGTTTATTTAGATGGCAGACGTGGACATCATAGATACATGTTACAAGCTCAAAATGATCAGGCACATATATGAGAAAGTTTGTTCAATCAGTGAAACCGGAACTGGAAAAAAGTTTTCTTTTTTTTTCCATTCTCGAAGTGACACTGCTTTCTCATCAATTTTGAGAATAACTGCGTTGAATGCATTTTTCATTTATATTTTTTGTGTTGAAACTGGAACTGGTAGATGGAGTATTTGTCGAGAGTTTGTAGGTAAAATGTTTTGAACCATAGGACAAGGTAACTTAATTTGATACATACCGTAAGACCTCTAATAGAAGGTCATTTCCTTCTATTGTTCCTCCTCAAAATCAAATTCGCATTTCACAAAAGTATTCATTTCTAATTGTTGAGAAGCAATCCAAGACGTGTTTCTTATTGATCCTAGTTTATTATTGACGAGAAATCGATTGAGACTACTTTCAGATTCACAGAAATCTGAGAAAGTGCTCTTTTCCGGCTCACTTGGGTGTCCTTCTATAAGAGGTGTCTTTTGATAAGAGGTTTTACGGTATTCACATTCTTCAATCCCTGATTTCTCAATAAAATCGTATCAATGAGAGTTTCCGATTCTTCATCCACTATAAATTTTTAAGAAAGGAAAAACCTAAACGATTTCGATGCAATATAGCTTGACTTTTGATCATAATGAAACGTCTGTGTACATATAGCACACCATATAACACACAATTTGGTCTTGTTTCCAATGAAAAAGCTCATTCGATGCATGGTAAGAGTTTTAAAATGGGAGCAAGTTCATGAAGTGAACTTCTTGAAGTCTTTTGATTTCTGTTGATAAGAATACCGTCTGTGTAGGGGTCAATAGTCTACATATTTATTATAACCATTTTATTTTTCTGATAAGCTTTTCGTTTAGACAGTATATCATATTTCATTTCATTAGTTTAGTCTATTATTCAGTTAAATCACATGAGCATAGACTCCGCCCACTTCTGCGATCTAAACAATCGGTTCGTATTCCTCAACGAAAAAAACCTTGAATAGTGTCCCATTTGTCCTCGACCTCTGACATTCACCTATCTCCTTTTCCGATCTTTTTCTTCATTCTCAGTTATTGTAGATTCGAATTCAAGATAATTCTTCCCTTTTTCTATTGTCTTGGTCAACCTTTTCTTCCAAAATGACATTGAACCTTTCAAAAGTATAAAGAGGTCTTCATCGAACGCCCTTTCCTCACTCCGAAAATGGGCCCGGACATAAATATTTTGTATTTTCCGCTTTCCCGTAAAGTTTGTTTGTACATCCATCGGCTACTGCTCCACCTGCTACAACTCCATATTTTTCAATTCATCAATTTGCTTTTCAGTTCTCGTCAATATGGTCGCTGTGATGCTCCCGACTTCCAGAAAACCAATAGAAAAGAAGACTCCAAATGCAGTCGATCGGAACTGGCCATGTTTTGTGGTTGCATTCACAATGGCCTCTATTAAGCTTCTCTTGGCATATACCGGGACTGAGGATTACAAAATCGCTGGATTCAGTAAGTTGATTTTGATAGAAACCTTCCAACTCATCCGACACAATTCACAACTTCCAGATGATGTTAACGTCTTCTTCCTAATGGAACTTGGCTCAACACCTCTTGCCATTATCAATCCACGTGTCTGGTTTGCGATGTTTATGTGCTCTCTTGCCTATATGTCCGTAGAAACAGGATACCCAACTATTGCCATCATTTCGATAATTTCAATGCTCCTAATCGCCTATGCAATGGAATTTTTGGACTACAAAAAGAAGAAAGAGGAAGAGAAGACTGCAGTGTATCAGATTCTCCCACTTGTTGACGAGACCAAGCTCAAAGAACAGGAAATGATCTAAACTATTCTTCTGAATCCAAATTTTTCTCCCAAAATAATAATTATAACTCGAGTGACACTTTCTACAAATCCAACCCGTTGAAGGCATCCTTGTTTGGTCTATTTGTAATTATGTTTGTTTCTGCATATCTTGTTCTTGAATAAAAAGTTATGTAAGTTCAAAAGATTTTGACTTTACAACAAAAAAAATATCTCCAAGAAAGAACCCAACCAAAAAAGATATATTCGTCGGTAACATGACTAACTTTGAGTTTACAGTTGTGAGGTTTCTTCTAATCTCGTGAGATGCTACAGTAACCCGAACTTCGTTTTTGTTAATGTTGAATTTATCACCTGACTCAAAATAATTCATGTTTAGATTCCATCTCCATGACAACAAGACAGATGCTCAGAGTCACAGCAGCTGATACGAAAATTCTCTTTCAGCAAAATACGCTTTGTCTCTCTTCTATACACCTGCTCATTTTCAGGCATCTCGTGAGTGTTCGAGCTGTAAGAACGAAAACGTACTAGACTTCTTTTAGTTTTGGACACCATCGACTTCAACTGAACATAACTAACTACCATCACGAAAATTAATTTCAGTAATTTCCAGTTTTGAAAATTCAAAAATATGTTCAATACGGTAACTTCCTGGTAGAACGTGTCACTTATATGTAGCTTCTTCATCAGTGTTCCTTCGTAAATTTCTCTTGTCTGCATTTTCTGCTTCCCCTTGTCGTAAGAATTGTAGTGAAGGGAAACACGTCTTCTTCTTCTTCTTCTTCTTCGCACTATAATCAGCTTCTTCTCTTACAAACAGCTGATTCATATTCATTGACTTCACTTTCTGTTTCTTCATCTCTTTTTGCTAGAACATCTTCTTGAATCAAACAGATTAGGATAGTTTTTTTCGACCGATTTTCAAACGATTATGGAATTTGGAATTTTTTTGCAGGAAAAAGAGCTATACATTCTACGGCACAAAACTTGTCATATCTCTTTTCCCAACAATTATAAATTCAAGCCATTCTGAGAACCCTTTTTTTTAATTCTCTCCTTCTCTGTCTATGCTCATTCCAGTCGTCTCTGCGTCTTTGCTTCGTTTTCTTTGTGCGCGCCCATCTTTCCTCAGCTACTAGCCTCGAAAAAAAGTTAGTGCAAAAATTCACGTATTACTCAGAGGGACACGCGAGGATGCGTTGCGCACACAGAAGCAAAAACATCGCTGAGAAAGAAGAGACGCAGAGACATTCCCACGCAGAGATCATTAAATAACGGAGTGACGAGACGACGAGAGCGAAACCACGAGAGTGTTTTTGCGGCGGAGCGCATTTTGCAGCGATGTCGTAGCTCGACACGGGTGGGCGCTGGGGGTCTATTCCCAATCACGGTTCTTCGATTTTTATCTATTTTTTCGGTTTCGCCGCTTATCTTTACCGCACGCAATTTTTTTTGACAAAAAGGACTTCGGACTAATACGAAGTGGTCAAAGAATACCGGTCGCCCACTCCGTTTTTGAAGAGACAACCGAATAAGGTTCTGAGAAGGTCGTCTATCTCAAACGTTCTCAATAACATTACCGTATCTGTTCTAATTTTAATTCGGATGTGACATTTTTTCTTATCTCTATAATTCAAAATCTTTAAACGTTGCCTGATTATTTGTTTTGTGTCTGACTCCCAGATCCGTATTAATCTCTCATTTCATCACTACTCGCTTCATCTCAACTTTTACTTCCAGATCTCATGAAGCTATAAAAAAAATAAAATGCGTGGACGACGCCAGGATGACACAGTTTTGGCGGCGTCGTCAGCTCCGTCTACGAGCACTTCGCCTCGAAAGAAATCAAATGCAAGCAACGTTTATTCCAGAACAAAACAACAGTCGAATGGATGTAAGATGGAGATGTATGACCACTTCTACAAGGTTTGACTGTCATAAAAAGTACCAGAAAAACTGAAAATCGTTTTAGAATTTCAAACGACCTCCAATGGCTCCAATCTATCGACCGACTGAGGAGGAGTTTGCTGATCCGATCGAATACGTAGCCAGTATTCGAGCAGATGCAGAAAGATATGGCGTTGTGAAAATTGTTCCACCTCCGGTAGGATGAAAACCAGAATTATTGAGAATCGCATAGTTGGTTTGCAGAGCTTTAAACCACCATTCGCCATCAACAAGGATACGTTCGTTTTTCGGCCGAGAACACAGAAGTTAAATGAAGTTGAAGCCATCATGAAAGAGAAACACACTTTCATCGAACGTCTGGTCAATTTCAACAAATGCTCTGGGCTACCATACGAGTTCCCAGTGGATCGGGATGACGAATACGTCGATTTGTACAGACTGCATCGCATCGTTCAAAACTTTGGCGGATGTGACGAAGTGAACGAAGAAGAAAAATGGAGAGATGTGGCTCGCGAATACCTTCCAAAGGAGAAAATGGCTCGTGGTGTACCCACTTCTTTTATAAATCTCATACGATCGCATTACAACTTGCACATAGAACCATTCATCCGCAATTTGAGGGAAAAAGCGATGAGAAATGATGATGAAAGTGATGATGAAATGGAAGAATTGAAGCATAAGTAAGCAGAGTTATCATAGCATTTTTCAAAAAAAAATATTTTTATTGTGTTTCAAATTTGTTAACGTTGCCAAATCAGTTGAAAATTTTGTTTTTAGATACCAACATCATCATGGAACGATGCGTAGCGAGCCGGAGACCTCAGATAGCAATGCAACTACCGCTGAAGATTGCCCCGTGTCAATGCAAAGTGGACGACGGAGGTCGAAAAACAAAAAGTCTATTCCGGCCAAAAAACCATCGAATGGCTCTTCGAAGAAAGGAGCAAGAGGGAAAAGTAAGTTGGAGTTTCGAAGATCAAAAAAATAACAAAAATGCTCTCAGAAAACTCAAAAACCGAAGAAGACGAAGACAAGGATAATGATGCCAATGATCAAGTATGCTGTGTTACTTGCAATGAAGGAAATAACGAAGATCTGCTACTAAAGTGTGGAATGGAGGAGTGCAATAGTGGTCGTCATACCTACTGTTGCGATCCAGTTCTTGATGAAGTTCCCAAAGAAGGAGAATGGCGATGTCCGAAGTGCATTGAATCAGTAGACGCAAAGATCGGGCTAGATTGGGGATTCTACGATGCTGATACCGAATACACCTTGAACACCTTCACTGAGTTCGCGAACAAGTTCAAATGCGACTATTTTAAGGTCGATGATGTGAAGAAAGTGAATTCTGACGCAGTTGAAAAGGAATTCTGGAAGAATGTTGTATCAGATAATCCGGTTTCAGTGAAGTACGGTGCTGACTTGATCACTAGCAAAGTCGGAAGTGGATTTCCACGGAAAGAAGACAAGCACACTGGTCCCGACAGCAAGTTGAAGCAATTATATGCGAATCATGCTTGGAATTTGAACAATATGCCTGTTCTTGGTGAATCTGTCCTCTCCTATTTCAACACTGGAATTTCTGGAATGATGGTCCCTTGGGTCTACGTTGGAATGTGCTTCTCAACGTTTTGTTGGCATACTGAAGATCACTGGACTTACTCCGTCAACTACAATCATTTCGGAGAGCGTAAAGTTTGGTATGGTGTAGGCGGGCAGGACGCAGAGAAGTTCGAGGATGCATTGAGAAAGATCGCACCGGGATTGACAGGAAGACAACCAGACCTCTTCCATCATATGACTACGGCCGCCAATCCGAGCCTTCTCGAATCCTTGGGTGTTCCGATCCACACGGTTCATCAAAACGCAGGAGAATTCGTCATAACGTTCCCCCGTGCCTATCACGCTGGCTTCAACGAGGGGCTCAATTTTGCTGAAGCTGTAAACTTCGCACCTATCGATTGGCTGGTGAAGGGTCGCGAATGTGTTCAATCGTATTCCAATGTTCGGAGATATCTGGTGTTCTCACACGACGAGCTTTTATTCAAAATGATCGAGGCAATGGATAAATTAGGACTGCCCACCACTATTGCGACTTATGAGGAACTCAAGAGAGTAATTGATAAACAAGTGAGACTTCGCGAGTTCATTGCTCATCTGGGAGTACCGGCTCGGCAAGTGGAGCAAGTGACATTTGAAATGATTCCGGACGAGCAAAGGTCCTGTCGCTTCTGTAAGACAACTCTCTTCATGTCTGCATTGATTTGTAACAAACACAAGAGGATGACCTGCGTTGAACATCATGATCACCTATGCAAAACCTGTACTCCCAAAGACTACATATATCAATATCGACATGAAATTGATCATTTGAAACATCTTTTCGATGAGCTCGGCAAAAGAACAGTAAACTATACAGGATGGAAGGAAGAAGTTGACGATATGCTCACCCAAGAAGAAATGCCAGTCCTGGAGCGGGAAGTCGATTTTGTTGATGTATCCGAACAAAATACGCTGCCTCCTCTACCCACAGTTCACAAACTGATGCCCATTAAACACACAGAGAAAAGTGCTATCGAGAAGGCCAATCAGTTGTTGTTCAAATCAGTACGTACTCGGACAAAAACTCGATGTCAAAGAGCGGATACGCGTATGGACGTAGATGGAGTGAATTCGCTTATTGACCAGATGCGTTCGATGGATTGCAATCTATATGGACTTGTAGATAAGCTTCAAAAGTGGCTGGAGCCCATCGAAGAATGGAGAGAAAAAGCGAGAACGATGGTCATCGAAGAAATGAAGTACGCTAAGGAAGATTTCGAAAAAATGATCCAAGTGGGAGATGAATACGATATCAAATTGTCTGAGCTCGAAGATTTGATGAAAGTGGTTGAAGCGAAAAAGTGGATTGAAAAGGCCACAGAGATTCTTACATGGACACCAGCACCCAACTTTGAGAATGAAGTCGACTTCTTCTATAAACATAGATTAGAAGACAAAGACGTCCTGGCAATTATTCGAGAAGGATCTCGATACTCTACAAGTCAAACCTCTCAACTAATAACCAGGCTTCAGCAAATACTTTGTGAAGTTACAAAACGTGAATCCGAGGCTAAAGAATACTTCAATAATCCTTCATTGGATAATCTTCAGACGATTTGGCAGAAATTGAGAACGTCAGATTGGTTCACTGCAGAAAGTGAGTTCACATTTCATGTTCCTTTCATTTATTCCAATTTTCAGACATTCATGAAGTGAGAGGGGAAGTGAGTCAAGTGGCGAAAATCAAGGCGATGATCGATGCCGCTGTTCCTTTGCTCGCTGAATGTGATTTGAAAAATCAACTGCAACGAGTTGGAGATTGGGCGATATCGTTCCCTAAAGCAGTCGAAATCAACAAGGAATGTGAAACAACAAAAGCTCTTCGAGGGTCTCAAGAACATTCTACCATCGTGGGAATGCTCAATAAAATGAATTCGCTCACCGAAAGACTGACTAAACTCTTCAAACCTACCAATGCCTATCACAACTTGTTCGAGGTAACAGATAACTCGAATTCTCGCAGCCAATTCAAGTTGTTTTCAGATTATTTCCGAACGCGATGATCTAACTCCTCTTGCCGAAGGTCAAACGATACAATTGTACTTTCAAGGAGGAACATTCAATGCAGCCGATGAATGGCATCAGATGAAGGATTTCGACTCACTTGAGCAAATGCTCAATCATCAATCGTCTCTCCGTGAGATGCAGTTCAGAATTTTCAAGAAAGTTCAGAATACTAATTCGTCTCGTGGCTTGGAGACGTGTTGCTGCCTCGGCAAAATGGACCCTTCCGAATCGGTCTTGTCATGTATGTTGTGTAAATCTCAATTCCATGTTCGCTGCTGTGAATGGTCTCCATTCTTCCAACACTTACCAAAAGGATGTTTCTTATGTATTCGATGCTTGCGAGGACAGCGACCGGTAATCGACGACGTGGAGACTGCATTGAAGTGCACTCCGTCTGGTTGCCTTGAGATACACCTTGTTAGTAATCTCATTCAGAAGTCAAGATCTATCACGCAAAACTTGATGGATGTGGCCAATAGGCGTCAACAAGGAGAGCAAGGAAACGACGAACTATGCAAACAGGGATTATTCGACTGGCTTTCTTGTGAAATTTTAAATCCGAACGGACTGCCGAAAGCGTTTGAGCTGATATCAGAATTTTATGGCGATTATCTGGAGAGACAGTTGAAGTAAGCTTAGAAACTTTTATTATTTCTAGTCTAGATTCCAAAGTATATTTTTCAGCACTGCACTCGAGCTTCAAATGCGTCCTGTCAAGTCGAGACCAGCTACCACTCTCTTCGATCCGAAAAACAATATGAAGCGTAAGCGTCCGAGTACATCGCATTCGTCGACAAGCAAACAACGAAAGCGTTCAAGTCACATTTCTTCAATCAAAGACGCGACGGAAGATAAGGTCTGCAAAGCTCGAAATTGTCTGAAACCGTTCGGTGAACCAGTCTGGGTTATGTGCGAATTGGGATGTGGGCATTGGTTCCATATGATTTGTGAAGGACTCACTGTTCAAGGTATCTAGAAATTACAAAAGTTTCATAATTAATTCGATCATTTCAGAAATTCGCAATATTCATGAATATCGTTGTTCTTCGTGCCTCGATCACGCCGATTCCCCTACTTCCAGTGTATCTACCGTATGACATTGTCTCCAGTTTTAACCGAATGTTCCCAGTATTATCTATCTCCTCACTCCAACCTTATCCATTTTCGCGAGAATTCTATCATATATAATCAAAGGTATTTTACGCAGATTTTTTTCAAGATTTGATCATTGATGACCCTTTAATGTAATCGTTCTCACACGCTTCAAAGCTTTCAGATAAACTTTCAAAATGTACCGTATTTTCTACCAGCTTCTTTCATTTCATCGCATTATTTTCACCATCATACTCCTGTCCATCTCCTCTTTGAATCTTCTTTAGTTTCATCTGTTGAATCTCGAATCGGGTTGAATCATTGTAACCCTAATCTCGTTTTCATCCATTTCTAAGTCTTCGAAACCGAGATTGCCAACTTAAATTATCTGCAAAACTATTATGTCGCACCAAAACTTGATTCTATTATTTTCTGTTGTTCATAGATATCTGAACCTACCAAATATTGCTGCATCCAATTGATAATAAACTTGTCATGAATAAACTTTATTTACACTAGATAGATTAAAAATGAATAGAAACACTAAGATTACAAGCTTCAATTTGCGAACCCGTCGCATTGCGAAAAAAAATGATGCATTGAAAAATATATTAAACATTTCGGATATTGGCTACCATACGATTCCCCATTTGGCACTGACTTCTTCGAATTTTTTCGGTTCCGGAACAGCTGGAACTACACGAGCAGTTGTTGCGATATTGAATGGATATTCCTCTCCCCATGCATCGAACCATACATGACGGAGACGACGATTTACCTGAACGATGAAAGTAACTTCTTTAGGTTGAAATTTTCAAAAAAAGTACCGAATTGAGTTTGTCATAAAACTGTTCTCGTTTCACATTGAACTTCTCCATCTCGTCCATCATTTTCTCAGTCGATATTTTCGGATTGGAAGGAACGTACGTCTGATGATTGACTTCCTCACGTCTCAAGCGGAGTGATTCATCATGGAGACTGTCGATGAGTTTGAGCAATAAGTCTTGTCTAGTTTGTGATTCCAAAGTAACAGGTCCGGAAATAAGGCCTGGCACTGCTGAGAAACGCTTTGAGCCTGCTTGGGCGAGCTCTCCTCTGAGTTTTCTGATTTCCAATTCTGCTCTTTTGCGAGCGTCGGTCTGTTTCGTCAGCTGATTCTCTAGGAATACAACTTCTCCTCTACTTGCACTTCCTTCCTCCGATACTGCGGACATTGGTGCCACAGACGATCCTGATGAACGAGTTTCCATCGCGTGTATATTTTTCCAGAGAGCCTCTTTGCTGATTTTATTAGCACGTTGTTTCAGCTCAAGATTCTCTCTCTCGACTTCCTTCCTCTCACGTTGTATCACATCCATAGATTCATCAAACTCTCTGAAAAATACAGATGTTTTTTGACGATACTACACCAACTAACATTTGCTTCCTTCTTTGATCAGCCACCATTTGATTCAGCTTCTCTTCCAAGTGTTTCACTTTATCTCCTTCAGCCTTATCTGTGGAGCTTAAACGAGATTCTGCCATATCCAATCGTAGCTTGTAGTTGGAAATGTCCTCAATTCTTGCCTTCACCTGCTTGCGCAACTCGAGCATTTCGTTATCCTTCTTCTCCATTTGCCAACGCAGTCCTTCTGCTTCTTGAGCAGCTTGCTTACGATGATGTGCTCGGTCAAGTAGAGGTGGGAAGGCTTTTTTCTCAGGCGCAGGGCGTTCCATTTTCGCCGACTCCAAGGTGGAATTCACTTTTTCGAGACTATCACGAAGGGATCTCATAGTTGTACGAATTAGATCAAATGTGTTCTCCATGGCAATATATCCGCTACTCTTGGCCACAACCGAATGAATCATTTCTTTGACTCTCTTATCATCAAATCCTTCAGTTTCAGAGATTCCGCCGAAGTTGTGTGCTCCATTTGTGCACACCTCTTGAAGAGTCGATGTCATTTTGTCAAGCTGAGCGACGGCATTCAGAAGCTCATCGGTGAAATCTCTCTCCAACTTGAGTATCTTTTCGTTTCCGTTCGGAATGAGTCGAGATGCTTTGAGAATTACTGATTCACAGGCAGCAAATTCATCGTTCAATGATTGAAGGAGATTGAACACTTCTCCAGCAGTTACAGACTCCTGTAAATTTGAACTTTTCAGTTTTTCGACTCGGTTAAGTGAATTACCTGCAGGAAGTAGGAAATCCTTTGGGTGTTGACGCGGCAATACGCGATACCAGCAGTCAGAGCAGCACAAATCGAAGTGATCCATGAAGCAGCGTTAAATCCATCACCATCGATATGGAGAGAGAATATGTTTTGGAAATAAGCAAGAGGTCGGACAAAATTGTCGAGGGATGTATTCTCATCGAAACGCGAAGTTTTAAGAAGCTCCAAATACTGGTCAACTATCTTTTCGTGTGTCGACATTTCGCCGTAGCTCTCCGTTAGTTTTATGAGAGCTTCTACAGTTGTCTCTCCGATTGCACTTTCTAGCTTCCCGACAGCAGCACAAATCGAGTTCGCCAAATACGAAACGCGTGCGACATGAGCCCATTGCTCTCCTTTGTGCGACTTGGTGACGTGCTCACGTCGCATTCCTCCAGGAACTTGTGGGTAGCATTGTGAGGCGAGATTAGCAAACAGCTTTGCTTTTTCATGAAGACGTGGTAACATAACAACCAACAGAATCGAGTCATTTTCTCCTCCAACACGAGCAAAGTTGTCAGGAAGGAACGCTTTCAAGTATCCAGCCTGACGGCGTGCGTATTCAACTTCAATCGCATTTATTTGCCTTTCGACAATTTCTGCGAAATTGCGACTCGCAGAGATTTGTAGCTGGTTGAACATTGTTGCACGATCGTTGTCTTCGGTCGTTTGCCCGTGAACTTGCTCTTCGAGACTCAAAATTTGATCCTTCTGATCCTGAATTTGAGAGTTCAAGTTGGCCATTCGCTCTCGGAATTTCAGAATGGTTTGTGAGAGATCCAGTGCATGCTTCTGCTCATCGCGTATCCGTCCGTTGAGTTCATGGATATGGATCTTCAACTGCTCGATTTCTTTCATAAGATCCTTTTCTTGTTGTTTTTGAACTTCGGCAAGTTGCTCGTCCAAGTCTCTGGCTTCTTCCATGTCTTCAATCGTTTCTTCCAGTTGCCTGTAAAATGTTCATAAAATTCAGAAAAATAAACACTAATACTTACACAATACGCTCTTCCATGTTGAAGTTTTTATCCGTCAACTGAGTTACCATCGCTTCGGCTCCCATTGCAGCATCAATCTGGAAAAGCGTTTTATGAGTGGACATTATTGCAGTAAAGCTACAGAAAGATGGTTGTCTCTATGAAAAGCGTGCAGAAACAGTCGTCCTTGGGTGGACCAATCACAATTTCTAACGAAAGAACGCCCATTTAAATTATCAAACATCACAATATATCATCTACTTTTATATAAATCTACCTCTTCCCACATATTTGAAAACTCTATCTGAAACAAAAAAGAATCGGAGGTGACCACATATGTATACACGAAACACATTAATGAAGCTTGAAAATAATTCACACAGCGCATTAAATTCAACCTTCACATATTTTCAGATAAATAAAAACTTGATTACCTGTTCTTGGAATCCTGCAATTTTCGATTCCGCGATTTCCGCTTGTCTTTTCAGATTCTCAGCAACACGGATAAGTTCGGAATTTTCGTTTCTGAGCCGTTCGGCCTCTTCACATGCCTTCTGTTGATCAAGTTTGGCTTGAGCACTCAAATCACGCATTTTGATGAGAGCATCTTTGAGCTTTTCGTTTTGCATTTCGACTTGTCTCATTTGAACAGTGTTCCCAACTTGCGCGCCACTGCCACCACTGGCCATTTCATCCTCCAAAAGTCCCAGCTTGACTTTCAACTTTTCGAGCTCTTCGGTAAGTTCAGAGTTCTTGATCTCAGCAACATCCGCTTTCTCTTCGGCTAATTCTCTTTCAATAGTAGCCATTTCCATCAGTTCTTTGCTTTCCTCAATAGCATTTTTGTTGTCCTCGTGCCAAGCTCTCATTTCTTCCGCAGATCTTCTCTCTTCGAGAAGTTGTCGCTCCAACTCAACCACCTTATCGTTCAAGCGGCTTTTCACGTCTTGAAGCGTTCTGTGTTCGATAGAAATTCGCTCGAACTCCAGAAGTTTCGCATGGTCGTCCTTTCGCTTGGCTCTTGTCGTCTCGAGTTTATCGGTGAGTTCTTTGACCTGAATTCGTAGGTACTCTAGCTCGGTAGAGTTATCGATTGCCGAAGACGCGATCGATGTTGTTCGTGGACGAGCCGATGCAGATGTGGTAGAGATCGGAGACATTGGAGCGGCGGGACCAGTCTGAAATCAATAATTTGAGTTTTCAGCAAGTGAGAGTAAAATAACAAATCAATGCTGTGATTAGGTTAACTAAGGAGGAACTAAATTTTCTCTACATACCACAACAGTCAAAAAGGACGAAGACCGAGATCTTGTTTCGGAACTATTGCCTTCGTATTCTAGGCTTTCCTCTTGTAAGTCTTCAATGCTCTAAAGGTGCTAATGGATACATTTTCAAATTGTGAGACATTTTTTTGTAAAAAATTGCTACCCGATACACCCTCGACTTACATCGTCAATTTTTTTGGCCCGAGATAAAACACTTTCGGTCGGTAGCTCTGTTCCAGACTCTGTCATTGTTGGAGGTGGAAGTTCATCGGGAACCTCAGTTTCGGCAGAAGATGGAATCTTTTGCGTTGGCTCTTCGGCCGGCTTGCTTGGAGCCATCGACATTCTCGGCTTCGCTATAGATGTTGTTTTTGGCGGAGGTACTGAAAATATGTTGCAGGGAACATTTAGGAAGCAGACACATACCATTTGTGGTTGAAGTCTTTTTCGGGGGTGCCAAACTTTGCCGTCGAGAGGCTGCATCCGGCGCGGCGAACGTCTGCTGCAATGAGTTAATTTTACCAGTTGAATTATGAACAAAATAATGAAGTAGGTATGAATCAAATTGGTTGCATATTATAAACTCTCTAACATTGTAAGAGCTAGTAAAAATTAAAAGACTAACAGTTGATTATTGATATTATCGAACACAGATGTTTGTGAGATTAGCATACATTGTATATTATAATATGCATCCAACTTTTCCAACCCTGTCTTCATCTTTTTCAATGCGAAGACAATGAAGCGTACAAACCCTAGGTTTAGATGTAGACACACCAGCACGACTCGAAGCGACAGAAGATTGCGATAAGTTGGAGAACTCACGAACCATTCTTGACTGAAAGCACAAATATGGTAAAACACAAAGCAGGCATGTTGAAAAAAAGTTGCCCAGTAAAACCATAAATTTGCGGTTTGTCAACCAAAATGAAGCAACTGATGCGGTATTTACAGCATTACAGCATAAGCAGGATACATAGGGATATGAGCTTTGAACACAGTAATTCCATTATTAGCAACAAAATCAATGACACCAACGCTTCATGGGCTCTTATAAAATTACCATTGAATCAGAGCTCGTTTTCGCCGAAGGCGGAGCTGGAGATCTCGCCTTTAGCGGTGTAGTTGACCGCTTTTTCTATAATCTTTTGGCCCCTATAGTTACTTTTCTTAAGTAAAGTTTACCTCCGACGGATCAACAAGCTTTGAAACCGAGCGTGGGCCCATCCCTGTTTGTCGACCAGTTAATTTTTCGGACGAAGCGGCTGGTGAGATGCCAGGACTGGACTGTAATCAAATTGATGAAAATGGAATTATTTATAAATCTCTCACTCCAGGGGATGCTTTTGAACCTGCAGATCGGCTCATTACGCTCGAATCTTTGCGAATCGCAGACGCCGTTGGGGCCTTCAACCCGGACTTTTTCATAGCGTCCTCGAGTTCAACCGCACTCGCTTTGACGAAAACTCCGTAATTGGGCTCGCATTGAAAATATTCAACATCTTTAACGGTTCCATTGTTTTTTCCAGTTGGAGTATCCAGAATCACTCCGACCCATTCACCTTCCGCGAACTGAGTTTGTCCGATGAACACTACTTTTCCATTTCCAGAACTGGCTGAAATGCTTGGCATGTTTTTATAGTCTAGAATGAAACACTCACTTTTAACCCGAGTTCCTATTTCGAACGACATCTGCGAGATGGCGTCCGTTTTTTTTTTTTTGATCTTTCCGTTATCCAGTTGCACCTAAAACACTTTTCTTTAAGATCAATAGCATTCAAAAGGTTGCGAAACAATTTATTTGGTCAACGGGAAAACTGAGGAGAGCCACCATTCAAATAACGAGGAATCGCTTGCGCGTTTCTGGTGCTGCTGTGTTTAGCAAGTGCGCCAACGAACCGCAGCAGCAGTTAAATATTTTCGATAATTCGAAAATATTTATTCTGAACTCAAGAAAGTCTTTCTAAAATTGAAACAGTTTTCGACTGAAAAATAAATTCTTTTGAATCCTAAAAAATTGAGAAAAATTGGCGCCACACATTAAAGGTGCATAGAGCAAATTTTTGTGTGTGTCTCGGAACGAAAATGTCGGCTACTGTATTTCTATTTTTTTTTTTCGAAGTATTTTTTTGCGTTCCGTTCAAGATTGTTTGGAAGTCTATTTTTTCAGAATCTTCTCTTCTCGATCCAAAAAAAAACATGTCGGTGAGTCAAAACTTTGATTATCGAAAAAAAATCTCCATGCGTTCAACCCTCACCCAGCGACACTCCGCTGAATTTCAGTGAAATTTAGCAGTGTGTGGTTGAAGAGTTCGAAGCGCGGTGAACTAACTATAGTTACAGAAAGACGATGGAAAGCGAAAGAAGGAATCGGTCGTCGATCTAACCAGATTCCTCGACAAAGAAATTCGTGTCAAGTTCCAGGGAGGGCGCGAAGGTGAATTGTTTATTTTATACGAGAGCTCCGTAAAGTCTCCGTTTTCAGCCAGTGGAGTGCTCAGAGGGTTCGATCAACTTCTTAATATGGTCCTCGACGACTGCCGGGAGTACCTCCGCGATCCTCAGAATCCATCAGTCATTGGTGACGAGACGAGGTGCGTTTCTATTATAATTGAATGGGAAAAGAATATCAGTTCCTCTCCTTCGAATTATGAAGGCCTAGAAGATCCTGAATTTTTTGTGGGATTTCATTCATTTTTTATTTATACTCAAATGATCGTACCAGTCTCAGTGTTTACGAAAATATCGCTATTTTCGTAAATACTATAATCGGGACGATCATTTGAGTACATATAAACAGTGACTGAAATCCCCACTTTAATGTAGATTTTTCTATCGCTTAATAATCTTCGTTTAATAATTGGTTTCCTTTAGACCACTTGGACTCATCGTAGCTCGCGGAACCGCCATCACAGTAGTCAGCCCAGCCGATGGACTGGAGCAGATCGCTAACCCGTTTGCTGCCCAAGAAGAATAATTGATCCAACTTTCGACTTTGATTATTATATGCATGTGATCTCTCTTACGATAAACATTCACCGAGAAAAACACGAAAAAGTTGTTATTACATACAAAAAATTTGAGTTGATACATTGAAAATGGAATCAGATCCTTAGGAGGCAGTCAGAAAGTCCATAGCGGTAAATTTCAAAAATAAAGGGGCAGTAGGGAGAAAATCCCTATGGGCTTTAGAGACTCGCCATATTGAAGAATCACGAAAGTTTTCTTTTAATGAAAGAGGATCAGTGACAATGAAGAAGACTGGAGGAAGTTCAATGAAATTGGGCTGAAAATGCGGAGAAGAGGGAAGGGGATGAAGGAACACATGAAAACTACACGAGGAGAAGTTAAGCGAAATTTGACAATTTTTCGATTATTTTTTTTTTTTGCAAAATGATTCAAGAAAACTTGAGGTGGGAGTGCGCGAGGGAAAAACTTTGAAAAAAAGGCAACTAGAAAACGTTTTGGCCTGAATTGGAACTCAGGTATTTACATCGAACGATACAGAGATTTACAAAAAGAAATCTGTGTGAATTACACGGATTTCAGTGGAGTGGAAATTCAGAAAATTGATTAGAAATGTATAAGTGAACCGATTTTTCGGTTATCCGAAGGCTGGCTGAGACGTGTAGACCATGTAAACGAAGCCATCTGGATCACGTTCTTGACTGTACAAATTGGACATGCTCATCGAGTTGGACACCATTGAGCGTTCGTTGACAAGCAGGAAGAATGCTTGTTGTGGATGAAGTTGGAGACTGGAAAAAATCTTATTTAAAATTTAGACTTTTGGGAGGAAATTGAGATAACTCTAGTCAAGGCTGTCACACATGATCAGTGGCTGCCATGGCTAAATCCGGCGACCCTGACCGTTTTCGATCCAAAATGCTTATTTTCAAAAGTATTTTCAAACCGCGGCCCAGGGCCCGCCGTGTGACAGTCTTGGCTCTAGCGTCTAGCAAAAATCTGTGCCAGTCATGCTTTGGAATTTCAATCCTTACCGTCTTCTGACGATCGACATGAGTTCGGCAACGGTGATGTGGTCTGGAACCAAGAATTTGCATCGATCCATGAGTGGAAGACTGCGTTCTCCATCGAATCTCTCGATGATCACCGGAACTTTGTTTGGTTGTTGACTCCGAATTTCCTCAACATCCTTTTGCCGTTCATCTGGAATTTTGGTGGTTACCGTAAAACCTCTAGAGGGACATGTTCTTCTATTGTTCAACCTTCTCAAAATCAAAGTTCGAGTTTCACAGAAGTATTTATGCATCATTACATAAACACTTCTTGTTTATTTTTGAGAAGCAGCTCATAACCAGTTATTAATCACAGGCTATTTTTGATAAAGAGTTAATTGAAGCTACATTCAGATTCACGGAAATTTGGAAAAGTGTTCTTTTCGGTCATTCTATTAGAGGTATCGCTCTGTTAGAGGTTTAAGGTAGGTTTGCATCAGGGTTGAGCGGCAACGCATTCAAGTTCGATTAACTTTTTTCAGGAGGATCGAGTGAAAATACGGTCAACAGAAAAAGTATTCCTTATTTAAAAAGCTATCGATTGGTTAAAAAATCGTCAAATTTCATCAAACATCAACAGAGTTACGCCTTGTGTTGCCAAAAAGCTGCCGAAAACGTTGCCAAAATCCTGAAATCGGTTAATTTTTGACAATACAAGGCGCAACTCTATTGATGTTTGATGAGATTTGACGATTTTTTTAACCAATCGATAGCTTTTTTAATAAGGAATATTCTTTCTGTTGACCGTATGTTTATCCGATCTTCCTGAAAAAAGTTATTCGAACTTGAATGCGTTGCCGAAACTCGGTACCGCTCAGCACTGATTTACACATCCTTCTCTCATCAGAAATCAGGGCTCATGATCCTCTCTGATCTACTTTGCACTTCTAAGTTCTACTCCATTACGCAATGTTCCACTAGGTGCTATGCCACCACCAGTGTCACCCTCTTCCTCACACAAAATCAGCTGATTTTCACATGTTCAACTAGCATAATGTCTCTCCTTCTCGCATGCTCTCTCGCTGAAACGCATGACGCGAGGGTTGTCTGCTGCACTCTCTGCCTACGTCCTTCTTTCAGAGGAAAAATTTGGATGGAGAAAAAAATGGTTAAGATTAAAGCCAGATGTGCTACTGAAATCCTAGCAAATATATAGAGTGAAAGTTGGCTTAGTTGCTCAGCAATTATATTCCTATGAGCATTGGAGAAAAGATAAAGAAGAAACTTACGAAAAGGCCGTCTTTCTTTGAATGATGGAACGATTCCGGAGATATAGGATCCTCCTCGGTTTCCGCTCATCGCTGTTTGTGTGTAACTTTGAAGCGTGGCTAGCATAAACGCCTCTTTCCTTTTTCGTGCTGAGACCCGATTGTTGATCTGGAAGTTGGAATTTGGACAAGAGGGTAACTGGTATTTGGAAAAGTTGTGAAACTAAGGAGAAAGTATAGAGGAAACGAGAGAGAAGAGGACACAGTATGTTTTTGTGCCTATTTTATCAAAAAAGACAGACAGGTGAAAGGGAATGGGAGAATTGACGAGAGAGAGAGACAGAGGCAGTCAGCAGCACACGCTCTTCTGCTGTATGTCTCTCTTTGTCCTCTGTGTCTCTCAACTCTCTCTTCTGACACCACAAGATCGACTGAGCGGCGAGGACACATGACCGAAAGAGACGACGAGACAGAGGAGAGAGGAATCATGTGATGAAGGGAGAAGATGAAGAAAAGAATAGAGCTGGAGGAGGGCAAGGCGTGTATGACCCTTGCTACCACAGTAGTTTGATTCACAAAAGACAGACAAAAAGGTGGCGGTGGCGAAATTCGAAAATGAAGTTGAGTGGCACGGAAGAAGATGAAATAAATAAATAAAATGACGAGACTAGTTGGTGGCACTGGTAGTAGCAGAGGTAGCAGTAGGCACGTTTCTTGTCATGCAATTTCCTAGTATACTGTAGATCCTTCTTTTAGAACATCTAGAGTAGGTCTAAAATTGAAAAAGAAAAGAGGGTGTAGAGCGGCTTGGGACCCCTGTCAACCCATTCTTTTATACGAGAAGGTGCACTTTCGATAAGTTAAAATAGAATGTGACTGAAAGGACATCTGAACCAGACAACCATTCGGTCCCATTCTAATCAGAACAACTGCCACTTTTTTTTGCAAAGATGAACTTTCCAAATTGTCTCCCAAAATTTTCAACAAGATCAAGAAGATAAATTCTGAGAAAAAGAAGTGATGAAAAATGATGAAGATAAGAGGTCATAGTTTCCAAAAAACTTCTCATGGTATTGAAATAGGAAGTGACACCATTTTGTTTACAGTTGTATCAGACGAATCTAGGAATGAGAGATCTATAAAATGCGAATGCTAATGTAAGGGTCCTGCGAGAGAAAATAAGGGAAATCGATGTTGCACGAGGAGTCTCACATGCCCGTTTGAACGTAACATCTTGATGTCTCAAAAATCAATAGGAGTGTGCATTCGTCTGCGTCTCTTGAATACATTGTTTATGATGTCAAATCTATTTTTGCAATCTTCAATTTATTGGTTTTTGTGTCTCTATGAGAGAGCTCGAGAGAAAAACTGTGTAGGGAAATGCGCTCTATTGGAACATGTCTTTTTGAAGCAAATTCTGCATGCCTGGACGGGTCCATATATAAATTGAATGACAGATACTACTGTAAGCCAGTCGGATTTCAAACTTTTAACATTAATTTTGCGCTTTCAATCTTGAATCTAAATTTTCAAAAAACTGTACAAATCCAAATCAAAAACTGCGATTTCAGATCGAATGAAAGAATGTGATGTCAGTAAGACGACGGACCCATTCAGATGACTTTTCATATCCACTAGAAAGGAGTAGAAGACCTTCAAAACTTGATGGTATGGATTAAAACCTGAGTAGCCAAATAATAATTTTGTCATATTCAGTTTTGAGGGAAAATGCTGCTCCACCAATTCAACAAGGATATTCGTTGACTACTGTTATTATCGTATCCCTTGTAGTTTCCGTAATATGCCAATATGTCTTACCATATACCTTTTCTCAACTGAATCAAATCATAAAAAGTAAGGCTGTAATCACATTAATTCATCTGACATTCGTAATTTCCAGATGCTCCGAAAATAAAAGTTCCAGTAAACTCGAATCGTCTCAATATTGGATTTATCAGCACGAATCCTTCAGTAAAATACGCTCCTGCAGTTCAAAAACCGACATTTCTAGTAGATCCAATTTATGACGAGAAATGGAAAGGAGTTCAGACAGCTGTTCCAGTAATGACGACGGAATCGGAAGAGAAACGAGACAATGATCATGCAAAAGTGAAGGAAGCGATTCTGGCAGCAAAAGCGGCGAGTAGATCGAGGAGAGATGGAAATCTGGAACGAGCAATGACAATAATGGAACATGCAATGGCTCTCGCTCCCAATAATCCACAGATTCTCATCGAAATGGGACAGATTAGAGAGATGCACAATGAGCTCGTAGAAGCAGATCAGTGTTATGTGAAAGCTCTGGCATACGATCCTGGAAACACAGAAGCACTAGTGTTAGTTTTTCTACCATTTTTACTTGAACACTCAGTAGTTAACAATTTCAGTCTCCGTGCTCGAACTAATCCACTAGTTAGTGCCATCGATCGGAAAATGCTCCGTGCAGTACACGATCTACGGAACGAATTTGCCCATTTGCAGCATTCCACTGCTCTTCGGAGAATGATGAGGTGAGTAGACTGTCTCTAACTGAAAACCAGAAAATTTGTTCAGGGAGACTTATTTCCTCTACGTCTATCATACAGTTGCCATCGAAGGGAACACACTTTCACTTGGCCAAACTCGAGCAATTCTTGAATCTGGAATGGTGATCCCTGGAAAAAGTATACGAGAACACAATGAAGTTATCGGAATGGATGCTGCTCTTCGGTTTCTGAACTGTTCCCTACTTTCCAAAGAACATAACGAAATATCAATTGATGACATCCTAGAAATGCATCGAAGAGTTTTGGGAAATGCTGATCCTGTGGAAGCTGGAAGAATACGAACAACTCAAGTATATGTAGGAAAATTCACTCCAGTTGCTCCAGAGTACGTAATGGAGCAGCTGGCTGATATGGTAGACTGGCTAAACGATGAAGGAACGATGGCGATGGATCCGATTGAACGAGCGGCGATTGCACATTACAAATTGGTACTGGTACATCCGTTCACAGATGGAAACGGACGAACCGCCCGATTGCTTCTGAATTTGATAATGATGAGGAGTGGATTTCCTCCTGTTATTCTTCCTGTGGAGACTAGAGCAGAGTACTATGCAACTCTTCATGTAGCAAACCTAGGCGATCTTCGACCATTCGTCAGATACGTTGCCCGACATTCTGAAGGTTCTATTCAAGTGAGTTTTTTTGATATTTTGATCTTACTACCGCCATTAAACTGTTTTCAGAGATACATTGGAGCAATGAAGACCTCTTCTGAGAACGTGATAAACGGGGACGATTCTACACTGACTGCTGAAGAATCTGAGGTTTCCGAAAAAATTGAAGCGGAGTGTCGAGCGGAAGTATGAAGCTTTTTTTCTGATTGTGATCTGTATAGGGGTATTCTTGTGATTTTGTTGCAATGCTTCCGGGTATATTTTTTTGAAATTTAATGAGAAATGAAGTTTACAAAACTATAACAATGTGAGTCACATGCATATTCTAACGTTATAGATTCGTATTGGAAAAGTTTCAGTGTAAAAACCAATAGTCTCTAAAAGCTTTCCACCCTCATGATCTCCGCCTTCTTTTTGAAATAGATTATAAAAATTGAAGACATCACAACTGAGGCATTCGACTTTCTAGCTATATTCTGTACCATGCAATTGATAAAACAGCTCCTGGCCAATAGCATGTAATATTTCAAAGATATGAATATTACATGTATTGGGTAGGAGCTGTTTGAGATATGCCAACTTTTTCATTATCTTTACTTACTGAACAATATATTGTAAGGTGCTACTTGGACAGAATGTGGTTCTTGTTAATCCATAAGAATACTGTGAAAGAAACGGAAAAAAATATTTTGAAAGTTGAACCGATTAATTTGAAAAAAATTGTATGTTCGGATGTTGTTCGGAAGAAGAGAACAATTATTCTCAAAAAAGTGCAAAAACGTAATCTGTTTTTTAATATCTGTTTTTCCGGGAGAAATCCTAGATAACATGTATCTGCTTTCAGATTAGATTTACAGATTAATCTGCCCTCTCTGCTACAGTAATCTACATTCAGCTCAAAATTTATTACATAGAAAATTGAATATAAAAAGTTACTATTGACATGGAACATATTTGAAACTTGAAAAAATCCTCTTATCCCTCGTGTTGTGCCAAGAAGAAGTTTCCGGCAATTGGATCTCCCAGCTTGTTCTTCTCGATAAATTGCTTAACATTGAACTTGGCGCGGGAGCTTGGTTTTGGAACAGAGATGCGTCTTCCCTGATGTTCCCACATCAGAATCACATAACGATGAAGATCGGTTCTTGGTCCTGGTGCTGGACTTCCATAGGCCATTTGGTGTTGTCCTGAAAGCAAATTAATTTTCTGGTTGTAGAAAATTGAGATGGTAAACTTCCAAACAGATCAGAATCAAGTTGCAAGAACTAACCTCCGTTGATTCCATCAATAATGTTACTGGCTGGAATGTTGCAGACAAGCCAATGAAGCCATTCAGCAACCGATGGATTCTTTCTCGACAAGTTATCTGGATCAATCATGAGAACAGTGTAGATGCTCTCTGGATCAGCTCCTGGGAGAGCCCATCTTGGAGCATTCTTCAAGTTTCTGACTTGCATCGTCATTCCTGGCTCAACTTGAATTCCATCCCAGCACAACTGAAAATAATTCGGTTGGATCGGTTGGCTTTTTGTCATCTGATTTACTTACATGAAGTTTTTGCTTTGGAGCATTTTCGATGATCTTCGGAGTAATCTCGTGTTGAGCAAATGCAGCAGCGATATCAGCCATTTTGGACGATCCTGAAACTTCAATGGGAAAATGAAGAGAATCGGAAGAAAACAAGAAGCGGATAAAGAAAATAACAGGTGTTTCAAGGCGGTTTATGAGCAGACAACAACAAGGAACAGAGAAGAGAAAGAACATGAAAAAGAAGAGAAGATGGAGCAGGATGTGACGTGGCAGATAGAAGAACAAGAATGATGGGAGTTTGTGATGGATGGTAGAGGATGAGAATAGATGTGGAGAAGAGAGAACAATCAAAAGCTGTACAATGGAAAATGGTGAATCAGAAAACTAATTGGAAGGAGAAGCCAGAAAACATTTGAAAAAAGGATCCTCTCTCACCTAGAGATACTACTTGCAACTTAGAAGATTGTATATCAGAATTGTGAAATCTAAAGCTCAAGTTTTTCAAACTGTTTGTCACAAATCAAAGAATGTTTAGTAAAAAGTTAAATTTTGATAAACTCTTAAGATACAGGGGCTTAAAACAATGTCTAGATTAATATTTTCGAAGTTTCACTCATTGACAACATAGCCGAAATTCAAAAATTGGGTTTTTCGCCCACCTATTCCTAATGCAGCTCTTTTCGAAACCGCAAAATTCCAAAACTTAAGATGTTACATGTGGCCTAAAGGAAAAAAGTGGACGAGAAGGTTCAAATTTTGAATTTCAGCCATGTTCGCAATGAAGAAACTTCAAGAATATCGACAATAAAAAAATCCTTATTTCAAATCGAATGACTCATAGTTACCATTAAAATAGCAAAGCATAAAGATGACCTGTGAGTTCATCTTATTCCCATCTGGCAGTTATGAGAGTGCTTCTAGTTGTGATGTAGAGCGGGGAAGAACTCAGATTACACTATTATCTTACTCTTCTAACCCTCTCGTTGTTCATCTTCAACGCATTTGAGAAAACAGCAGTTGACCGCCCCCATCGAACTCTGATCCTCTTCTTCTCCTCGAATCGTTCCCGCCCGGAAACATTTTGCTCATCAAAGATTGAATGTGGTTTTTGAACGTTGTGATGGAATTGGCAGACTTCTGAACAGAAAGATGTTAGAAATTATGCATATGGTTTATGCTTTGCTAGATGTTTCCAGAACAACGTTTGATCAGAAACTCTAGCTATCGTGAAAATGAGTGGAAGTAGTGACAGGTGATATCCAAAAAAGCCAACTCATTTCCAGAAGGCTCCCTTCAATATCAGCATATTTTTCAGTCTCCTTTACTCCACATTTCATAGCTTACTCCTATTTTTTCTTTTCTCTGCCTTTCATTAGTCACTCAGTCGACACTTTTCAACAGCTAACGTCAAACCAAAAATGTACACGTACTCTGAAGTTACGGTAGATGTGCGAGAACCCACTTTTCTTCTAAACTTCTACCGTATTCATGGAGTGTTCGCTTTTATTTTCAATATTTTGGGAGTGTTTCTTATTATGAAAAATCCAAGGATCGTCCGATTGTATCGAGGGTTTATGTTGAATATGCAGGTAAAAAGTCTGGCTTAAAGTTCAATCTATTTCCGAAATATGCAGCTGAAAATCGAACTTATTGATTTCGAAAATACAGATATTCAAAGTGATTGTTCGGTTTAGAACATGTTTCTCTGAGTTTGATAGAACTTACTATTTGCAAATCAAACATCGAATAATTCGAGAAAGGAAACAAATTATATATGAAGCACCTGTACCTTTTTTTGTTCAGATACTTTCTCTACTGGCTGATGCTCAAACAACACTTCTCATGCAACCTGTATATATTTTTCCAATAATCGGAGGTTATACGAATGGAGTCTGGTGGCATATATTCAGACTGTCATCTCATCTACAAATGGGAATTTTTCTTTTATTACTGTATCTTCAAGTAGCTTCCATTGTTTGCGCTATCGTTACAAAATATCATGTTGTATCAAATATTGGAAATGTGGGTATGGAGAATATAGAATGGGAACCAAATCCATTTTTCAGACATCTGCTCGCCCGTTTGTATTCTGGTTGTTCGTAATTTTCTACCATAGTTGTGCCTTCATAATTTTCGGAGTATTCTGCCTATCTTATTTAACCAAACAAGAAGCGATGGATATTGTTAAAACTGTAAATAAAAAATACAGATTTAGAATTAAATTAATTTTCAGAAGTTTCCAAATGCAATGAACATATTCACACTGGATAATGTAGAGATTTACGATTTAGAAGCTAACCAATGGATGATTGTTACAACTTCTATGATCGTATCTATGTTGACCGTTAGACTGCAAAAAAATTCTTTAAAGTTTAAAATTCTCTCAATTTCAGAGTTCTCTCTTCATCTCACTGTATTTCTCTATTCGTCTCCTCAGAACTCTTCGTTTAAAACGTCTAGTATGCTCTGCTCGTAGTTTCCGAGGACATCAAATTGCAGTGACAAGTCTTATGGCTCAAGCAACAATTCCATTTGTTGTGATTATTATACCAATCGGAACAATTGTTTACTTTTTCATTCATGTCGTTCCTAATGCTCAAGGTAATAGATGTTTTCAATTAAAAAGAATAAAAGTTTCAGAAATATCAAACATCATGATGGCAATCTACTCATTTCACTCTTCCCTCTCGACCGCAGTCATGATAATCAGCACTCCCCAATATCGGAAAATGATTCGGAGAGGATTCAAGTGAGATATTATATCATTCAATTAATCCTAAACTAATACTAATTTAGATCGCCAACGGCAGCAACTTCTCCCCAACTAACAAAAGTCTCCCCTCATGCGACTTTCAGATTGAAGAAACTTTCAACTTTGAGTATGAATGCACCAGCCGTCATCATGGATTGCTCACCGAATAACTGATTTATTTGTTTTAAAAAAGATTTATTATGCAGTTGAACCATTGTTAAATACATTTCAAAAAGATCAGTGACTATTCCGTCGTCAGATTCCCATTTACAAACGATGTGCAAATGACTCGGAACTAATTGTTTCGATAAGATGTATCCTGATGAATGGATGCAATATCAGATAGTCTGAAAACAGTTTCTTGTTTTACAAAATTAAAATATCCTTACTGTTGCTTGTCAGTGTATTGAGGTAGTTGGTTCTCAATATCCGCAACTTCATCCAATACATCTTGTAGTTGTCTTTCTTTTTCCGCTTCTAGCAGAGATTCATCTTGAATATGATACCCAATGAAAATTTCATAAATCCATGCTCCAAGAACTCCTCCAATCATTGGACAAATGATTGGAATCCAAAACCATTTGTAGCCTCTGTAACTGAACACTTCCCATCCATATCCTGCACAAAGAGAGAAGAGACGCGGTGCAAAATCTCTAGCTGGATTGATTGCATATCCGGCATTCAGAGCCATTGACATTCCAAGGAAAGAAAGAAGACCAGCAATCCATACAGGTTGCAGGAACGATGGAATCTCATTTCGACTGTCAGTGATAGCCGCAACACCAAGACAAAGAACCAATGTTCCTGTTATTTGATCTACGATAGCATTGAAAGTACCGAGGAATGGACCAGGATAAGTGGCGAAGATCGAAGCAGTTGCTGTATGCCCGGTTACTGTTCGATTGCCACCTTCGAATGCGTTTATAGCATCTATAAAAATTCATTTAATTCTGATCTGAACGCCTCGAAACGCACCAAAATAAACACAAAAAACTCCAAATGCACCGATGAATGCTCCAATATTCTGAGCGACGACGTACACCAAAAACCGAATCACATTCATTTTTCCTTGTGTTAATTGGAAAAAAGAGACAGCTGGATTAAGATGCGCTCCGGATATTTTAGATCCCATCAAGACGGCGAGCATCAGAGCAAGACCCCATCCAACAGAGACTCCAATCCACTCATTATTCTTTCCTTGCGAAAGAACATATTGTGCATTGACACATTCTCCTCCGAACTGAAACACAGAAAACATATAAAAATATAATACAACAAAACCAACCACAAGGAAAGCTGTGCAGAAAAGTTCCGCTATGAAAGCCCGAATCAGTTCGTTTTCGACGATAAATTTTGGTCGAATCCTTTCAACTAGGATTGCTGTCATCTAAAGTTTTCGAAGTTCATAAATTATCCGAAGTGAGACTAACCTTCTCTTCTTCGGATTTCAGAATAGGTGGTGGCCGATTGGTATGTTGAGACGACTTCTGACTCGGAGCAAACTCGAATGGCGTGTCTGTGACAGCGACAATCGAATTGTCAACTGATTTTCTGTCTACTGCGAATGGTGGCGATCCTGAAACAAGAACAACAATAAAAACTGTTTGTCGTTGGAAGAGGAGGCTGAAAAGGGGGCTGGAAATAAAATGGGGAGAAACAGTGGCTTTCGTGTGTTGTTCCCACTGATGGAAGAATCGTTGAAGATGCAAACAACGAGAAAATATTCAAGGAAATGAAGGAGGAAGGTGGGAAAATGGAATATGATTCTCCATATTTCCCACGATTACTGTATACTTCATAGATCTTTCGAAAAAGATACCTGGAGGTGAATGCAGGGCAACACTAAATGGATTTGCAGCATCCGGCTGTGGAAGATCCTTAACTGCCAATTCATGAATAGAAAGAGCATCGTTTGTGTCAAATGGAAATTTGAACGAACGGTCAGAAGAGTCAGAAGACGAATCGGACAACATCAGAATGAAGTGAAAAGTCTACGGTAAGGGAGAAGAGTCCAGTCTCTCAAATCTAGTTTCTGGCAAAAATCAAAAATAGAAATTCGTTTTTTTTCTCAAAATTAATTGACTACAGAGAAAGATGCATTAATCTTCTTCGCCAGAAAAGGAAACAAGGTGCTGAATTCTACCTTTACAGTATTACCTGAAGAAATTCTAGAAGTTGTTTTATTTTTAAAGAAGTTTTCTGGCAAATGCTTTAGGCGGTATTTCGAAAATACAATACCCCGCAGGATTCAAAAACTTCAAACCCAGAGTGTTCTCAATCTTAGCAACCTTTAAAAACCAAAAGGAAGGTTACGGTAGTCCATGACATCAGCACATGTGTTTACAATGAGACTACATATTCAGTGCCGACAATTTTTTTGGAGAAAGAAATTAATCGAGCAAAGAAAGTGTGATAAGCTTCTTCGTCCACCTACCTACACGTGACAACACAATCTCAGCAGAAAAATGGTAGAAAACGACAAATTTTAATGCTCTCGGTGCGTTGTGTTCTGGGTACAGAAGTGATAGAGAAAAGGAATGATATGAAACGGAGAAGGTGCATCAGTACCGCCTCATTTCACATTCCGGACGGAGGAAAATTTGAATAAGCTGAACATTGAGGAGAAGAAACCAGTGCAAACGATCAATGTTACATTGTGTCAGATTGAAAATCAAAGGAAACACAATTCATAGACTGTAAACATTAAAATATCAAAATAGAGAATACTTTTCTGGTGATCCTAAAAACATAACATATGATATCATTTATCCCGCTTCTGGTCAAAAACTTCATTCCCAATTTCTGTTATCACATCCATAACACCAGCGAGACAATCAAAAATTTCCCAAATTCATGGGTCTTTATGTTCCATCTCCGGCCCTTTTGGTTTACTCATTTTTGTTTTCATTGGATTATCTCGTTCCGAGTCTTCCAGTTCCTTTTCCTGCGTGCAACAAGGTTCATTTCTCGTTATTTTCAGACCAAAATAGTCAGAATTCGCACGAGAGAATGATTCACGAAAACAGTACCGATTCTTGACCATCTCAAAGATCATCATTTTCGGAAACATTTTTTTCACAACTCGCCTACTCATCATTCAAATTATGGTTATTTTTGAATATTGTGTTGTTTTTTGAGTCAACCTATTTTTTCATGAATCATGTTATTTTGATTTTTCAGGTTTAATTCTAGGATCACTCTCAATAATTTATTCAATTTTTTGGTTTTTGTTTTCTTCCCAATCATGCGATGACATTTTTCAAAGACCACTGTTGGTGGGGGAAGTTGTGATAAGAGCAAAGTGAAACAATGTACCCAAGAGGGAGAAAAAAAATAAAGCACGTTTTGGTTTACGAGTTCTGAAGAGTTGCGATAGAGCAAGAGAAGACACTTTTTATAAACAGGGTATCAGGATAAAGGGGTACTAAAGTGTCCCAAAAAAGTGGGATGCGAAAAGAGTGGGAAAGTGGGATCGATTGAGATTGTTGCAGACAAGAAAAAAATCCTCTTGGAGACATGTTCAAAAATTGACCTAATTCAAGTTACAATCTCTGAAAGTGCCAAAAAAGGTTTACTTGGTCCTATTTACCGGAGGACAACGTAGTTTTTCCAAGTTTGTTTTTCGCTGAAAACAGGACCACGGAAGCCATTTTTGGCACTTTGAGAGCTTGTAACTTGATTAGGATTCTTTTTGTCTGCAACAATCTGAATCGATCCATATAAAATACACTTTTTTGAAGCGCTTTAGTACCCCTTCAACCTAAATAACATTTTAGTTTCCTCTCAAAGGCGCTTGAAGTTTGGAGACCACCTAAACATACGTGGTTCATTGGGATGCCGAGGACGTTGACGCTGAAAAATAACACAATTTGATCCCAGACATACTCCACGCGTGTCTAATCAGCTCATCCACGTCTTTGAATCTCGAAAAAACTCTTTGAATTTATCGTGACCCTCGATTTCCACATTTCAATGATTATCATGCATCGATTTTTTCTGAACTGCTGATATTTCGGTGGCATTTCAAAAGTAATTGATCATCACGTTCTACGTCACGTCTTCTGCAATTCTTTAGTTCTACTGTCATCAGAATGCAACGTTTTGACGATCGGATGCCAATGAATTCGATCTCGTATTCCATGATTCAAACAGAACGGAGTCCAGAATATTCAGACGACTCTTGCACTTGTGGACACGATGAGATGGCATTTGGTGATGGAGTGGGTTACGAGTAAGACTATGATCATCAATTCAAACATTTATTTTAATTTTTCAGCCGACGACTCGTTAACAACAAAATGTTTCTCCAAAACTTCTCAAAAGTTGAAAGCAACGTCAATTATGGAACTGCCACGGAGCACGAGCTCAATGCACCGTATCCAATGCAAATCGCTGATCGTTATGAAGCGGAATACGATTTCTGTATGAGATGGGGTTGTGACTACAAATATGTTGCTGCCAGAGTCATTCCGTTCCAATCCAACTTCTATTCCGTCGTTCGACTTATCTTCAAAGGGAAAAGTACTGTCTTCCGTTTTTTTTTCTAAATTTAAATGTTTTTTATAGACTGGGTTCTGGATTGTGCAAATTACGAGGAAGGAATGTACGACTACTGTGGATGGTTGCCTACCATAACTTCTCCACGGACCTTCAAAAAGTCAGTGTTGACTGATTCATCTGCATTCTCAAATAATCGTCTCGATGCTGGAAGAATCAGCATTCACTCCTCGGATACTGGATACGGTCTCAAATCGCTCACAACGGATTTCTCGGAAGTTTCCGGACTTACCAAAGATCCCATTGGTATTTCTACAATAACACGAGAAGTGAAAATGGCATTTTCAGATTCTGATCTCTACAAAGTGATGGGTTCGATTTCCGAGTCTGATGAGCCGTCCATAATCGAGGAAAGTCTTCATTCGACTATTGAAAATCTTTCACCAATTCTTAAAAACAACATGGCCATAAAATCATCGAGCGAAATTTCAACTGGTTCTAGTCTGAAAGCAGTCTTCCAGGATCTCGTCGAAATCGATCAAATTTTTGCTCAACAAGTTGAAGAGGCACAATCCTATCAAACTTCTCTTGAAGAATATGTCAATTGTCTCACCACTGCTCACTCTTTTTCAGATCAATCACTATCTTCTCCCTGTGGTAGTATTCAGAAAATTGATGCAAACATTTCTAATTAACTTCAGATCCAACGTCTTCACCAATCTCTTCTTTTTCCTCTTCTGTTTTGGAAGTTGCACCCGTCGTTGCTCCAAAAACAACAATGTTTTCTCAATTGCTTTGTTTGGCTGGAAAGAAGTTTTCGATTGGATTCTGGAAGAATTGGTCTCAAAAATAGGATATGAAGTTTTTTTCGATTTTCCCTTTTGCTGAATAAATTTTTTGTGTTTTTCCCTTTTTTTTCCCAGAAGAAGCTTTCTCTCAGATACTCTCTCCTTTTCCGGATGATCTGAATGGAATACATATATATCTGAATGCTCAAAGCTACTTCCGTCAACGTGTCTTTTCGATTCCATTGAAGCTCGAAACGGAAAAGAAAATGGAAATGGAGAGCAAATGAGCTGTCACCAACGAAAACGAGTGACAGATGTTCGTTGCCAAACCCATAAATAGGGGGTTGGCGAAAAAAAGAAAAAAGGAGCCGTTGACGATGGGAAATTTATTGGTGAACGGATAATGGAAGGTCGGTTTATTGGTTTTGGTCTTCCCGAGAAGGGAGCCAATTGCCAACAGTTGATCCAATTATTCACGGTAGTCTTTCGATTCTCATCTTGATTTTCCGGTAAGCATTCATAGCTTCTCGGTTATTTTGTCACCGTCTCAGTTCGTTTTTTTTTGCTGTCTATTACTATTTGGCACCGCAAATAAACTCATTTTTCCCATTCGAACAAGTCTCGCTTTTTGCGAGAGTTGCGCATCTCGAAACGATAAACGGACAATGTTTGACTGTGATTGGATGGCGGAGAAAAATGAACAGAAATAGAACATTTGAGTAACTTGAATAATCGACCTCGTTTATTTAAAGAAACAATTACCGGTTTTCAAAGTGTGACTAAAGAAACCACCATCCACTTATTATTCATGTTAAGAAAACAAGATTTCAAGTGGCAGTTTACCAAAGTTTCAGTTGCACTTTATCATTTTCAAAGTGCTCACTGGAAAGGAACCTCTTCAGAATACATATTACCTACAGAAAGACTTCAGAAAATCACAAACATTTTCATATTTCAACACCTTGAAAAACTCGTTCCCACAGTGAGAAAATATTTTTCTTGTTATGAACGAAAATATTACCTTTTTGAGTTTTACAACCTACAACAGAATTCTTTCCTTTTTCCCAATTTTTAACATTGAAAAGCTAACTTTACTTTTTTTTGGTGAAGAAAAAGAAGAGTTGCCATTCATGAAATGTGGACTCAGTTGATCAAATATACCTTTTGAAAGAAGAAAAAGAGAAGTGTGATGGTAATGATGACACATCACAGTTTTGATGAGTGAGTATCAAACTTTGGTTCGTGCTTCGGAGAGAAATAGAAACTGAACTGTTATTAAGCAGTTTGTTGTTTCTCTTCATAAACGGACGTTCAGGTTTTTGATTTTTGTTGTTTCTCTCTAGTTTTCTTTTTTTGGGTCAAACTGATTCATCATCTCATCTCGTTTCGAGTAATTAGGCAAGGCCATTTGGTCAATTTCCGAATTGCCAATGACATTCACATTCAACCCTTTTCCCATATTTTTTAGCTCGAAAAGGTTTTCTTTTGTCCGTAGTAACTCTTCGATCGTAATCATAGCATTGAATTTTTACGATCTTTTTTGTTCAACTCTTCTTATCTTTTCCTGGCTCTTTTACACACATATGACATGATTTGGCAACATTTCTGTTGTTCTTTCATTGTCTTCACATTTCACTTTCCGTTTCGGGTCTCTTATCAATTGACACAACTGTACACATTTCGGAGTTGGGAGGTGATAACGGCGAAAATTGGGTTGCTCCAGAATAGCTGGAGCAAAACGCAACACTAATACAACTCAACAGAAATCGTCATATTCTGAAACTCTGCAGAAGTCCCAGAACTTTGTGTTCTTCTATTTTTTTTCGCTCTTATTCCTTCTTTTTTTACTCCTGTCCGTGCTCCAGGAAACACAACTCAATTACCCCGAGCATTTACATCGACGTCCTCCATTTTCTTCCTCTACACCTTTTTCGTTTTCTCTCGATTGCCTTTTTTCTTTCGATTTTCCTAAAGTGAGTCCATTAACAATTTTGGGGGACTCTAAGAAAATAAAAGAGCCATGCTGTCACCGTTGACTGCTTCTGAAGTTTTTGCTTTGAGTGCTCTTTTTATGGTTCATATCCGAATGCTGTCGACCCGAAGGATAATTTTCCTTTCGGAAAGCTTCGAGCAGATATAATTTCTATCGCATGATTATCATTTAAAGATCACAGTTAAAAATGACCTTCTGGTCCTTCTGATTCTTCTTTTTTATTCATCTCCCACATTTCTTACTCCCCTTGGCAGTCAAAATTGAGATCATAATCAGGTCATAAGATAGTCGAACGTTCAGAAGAAAAATGGACGGCACAATTCGACGGTGACGACAAACACAAACATTCAGAGATGCGCAAAAGTTACCTAAAAATGAAGAGAAAAAATAGAAGATAGGATTGTTAGTGTGGGAGATTGAGAGAGGAGAGAAAAACGGGGGACGACCTTGAACAGCCTTTTTTCTCTCCATGTTTCTCGATTGAATTGGTCGAATCGAGACTCCCTAGTTGGGGTTAACCAATCTGATCTGAACCCACTCGACAACATGTGATTTTAGGTTTTTACTTTGTTTTCTATTCGTTTTGCAAACATATATCAACAAAAAATCGTTATTGGCATGTTATTTTGTAGAGTACATCGTAGCAGATATGAATTAGTTTATTGCTCTTTCGAGATAATTGTTAGCTGGAATATGATATTAAACCTTTGAATTTCCCAAACATGACATCAATCCATCTTTGTTTCAGAAATTCTTTATCAAAGAAAGTTTCATGTGGTAAAAATTAATACCATATCAGAATTAGAACGATTTGCCCTTTGTCTGAAATTGATGTCGTAGAGACTTGAATCAGATTCTGCTGAAACTTTGTTACAAAATTTTTGAGTAAATTTATTGGATGCAAAAACTGATTAGTTGACTCTGTGTATAAATATGCTATAGCTTTTTTCCTGTCTATTTGCTAGATAGAGTTCAGTTTCAGCTCCAGATTACGGAGCACCTTTTTGCTCACTAGTCAGTTCCGTAATGCTTGGAACCTTTACTTCTTTGATTGTTTTAACACCAAATTTATACACTTATTATTCCATTCTGAAACGGTTTGACACCGAACTCATTTTCCACACCGTTCTCAGTATACAGTTCAATGGCATGTTTGCTCATTTTTCGGTGCCCTTTTACTCTTTTCTTTGCGTCTCAGCCCTCTTGTGCCAACTCTTCGTTTATTCTCTCCTTACCAACCTACCACCCAAACAATCCTCCTCCTCTTACCAGTTTTTCGTTATTCCCCTTCTTTACTTTACTTACTTTATACACTTACTTTTTAACTTTCCTGTGCTCAAAGTACCATTCGTTTTTTGAATTCTCTCCAGACTAGGCTCCACCTTCTTCTCGTTTCTCTATACAAGTTGTTTTGTGTGTCATCCCCATAGGAGTGAGCTCTGCTCTTTGTCCGAAATAGTGTCAATTCAATTTGATTGACAAAGCTCATGCACATCTTCGCCTTTTTTCTTCAACTCTTTTCTAAAACCTAGAACCCTCTATGGCTCTAGTTGTGGTCACTTTGTTCCCTTTTTTCTCAAAAGAGTCTCCAGAATTAGTTCATGGATAAATAAAGCTCTTCTCTCTTTTGGAGAGAAGTTTTCGTACCAGTTTGGGATATAGCCTCAAGCATTTCCTTCTTGTTTTCAAGAGAGGTTTCAAAATTAGGAAAAGAGAGGATATGCCATTCAGAAAATGAGCATTTCAGAATTCCTTGAGTCCCTCTATAGCCCCTTTTTAATATCTAAAATAGTAATAGAATTTCAATTCTTCGTCTTGTTTTTTTGCTCAAGTCAGAAGCCCATAGATTCATCACAGAAACCGTTGATTAGGTGCTCAGTGTGACGTGGAAATTGTCAGTTTTTTCCTCCATTTCTAGTGGATTTCTTTGTTCGCTTTGTCTCCAAAAGCTTTGGCTCGCCATTTGAAATGTTTGAACAGCTTCTTCCCTCTCTTTTTGTCTTCCTATTTTTTTGTGTAATTCATTCATTTTGGACTCTATGTTCAGATGGCACAATCCTTTTTCTTTCCTGTATTTCGACGTCGTAGGTGGATTACGTAGTTACCGTACATGTTTTGAATATCGGAAATTACGAGATATGTTTTCAGCTTATACCTTTTTGTTATTAACGAACAGTGTACATTCAAAATAAAACAACGGTTGGCATTCATTCTATGTTTTGTTACCTAAAATATGAAATGTTTTTATCTTGACCATCTGAAACGACGTTTTAAATTTCGTATTCATCTGTTTCCGCCTCCATAAATGAATAAACCATAAGTTGTTTGATGTTACCAAGAGACGAGGACCTTCGAATCTTGAATATTCACTCTCCGTCTTCGTTTTTCTTTCCGAATATGAAACACTTCTATCCTTTTTTGCTTCTTTTCATATTCTTTTCATCTGCGGACTTCTTCCCCCTTCTCCTTCTTTTTTTCAGCTTGTGGAATTTTCAAAGAAAAGAAAATAGTTTATTTTTTGTGGGAGCAGGTGCTCAGATGTTGCCTTCAATCACACTAATCTCATTCACTCTCCCCCATTTTTTCTCACTTTTCTCCTCTTTACCAGTTTTTTGTCCTCTTCTCGTTTTTTATCCAACCGCCAAATCTTTCTCGATATTAGCCAGAATACTGTGAACGTTGTCTTGATTTTTGTTGTCTTCATAAGTTTCTATTTCTTTCCTCCCCTCACATCTTCTTTTCACTTTTCCTTGATTCATTAGATCATAAACTCTAAAAATAGAATAGAAGACTCATCTGAAAATGTGAGGATTCTCTCATGAGCCTCATCATTAGCCGGATAATTATTTTTCTTTTTCTCATCTTGTGTAGAAGTGTAAATTTTTTCATCCGATCATGTGAGTGCTTTTTATGAGTATTCTCATCTGTTCTCATTCCTTTCTGTCTCAAAGTTCCTTGGTGCTCTTTTCAAAAGTGTGAGTAATGACATAGAACAAACCGAAATAGCCACGTCATGCTATGACATTTGAACCTAGACACCAATACCCAATGCCAGATGACAAAAGACCGCCACGAGGACAATGGCGTCTATTCTGATGCCGTACTGTTGGGAAGGAAAAGGGCGCAGAAGGTCGTTTTGTAACAATCGAGAGAGAGAGAGAGGAAGAGAACGAGAGATGAATGGAAATATTCGAGAATATATGGTGAACCTAGAAGGGACGCAGTGATAAAAAGAGAATCATTGTGGTGACCGCATCGGAAGGATGGAAGAAGACTAGAAAAAAGGAGAGACAAAAAGAAGAGTAAATGTCAAAGGGCGACAGATACCTGTATCTGTTGTGAACATCTAGGAAACGCCAAAAAGTAGAACGTCGTTGATTCTCCCTCTCTCTCTCTTCTGACCATATACGCCCACTACAATCACAAGACTACCCAAAAGTGACTCATCATTGACAGTTTTGTTTTGATAAGGAGTTGTGTTCATGGAAATAAATTTTGGCAGGGAGATATTTATCCAACTGATGATCTCAGGATAATAGGACTTCTGTTTGATTCCTCGTAGCTAGTAGATTATCGGAAACAAACACATAGATCTCACTTCCAGAACAGTTTAGAGCAAAGTCAAGATGTTGATATTTAGTTTGCTGAACTGAAAGTCAGCAGCTTTCTCTGTAGCTTAAGTTAATAAACCGTAAAACCTCTACTAGAGCGACGCCCAGAAGATCTACTTTAGGAAGTCCGTTCGACCGCAATTTTCGTTATTTACTGGTAAAAATTTCAGTAAACAAATAACTTTTCTTCTCAGCTACAAAACTCACTAAATATGATCTTCAGGGTATTTGTTAGGGTATTTGCAAAATAAGTGTTACTAACTTGTTGGTCCGGTCCCGCTCTAATAGAGGTTTTACGGTAGCTGCTCAACGATATAATTGAGATGATGACTTGCATTTGGTTCAAAGCGTCAAGAAGTTGACTTGAATGTTGATGGGCCTAGTTTTTTGAACACGACAAAGTCCCTTGCCCTTTTTTACGCCCTCCTACATGGTCATAGTTCACTTGCAACCTTTCCTTTTTCAAATACATGTACACCCCATCATTACCTAATCCTCTTTTATCTATTTTACTATCCGCAAATGCCATCAATTCGAGACTGACGAGCACATTCAGTCCAAAACCAGTCTATCTATCTCTCTTTCACTCCAAACTTTTTCCGCAAGTAACACCGATTCGAATTATAATATTTATGGTATTTATCGACGAGGCATCATCACTTTTTTTTGTCTTCCCCAAAAACGTATATTTTCCGATTGCGCAATTATAATTCACTATCGAAAGTGTTTATCCCTCGATTCTCTTTTTCCTGGATGTGTTTTTCCCAAAACCAACTCTCTGTTTATTCCAAAAAAGAAGTTGTATCTCGATAATCAGATAATCCAAATCCACTAATCTTCCTCCCATTTGAAGCACTTGTCGAAATTGTGGTGCACTTTTATCATTATCTCTTCTCAAAAAAGAAAATCTTTCTCGAGATAGAGAGAAGAAGAACATAGATTTGTTGACAGCACAAGGATTGACGAAAAAACACGGATACATTAATCATGAAAGATGTAATACGAAGAGTTGCACACGAAGAAGAGGAAGAAGAAGAGAGAAATGTTCGAGATTTGCGTGTCATGAATGAGAAAAGTATTATCTCATCCGCTATGCATTATGCTCTTTCCTCATTTCTTCTTTTTGCCACCCATGCTCTGCCCTTTTTTGACATCTTTCTGGTTAAATTTGTATCTAGATTGAACTCGTCAAAAGCTCAAAACAGAGACGCTCTATATCCATATCTTATTTCCGTTTTCGATTCGAGTTCAAATAATAATAGGATTCTAAAACACTTCATTTTGCACTAAAATCTGCAGAATTTCAGCTGCTTGTTTCTTTCTGTTCTCTGATGCTGTAAGTACGATTTCGAATATCTATTCGGATTATCACCTGTATTCTTTTCCATATAGTAATCCGTTTTCCTTTATCCAGCTTCTCAATTTCCATTTATTTTTCAAAACAACAAAAATCGTAGAATCGACTACGCAATTGAAGTGGGGATTTGCATGGGCTCTTGATCACATCAAAGTCTTCTTGAAAATCTCTGGATTTCCGCAGATTTTCAAAGATTTCCAGACTGGCCGTACCTGTCTGGAAGGTGCCGTTCACCGTGTCATTCCTTTTCTTCTTCACTCATCCTAATTTCTCTCTTTACTTTCAACCCAAAACGTTGACTTGACACTGTTTCTTTGTTTCAAATGACCCTTTGTCCCACTCTTTTTTCCATTCTATTCAGCCCCTCCTTTCTTCTGATGACTGTCAATTTGTCTGCGTCTCTATCAAATCACCGATTCTTTCACAGTTTTTGTTTAAGAGTAGAAGTAGTCTCTTTTCCAATTTTAGATTGAATTTGAGAAGTTTTCAAAGGTGTTTTTGACCACTCAAACCAAGGAGAAAAGCGGAACGAGAAGCTTCAATATTGGGGGGTCGGATGACCTCGAGAAGGGGGCGGAAGGGTCATTTTTGTCTGCAAGAGAGTGACCTTTCTCTCTGAAAAAACGCTTATTTCACTTCTTCTTTGTTCGAGAATTCATTCAAGTACCTTCTTTTCCCCACAACCGATCACCATTCATTCTTTATCAGACCGCAGTTCTATTCCTCTCACATTCTTCTGTTTTTTACTTTTGTGTTTTGTTGATCAAAACCAAATGGCATTCAGCCAAAATAACTCAAAACAATATGAAGTGCATGGGTCAAAAGTGATGTAACTGTGTAAAGTGATGAAAAAATATATACCGTAAAACCTCTAATAGAGGGACATGTCCTTCTATTGTTCAACCTCCTTAAAGTCAAAAATCGAATTTCACAAAAGTATCCGTAACTAATTTTTGAGCAGCAATTCATGACGTATTTCATATTGATCCTGATCTATTTTTGTCAAGCAATCGATTACTACTTTCAGATTCATGGAAATCTGAGAAAGTGCTCTTCTCGGGCTCACTTGGGTGTCTTTCTATTAGGGTGTCCTTCTATTAAAGGTTTTCTGAAAACTGAAAACTGCCTCAAATTCGGTTATAAAATGTTGGGAATGAGTTCTAAGCCAAGACCATCGTGAACTATAATTCAAAGAACTTCCTCCTACAACATCCCACTTCATTTCTCTTCATCTACACCCCCCCCCCCCCCCCTCCACTACATTCATATATCACAAAAAAAGATAGAGCAACACACACACACATAAAGTATAACGCGTGTTTCTTCTCGTTTCTTGCTCCTGAACCCAAAAGATATAGGAGTGGAGAAAGAGCAGTCCGTGTCACCTCTTGCTCTTTTTTCTCCCGGAAGAAAAAAACGAGAGAGAGTCCCACTCGCCGCAAATCTCTTCTTCATTTTTCTCTTTTTTTTCAGTTTACGCAACTTTTTTTTGAGTTTCAATGGTCCTTGCTCCGCCGTCCGGTCGGTGACTTTTAGTCTACTGAGTTTTTCCTTTTGCAGCATTTTTTTGTTTTTTTTTTCTGACTACAAGTTCAGGAGCAAGAACACATAAACTAGTTATGTTTCTAACTTTGAAACATAAGTAAAAACCTATTCAATTCCAAATCGTTTACCTTGAAGCCTCAAAGTGGAGAAATTTATTTCCATTTTTTGCTTAGTAACTCTTCTTTATATGTTCCAGAACCCCTACACAACCATTTTTCATTCTCGCCCAGACTACATTCAAAACATTTTGACCCACCAAAGTTTCACAGTATTCTTTCGCCTAACACGTCAAGATTACAACTTCTGAATCATCTCGATATCTCTAGAAAAGGCTAGAGATTCTCCACCCATTCAAAATTTTACCAAAAATTCCCTCAATTTTTACTTCCATTTTTGTCAATTTCCTATCACCATGTGACACCATGAGACCCCATACAAAAATCCATTTAAAAAGTGACTTTGGGTTGGTTGGGACGAACCAGTTTACCTGTTTATTTGTGCGGCGCCCCATCTCATTTTTCTTTGTATCTGCGTCTCGTTGACCTCTATTCTCTCTCACCTCAACAGGGTAGCTCATTTACTGTATTTACCTGAAAGTCAAGGAGGTTGCTGACAATAAAGAACAAATTATCAAAAAAGAAAAATCCATGGAAACTTTTTTTAAAGTTTAGTGAAATAATAAAGGGACTGAAATCTTCAAAATCTGGGTATGCAGCTTACATAATCCGCTATTCGTTTGGCGTCTCTTGCTCGGAGGAGCTCGGTAAATATTTTTGGCACCTGACATGGTAAACAGATAAAAACTTTTTTAGATCATGAGGCGAGAAACTTCAAGAAACTTTTTGGGTTGTTTAACTTATTCAGTCAGGGAGAATACTTTCGTTTTTGATTTCTCAACTTTGGTAGCAATAGAATCGAGAAAAAATACAATATTACCGCCACCCAACCGCTCTGAAAGACATTTCTTTCAAATTGAGCCATAAACAAATTCCTGTCCCCTTGACAACACAAATAGCTTCTCAAGGTTAAGAGAGCCTCAACACTCTTCTGAAACTCCCAACTATTTCGGTCCCATTCTTTCTTTCTTTCTATTCTCCATTATATCCCATTTTCTTCGGATTTCGATGTTTCTTTTGCACATGCAGAGCATCTCCTTCTCCTTCTCGATGCATCAGAAAACTCATGTCGTGAAATTCGAGAAGTCGTTTTGCGTTTTGCCTCGTTTTTCCTTCTTTCCGCCCATCTCATCCGCCCATTCTCCTTTCTCCCACTTTGAACCCTTTCCTCCGTCGTTTTTTTTGAGCCTAAATTCTTTTTTCTCATCTCAATCGAAACTTTCTTGCTCCATTTCAATCCATTCCAGGCCCAAATTTCTTTTCGTTTTGACCAATGGTCCTCATGTTTGCACGGGAGGTGAATAATAGGGAAGAGAAAAAGGACAGCAGTGATAATAAAAATATACATGAATATGCATACGATCGCCTCTTCTTCCCTCTCTCTCTCGTTCTCTTTTCCTTTTCCTCTATACTTGTAAAACATGAAAAAGTAAAAGAAGGAACGATTGTTTTCAACCGGCATAACTTGTTTTTTTCTATGGCTCACAAGTACATTTTGAATTCCTTTTGCAACCATTGAGACCTCGAGAATATAAAATCATTGATCATCAAGTTGAACTATTCATCTACACATTTACAAATTGGTTCGACCTTTTTTTTGCTATAAAATCAAAAATAGGTTTGCCCTTTTTTTTGAAACCCGCCTTCTGTACTTCCCACTCTTATCTCTCTCTCTAACCCACCAATATTCTACAGAGTTCAACTGTCACATTTCCATCCGTTTTATTTTTCATTTTTGGAGAGTTTTTTTGACTATTCAATGTTCTATTTCAGAATGTTTGCCTATGACCGTCTGGCACTCGATCTGGCAGTCTTTAACTTGAAAGATGTTGATTCGGGAAATTCGTCGTCAAGTGAAAGATCATCACCACCAACACGAATTATGTCACAGGTAAGAAGATGTTCAAAATTGAAATGATCATGAATCAGATTTCGTTTTGAAAATTCTATTTATAAAAATATTCTGATACTACTAAAACTCATTAGTGGCGAAAATACATATTCGATTCTCATTATTTTAATTCTAAAAATGTTGTCCCTTCAAATAGATTTTTCAAAATCAGAAAAACAATAAAGTGTTCAAAAATACATAAAAAATGTGCACATTACCCCCTTTTGTTTCTGTTTCCTTTTGAATATAGAACGAGGAAATAATGTTTACTTCCACCTTCCCTAGATTATCATTTTTATTGACCAATTCAATTTTTTTCAGGCTCAAAATATCAGCGATGAGTCAAGCAGCAGTGGATACGGTAGTCCGACACGAACACCTCTCGCGTCTCCGTCCAACGACATCTTCAGCTGTAAGTTTTTTTGGAGAAATTTTCGATGATACAAATAATATATAACATCAATTTTCAGCCGTTCTTCCACTCCAAGTCCAACGTGCCTTCTCTGCTCAAGGCCCAGAAGACATTGCTCGTCACTTCGGAGTTTCCCCGGCTCCACAAAACAAGAAGCCAATCAAAGATGTCCAACAACAAACTCAAACCCAGAACAGTCAAAGTGCTGCTCAGGCTCTAGCAGCAGAAGATGGTTTCTCTCTTGCCGAGATTGCTGGATTCGCCGAGCTCTTGTCTTCTCCAAAGAAGGTAATCTCTTTTTTGCACATCAATCAAAATTATACTCCATTTCAGACTCCTCCACCACGCTACCAGTGTCACATCTGCTACGCCACCGGTCATCATTACATCTCTGATTGCCCGCAACGATTCAATTCTCCGTACGACGAATTGACACCGTATCAAGGTAGAAAGAAGTGTTACGGAGAGTTTACTGTGAGTTCTTTGAAATAGGATTTTGAATATCTATATTAAATTCTCAGTGTCAACTTTGCAAACGCAAGTGGAACAGCCAGAACAGTGTTGCCAACGAGCCACAAAGTTGCATCAAGTGCCATGTTCCAGTATTCCCACACAAACAGGTGAGATTAGTTGTCAAAGAAAAACAGAAACTCGTTTGAAAACAACATAATGAATGCCAAGAAACACTCCATTAGTTCTTATTCTTTTCATTTTCTCCACTTATCTTTAACGACTTTGTCAGGTGCCTTATCCATTAGGTCCCGGAACACTATAACGTATGAAAGACATAGTAAAAGATGCTGATAATTCCTACCAATATTTATTTTTTCAGCTCCCAGTCGAGAAGGCTGTGACACTTGGACTCATCAAAGCTCAAAATGTGACCAAAGTCGCTCCGATCGGACATGGAAGACCTCCGGCAAGAAAGCATGAGGAGATATCACGACGTCATTGAAAGACTTCTCAAACCAAGATATAGGAGCCAAACCCATCCTATTTGTATCATATTGTTTCTTCCTTCCCAAAACCACTTCTACTAGATTTCTATAAAAATCAAAAGAGCTTTCAAAATCAGTTTCTTTTTGTGTGTACATGTCGTTCCTGTCCTCCCATTTTTCTCCCTTCAACACTTTCCATGCCGCCCGACCACTTTCTCTCCAGTTCTCCAGGTACTCAACCTTCTTCTGTAAATTCTTGAGTCTGAAATATATATTTTGTATCCCGAAAAACTCTTTCTATATATTTGATGATCACTTCATTTCGTCTTTGTCTGTATTATTTCTCTATTTTTCCTGTAAAATTGTCATCTTCCTCTATATTTCACCATTCACACCCGGTCTTTGTAATAAGTGTAGGCTCTAGAGTAATAAAATACGTCATGAAAATCTCTGTTCTTCATCACAACTTGAAAAGCCAACAAATCAACTAAAAATTTCAGCTGGAAACTTTCAGAAAATCTGATATGCAGAAATTTGAATTTCGCGCGGGAAGTTCTGGCTGAGAAACACATGCATTTGTCGGCCATTGTCTGGTGTACTCCTCGAGGATAACTTTTAAAGTTTCTTTTCTTTCAGATTTTTCAGATATTTTCTTCGATAAAGCTCCCGCTCTTCCAATGTTTTACAATAAATTTTACTCATGTAAATAAATAAATTTATCGAGCATTTATACACTTTGTTTTGGTAATTACAGTTCAATTCAGGTGTAAAATTCCCTGTTTTTATTAGTTCTACAGCTATTCTTAGACACAAGCCTCATTCCTTCTTTCAGATGTCACCGGAGGAAGCTCCGGGGACACGTGTCGAGCTGAATGACACCCGGGAGATTGTCGGCGTCGGATCTTCGATTCACTCTGTCAAGTTCCCCGTATTCCACATGTTCGACACAAACTGGAAGTTAAAACTGCGTGTCAAGTCAGATGATAATCTGCACACAAACGTTGTAGCCTTACGGATGTGTCATCTTAGAAACTGTGCCGATGATCTCTGGAGTTTGGATGCGACGATTCGCATCCGAATTGATGAAGAATGGCTAAAAAGTGATCATGTTGTCGATACCAAGTTCTCACACCGCAAGCGAGAAATAGAAATCAGCAACATCGGAAATATACCAGAAGAAATGGACGTCTCGGATATCAATCTTCACCTAGAAGTGTTCATGCAGGTAATTTTCGCGTTTGAAAATTGTGTTACCCCTCCATAAGCTTTCCAGATCAACAGTTCTACCGGGATTCAGCTCCGCAACTTCATCGATTTCTCACGCCCTCTACCGATTTTCTCCGATTCAATTGTGAACATTGGAGGAACGAAGTTCCATGTTAATCGAATGGTTAGAATGCCACAACAAACAACTATACTATTTTCGCCAAGTTCCATTTCAGACACTCTCGATGGCGTCACCAGTTTTCTTCCGGACATTCGCAGAATCACTCGACAACGAAGTTGCTAACCTCGAAGTTTGCAATGTTTCCGCTCATGATTTTCGTCGTATCCTGAATATGATATACCCTCCGCATCTTCCACCAAAACAGTGGATTAAAGGTGAGTGTGAAGTACGTTTAATGAGTTATGATAGATTTGATTTTGCAGAAACAAATGTGAAAAAGCAATTAGACCATATTTACCGCTTCCTGCACATTGCCAAATCTCTCGACATATCCATTATCTTCGAAGTTGTAGACAAATGGCTGGTCAAGTACGGAAGATTCAATTTAGAGGACACACTCTTGTTGGCTCAAACATTTGGTTTGAGAGAGTTGATGGTATCAGCGACAATTTGACAACTATTTCGAGTGCTACAAGTTTCAGGGAACCAAAGTTGCACAAATCAGATCCATCGATGACTTGATGAAGTGTCGGGATCAAATTGAATCGCTAAGTAACAAAACGAAAGCGCTCATTCTGGATCACATCTTATTTTCCATTTGAATTCCTCACCTACCGCAAGATTTACTGTTATGTTAGTTAATTTATCCACATGTTATCCTACTTTTATGCACAACCTCACTTATTTGTTACATTTTATTCGAAACAGAAACTTTTGTGTCATCTTTTTTTTCAAAACTGAAAAAGTGTTTGTTTTCTCGATTTCATGTTCGGAAATTTGATAAAAGTTACAATATTCCACCACCTGACGCGTATTCGTGTGTTCCGAAGTGCACAATTAATGCAGTGTAATACGAGGGACTAGTAGATTCATTCGGTGATAAGACATGAAATTAACTTTGTTCAATTCGAATTCACTTTTTCTTTGGCACATTGAACATGAACATACTGTAGATGTGTCTTATCTGAAAAGATTTTCAGAGCTCAAGATTCCATAAATCAGTTCTTGGGTTTCATATGACGGATATTCGCAACTCTTCAAATTGTTACGCCACTTCTCGATTGAAATTCAATTCATAATATGAGTGATAACTCTCTCTTATCGTTTTCCATTCTCTTCTCTCCATATTACACTTTGCCGCCTGCGCGAGATGTGGGCTCTTCGATCTCATTTACTTTTGAGAACAAACATTCCCCCAGTCTACCCTTGTCTCTTTTCTCAAAAGATATAACAATACCTTAATCCGTTGTATATTAGCTTTCAAAAAGAAATGCCGAAACATGAATCTCTCTTTTCAGTAACCTGTCTCGTGGCTCTTCTATTCATACTTCTTTGATTCAAAAATTGAATCTGAAGTTCTCAAAGAGTTCTCGAAAGTATGTGTGTCTTTCTTTTTCCAAAATCCTTTTCTTATTTCTCTGTCCTCTCTATTCTACTTATTATCTATGTTTCTACTTACCAATTTGTCATTGGTAATACAATTAAATCCTCCTTCCTCTTCCCATCCATTTTGCTCAAAAGAAGGAGGTAAGGAAGATGGATGAGCTTCAAGGACACACAACCATCCCACAAAAATGGTTTCGATCTTGGAGAGTATTAGGCTCTTTTGTCAAATTTCAGTTATTTTTGTCTTTGATTCTGAGTAAAAATTGATGATTTCATATTAGGGTCTTGGTTTCGTTGTAATTTCCGATTTTTGCCCAGTCAAGAACCACCTATCTGTTTCTTATAGGAACCTCCGTTACTTATGTAGTACTGAAATAGTGCATTTGGAACTTGGAGCACGAATATCTCGGCTCCGGATGTCGGGCGGAATAAAATATTTTGAGGATTTTGTTTCTACAACTAGATAAGCAAATGGTGGAAATTTGAGAAATTCCTGAACTTACGGGGTCTGATGGATTCCTTGTCAAGGTTATGAGACAAAGTATCTTTCTTTAGTTTTAGTTTAACGGATTCATAGTCCCAACTATATGAGCAACGAAAGAAGATTCAATACTTCACTCATTTGTAAGACACAATTTTAATTGACTTCATATGTTGCGTTCTACATGCTAATTCCATATTCTTTGTCTTCCTTCGCATCGCTCTTCTCCTACTTTCATTTTCGTGCAATTTCTTATTATTATTATGCTCTTATACCGAAAGTAGTATCTTTTAATTATTCTTCTTCATATTTTTTTCTTCTCAGTTTTTCTTCATAAACTTTCTTCAATACTCAACCAAAAACTGAACGAGTTTCAGAATTATAAAAGCATGTAAAAGCTATAAAAACAAAGATGACACAAAGTTCGGAAAAATGGTTTATATTTCTACTCCTCCATTCTATTCTCCTACTCGTCAGTTCACAGAAACTGGCTGTGGTTGTGATTGATGGATTAGCAGCAAATACATTTTACAAGTTTTCTCATTTATCAGTATTCCGAACTTTTGAAGAAGAAGGAGTATGGTCCACAAAAGTTTTTCCTGTTTTTCCGACGTTTTCGATTTCAAATCGGCATTCTTTACTCACAGGTGGGGTTTTTTGAAAATAAAGAACGATATCTATCTGAAAACTTTAGATCGGTTTCGATGTGCCCAGACTCATTCCCAAAAAACTTTTTCTACTTTCAGGAACTCTTCCTCGCCGGCACGGTTTGATTGGAGACTACATTCATAACTGGAGAGACAACTTGAAATTCCAAAACTTCACTGCTGATTCTGATTTCTCTCGAGACTGGTGGTCCATTGATCCCATCTACATCTCGGCACTTCGATCCTCTGCTTCCGTCGCAATGTTCTTCTTTCCGGAATGTGATGTGGATTGGGATGTAGCGCCTCAAATATGTGTACCACCGAGAACTGATGGAAAGACATTTTCAGATGAATCACAGGCAAAGCGAGTGATTCAAGCTACAAAGTAATGCAACTGTAATAGTCCCTAATCATCTTTATTTTTCAGGGAACACGATTTGACTCTCATTTACCATCCCTGGATTGGTGAAGAAATTCGTAGAAAAGGCGTTCATCATACAAATGAGAAACATTCAAAAGAAGTTCTTCGTTTTGCTCAAAGTCTCGAAAGATTAACTGCTCAAGCAAGAGAAAGAGTCGATTTAAACGTTATTGTTGTATCGACACACGGATTTATTGATGTTCCTAGAAAGAATATCAGGTTTGTTTCATCACAAATCCCTTGCTGAAATTTTAAAAGAAAACACTTTATTAACGTCATCAGTTCTTGATTCCAAAACTTGCCTGTATTTTTTCTTAAACTTTCTCCCGTACTCCGGATTATTCATGAAAATCCGGCCAAGAAGATTCTTAGCAGAAATCCGAAATCACTCAAATCCGTGCCGGTCGGGAATCTAAATCACTAACTTTCAGAGTGATCGATGAATACATTCCAATGGAATTGATTGAAACTACAGTAGGCAGTGGAGCGATAAAACAGTTACAAGTGAAAAAGGGAAAAACTCACCAAGTGTATAGTCAATTACACGATCATCATCCAATTCCAAATGTTCATGTCTACTATACAACTCCGAAATCTGGAGACTTACCCGATCATTATCATTTCAAGAAAAGCGATATCGTTTCTGACTTGGTTCTGTTAGCTGATCCAGGATATGCAGTGGTTACGGTAAGATGATTCTTCTCGAAACATTTTTTGAAGTTAAATTGCTACAGAAAGATGAAAAGAAGCAATTTCCAAAACCGAAACTTCATGAAATAACTGCTGCAATTGATGGATACAACAATGAACTACCGGATGTGTTAGGATTGTTTTTAGGTTATGGACCAGGTGAGTTTATTTTTTACAGAGAAAAATGATTTTACCGCTATTAGTTAGGATTTTACCTCTAGGATGATGTTCCCTGTCAATTAGCAGGGAGACTAATCGCAAAGCTCTCAAGTAGGATTGCCGTAGTTTCGAAAAAGGGAGGTAAAAAAGAAAACTAATGAGAATGAAATTCAGACTTTTTTATTGCAAACTCTAATTTTTCCAATAAAACATGTATATTTAAATCTATCAGGATATGGTTCCGCTACTTTGTTATTTAGTTCTAGGATCAAAAGTTTTCTGAAAGTTTTAATAAGCGTAACATTCCCAAAATCCTACATTGTCTATCATCATCTAAATTTCCATTTTCAGCATTCCGTGTCGGATACCGAAAAGGACCAATACAATTATTTGATGTATACTCTCTAATGTGTTCTCTTCTGTCAATCGAAGATTCATGTAATCATACTCCGGGTAGAATACTTCGAATCGACGACGTCCTCACTTCAGATGCTCGGGTCGCAATTCGAAGTTCCTCATCATTTTCACCTTTCTCTGTACACCTTGTTATATTGTTTTTTGTTATCAATTTTTTTTATTAGTATGAATTGTTGTATTTGAAAAATGAATGAAAAAAGTGTCCTTGCAGACCAGATCACCGCAGTTAAGATGCATTTATCACTTTATATGGAATAGGATAAAATGATCGAAACTACGGAGATCCGAGAATCGGACTCGTTAACTCACCTCCCAAAGTTTCGTTTCTGAATGTGAAGAATATTGCACAATTGTGACTGACTCATGGTTCTCTCATCTCTTTTATAGTTTTGCAGCCGGGTGGGCGGAGCCTACATGCTCTACAGTACTCAGTGGACGATCTAATTTGCATAATCCTCATTTCTTTTTGGCTAGATGATCATACAAATTTATGGAAATTTTATAAAGTGTTTAGTGCGTATCGAATGGTGATACCCAACCTACTCTTCTCTCTCATATCAACCACTCGAAGTTGTTCACCTAACGACGACTTCGAACAATACATATGTACTTGATAAAAAGAGAGAAGTGGAGAATTAACAAGTAGTCGGAAACGTATCTCTCATGAGTGAACGGATTAGTTTGAAATAGTGGGCGGAGCTTCGAGAGCCACCTGGAAGCGAATTCGAAAGGAGAACGAAAATAATGAGAAGGGAGAGCGGTACTTAACACTACGATTGGGTGAAATGAACAAAGTTCTGCGAATTAGAAGTAATTTTTGATTACTTTCCAAATCAACTGATTGATCCCAAAAATGAGTTTTTTGAGCTCTTTTGACCTTATTTCTTGATAAACCGGAATACAAAATATATGGGAACCTTCTCGAAATGATTACTGATAGCCTTCCGAAATTTGGAAAATACATACTCGGTCCATACAGATAGACACTCACGCAGAACTCTGTTAACAGTAAAGATCTTCGATTCTAGGTACATTATGCAGAAAATATTGACTAGGCAGGGTTCATAACCTCAGATTGGAAAAAATTTACAAATTTGTACGTAACTGCTTTTATGAATCAGCGAGAATCTGTTCTCCACTATAGCTGATTTTTCAGAATTTTCTAAGGAAAAAGTTGAGATGTTCAGACTTTGATTACCAGAAAAGTTTTGAATAGTCCTATTTTTGTGTCTGCCACAGTCAGAAAACGCAAGAAGATTTTCTGGAAAACCGAGAAGAATACCAACTTTAAATAAAGAAACAAAAATCTTTAAGAAAACATACTTCAAATATCTTCACCAACTGGTAACAATCCGTTATTATAACCAGAATTATGCCCATTATATATACTGACCTCAACGAAAATCAATGTGTTTATGTTCTCAAAAAACATTGTCTGATGCCTTTCTTGCCAAGTAAATTAATATTGAATACCGTATCCCGATAGAAGTTTAAACATCCATATTTTCTACCGATAATACCCGGATTTTCTGGTGTCGAAAACCGGAGCTCAGTTACTTACAAAAGAATGATTACGTAAATGTACGCGGTTATTATCTTGACGCTAATCAAAGTTATGGATTTGCTCATGATGCTGATCCGCTTTGCTGCTCGAAATACCGGCCGGTGAATCTTGAGTCGGAAATCCAAATATGACGTAAATGCATCGGCTAAAAATATTTCGACAAGGCGAGAGATAGAGAGAGAGAATGGGCTGTTTAAAAGCTATCGGAGAGCTCTGCATCTCCATGGTTTTGAGAATAATCACCTGCTTGTTGGGAAAAGAAAAAGGGAGTGGTGTATATGAGCATTCGAGAGGAACAAAAATGTACAATCTGAAGGTAAGAGGATTAGAGAGTGAGCCAATTGTATTCGTCTCTTTTGGAATGCATAATATTTGGATTTTGTTATCACAGACGGGCGGTTGTCAATGGAAACTGCTATAATATCGAGACACCGAGAGATATCTAAAGGAAAACTTCCAAATTAGTATTGTGAGATGGAATGTTTTCAAAACGGAGAGAAATTGAATGAACCCGGAAAACAAGAAGAAGGAGGAGAATAAGCAAGTAAATAAGAATTAATCTGGAATCTGGAAGCAAGGGAACCGGGTAGAAAAAAACCTGAAAAGAGTAAAGGTTGATGGAGATGTATACTTTGATATTGTGTTGTAACACTATACAAAATTCGGAAATTTAAGGTGCAACTTGTTGAAAATTGTACATTGAGAACAAGGCTTCCGTCAGAGAAGTGTACACACACATCTCACTTTTTCAGTTTTGTATTAATTTTCTGGACTAGACATGATTAGTCATTAGAACACTAACCACCTAATTTCTCACACAGAAAATTAAAAACGAACCGATATCTGCCCACCAAGAAGCTCACAAACCAAGACATTTTCAGTGACGAAAAAACTATGGCTTCAAAGATTCAATAATCATCCCGTATCAAGACCATGAGAAATTTCACTCTAACCAAGTCTGATTAGAGTTTAATAGAGTCAAGTTATTTTGAACTTTCCACCGATCTCTCTGATTCCTTTTCCCAACTCTAAAAAGTACTCGCCTCAAGTACATCTGTTTTTCCCTCATTTTTAATTATCAATTTCCCACTTATTGGCAGATGGATGAAAAATCGTGGGAGGGTGGTAATAGGTATTTGAAAAATGTTTGGGGGATCGTAGTGGACTTTGATAATAATTGATGCCTTATAAATGCCTTATAAAGTTATAATGACACCTTGGAAACCAAAACCTAACGATGATGTGAGAGAATAAAAATTTCAAAGTTAAAAAAGCTCATTTCAAACCAAACTTGTGTCAAAAATTGAAAAAAGTCCTTGTAATATTCAATTTTCTAATTATCCCTGGTTTTCCCCTTCACCCTTTCCTAGTGAATCTGTACACTTTTTCTGGATTTTTCATAGTTGACTGATATCATGCAAAGACGATTACGATATAAAAAAAACCAGATGTGATCCTGTCCAGCTTTGCGTGGTAACAATCCCAAAACACCCATTCTCATAGTCATCATTTCATTTTTCACATTTTCAATGATACGGTTCCTCATGTCAAAAGGAAACAAGCGAGAGATATTTAAAACCTCATTTTCGTCCGAGAAAAGACAATTTTTCTATGAATTGAGTGACGGGCGGTACCGTGGAAAGGCAGATTGAGAAGAAGACATCTGGCAGTTGAACATCTGCCGAGGCGCCCTACAATCCCGATTAATCGGGCACCTGGTTGAAAAAAGGATACGGATTTTACCATTTGGCTCCGAACTAGTTACTGTGTTTTGGTATATTCTTCACTGTGAATCAAATCTCTTTGCCTCGGGGGCATTCCTTTTGATCTCTTTTTAAATTTCGTTTACTTAATTCTTTGGAACATAATACAACAACTGGAAAATTTGCCCACTAAAACATAGTCCCAAGGCATTTTCTTTGTAGAGCTCACAAGATTTAGCCGAATGATTTTTTGAACTATTCAACCATAAAATTCCGAAAAGTTAGTATGACTTGACATTTGTGATCACTTGGACTTGTGATCTGTACTTTTCCATAATTCCTGTTGTACTTTCCACCATTTAACAAATTATTCATTTGGAAACTCTCGATTCTGTTTATCAGAGCATGAACTTTCGAATTCAAAGATTCCTTTTCGAGTTTTGTTCTTCGATTTCATTTCAAATTCTTCTCATGCTCCATTTTTCTTCACCACTCGGAAAGTCATTTCCGTCGTTACCTTATAACTGTTGGAGCACTTAATCGGTATACGAGTTAGCAGCTCTCTCTTGAGAAGAAGAATAATGGGAAGAGGAAAGGATTGACCTACTTATGTTGTACTCAATCGGAATAGAGTAATGCATACTCAGATTAGCATAGGTACGGATTCAAGCTATTAGGATTAGTGTTCGTGGAAGATTTTGCAAGATTATGTCACTGATAACCCTATTTATAAGAATCCACATTCAAAAATTAATTGATTTATCAGTTTTCTTTTGCCTTCAATAGGGTTGCGTGCTTCCCTCGAGAAAAATGATTCTTCGATCTTTTTAATTCCCAAACCACATCAAAAACAAATTTCCACCTCAAAAAGTTTATCACGAAAAGAGTGTAAATGTCTATCCTAATTGGATGTTATATGAGAAATCACATGCTTTTTTCTCCCGCTCTCTCACAAACTTGAAAACTCTCTGCTTCGAGCATAGCGTTTCCATAGAAATTTCCACAGCACAAAAAAGCAAAGCGTGCTCTCTCACAAGTCAATTTTTGAGAGAGAAAGTAAGAAAAAAGAAGAAAAGCCCTTTTGTCTATTCTCGTCTGCGTTTCTTTCTAGTTTCAGGATTTTCTATTCTAGCGTTGTGCTCTGAATACATTCTGGAATATTTGAACTCTTATGTTTGTCATTTGGTTGTTGGTGATAAAAACAAAATACAAACACTGAAAAACTGAATGAAGGAACCAATAAGATAGTAGAGATTTTTCTAGTCCCCAGATGATTTGTAGGCAAAACAAGAAAAGTATTAGATGTCTCATATCGGTAGTTTCATTGTTTTTTTAGTTAAACTCCATATGAATGATTGCGTTTCATCTATTGAGCAGTTTCCAGACTCATTATTTTCGAATCCCTTTTAAAAGTTCTCCACTTTAAGAACGTCATTCCGTCCTCACAGATCCGCGATCTTCGTCGAAAGAAATTCCACCTAAAGTCGATGATCCTTTGTTTTTCTTAGTTGAAAACCACGTGTTTGTTCAAACTCATCCCTCCCAACAGCACATTTTCTATTCTCAAAACCTCGAAATCCTAAAATCCACTCTCTTCTCGTCAACTCCTCTTTTTGCTCTCAAATCCGCGCTGACTTCAGAGCTCTACGTCTCAGTTTCTCACTGTCTTACACACTCTTTTCGTCGTCATTATCCCCGGGTGATGATCTACCTTCATCCGGTGACCGACGACGAAGACGACCACACGGCGACAACTACAAACTCTTCTCTCTGAATTTGGAGTTGTTTGATTTTTGTTGTTATCGGCTCACCGAATCGAATGGAGGTCTCTCAGGAGGTAAGTGGAAGCAACTGAGAATACTGTAGGATTTGACTTGAATTCTTATATTTTCTTTACAGTTGATATCAATAGGTGTAATTGTTCTCGTCTGTGTTATTCTCTCGATATGTTGCATATGTATTTGGATGTGTCGATGTCGAAAAGATCAAGTTCGAGCCAACGAAGAGAAGCATGACAGAGCAGTTCAGTTGCAAAATTTTGAGCAAGGGTGGAGTACCGTAATCCGTTTGTTAATTTTATGGTTCCCTATTTCAGACAAGCCAAGAATGGAAATGTGCAAGCTACCTTGAAACCAGGTAATCGTCTCAGTGTGAATGATTTGGCTAGGTCAACTTCTGACATTAGATCTCATAGAGACGAATCTGTAAAATGTCAGGAAACTATCGGACAGGTTTGTCGGTTATTTCAATATTTGATTCCTAAAGTTACTGTTTCAGTATGAAGAGAGAATCGCCAGAGCTACTCATTCTTCCAATCCTAATTCTAATAATCACTCAAGACCTGGACCAGCTTCTGGAATAGCACAACGATTCAAAGACGATGAAGCAGCCAAAAATGTAAGTTTGCTGAATCTTGTCCTCAAACAAGATCGTCATGCTTCAGAAACGACTCGATACAATATCCGAGATAGCCATGTCGAATGATTCATTGCAAAGAAATGACTCGAAGGTATTAAAACCAGATTTCAGTTCAAAATTGTTATATTTCAGACAAATGTATTTAACAATATCGATGGTTCCCGTAAAACAATCTCCCCGATGGAAGTCGATCTCAATCCGGGTCTCAGCAGCTCTATTAATTTGGAGAAAATTTGAAAGATTATCATGAATCTCATCTGAAACTATATCAATTCTTCATACCGATATCATTGACTATTTATTTGGAAAAATAAAATATAATACACATTCTTTTGCACATTGGACTGAAAGAAAATTCAAGATAGCAGGTTCCCGATTCACAACGTTATCCGACAAGTTAGAGTAGAATGGGTTTTTAAGTTTGAATCTACAGGAATTGTGAGTGCAACTGCATGAGCTTGAAAATCAAATCATAAGCATAGGCACCGCAATGAAAGGGGGCGTGGCCTCTCATTTTTTCTCTTGGGGGGTGGTTGCGCACTTTGAAGGCCTGTAGCTCGGCGGAGGACCAGCCAATTTTTATAAAATTTGGTCTCGTTATGTTATCGGACGCGTAGATTTCGAAAATCATAACAGTTTTTCATGAAAATATGTAGTTTTCGAGAAAATGTGAAAAAACACGGATCGCTTGCAGAAAAACTTGTTTCCCGGCTCGGGAGTACCCAGTTACGGTCAATTTTATTTATGATTCTGAAAGCCAATTAGTTTACGGATTATATGGTATACTTGAATTTTCATGGAGAGTTGTCGGAAAACGGAAATATTTAGTCAAACTTGCAGTAAAAATAACAAAAAATTTTCAGCGATAACTCCTAGTTTTTTGTTCTTGTTTGATAGAAAAACTCTTAAATTACTTGTATACCAAATTTCAGAGTATTTCGTAATATATAAGTTATTTTTATTTTCAATTGAAGTAACCATGTTTTTAGATTCAGGTGGTTTTTCGAAGATTTCACCTAGTGAAAGGTATAGTTACGCTTGTTTTGATTACATAATTGAAAAATACAAAAAATTTCCCACAAATTGATATATCTCACTTATTGGGGCGAGTTGTCGGAAAAAAGTTAGACTCGTTTTTCTATGAAAATTTGACCAAAAAATGCGAAAATTCGTTGAGAAAATGGCGGCTGCCGACCGCCGACAGTCTCACATTCGTATGCAAGTTCCGCGTCGCGCGCCGACTTTGCCTCCATGGCCTAGTGGATAGTAGCTGTGACTATGAAAAAACACATGTTAGGTTCAATTCCAAAAGTGTCCCAATAGATTTTTTATGTTTTGTTTACCCAGAAAAACATATTCTGAAGATCATTAGTAGCCGGTTTTACGTGGTTCTGATCTTTTTCCAAGCCCGCCGCCTACCCCCCAAGAGAAACCCAGTACTAAAAATTGCGCACTAAAACGGCTATAATTTCAAAACGGGCGAATATTTTTGAATGAAATTTTGGGAAGCTATTATTTTCGACAAGAGGAACACATTCATATACAAAAAAGTGAAGTACGACCAGTTTGAAAATTTTGTTGCGGTCTCTACATAAGCAGAAATATAACATTCAGCTTCAGTAATTCTGGAGGGTAGAATCTTCATAGGAATCCAAATTACCTTCATTCCAAACTCAGAAAGTCCCCAACACTTTTGTGTCGTGATTCTTAAAAACAGCAAACTTTTTTTGAAATCCTCCCCAACAAAGCGTTGTCTCATTCTTTTGTCATTCAAACAGCAAAAACAGGGTTTGAGTTATGCTCACTAGAGTTTTTTCATCTGTACTTTCATATCGAAATAAAGTTTCACGAACAAAATCAATAGCCTTGAGCATCTGTTCATTTGCCCTTCCCCCTCTTCTAAATCTCCGAGCATCGAATTCATCGTTTTACGAGTTTCACCATCCCGTCTATTTTCAATTATCAAAACTTTCCGACTATTCTCTATAATCAGATTAAAGACAAGATCAAGACTTATTCCATTCGTGTATTATACAATTTAGAAGAAAAGTTGTGCGCAAAACGAAACGCGATATGATGTGAAAACAAATAGAATACAAACAAGCATCCGAGACAAGGCGACAAGTTCAAGCCTTTTTCCAGTGTTTGCTTTTTTAGGCCCTGAAACTTTTTACTTTTTTCCTGCGCAAGCATGAGAGAAGGGTTAGGACACTCCTTTCTCCACCACTCCTTCATCCAAAATGAATAAGCGAAAAACTCTTGAAGAATTCCATAACACTTTCCCACACTTTCTCTTTGATAACTACTTTTTGTCGGACTCTCTTTTTCATTATAACTTTCCCTTCACATTATTTTCAGAATATGCTCGATAGCCGAAGGTTGGAAGAGTTCATTGAACAGATTAGACTGACTCCAGCGATTTGGAAGAATCGTGAATACGATATCTCCAGAGAACATTTGAGCGAAATTTGGGCACATTTCGGTCACACATTCGACATTTCTGGTGATTCTTTTCAGCTACTAGCTTGTTCAAACTTTCTATTTTGAGCAGAAGAAGCTGAAAAACAATGGGAATACCTAATAAGACTTCACAGGCTTATGAATCCAAATGCAAAGAGAGAAGTATGGTGAATCTTTATTTTTTCTTTTCAAAATCAGATTTTCAGCAGTTTCGATTTGGACACCCTCGGCAAACCGATGAATGGACAGATGCGGAAAACGCAGTTGCAGAGTCCTTGACAATGTTTTTGAAACCAGCTTTAGATGAACTCCTACTTTTTTCAAAACCTACGGAATCATCAGTTTGAATTTTAATAAAGTTTTTTTAAAGCTGGTTTTCTTAAATGAAAAAAGTTTTGAAACTCGAGTAGCGTACAAAAATGTATTCTCTGCTACTGATATTGTGACTTGGCTCTCCCTGAAATTTTCAGCTATTTGTTTGTAACTTTTTTATCAATGTGAATAGAGAAAGAAATAGTACGAATGAGCAAACTTTTAGAAAACTCTGAGCGCTTTTCGGGAAACACTTCAATTGGTAGATGTAACAAGATAATTTTTCTAGGATACAGTAGTTTTTATTAAATTTCAGCTTTTTATTCAAAAGTTTTGAACCTCTTTCATTGTGGCGTAGTGCAGCGAAGCAGGTTTTCCCATTTTTTGTTTGCCCAATAACTACGGATGGTCAAGCTCATTCTAAATTTAACAAAAAGAAACTGAAAAAGTTAATTTTAAATCCCATCTATTTTTACATTTTTGAAAACGTCAAGAAACCTGTTTCCATGATCTCAAAAGTCTGCGTCGTCTATTTGTATTCTTCTCTGAAATCCCTATTTGCTAACTGAGTCTCGCATCAAAGTCTACCGCAGTTGACTTTTCTTTCATTTTGCCGTTTCACCACTTGAAAAAATGGAATCTTTTTAATTTCGGAAACCGAAACTTGGTAGATTTGACACTTCTCAAAAGTCGAGTATTTCTTACAATCTTTGCATTCTTGTGAAGACTTTCAAATTTTACGAATCTGAACCGGGAAGAATATCTTAAGTGTACTTTGCCATTTTTGATGGGGTTCGCAGATTTTACCTCTCGATTTCAGCTTCCAGACATTTCAATATCAGCGCAGGTATTTCGTTGAGAATGTTATATCCATTTCTAGTCAACTTTTGAGAGGGATTCTTATAAGGCCAATTTGAATCCATTAGACTTTCAAGAATGTGCTAATTTTCAGCCGATCATGCTGCCCCTTCTTACAATATAGGTTTGCCGTATCAGTCCCATTCTGCTTCAGCCTAATTACCGTAGCCCCCCATCCCTCTTCTCAGAAACCTTGTTCCCGTGTTTCTTTGGTCTCTCCCTCTTTTCACCAAATCGTCGACAAGTGGTGACTCATAGAGAAGGAATAATGAAATCCAATACTCTTACCTGAATATTGCGAAATACTCAATTCCATATTCAATGCCAGTCTCCTTTTCATAATTGTGCCTTTTCCGGCTTCACCTGCCCACTCACTCAGTTCTTTATAGATTTCTTTCTCGAAAATTTCAGCTTGAAACCTAAATTTCCGAGCCTCAGTCACGATTGTTCTCCTATTCTGTAACACACTAAAAATTGGTCACTTCCGAAAAACTTAAAGGAGGCGTAACATAATTATTTTTTGTCGAGATTTTTACATGGTTCGATGCAGAATTTTTGTGAGAACAATAAATCCTCTTGGAGCATAGTCTGAAAATGCCTATTTTTTTTGAGTTATAAGCCGAAAACATGCCAAAAATTAGTACTGAGCGAGTGCAGAATTGCCACGTGGCGGAATCTGCACTCGCTCAGTACTAATTTTTGGCTTGTTTTCGGCTTATAAATCGAAAACTAGGCATTTTCAGACTATGCTCCAAGATGATTTATTGTTCTCACAAAAATTCTGCATCGAACCATGTAAAAATCTCGACAAAAAAATAATTATGTTACGCCTCCTTTAAACTTCCCGAAGTCGGGCGAAATTTGCTCTCGAAATTTCACAATTTCGGATGACGTGACAGAGTCATTCCTATGATTTTCGCTCTATGACTCATCTTTCATCTCAACCTGTTTTTCTCTGATACGAACGACGAATACTGTTGAATAACAAGAGAGAGAGAGAGAGAGAGAGTGATGGGCGTTTTCATATATTTCTCTATTTCTATCTGTTTTGGGCTGTTATATGAAAAATGTTCAGTTTTGTTTCCTACCGGGTACATTCAGTTCCCCAATGATTGTATAATTCAGATATTTTCCTGATGCTTGAAAACAAGAAACCGAAGTTTTGAGAGTTGCCTAGCAACTCAGTGACGCTCGAGTTGCGAAATGTGTTTTCAAAATAAGCTCCATTCTGGAATGCTTTAATTTATTCTGATTGAATCGTAGTTTTCAAGCCCAAAACCGTGCTGCATAAATTTTACTTTTAACTGAAAAGATGTTCTCAATTTCCTATTTTACGTCGTTTTCCAACTGCTGCTACTGACCAAAATGGTCTGATACTTTTGTGCCTTTCTTATGATTTGTCACTGTCTACCGTTCTCTTTTTGGAATGAGTCATCATTTCATCCCTTCCTCTTTTCTCTGAATTCATATGACCAAAGCAAATAAGCGGCAACTTTTCATTGTGTTGTTGCCTGTATTCTCTTCAATTCTTTCACTGTTTTCCCAATCCCTTTTTACTACTTTCACTCCTCCTCACCTAAACACTCAACTTTCCATACCCTCAATTTCAAAGTTCCATTTTCTTTTTCGGGTTCGTCATACTTGGTTCATTGATTTCCCCATTGATCCTAGACAAAAAATAAGTTTGTATATGAAAGGCTAGGGTTAGTTTAAGGATCTCTCATTGAGCTTCAATACCGTAGTTTTGGACTTTTCAAATTTTAGAATCATTTTCTGAGTACAGAAATTATAGGATTCACAGTAACTCCGAAATCAGAAAATCCTTCCGTAATGTCACAACTTCTACGATTGAATATAGCATTTTTTTCAGATTTCTGTGAATCTGACCCTATCAGAATCGATTCCTTGCCAAAAATGGACTAGAATCAATATGAAACATGTTATGAGTTGCTTCTCAAAAATTAGTTATAGGTACTTTTGTAAAATTTGAACATTGTTTTTGAGGAGGTTGAACAATAGAAGGATATGGCCCTCCATGAGAGGTGTTAGGGTATGTCTTCTGTTTCTAAAAAGCTTGGGGTTTTTAAAAAAAAAATGTTATCATTTTCAAAATAACAATTTTTCTATTCATGTTTTTTTTTCAAACCGATTGTGTCAACAACTTACAAGCCCTAATCACATGTCTTTGTTTATTTGAAACGGTTTCTTTTTTACTCCTTCAAAATCTGTAATTTTTCAGAAAGAATGTCGTATCAACCATACAACCAACCACCACCATACACCCAACAACCAGGATATCCACCACCAGGATCCGCTGGATACATGCCACAACAGGGAGGATACTATCCACAGGGACAGCCAGGAGCTTATTATCCACAACAACCACAAGTTGTGTAAGTCAACTAAAACCTCATGAATCCGAACTCTATATTTCTGTTCAGTGTCGTAGAAGAACGTCGTCACCACGGAGGAAGAAGCGGAGGAAGCGACAATTGTTGTCTGGTGGCTCTCTTGGCGTGTTGTGCTGGTTGTTGTATTGCTGATTGCTGTGACTGTTGTTAGTTCCCATCTGTTTCAATTTCTTATTTTCTTCCCTTCAGAACTCTTCTCCTTCCTCTACTACCAATTTGAAGATTTTCCCTAACCTTGATAATTGTCTAACCAATGCTGTGAAAAATGTACACAATTCTTATGGCTTCTGAACTGTTTATAAAAATGACATTGTACGAAATCGAGAATTACATAGAAAAAAAATCGTATTTTCTATGTGACTAATAAAAAATGATATTTGAAAAAAAAGTGAGCAATAAAGAAATTCTTCGCCTATCTACTTTTTACATTCTAGAATTAAGAGAACTAAGTTTTCCGTCGACCCAACTCCGAATCATCTGATGAGCAATTGCACCAGCAGGAGGGATGTAATGCAGGGTTTGACGATCATCTAGTGTACGTGGAAGCTTTTTCAAAAATGGATCTGCCAACGTTGTTTCAAGAGCTTGCCGTACTTGATGACGCGAAAACCATTGAGCGGTCTCGAGCTCATCAGGGCAGATAGAAATCTGAAAAAAAAACGTAGGAGCTGTAAAACCTGATGAAAAACGATCACCTTCTGATCCATACTGGCAGTAGCCACGTGTGCAATCATAAGGGATGAATCAGGCATTGGCCATGGTTGAGACATATCCAGAGATCGAATCGAATCGACTTCTATCCCGACCTCCTCTGCGATTTCACGACGAGCACATTCTGCCATACTTTCACCGGTCTGAAACTTTTTCTTCAAGCCACCTCAAATTTAATTAAACAGCTTACATGAGCAAATCCAGCAACAGCAGTAAACACGCCACCCGCTGATCCACGATGCCGTACAAGAAGAGCGTGTTCGTTGGTTGGATCAGTGATGAGAGTAATCGATACTGGTGAGAACTGAAAAAGGAAATAATTGTCAGAAACTTTTTATTATGACTCACTGTTGGATAGTAAACTCTTTGGCATGTAACACATTCGGCGCCACTTTTGCTTGTCCTCATTTTCAGAGCAGCTGCACATTTTGGGCATCTTCGATATGTAGCTGCCCATTTGGTAAGAGATTGGAATTTGGCCAGAAGATTTCTTTGTCTCTCTTCTTTCATTGTTAGCATTGCCATCCTTATATCAGAGAATCTTCCTCCCAAACTGTTTCCTAATTGTTGCAGAACTTCTTTTTTTGAAATAGGTGAATCTTCTGGGGGATCAGCAGCATCGATGGAAGTTCCGAAGAGGGGTATCTGAAAAATCATTAATAAGTGAGGTGTCAAAGCATCGGAAAACAACCATGTCAGTGTCTGCTGGGAGAGCATCCAATAAGCAGGAATTGCTTAAATCGAACTGAAGCCCGTACTCTCCTAGAAGTTGTTTCAAATCTGCGTACGAATGCTCTACCATTCTCACTTCTGGAGCATCTTTAGTGACAAGAAGTCGGCGATCAACCATCAGAACCAAACGAGACCGTGGAAACTCGCTGAAATTGAAAATAATGGATTGGTCTGCACATAATTCTCTTACTTTTGTAGAGACGCATCTTGAACTTTCCAGTAATCCAATAATCGAACTTTTTCTACAAAGCTCATGTTCCTTTTTGGTGTGAAAGTAAATGATCTGAAAAGATTATCACGATTTGGAACTGCGGATTGGAATTAGAAGCGATAGACTCAGAAAGATAAGAAACTGGCCTGTTTGTTATCAAATTGAACACTACAATGTTGCTGCGTATTGACGGCATGTTCATTGTGCCTGCCGATCTAAATTTCAATCGGAATGGAATATTTAGAAGTTATGCTTGAGAATTCAAGTAAATCTTTCTGAAAAAACAAAACCGAGACTGCAAAAACATGACTTCTCAAATCAATGATAAATACATTCATTAGAACGAAACAAGATTGGATGGCTGGACAACTGAACTAGAACATGAAAAAATGAAAAGAACCGTAGTAATACAAGGGAATCATGTGGAGGTGAGGAAGTACCAAAACTTTTACAAAATTTTTGTACAAGAAAACTCGAAAATTGATTGAAGGCCGTACATGACAAAAATACACAGACAGATGAATGGGCAACACGAATTTTGATTTTGCGGAAATTAAAAAATGACTAGATCAGGTGTTAGTCTGATTGAATAAAAAAAACGAGGAATACGACAAGAATGATGAGATAATACAACTGAGAAGATGATATATATCATAGACGGGAGAGGTGATTGAAATGATTTTTAATAAAGCATTTTGTAACCTATTATTGATCTCGTTGCTACGGGGTAATTTTAAAGTCTAGATAACGAATTGAGCAATGAGATTCAAGACACCAATGGCGACAATCCCGTAATGAGCATATTTCTTGAGTGGTGTCAACGTTCCAGCATCTCTACTTTGTTTCAGATAAACCATCGCAGGCAGTGCAAAAACGTAAACGAGGCCTGAGATGGATCCAACGTATCTGAAAATTAGTAGCGTAGTTGGGTTACGATTCCTTACTGCTGTCACCTCAAAATGCTTCCTACATTTGGATAAAACGTAGCGAATCCTACTGCGATTCCGATAAGCATGATATTGAGAATGATAACTTTAATAGCTCCAGGCCATGTGTTTCCAAAAATTGCATAGAAGAGCTGGGAACGAACAAGGAACATCAGCAACGGCAGAACTGTGATCATTTGGAACAACAGAAATAGACGAGCCGTTGATGATAGAACGTCACCAGCACCGAAGTTGTTGAGGAAGTTCTAAAAATTTTTCAGATTATTTTTTAGCTGGCATTGTATATTTTCCTACATCGCTGATACAACTCCGCTGAACTGGGAACGCAGCGAAGAAAGTGAATCCGATGAAGACATAACAGAATGCAACTAAACAGTATCCAATGAATAAATCTCTTGCATTGTTCTCCGGATGTTTTTGATTGCGAAGAATTGTAAGAACTGCATTGTGGATAAAGTAGGAAAGTGTGAGAGTACCGCTTAGAGCAGGGAAATGCATATTTGCCACTGAAAAAATATAAATGAAAGTTTTAAACTACATCCGAATGTCTACTAACGCTGTACATAGTGCATTGATTTCGGATTCGAAAAGTCCATATTCACTCCGCATTCGAGCAACTTCGAGAAGACGAACATCAGCAAATACATGACAGAAACTGTAAAATGGGGATTGCAACTGATTTCAAATTAGAATTCTGACTAAAACATTATTAAGCATAAAAATGTGTGAAAAGTACTGTACCTTCCCGATATTATAGTGAAACAGATTGAAAAAAAGTTATAGAGCTCAAACGTTTTTAAAGTTCTCAAGAATATAAGATAAATAGAGTGGCCTCAAGATTTTTTTTGAAATTTTCTTTCATTTGGGACAACTTCTGATAGCAGTCATTATGATATTCAGAATCCACTCAATTTTCACATTTCAAACTCCATTAATTTTTGATCGGAATCCTCTTTTAAAAAACAAATCTTACTTGTTCCGAGAACGTTGAACTTTGTGAAAAAAGTTGGAGATTTGAAATTCATCAGAGGGAACAAAGCGACTGCCAAATATATCGGTACAGTACCGCGAAGAGTCCAAAATTTGTCGAAACTCCAAGAATCTTCTCCAGTCTCTCCTCCTTCTAACTCTGAAACTGCGTCGAAAATCTGCTTCTCCCACTGAGGAATCGTCCACTGCGAAGTTTGTTCAGGACAGTAAACTGGAAAATAAGTTTCATTTTTGATTAACATTAATCGTAGATTCTTACCATCACAAGTGAAGGTTTTGTTCTCCATTACGGGAATCGTGGTACTGTTTGGTTGCATGGCTTCATATACAACTGCTCCGGTGTAATACAAGAAATTGGACATGAGAACCCAATAAACGATTACTCCTCCGATCAGAACGCAAACACTGAACACCACGGCACAATATTCTCCAACTCGGCCAAATAATGACTTGCATACATCTGAGAATTCGGCGAGCAATGGATCGACAGATAAATCTTCTAGAAATGGAAGCTAATTATGAGGTGAGGTACAGTGATGCATACGTAGTCTTTTCGGGCTTTCGATAACAATGTAAGCAGTGTAGAAACAAATACCAGCCATTGCTAACATTATGAAAATTCCAAGAACCAACCCGGCTTGTTGAAGAGCCCATGGCATGGCTAGAAGCGAAGTGCCCATCATTGTGTTCCATATCGAAAAACTGCAATATCTTGTAAGTTACAATCATCGGTTATTGGTGCATTACATCGTAACAATACTTCCTTGCTTTCCGGAGACATCTTTGAGCTCTTCAAATGGCAATATTGAGAAAAGGTTCGGAGGTAGAACATGATCGGGCATTGTCTGAAATTTATGTTTTAGTATAGAGTTTCGGGAACTTTTTGAATACCAAATGTTCACCACCAGGATCCAATCTATTGTATAGACGGTATCGAAGAGCATTGTTGTGTTCTCGATGCAAATCGTCTTCTGAATGAAGCGATAGCAAACTCTCATCTCTCAATCCAAGGCCTCCAGTGAACAGATAAGGCTGTCTTGAGGAAGAAGTCGCTGGAACTGAACCAATTTGAGATGCAGAAATCGCACGACGTCGACCGATAGGGACACCTCCAGCTGGAGGCAGACGACGGGGAGGTTCATCGTCGAGAAGTGGATCTGTGCTGGAATTCGAGTAAAATAAACGAAATTTCTGTGAATGACTGTAACTCACTCGTTGTCGTCTACACCAATAGCTCCGTACGACGACATTGCAACACTGGAAATCGGTGATTTTTCGTTCGGCTCGTGTCGTCGAAAATGCCGAAAAACCTGCAAACACCCCAAACTAAGTAAATTGTAGTAATCAGCGAAAAGTCCTGATCAAAATGATAAGCGGTTTGTTTGGTGTCTTACACATACGTTTTCGGTGAATTCAGCTAAAAATGGGGGCATTTGGATAGTTGATTATTGGTGTGACCTCCGACAGGTTTCGGTATTTTTTGAAAGACAATCAAACACACAAATTATTCGGAGCACATGGTCTACTCTGTTTCTTTATCGTCTCTCAGATTCAGACAGTATTTTATGAGGAAATCAAAAAAAAAAAGAGGAATCAAATAATTGAGAGCTGAAAGGTTGTCTCGTGCCCCAATGTGCACTCTTAACACTCCAACTTGATAAGAGAATGCTCGGCTTTTAATGATAAAGGTGACGAAAAATGATAAATTAGAAGTTTCGCAGCATTAGGTCAATTCTTGTTTCGCAACAAATACAACATCTGGAGAAAACCCTGATGATTCAAGTCAAAAAATCATATCTCGTAAACCCTTCATGTTTTCATGAGTAACCGATGATACACCGTAGTGAAAACATGATAAACAAGTGTGAAATAAATTAGTGAACATGAATAAATACATAAATATAAACAGATAAATACCCATAAAACATCTGAAACAGCGGGGAAAAGCGAAAAGACTAGTGAATGGCATTAATTTTAAAAAGTTAAGATAATGAACATCTAGGTATCCAAGTTATCACTCATGATAAGAAGAATCAACGAAGACCATCCAGTGAATGGGTGACATCCCCGACCCTGTCCAGTTCGATCATCGTAGTTTTCCCATAGGAACCCGGTCTTATTGAATTGCTGCAAGGTTTAGTTTTAGGGAAGATTGAGAAAAATGCAATTCATACGTTTCCCATATTGGTCACCAAGTTCGTCCTTAATTCATAGAATATTTTGTCGGCTTGTTCTTTATACGGTCCAGGTTGTTCAGAATAATGTCGTAGAGAACTGAGAACCATATAATTGATATTAATCCAAATGTATCCTCGCCAGTATGGTGGATCATGTTCCGTGTTTTTCGCCAAGTAGTATGGAGACTTTTTGGAAATCGATCGAAGACCGTACTTCGTCCACAAAACATCCGGATCGCGGATCTTGTCAAGAGTAGACTTGAGAACTGGAGATCGTGCTGGAATCATTTTCAGTAACAATGGGAAAAGATTGTTGTATCCGAACGCATCAGTTACTAGTTGGTATGTAGGAGCCAAAGATGTAACACGTTGATACTCAAATTGACGGGGGCTGCTTGCAACTGGCACTGGTGCCAATGCCACATCTTTACTGTGTTTTCCGTAATCAAAGAATCCTTGAAACTCTTCACTCCAATGGTCTTTTTGCAGGGTTTCAAAGTTATTCAATTCTTCCATCGCCTTTGACGCTTTTTGATAATCTTGCTCAGTTCCATATAACTTCGCAAGTCGAGCCAAAACACGAGATGCGAGTGCCATCCAACATCTCAGATCGAGATGATATTCATTGTCAGAAGGATGAGATGCTCTCGGAAAATCATCCAATCCGGAAGACAAAGTTTTTGGGTTCAGCTCTGATAGGATTGTAGCGTTACGCCCTCGCCATCGGAATGTTCCACGAGTCGGGCCAGCTTGAGTGATTCGAAGCCATGTGAACCATTTCTCGAGTCGGGGATATATCATTTTGAGAATTCCACCATAACGTCCAACAGTCTGTAGTGAAAGAAGTCAATATTAATAACATTATTATGAATACCAACCTTCTCGTCGTGAATTAGTTTGTCCATTACATAGAAAAGTGTTGGTGGATTCGCAACATCTGGTCTTTGAGGAATGAATTCCGCTGGAACTTTCGCTTCAGCCTCGCTCCCAACGATCATTTCTCTCGGTATCCATCCTGATGTATCCATAGCATTCATCCACGAAACAATCACTTCCAGTGTCATCCTTGGATCCATTTTTCGAATAAGCATTTGATGGAACCCTTCATCCCAAAGGAATCCACGTGGGAAAAATGGACGAGACGGTACGGCAGAAAAGAAGTGATGTGGTCCATATGGATGAACAATGTTGTTGTAGACGACTCTATTGTGTCCGTACCAATAACCAACGGATCCCAACATATTTGACATGGCAACTTTCGCCATTTTTTGCTGCATCTTGGTATAGTTTTTGGCAGTCAACTGGAAGGCGTTTTCGTACTTTTTGTTGAAATTATATGATCGGGTACGGAGAATATTCGTGATTTCTTCAGGTTTCATTGCCTTCAGTTTTTCTGTCCTGGAAGAACTTTTCGAACGGTGAATAATTCAGAGAAATATCTTTAATCTTACTGGAGCACAATATCGAATTCAGCTTGACTTCCCAAATTCAACTGAACTGCAATGAATTTTCCTTCATCCGAATTTTTCTTCTCATTCAGCAAATAATGCAGTGGTTGGTTTGGTGGTGAGTATGCTTGCTGGAAAGAGAGAATTTATGAATATTTTGTTTAGAAATATAACGAACAGTGTTTTCTGAAATATAATCATGATATTTCTCTATCGGCACCCGTTCGTCAGTCAACATTGAGGAATGCGATGCACTGAGTTTAGTCCCGTTTTTGAGACGGACACTGAATGTAAACGATCCGAGCAGTTCGTTGTGTCCATAAAATATATCTTTCAAGTGTTTTCCGAGACGGAATCGAGTTGCAAGTTCTTGAGCCGACATGTACAAAATCACATTATATCTTCTTCCTGGAGCCATGTTGAGCTTGATTCGAGCGGCGAATCCATTTGCTTCATTGATCCAATCGGTTTGAATTACACCCTTATGAGCTTCCGAGATGTTTTGCCGGCCAAAAGTTCGACCATCTGCTTCGTACCAATAGTAGCCAGGGAGGCGATCATCTGAGATGTGAATTTTTATTAAATTTCAACTATTTTTTAAAGATTACCTTGATTACACCAGTGCCTAATATGAGGTCTCTGAATTGTATCCGGTTGTTCGTACCACATCATTCCGAAGAGAGGCGAAAATGGAGATCTCGTTCGCAAACCGAAGTACATATGTGGTCGATATGTTCCCCATGTGAATGCTGCCTTAAAATATATTGAATCAGGACTTTAAAATCAACAGGAGCACATACACTATCTGGATCGACGCTTGGAAGTTGAGCCATTCTATCTATCGTAGGATAAAGATAGAGATGTAGTACAATGAACCCACAAGCACCCGAAACCAATATTAGAAAAATGAACATGTCCCAAGAGCAGATCCACTGAGCCCATGTTTCCTTTTCAACGACCGGCGCATATTTTATCGTTGCCGATGGAGCTTCGAATTCTCGCGGTGGTCGGCGATGTCGAGGAGCCATGGGCAGCTGCAAAAGTTAAATTTTAGTTTTCCTGGCACATCATTAATTATCATGAAGTTTTTTTTTCAGAAAAAAGGCTATGAAAGAGCTTCAAAAATCGGACGATACGGTACTAATTTTTCATGAAAGAGCATTTCGGTGGAGCACTTTTAGATTCTCTTTTTCGTTTACTTTTGGCGGGTATTTGAGTGACATAAAGTATAGATACAATGCTTGAGAGACTCGAGCAAAAGAGAAAAATCATTCAAAAATGTTTATAAAACTTTAATATGTCACATAGCACATGTAATAACGATGCGCAGGGGATGGCGACGTGGAATAATACGCATGGCTTCAGAATCAGTGTTCCTGATGAATACGAAACGAAAACATATCACTGACAGGTGTTTTGGGTAACACTTTCAGAGCTTTGAAACGTTTTTTTTTGTCAATTTCAGCACCAAAAATAATTTTTCCCGGTTTCAAACTTTTTTGTTCAAATTTCCATGGAGCGCGTTTGGTGAGTTAGGCATTTATTTATTTTCGCACCTTTTTCTTTCACTTTCTGTTTGTTTTCGGCGTTTTTTGAGTTGATATTTGCTCAAACTTCGAGTAATCAGATCAGAAATTGTTTTTTGATCCTAGATTTTAGTCGTACTTCGATCTTTTCCGGAAAAATTGCGTTTTTCGCTGCCAGCTGCAGTTCTGAAGAATTTTGTCCTTTCTTCTCTTATCACATTTCACCTGATAGATGGCACCATTCGACAATGTGTCATCTACTATCAAATATGCTATCATCGCGGTTACAAAGATGTCTGCGCACCGTTTATCGATTCTTTTTGTTTTTTTTTATCCTTAGAATTGCTCATTTTTTGCAGGGGAAGATGTCGAAAACCACAACTACCACAACAACAGCAACAACAAAAGCTTTTGAGAACGATTATGGAGATTTTAGTCAGTTCAAAAAAGGGAAAAGTACAAAAGTGAGTTTTGAATTGAAAGAATGTCAAGGAGTTTGGATTGTTTTTTTGCTGATACAGTAATCTATTTTAAAAACGTTTTCAAAATAGTTTTTCGATTAGTGGAACACTAAAAAGTAATTCCTACTGCTGCTACAATTCATCCTTGATCATGTCGAATTCATGGGTTTTCAGTCTCACTGAATGAAGCCATGTAAATTATTTCTGATATTCCGTGAAAGTTCATTACAGCAAACACTCGGTGAGCATATCTACCTCCAATACCTTCTTGTCTCTGGAATCTACATGCTGGAGCCATGGGAGCAACGGCTTTTCAACTGGATAATCATCTTCACTCTCACTCTATTCACTGCTCTAATCACCTACTTTGTCGTCTGAGCTCTTTAATCCCCTCTACTTCCTCTTGTTTCCATGTCAACACATTCTAAAACTTCCAAACTCTTTTCATTTATAGTTTCGTTTCTGGTTCTCTTCTGTGTTCCTTGACCATCTCGTGAGAGAGAGAATGCAACCGCGGTTTTCATGTATATATCGTCTTGCCTCCTCAATAATACTATTTATCGATTTTCGCCGCTTGAATACTCAGCATGACAATGTGGCGTTATCAAAAAAAAACTACATACACCTATACAGCGTAGTGGCATTGATTCTCAGACGAATTTCAGCGGCCTTTTTTCTAATGGATTACGGTAGACCCGAACTGCCGTATTCCAAATGTTGTGCTTTTGATTTTAGTTCTCATATTTTATCAGAAAGTTGAAAAATGTGGAAAACCCTTATTTTGGCTAGACTAGGAACTTTCATTATTTCCGGATGACCACATCAACACTTCTCGATCATTACAGTATTCCTTTATTTCGAAAACCTGTTCCAAGAAACTTCTGGTTCTTTGAACTCTTTTTATTTCTAAATCGGCCATTCTCGATAAGAAGACAACATCAAAAATTACATTACCGAATTAATGAACCTAGTGCCAAAAACGTGATTTTTCAAAGTTCCTCTCTCAATTTTCATGTTCTCTGTGCACCTAATCGCCACGAAAAAAAATCGACTGATGATGTCGTAAACAGTTCGGATGTGGTCAAAATCGCCAATCGGAAAATTGCCACGTGATAACATCATTTGGGGTTGAGAGGCGAAGAGAGAAATGGAAGATAACAGAAACTGAACGCATTGTTTATCGGTCATCTCTTCGTTGGCGGTCGCAACACTAAATTGGATTCATTCTTACTGTTTCTTCAAAGAATTCAGAATCTATTATCTCAAATTATTCCACAGGCAATCAGAATCTCCATTCAATATTAGGATACAGTTTAAGATTGAGATCTCCCAGATCTTCCAAACATCATTCTGTGTCTTATTCTCTTCCCCGTTTCCGCGTACAAATATTTTTCCATAAAACTGACGGATCAAGTTCTGTTGTCGTCCCGATTTTCCTTCTATTTCCTTGTTCAATAGAAACTTCCAATTTTCTTTGTATTTTCCTTTCAGACATGAAAATTGCAATTATTGGGCAATCGGCTTTTGGTGTCGATGTTTACAAAGAGCTTCGTAAAAATGGACATGAAATCGTGGTAGTCTTCACTATTCCTGACAAAAATGGAAGAGAGGACTTGCTCGGTTTGTGATCACCCCAACTCCACTAGATCTTAATCCTTGCTGTTTTTCAGCTATCGAGGCAGCCAAAGATGGAGTGCCAGTACAGAAGCCAGCTCGTTGGCGCAAGAAGAATCCAGAAACTGGAAAGTTTGAGACTCTTCCTGAGATGCTTGAACTCTACAAGTCCTTTGGTGCCGAACTCAATGTGCTTCCATTCTGCACCCAGTTCATTCCACTGGAAATCACTGAGGCCCCACCAAAGAAGAGTATCATCTACCATCCAAGTATCTTGCCGAAGCACAGGTATGTGAAAAATAAATTGCATTCAACGGAAATAAATCATATTCAGAGGAGCATCTGCTATCAATTGGACTCTGATTGAAGGAGACGAAGAGGCTGGACTCTCCATTTTCTGGGCTGATGATGGACTTGACACCGGACCAATCTTGTTGCAAAAGAAGTGCAAAGTGGAGGAAAATGATACTTTGAACACTTTGTATAAAAGATTCTTGTATCCAGCTGGAGTAGCCGCTGTGGTAATTCAAACATTTGAAATTCTAAATTCTTTCTTTAATTTAGGCCCAGTCCGTGGAGCTCATTGCTACTGGGAAGGCTCCAAGAATTGTGCAACCAGAAGAGGGAGCATCTTACGAGCCATATATCACTACGAAACCAGAGTTGGCTCAAATTGACTGGTCGAAGACTCAACGTCAGCTTCACAACTTCATCCGTGGAAACGACAAGGTTCCTGGAGCATGGGCTATTCTGAATGGAGAGAAAGTTTCATTCTTCGGATCAAAGTTGTGGAAGCCAAAGAAGCTTCCAGAGGACGCTGTTGAAGTCCCGGTTGCAGAAGTTCCAGGAGGAAAAGTTCTTGTCGAAGATCGTGGGCTTTTGCTTCCAGGATCTGATGGAAAATGGGTTATTGTGGATACTGTGAAGATTGGAACTAAGACTATTCCTGCTTCCAAGTATGGACAAGGAGCTGATCAAGTTGAAGAGTTGGTTCTCACAGACGATGAGAAAAATGTGGTCGCCAAACTGAAGAAAATCTGGGCCGGAATTCTCAAATCGCAAGTTTCAAGTGATACGGACTTCTTTGAAAGTGGAGCCAGTTCTGCTGATGTTACTCGTTTGGTCGAAGAAATCAAATTCAATACAGGAGCTGAGTTAGAGTCAGGACATGTGAGTTGAATAAAAAAAATGTCACCCTGTCCAGTACATTTTTCAGATTTATTCTGGACCAACTCTTGGAGAGAACATTGACATCGTAATCCGCAATCTTCGTGGAGAGGGAGGACTCAGTGTGACTTACGATCCAATTGTTCTGAATGTGAACAACATGGAATTGAAATTCCCACATGAACAATTCATTGACGGAAAGTTCGTTGGGTCTTCCGATGGACGCACTTTCCAAACTATCAATCCAGCTACCGAAAAACCAATTTGCTCTCTTCCACTGGCTACAGTAGCCGATGTTGATCGTGCAGTCCGTGCTGCCAAGAAAGCCTTCGAGCGTGGAGAATGGCGTCAGATGTCGGCTCGTGAACGTGGAAAGCGTCTCTACCGTCTGGCTGAGCTCATGGAAGAGCACAAAGAGGAGTTGGCAACACTCGAATCTTTGGATGCTGGTGCCGTTTATACCCTCGCTCTGAAAACTCACGTCGGAATGTCCATCGATGTTTGGAGATATTTCGCTGGATGGTGTGATAAGATCCAAGGAAAGACCATTCCAATTTCAAATGCTCGTCCAAACAAAAATCTTTGTTTGACGGTTCGTGAACCAATTGGAGTCGTTGGACTCATTACTCCATGGAACTACCCATTGATGATGTTATCCTGGAAGATGGCTGCATGCCTTGCTGCTGGAAATACTGTAGTTCATAAACCAGCTCAAGTGACTCCGCTAACTGCTCTCAAGTTTGCAGAGCTCTCAGTTCTAGCCGGTATTCCTGCCGGTAAGATTTTTTTTTTGAAAAACAGCAATCATTTATTAAATTTTCAGGTGTGATCAACATTGTTACTGGATCCGGATCACTTGTTGGTAACCGTCTTACTGCTCACCCTGATGTTCGTAAAATTGGATTCACCGGATCGACTGAAATCGGAGCAACGGTAATGGAGGCATGTGCTAAATCTAACATCAAGAAAGTTTCCCTGGAACTCGGAGGCAAATCTCCACTTATTATTTTCGCTGATGCTGACCTCGAGAAGGCGGTGAAACAAGCATGTGGAGCAGTTTTCTTCAACAAGGGAGAGAATTGTATCGCAGCTGGTCGCGTCTTTATTGCCAAGTCCATCCACGATGATTTCGTGAAGAAGCTCGTCGAAGAAGCCAAGCAATACCAAATTGGAGATCCACTCGACAGATCCACGGCTCATGGACCACAGAACCATTTGGCTCATTTGAACAAACTCGTCGAATACGTTGAAAACGCAGTTCGCGACGGAGCTAAAGTTGAAGTTGGAGGAAAGAGATTGGAAAGAGAAGGATTGTTCTTCCCACCAACTATCCTATCCAACATCGACGATGAGAATTTCGCTGCAAGTGAAGAATCTTTCGGACCCATTATGTGTATCTCAAGTTTCGATGATGAGTAAGTTTCGATTGAATTAGCTCTCATAAATTTTAATTACATTCCAGCGATGTAGAAGATGTTCTCCGTCGTGCCAACGACACTGAATTCGGTCTTGCTGCAGGAGTCTTCACTCGTGATGCCTCGAAATCACTCCGTGTCGCCGAAGCTCTCCATGCGGGTACTGTATTCGTCAACACCTATCAGAAGACTGACGTCGCTGCTCCATTCGGTGGATTCAAGCAATCTGGATTTGGAAAGGACATGGGAGAGGAGGCTCTGAATGAGTATTTGGTCACCAAGACTATCACAATTGAATATTAAGCGGAGTGATTTGCTGTTTTATTTCACTTTTTAATTTTTCTCGAGGGTTTTTTTTCCAGTTTGTGATTTTATTTTATTGCATGTCCTGTTGTATTTATCATAACCTACCAATTAATGTATTTTTCTCAATAATTTTTATATTTCAAATTTATTTGATGGGAAAGCTAGCAAGTGAAAAACAATAGACTATTGAGGAGAGCATTTTTCCTGTGATTCCTGATATCATAACCTGCAAATATTTTGGTGATTGCTCTTGCTCCGATCCGCACATTCTCGACGAGAATTCGTAACTCCTACTGGCCATATACCCGTACCACCTTCCATGTTGACTATTCTGATCAGTAACATGGATAGGAGCTACGGGTACATGGACGCCTTCGGGCCGATTCTCAGTCGAGGCGGATGATGAGACGTCCCACAAAAGCGCACGGTCAGAGGTCCGAACCACGGACGCTCAAACAATTTGCCCTTATGCAACCGCCTACACCACGAGCGTCACCAATTTACATACAATAGAGGGTGGATAAGTACAAAGGACCCCCGTTCATATGTTCCCTCCATCCCGTTCTTTTTATTCGTGTGTCACTTTCGGAGAAGGGACTCGTAGTAATTCGTATAGTGGTGGTGGCTATTTGGTTGCACGAGTGTGAGGAGGGACGGCTTGGCAGAATGCCAAGTGTTGAGAGAGATTGCAGGTACCGAAGAGACGCAGAAATCCTTTAGGTCTCTGAGATAACGGGCGGGCAACGGAAAGCGTCGGTTGGTGTACAAGTCAACTGAGTAGTCTGTTCTGGGGTTGCGGAATCAGAGTGAGAGAAACGGAAATCGAGGAGGTTTAGAGAAAATGAAGGAAATTAGCATAGGAGCATAGAGATAGTGTATGAAATTCAGAGAGTCGGAGATACTATAATCGAGAGTTTTCTACCGATTCTTTATTATTCTGATTGGGGAAATATGGAAATAGGAGCGGAAACTGCAATATAATTCCCGATTTCCGTTGTATCAAAAATTCAAGTACCGGTTCGAAAGTCGCCAAAAAGGTGCAGAGTTGGGATTCGTATAACTTTCGAAATTTTACTCATTTTCATAGCTAGACTTGAAAAAACGGTACCCAAATTACTCATTTATGGAGAAATGAAGTTTCAGAATCAGGAGCATGGAAACCGAGAGATTTGAGGATTCGAGATAAAGTTTTCATCGCATCTTGGACAGAGATAACCGGATTCTCGCTCACCTTTCTCCTTTTTTTGGCGTCCCGTCAAGAATTCTCGTAATCAGATGATTCTTATCCGAGATGATCGGGAATCCACCGTCCATCAGGATGTATCTCCGAAAAAGAAGTGATAAAAGCGATTGCGGCGATTAAACCATCAATTGAATAAAATAAATAAATCACGGCTAGATTAGCCTATTGTCCGCATAATATTATTATGATTGTCTTAATCATTCTAGGATAATTCTGGGATTTTTATTTTGATGATATTCCAGTTTAAAGGTGTCGAGAAGGAGGATTCCGGAGAACGAGTTATTGCGTCTGAGAATTATGGAAAAAGGGGAAGAAGCTAATCAAAAGAAACGAAGTTGATAAGAGAAAAAGAAAAGCTGAAGAAAAGCTGATCTCGAGAAAAAAGAAATCGCACAATGACCTAAATACCACGCCCCTATGTGGATCAAGCAGCATAAAAACCGTTGATATCCGGGAAGATTTTTCATCATTTTCTCATTTGAAAAGTGAAAAAAACGGAAGATGCTGAAACTCGCACTTTTCCTAGTACTTTTTGCTTCTGTGGCAGCTTGGAATCGGCAAAGTAGGTTGACAATTCTTGTGCTGTTGTACAGTTTTTATGTTACCGTGGTAGTGAAGAGTTATCACAGATTAGGAAACTTAGAAAGTAATTGTATTTTTTCTCATAAAACAATTTCTTCCAGACCACTTCGGCAATCCATGCTACCTTTGCTCATGCTTCACAGTATACACAGATCGTGACGTGGCAGTGCCATTGAGACCGTATGCCATGGCTATTGATGGATACGATACTACTGAGGATAGATGTCTTGCCACGTGTCAGAGAGATAAGGTGAACCATATTTCGAGAAAATCACTGAATCATCTGGACGCTTTCAGAGATGTCGAGCTGCCGTATATGGTATGGTTGGAGGTAGAAACGTGTTCACTTGTGAATTCTACGAAAAGTTCAACACTAAAAGTGCCCCTGTCTACACAACATACGTCAACATGTACATGAAACGATCCAGCCAATGCCAGCTTCCAAGTAAGATATTCATCCCATGGTTCCAGAGTCTAAATTCTGATTTTCAGTCTCCCACCTCTCGTCAGTTGAGATGATCCCAGCTGATAACTCTTCGTTGAAGAGACGTGCAAAGCTGGAAAAACTAATCGGAAGAAAGAATCCGTTCTTGGGATAAGCATCTGTACTCGATCGGAACATTGATTTTCAGAGAAGAATGTGATCTCTTACTGGTCTCTCACTTGTTTTCTTTCCCTTTCAGTGACAGTTCTAATAATTTGCTTCGAGTTGTAATAAATCTTTTAGAGTTACTATTGGGAAGTTATTTTTCGATATTCTAGTTCAAAGGGTGCCACAACAGAAAGTTGTTTTGATAGATGTGCACTTCAAGGATGAACTTCCCCACTCGTGACAAAATAATTGTACCAAAAATACGACTAGAAAAATGTCCTGCTCGATACCTAAATGAACGGGATAATTGGTAATAATACGAATTTCACGAATGTCTACTAGGCTTTTCAGAAGTAATTGAAAACGAATTTACGGAATCGTTCGTGTGCTCTTTCTACCGTATTAAACAAAAAAGTAGGCGATGAGAGTTCGAAAAGTTCGCTATGGATTTGTTCATGAACAGAATGATGGTACCATTTCGTTTTACAGGAAACAAAAACTAATTGTGGAGTCCTAAGAACTTTGTAATTAGATCACATAATACGAACGAAGAAAGTAAAAGCTCATTATATTTATGCATTTCTGAATTCTCAACAATGTTAAAACCTTAAAATTATTCTAAAATCGCTTAACAATCATAGTAACCCGTAAAAACTCCTCTGAGGAACCACGTGATTCTTCCTCGCGCTACCATTGAAATGATGGCAAAACAACTTTTGAGTTTGCCCTCGATTTACTCGAGAACCGAATCGGAAACATATTATTATTTTTACACATTTAGAAAGAGCAAATTATTTTCTTTCCAACAAACTTAAATTTTGGAAGACTCGTCAAAAAATAAAACCAGGAGGGCGGATTTCCCGGAGGGCTTTGCGTCATTACCATGCGTTCTCTCCTCACTGAACGCCCCTTGGGAAATCGATAATATCACGAGGTCGAAAATAGACCTGAATTTAAATTTAGATGTGTTCGAAAATAAATAAGTTGGACTATCAATTAAGACTAAAAAATCAAAAATTCATCGGTTAGTTCTCAACAAAAACGAGGCGAAACACTGAGGTCGGTGAAGTGAGAATGGGAAAGATGCACTTTTGGCTGGTTCATTGGAACAGAGAAAATAGTTCAAAAATGTTGCAATACCTTGTCTGGGGTGTCTGGATAACACAACAAATAGTCGACTCTAAAAAAGTGCAAAATGTTTCGATGAGTCATCCGGAAATTCCATGGAAATCAACCTATAATCAGTCGATTTTTTCCACCAGACGTTCCTCTTGTTAATTAATGTAATATCATATTCAGTGATTTGATTTGTGATCTTTGAACATAATTGAGTCCGGAGGAACGCTTATTAGACGTTCGGGCGATGGTCCGTTCTGTGAAATTTGCATAACCCCTAATATCGCCGGAGAATCGAATAGACTGTTCCTTGATACACAAATCCCTGAAGTATCCTGAAATAATGTCTTGTTCTCTTTCATTTCTTTCTATTTCTCTTTATTCAATTCATTCCCCTTCTTAATTCCAGTACCCTTTCAGACCCTTTGATTCTTTCCCTTCGATTCTCCAACCCTTTCTGAAATGTGATTAGAAGGCAAATGTTCCTACTACGATGACCGGCTACCCGCATATTGTATCGTGATTGAGCTCGATGTCAAGCACGGAAACATATGTACGGGTGGACTGTCAGAGCGGGAAAGAGGAGGAATAAGAGTAGTAGTATAGAGGGGGCAAAGGGAAGAGAAGAGGCAAGGGGAGATGGGTGGGGAGAGGGGGAGACGAATGCTGTGTATATGTCGATTCGCCCCCTCTGCGCCGCTTTTATACGGCCCCGTCACCGAGTGGGCGTGGTCAGAGCACTGCAGGTGGACACAGGAGGCGGAGTCTGTCTCTGCCAGGCACCGGAGATGAGACGCGCGACGGACAGAGAGCGGTCAGCCGCGATAAACAACGCGGACAGATGAGAGAGTGTGTAGAATGAAGAGACGCAGACATTCGATAGCAATTACGTCTCCTCGTAATGCCAAGAAGAGCGGTTGGTTTGGAGGACGGCTCTCGTACTAGTCGGGACGCGTCGAAGAAGAGGAAAGGAGAGAGTGTGGGAATATAAGATAATCAGAGAAAGGCCACTATACGTTGTACTTTTACCCCGAGGGCCGCGTGTGGTGTGGTGTGGTGCGTTGCAGCGATGCGAGAGGAAGACGTATTAGAGAGAGTTCTTGATCGTATGAGTGTGTCGAGACAGCAGACAATAGAGGGTGCCAATAGAGAGTGTAGTGACCCGAGATGGAGAAAACACTTTAGGACGATACGAGATCTCGTTGACAAACCGAGATGACCCAGACAACCGCAAAAGTCTTTTCGAATGTGAAGAGACTGCTCTAGATTAGGATACACGAGATTATGCCGTTGACCGCCAATTGAAGAGAGAGTAGCCTGAATGAAGAGAGTAGTGCGACACATCTCGAGAGATCTTGAGAATCACAAGACCCACAAAACATAATCAGATTCTCCGAGGATCCAGACATTGAAGATTCGGATAAGAAGTCGTACAAGACATCACGGGACAGCAGACATAACCCCAGTCTGCCTTTGACCATCTAGAGATATCCGAGAGATCTTATTCATCAGAGAAATAGCATTGGGTCTCATAAGAGACACAGACGTGCAAGTATTGTTACGCCGACGTCGTAAAAGATGAGATAGTGTGTCCTGTTTGAAGAGAGACTTCCGATAACGCAAGAGACTCAGACGTTCGATGTATGACGAAATAGTCCCCTCTTTTCTGTTGACCTGGAAAGACATAGACGTGTGTGACTTGAGCAGAGAGACAATTCCTTCTTCTTCTTCTCTTCATGCCGCGACTCAACCGCTTCCAAACGCAACGGCCTCTCAGACGCCCGACGAAATAGTGTGTCGACCTTGGAGAGGCTCTCTTTTCCATCATCTTTCCATCGTCCGTCCTCACTCTTCCGTCGTCTGTACGGAATTCAAATGAAATTCAAGGGCACACACAGACACATGCGCCGACGTTTACGATGGGAAACGAAGGGGGAGAGGAATGGAAGATGAATGTGTATTTCGACGAGTGAGGACGAGGGAGAGACATGGAATTAAATGCGTCTTTGTTTGGAAGGGAACGACGTCGTCGTCGTACGGGGTGGCCAATTTTCATTCATTCATCAATCAAGCCATTTGAAATTCAAATGAGAGGATTTGAAAATGGGGAGAACGGAAATGGAGAAACGAACGGGTGGTTGGAGAAGAAGAAGAAGACGGAGGAAATTGAGTTTCTGAATGAGTGTGCACTTTAGGACGTTTTAGTGCGCTTTCAACATGAAAGCTTTACAATTAGGAAGATGGCCAGGAAAATTCGTAAACGGGGTCCCGGGTTTAGGGAAGGCGTTAGAGCTGCCTGCAACTTCTAGGGCTCATTTCTGGAGTCACGTGAACACTCAGCGGAATTTTATTGCAGATTCGTTCTTCTCGGGGCCAATTTAGTCTGGAACCAAAGTTTCAGAAAAAGATCAACGGTAGATACTAAGGAGCTTCTTCTTTAGATGAGCTGATATTGCGAAAGGCTGAAAGTACTTTATTCCGTTCTTGGAATATGGGAGTTTGCAATTGCGATATTCTGAAACGAAAGTCAATTGTCAGTTACTTCAGGTCCTGTAAGCCTGATATGAGTCAATCTGTTCTCTCGAAACCCGCTGATCTGAGAGAGTCAATTTCTGAACCGAATGGTTTCTTCAGACCCGAGCCACAAACAGTTTTAACAGTTTCAGCCAGTTTAAAAATTTTGACCCTTTTCAATGTGTCGCCGGGTAGTTGGTCAGTGGTCGAGTCTCTCAGGCAATGCGTCTTATCTGGAAACAAAACAAGACATCCGAGGCCTCCTATGTCGGATTAGTACTACTACAAATCTTGTCTTGATACTATTCCTGGTATTAAATTGACCAATGTCTCAAAACTAGATCAGAACACATCATCAAACCGTTTTCGAAGGAATTCATAATCCGTAAAAATGTAAAACTGATACACATCTAGATCATGTTACAGTACTTCTTCGCCAGCAATTTGAGACTGGTCATCTGTTTTCATTGACTCCAATTTCCTCTTTTTGTTCGAATAATTTCTGGCAAGGAACGCATTTTGCCAGGTATATTTTGTGATGGCTGTTGCCCACAGCCCAGTGAACCAAAGATTCTCTCCGTACAGATCTGAAAATGATTTCTTGTTATAGTCAAGAACAGAGATATCACCAACTTGTGAATTCTATCTGATTCACTCCAGCTACAACGAAACAAGCGACAAAACAGAGAAGTGCCAGGAATCCAAGAAGTACATCTGGACAGAATCAATTTCAGTTTTACCTCCAGATTAGTTCATACCAATATACATAATCCATTTGAAAGTGACATATTCCCAATTAGTAATTGTATGCTTCTTTTCATAAATAAACATTTGTAGTGTATACCATGCTACCAAAGTAACCATGACTGTTAGTGTCAAGGCTGACCAGTTGTGAAATTGTATCGCATATGAAAGGATATTTGAAATTCCAATGATAATGTCCAGTATTGTTAAAGCTATTCTGGTATTGATATGACAGAGAAGAGTGCAACATCTGGAAGATGAAGAGGATTCAGGATAGGACATCGAATATCTGAAATCCTTATCTAAGATCATACTTTTCAATTCCTAATTTTATGAAACTTGAAAGGTTTTTTAACAATTAGTCGGTCTTTTTAAAGTCATATTTGTCTTTGAAGTCGTTGCGTTCCCAGCTGATCTTTGCGTCAATATTAAAAACGTAAAACTTGCACAGATAATATTATTAGAGGTCAACAATGTTTACCAAAGATCTTACTGATCGTTAGGTCACTTACATGTCTACACTGACGAGTGTACAGATGAAAAGAGCAGAAAAATTAGAGAATACCCGGAAAGTTCATTTTGAATCGGATGATTTTTAGGTTTATATACTGAAAATCTTCCAGGAAATGACACATATCATTTTGGTTTTAGTGAACCCGAGCAACACGTGTGCTCCACATAAAGATACAGGTAACTGATGGAAATTGGAAAACCGATGAAATCAAATATTGAGACTGGATGCTGATCATTGACATGGCAGAGTTTGGTTTGTTGATCAGATAGAGATCGTTGACAAAAATGTTATCAGTTGGGAACTTTTCAGGAACTCTTTTTTCTGATTAAGCATCTTTCGAGCTGGTATAGAACTCTTCTGAAAGTTTTGAAAAATTGAAATTTAATCCACATTCATCCTGGAATTCAAAACTTGAAAGACTCATGCGACAAAAATGGTCCCATGGCAACTGTCGGAGATGAACGTTGTCAAGAAGAATAGAGGTTTGAATAAAACGAAGGATCAAGTAGTTCCACAACTAAAACTTGATAAAGTCCGGAAAAAGAATATGTTTTCAATTGTTAACTATGAACACATGATTAAAAGACGGTCTTTGACAATGTCCCCAATTTACCAGATAGCAATCATGAACCGTTCATCTCCCTTAATTTTTTAATGGGTCTGTTCTTCTACCATAAAACCAAAAACCTATTTCAAAATCAAAAGATGAAAAATTTATGAGATCATAAAGCAAATCGAGAAAATGAACAGTTCAATATTTAATAGCTTCAACGTTGTCATCGACATCATCACCGTCTTCTGAAACACCACCTCCTACTTTTTTGATGTATCTTCTGGCAAAGAATGCATTTTGCCACGTCCATTTCGTTATCACCAAACTCCAGGATCCGGTGAACCAGAGATTTTCTCCGTACATTGCTGAGAAATCAAAATTATTTTAAGTCTACCAGATATTTCAGAAACCTGAAATTGAACCAGCTCCTTGGTGAGTGATACCAGCAATTATGTAACAGACAAGGCATCCAATTAGTCCGAGGAGACCAATGAAAATGTCTGAAAACTGGGATTTTTGCAGGAAGTGGTAACCGACGGCTACAGCTCCTAACATGCTCAACTCACTTGGCCAAATCATCAACTGAAAAGTGCTTGTCTTCCAGTTGACAATCGTATTCTTCTTCAACGCCCAATAGAGATACAGTGTCTCACATGCGAATAAAGTTGCAATTGCACATGTTGCAGTAGCTGACCAATTGTGGAACTTGATCGCATATGTCAAAACGGCGGAAATTCCAAAAACAATTCCGAAGATTGTCCATCCGATTCTTACGTTAATGTGACAAATGAGACTGCAGAAACTCCGTTTTTCAGCGGTCATTCTGAAATAATTTTTAGGTTTCTGTACATCCCTCGTTATTCAAATTCCCAAAAAAAAAAGTAGACAGTCATAAGAAATGTGTGGGCAACTGTGACTCGTTTTTAATGTTTGACTTTCAGTTATTGTGTTCTGTTTTGGTTTGCAAAAAACACATTCCTTTTTTATTTGTTGAAATTTAAGTTTGTTCGGTTTTACGAAAAGTTTTTGGGTTTACAGATTACTGTATTCAGTCTCGCAAATGAGATGGGGAGATCTCAAAATTTTGAAAAGACCTAGGTTCCTCGTACGATTGAATCAAAAGCTCTTTCATCCGATTTCACAGAATCTTCCATCAGTTCAATATTTGCTCAAAATTCCAACCAAACGTTTTCATTTTATTCAACCAGCACATTTTGATAAGCAGCACGATAGGTGTAAAGGAGTGTAACGAACAAAATAAACGAGCAAAAATCAATTAAAATCAGAAAGTCAAAAATGGTAGAAAAGAAATCGTAAAAGTTCTGACAGTGAATATAATTGAAGTTTTCATACCGGAATGAACACGATTTTCTTCAATTTAAGCACAGATTTCTAGCTTCTTTTTTGATAATATTTTAGTTCGCTTATCGTTGACATTTTCTTGGTTTTTGGGGTTACATCATATAACTTGATCTGATTTCCCCGTCCATCTGTGCTGAGGTTTCTATTGTTTATCAATTTATGACTTGGGTGTAGGGGTATGTGCACTACTGGAAATAGTAATTTATTGAACTGAGGAGAAATTCCGCGAATCAGAAGGAGGCTATTCAGTTGCATGAATTGAAAAAGACTCCAAAATTTTTATGTAGTATTATCATATAGAATCTGAATTTTCCACAAACTAGTATATCGTAGGATTCCAATATACCGAAAAACCTCTAACAGAATAACAGAATGTAATCGAGGAACATGCCCTTCTATTGTTCAACCTCCTTAAAACCAAAATTCGAATTTAAGAAAATAATTGATTATTAATTTTTGAGAAGCAACTCATAACGAGTTTTATACTAATCCTAGTCTATTTTTGACACGGAATCGATTGAGACTGTTTTCAGATTCACAGAAATATGATAAAGTGCTCTTTTTGGGCTCACTGGAGTGTCCTTCTATTAGGGGTGTCCTTCTATTGGATTTTTTACGGTAACTAGAACTTTTCGGTTTTGATTGTTCCAAGCTTTCCTATTCCAGTGTAATAGTTAAATTAATGACTCGTTACAGAAACATGCGATGGTCCCTACTTTGCCATATCAATGTTCGAATTGCATACACAATTGTCGGTATTTTAATTGGTCTATTTTGGGCATGTGTTTACATTTTTGCATGGAAGGTTGTTCATATTCAAATCCTCAACAAAATCTTTTGTTTTCCAGAATTGGGTAGCTCTTGCAACATGTCTTGTAGCAACATCATTTGCATTTGAGACGTTTTACTTCTATTTTTCAATCAAAAGAGACACAATTCTTAAATGGAAACCAATCACTTTCCAGATTCTTTTTTGGTTCAGTAAGTTAGATGAAAATTCTGATTTCTTTTACCAAATTCGAATTGTCAGATCTATTTGTTGGTTTCTTATCAATTGGTGGAATGATTGCAGCCATTGTACTTGCAGCTACTAAACATCAAGGTGTATCGAACAAAGGTAGCAAGTTTCCCGGAGAGTAAAGACGAAAACCAAATCTTATTAAGAACAACACGGCTTAAACTGGTGGTCCACTGCCACATGGTTTCTAGTAATGCTGAAATGGACATGGCAGAATGCATTTATTGCCAGATTATATGCAAAAAAGTTGAGGAAATCAGTTATTTATCCAGAAGAACCAGATGATCCAACCCAGTGGAAATATTAGATTCGATTAATTGTAATTATTTTTTGGGTCATATAATAAAGTACATATCTTTTAAAGTATAAAAATTTCAACATTATGTTGGTATATTTCATTCTAAGATCTCTACAAAGCTACGAACAGAATCAGAAGTTCTACAGTAACCCGTTCTAGTTCGTTGTCACTGGGATACTGGAAAATTAAATTATTTGGATCCTTTGAGAATCGATTCTATAATCCAGATTCTAAAAATAACAAACTATCGTTTCCAGTCCCAAAATAGTTGAAATTACTTCTTAGACCTACTTTCTTCTCCGTTTACCTTTGACCAATTGCTCACCTTTCATTCTGCGTCAACACTAGTTACTGACCCATTCTTTGTGTTCTCTGCGTCTCAAAACCACGTCGACCTTTTTTATTATTGGCACAACTGCTCAATCGCTCTTCATCGTTTGATTTTTTTTAATATTGTCAATCCAAAATCTTTTTTCTTTACAGTAATATGAAAACCGCCATCATCGTTGGACTCCTTTGCCTTTTGGCTGTCGCCTACGCCGCCGATGAGCAGAAAGTCGATAAACTGCAGATCGGAGTCAAGAAACGTGCTGAAAACTGCGTTCAGAAGTCGAGGTAAAGCTTTTTTATTATTATAAAAAATTCAAAAGTTTCGTTTCAGAAAGGGAGACCAACTTCACATGCATTACAGCGGAACCCTTCTCGATGGAACTGAGTTCGACTCCAGCCGTACTCGCAACCAGGAATTCACTTTCACTCTCGGACAAGGAATGGTTATCAAGGGATGGGACCAAGGACTTTTGAATATGTGTGTCGGTGAACGTCGTATTCTCACCATCCCACCACACCTCGGATACGGAGAGCGCGGAGCCCCACCAAAGATCCCAGCCAACGCTGTTCTGAAGTTCGATGTTGAGCTCATGAAGATCGACAGAGATGGAGAGGAGTTGTAAACTAATTACGGTTATTTCAATGCGTGCCTTTTTCTTAATTCATGTTTCTCAAGTATGATTTTTCAGCTCTTTTTGTTTTTCGAATAAATTATTTTTCTTCCTTCTCGGGCTGTCTGAGACCATTGATCATAAACGCGTCTCATTTCTCTTTATCACTTTTATCGCCTTCCAATGCACTCTGTCAGCGAAAATGATAGGGTGTAAATGACATTTATCAATTTTCATACACCTTTTCTTTTCGTACAACGTATGTTTCCTCTTTAATGGGAACCATGAAAGGAAAACCATTGTGGTCACTTCAGAAGAACGCCTGACTGAAACATTTTCCTTTTAAGAACTGATATTTTGTAATAGGTCTGTGATGTGATTCGATGGAACTTTGATCGCATTACATTTGTATAGACCACCCCTCTAACATTTTTCCTACATATAATATTCTTCTCTTCCCCGGAAACCTAATTAAAACGGACGTCCATGAATTTTTGCTCGGAGAATCCAAATGCTCAGTTTTTTCTCTTGCTCCATTCTAACAATAGATATAAATTGAGGTCGATTCTTGCTCCTCGTTGTCTTCTTTCTGCTCACAAGAGTAAATTGAGTATTCCTTCCTTTGAGAGCTCCTGTGAGAGTATTTGTGAGCTCATCTTTCCCTTCTTTGCTTCGCTTTTTTTGTCTTCATGGATAGTTGTGGCTGAAAAGTAATCAAATTCTGACATTTCGCACTGAAATTTCAATGTGCTTTCGGAGGAGAATTTGCATAATTCTCTTATTTTAAACCAACGAAGCGTGCTGGAAATTCGATAGGTCGCCACACTCTTCATCTTTTGAAATTCAACATTTTAAAACAAGATTCAAGGATTTTTGGTAGTTTATTTCATGATCTGATATACAAATCTACTTCTTTGTTTGCCAATGCTTTTCGATTTTTTTTGTGTTTCTATTGACAGGCTCGCTATCCCATCATTTTTCTGTGTCTGCTTCTGCAGCAACCACTGACAGATGTGTCACTTTTCGGAGGTTTTGTCCTGGCAATTTTTCCGTTCCGATATTGATTTTCGTGATTTTGATATGAAATTTGAATAGTTGAACACAATTGGAGTAAATCCATTGTAAATTTGAAAAATTCTGATAAATGGATTTATGTTTTTTGCGCAAAATTCGGGTTTGAATTCGCATCGAAAATGTTTTTCGAATCAGGAACACTGAAAAATCTCAAGTATTTCGAATCGTCGCAGGACCACAGTTTTAAAAAAATTCCGGCGCATGTGCCTTTAATTTGCTACAGTACCCTGTAATCTTCGTTTTTTTCTCATTTTTTTCAATTTTTTGAAAGAAGTAGATTTAAAAGAGACAAAGTAAAAAATCTCAAAAATGTGACAAACAAAATATATTTTCATACCCTCAAACATTATTTATAATTTCATGACTTTTTGACTATTGCTTCTTCCTCTTCAATGCTTCTTACAAATGAAAATTTCAGAAAACACTACAAACAACACAATAGAAAATTTATCACAATTCTTCGTCGCTAATTTGAAGAAACCATCAGGAAGGGAACTGGGATATTCATAACGGCCCTAACAAAAGTTTGAAGGCACCGAGAAGATATACGAAATCGGAGGAGGAAGGTCACAGATAGTGAAAGGCTTAGAAGAGACGTAGGAAGAAAAAGAAGACGAGAAGCAGCGGAGAGCCATGGTTCAAACACTGCGAAGACCGTGGCAAGAAGCGGCAAGCAGTGCTTTTGCCGTCGCCAGTGCTCTTCCGGTGACTATGAATAGTCAACAAATTGCCGAGCTCTTCGAACAGGTAAATTTGAGTGGAATTTAAAATCCGGGCAGTAAGAAAACTTACGAAAAAGTCGAGAAATAAACATAAAATTGTTTAATTAAAACCCCTAGAACTCAATTTTTGAAAAAATTTACACAACAAAGAGTGTATCGAGATTATAATTTAAACATTTTCAGGTTGAGCACGGTGAATCAGAAATTAGATGTGCGTTAACAGCAGAAGTTTCAACCTTGAGAAATGCGGTGAGTATTTGTTTGAGTCACGTGAAGCTCAAATATCGACTTTCAGAACGGCGAATCTTTGCTCATCGTTGCAGTTCGAGTCGGGAATACGCCTGTAGCGAAACAACTAGCACAGTTAGACCCAGAATCAGTTGATGAGACTGATAATGTACGCTTTTTTTAATGTAAAAATTTAATTTTTCTCTGATTTCTTTAGGAAGGTTGGAGTGCTCTTCTCAATGCTGCTCACGGTGGCCATGTGGATATTGTAAGGTTATTAATAGACAGTGGAGCTGCTGTAGATCAACCTGATTTGATGGGATGGAGTCCTCTAATGTGGGCAGTTTATAAAAATCATTTAGACGTCGTGGATCTCCTTTTGAATTCGAGAGTAAGTACAAAATCTGGAAAAATAACAACGGATGACTTTCAGGCACATGTGAATTTAATTGACGAGGAAGATGGGTTGACTCCACTAATTGTGGCATCCGGTCGTGGATTTGCACAAATTGTTGAACGATTAATAGAATCAGATTGTCAGGTAAATATTATTAAAGTTTTCTCTTCAATGTTCTGAAAATTTCGTCCATTTTTAGGTGAATGCCTGTGACAAGTTCGGAAGCACAGCACTAATTTGGGCTGCCAGAAAAGGTCACCTTCCCGTCGTTCAACTACTTTTGAATTCTGGAGCAGAGGTGGATGCCGTCGGAATGGTAGTTTCGCTTTAATAAATACCGAATGATTCCAGTTCGAATAATTACAGTACTCCTCAACAGCCCTCATGCTGGCTACGCGTGGAAACTTTCTTCAAGTCGTCGACCTACTTTTAACAAGAGAACCAAATGTCAATGTTGCCGATCAAAATGGTCTGACTGCTTTGGGTATGGCTGCTCGAGATGGATATGCAGACATTTGTGAATCTCTCATCAATTCCGGAGCCTTTGTGAACCAATGTGATAGGTGCGTTTGGGTTTTCCCAAAACAAGTATATATTTTTGTTTCAGATTTGGAAACTGGATTCTTACATCAGCTGTTAGAAGTGGAAATGCTGCAATTGTTCGTATGGTTCTCGATAAATTTGCTGATATTAACTGTCAAGATTCGGTAAGAAGAAATCTACAATAATGAGATATAAAATTATGTTTATTTTAGGAAAAACGAACACCTCTCCATTTGGCAATCGACAAATCTTTCAATGATATTGCCTACATTCTGCTCGAGAAGAAACCAAATTTGGAATTGAAAAATAAGGTCAGAAAATTTTTTAAAAAATCAAACTCAGAAAAAAAAAGTTTAGGACGGTGAAACTCCACTTCTCCGCGCAGCCAAATGCCGACATGTTCACCTTTGCACGTACCTTATGAGCTTCGGAGCCAAACTTGCCGCTGTTGACAACTGCGGAGACAATGCTCTTCATTTGGCCCTTCGTGCTCGTAGTAGAAGATTGACGCAAGCTCTGCTATGTCAGTTTTTGATTCTTCCATTTATAATCGATTTTAAATCATTTTCAGCGAACCCATCCGATTCTCGATTACTGTACCGACCGAACAAACTTGGCCAAACACCATATTCCATTGATTTATCGAACCCACAACCGATTTTACCACTGATTTTCGGACCAATCGACGCAGAAGACAAAATGGACACAGCAATGGGATACGATGTGTACTCCAATGTTCTAGCTGATATTGGTGAGATTTTAAGATTCTAGAAGAAATGAAAAAAAAAATACTTGTTTTCAGTGTGTGAACCATCGTTGTCTCTTCCACTAACAATTGGTCTTTATGCAAAATGGGGATCTGGAAAATCAGCTCTTTTAGCGAAGCTGAAAGAAGCTATGCATAGTTTTTCGAGAGATTGGCTCGACGGAGTTTCACTATCGTTAGTTCAGAATGACTTTCTCAAATACATTTTAATTTTTCAGACTATCCTTCGCTCTCTTTTTCGCCATATTCACATTAATGGGAATGTTCTCCCTTACATTCACAATGATCATTGCTATTTCCAATTCAATCACAGCATATCTCATTTCATGGTCAATCTTCCTTTTCATATATATCGTTTTCTGTGCTCTCATCATTGTGGTCTATTACGGAGATAGGAAGAATTGGTATACTTCAATGGATGTGAGTTTCTGAACTCGTTTTTGGATTAAGGTTAATTTTCCCTTTTTTTCAGATAGCAACATTCTTCGCACGGGTTTTCAGTCGAGTAAGATTAGTCTACAACATCTTGACACTTCACGCTCCGATGAATAGTGAGGATAGTGCCAGTATGCCAGTGAGGTGAGAAACAATCTAAAGTATCTGAAGGAAAATGTTTTTGCAGTTTCCTCTTTGCGGATTACCACCGTCTATCATCGATCGGAGGTGAACAGGCTCTTGCGAAAATTGTGGCAACACTTTTTGAAGCAGCTGAAACTCATTTCGGAGTCCTCCCAGTTCGATTATTCTGCTCCATGAAACCACCATATCGTATGTTCCCAAGTTTTTCTTTCGAAGAAATATTTTTTCGAGCCTTTTTTATCTCACCACTTCTCGAGTTATCTAGATTCCTAATTCTAGACATTCAGATTACATAGACACCGGCTTCGGATACACTTCTCCATTTTCGCGTACTACTTACCGTAGTTTACAGCAACAAAATGCTCAGCAGCAAGGTTTTATAAATGTTGAATGCATTGAAATTGTTTTTTGTCGTTGTTATCTTAAAAATAGGGTTCTACAAAGGGTGCGAAAGTTTCAGAAAGTATTGCATGCGGGTTTCTGATTTTTTTTTTCAAATTCTGAATGCTCAGTTATTCAATGTCGGTTTTTGTCGTGGTGCATAATCGGGAATGGTGAATTTTTCAATTAATAATTTTCAATTTTTAGCGGGAATTCACGGATCGCTTCGTCGTCACTGCGGAGTTCCTCATGTCATTCTACTTATCGTCGCAGTTTTCCTCCTCACGATGTCACAAATTTTTGGTACCATTTGGCTACTCTCGGACAGAGATCCCAATAACTTCAACTTGTTCATAGCGATCGCTTTTTTGATTGGATTTGTTATGATTGCTGTATACCCTGTTGGACTCATCATTATGTGGGTGAACCAGCCGAGTCTCGATTTTTCAAAATCTATTCTTACAGGTATTCATGGACGAATGTACCAAGACGAAGGGTGAATGCAGCAGCTCGTAACGCACACAAATTGAGATTCGAGGGACTGATGCAGAAGTTGCAGACGGAAGTCGATTTGCTAGCTGATATGATCAGATCCCTTGATGCGTTCACTCGCAGTCACACTCGTCTCGTTGTAGTGGTTGATGGATTAGACAACTGTGAGCAAGAAAGAATGGTTCAGACACTGGATGCTCTGGAACTTCTTTTCTCTGCTCGTAAACATCGTCCATTCATCACCATCATTGCTGTTGATCCTCATGTTATCGTTTCTGCAATCAACCACAATATGCATTCAGCCTTATCTGGAACTGAGCTCACGGGACATGACTATTTGAAGAATATCATCAGCATGCCGTTCTATCTTCATAATTCAGCTCTGAGACAACTCCAATCAAAACTTCGAGAAAAGAGAGAATCAATGGCGGAGTGGAAAGAGAGATTCAAACGGCAAGATACATTCTATGGATCTCATCTCTCTTTGAGAGAAGCGGATGGACGAACTAGTAGAAAGAAGTCGACAGTGCCAAATATGAATTCCACCAGTGTCGTTGGACGCAATCTGAATGACGGTATCCTCGGTGAAGACTACTTCTCCAACATGAATCCACGGGCTATGAGACGAATCGTGAATGCTCTTACTCTAACCGGTCGTCTGATGAGAGCCTTCGAGATAGATTTTTCATGGATGTCACTTGGACATTGGGTATCACTACTCGAACAATGGCCTTCTCGAATGTGCTGGCTAATCGACAGAGCTCTGGAAGTGCACAATAATCAGTTGCTTTTATCGGAAGTTTATCACCAGCTCAAAGATCATATTCCTGCTCAAGATGATTTGATGCAATTGGACAGGAATCTAGAGAACTTTGAAGGGTTCTTAGATTCCAAAGGAATTCCACCAGCCGAAAGATTGACTGTTGGACATGTAAAAAAGTTTGTCCCATGTACAAGTAGTTTAGATCCGTACTTGAGAAAGCTAATACGAGAAAGAAGTAAAGGATTGGTGGATATTGAAGCACAAGTTGGAAGTGCTGGAATGGCGATTCCAACGAATGCACGTCTACTGTTTAGCGTAAGTTTTGAAAATAGTGTTGGTATTCAAAAAGAAGTCTTTTTTACAGGACGAACTGACTTGGATGTCTATCGATACACCTCTTGTTGAAATGAAACTCGATGCAGTCGTCAATCTAATCCGCAAATTGGATGTACCATCTAGTCGTCTTGATTCTATCCTCGACCGATTCTACAAACTCAATCTTTGTGGTCTCGTTCTTGCTACTTGTCCGCTTCCTGAACTCAAAGACAGTATGATGCTGCCTCTCGGAGATTGGACTTTGATTCGTTTGCTCATTGAAACTCTGAAAGTGTTCGGATCATCTCCGCCGGGTTTGAGAGTGGATAAGAGAAAGGCGTTGACACTTCGAGAGGAGGATGAAGAAGATGAGATTGAAGAAGCGGCAGAAGCTGCTCTGAACTCTGAACGAGAGCGTGCACCGTTGCTAGGATCCGTGAGAGCAGAACAACGAAGGAGATCGACGATTGTGCAAAATGCAACAGAGTTGAGCATCGACCATAAGTGTTTAATGGAGAAACTGTCGGGAATGGATTTGAGTGAGTTTTGGCAAAGAAATGTTCAGAAATAGAATTGTATTGCAGCGGAAACCGAGGGCGATGTTAACGAAATGCACTTCTCTCACTTCTCTTCCTCGACCGATGGACCGTCCCCAATGGCAGACGGTTTTATTCCTGCATCAATATCTGCCGCTCCTTCTGTTAGGTTTGTGGCGAATAATACAAACCAACTGTAGTAAATTAAGTTCAATTAGAGTAGGATTCAATTGAAATTTCAGATCTCCCTGGTTCTACTAGATATCATATTTTTTGTTTATAGTACTTCACACATTTGGTTAGTCGATTAGTTGACACTTCTCTAGTTTGTAGTAGAGTGACGTCTTCCACCTTCCGCATGGTTTGGTCTCGTAACATCGGTCATCTAAAGCCACGTCTACACTTCAGAAGAAACAAAAAAAGAGAAATAAACTAATCTCAATAATAGCATGAAAGCGGTTACAGATTCGAGGACAACATAAACGATTTGGAACGAGAGGCATCTGATGCTGACAGCACTCAATCTCGATATGATTCCAAAGAAAATCTTCTCGAAGAAGAACGAAGTCATTCTCCGCCTGCCCAAGTTGATTTAATGAGATTCGATAGTGGAAATACCAGGTAAATCTAAAATTGGTTTGAAAAAGTTGTTTGATGGATGGCTTTTTTCAACAGTTTCAGTTTTTTTCCGTTTTCAAAACTCGAATTTACAAATTATCCGTTTCAGCAGCGATTTCGTACGGTCCAGTTACCGTACCACTTCGAAATATCGTAGAATGAGCCGGTAATTTAATGCTTTCTTTTGCAATTCTTTTAACATCACAAAGATCGTGTGGTTTCTCTTCGCTGCACTTTGGTTCTAATTAAAATATATGCCAATAATTTTTCAAAAAAGTTTTGCTGTGAAGTGTGTTTTTCAAGTCTCCTGAAAAATGTATGACAGGCATAAAATATGGTCGATTTCAGAGGTGACCTGATGCGAGGTATGCACCAAAATGACACAATTCGAAGCAGCCTAGATCAAGGAACGGGTGCAGCACCGAGTTCGTCAAGTTTAATGGCATCCGATGAAGAGTTGGTAAGTGGTAATAGTTGATTCGAAAAGTTATTCTTCGTTTTACAGAATCAACAAACTGTACAAAGACGTGGTGGTGATGATTTCGAACGTATTCAACTTGAGCAACTATTCCATAGACAATCAGATGCTTAAACTTTACTTATTCATGTAGTTATACTTTATCAAAATTTCTACTTTTCCCCTGACAATTTGATTTCTGTGATAATCATTTCCTGGATTCAAGATTTTTCAAAGCCCATATACCATTTTTAATTAGTACGTCTCCCCTTTCATCTGCTCAACTTCAAACCGTTTCACTTTTCCCAGTTGCCTCACGAGTTTTTGAATCCCCTCCCCTCATTCGCGTTGTTGTTTTTTGTGATTATCTAGCTTTATTATGTTTAATTTCAATCCCCCATCTAAGAACAAAACAAAAACATGACCCCATCTAATAGGATTTTTCCGGTTTCGCTTGCAAGCAATAAAAATGTATAGCCTTTAAAAGTAGATCATATAGAGGTGAATTATGCAATACGTACTCAGTGAAATCATGGGAAATCCGGTCTGTCTCAAACCACCTCATTATGATGTCAACTGAGAGGAAAAGTTGGGATGAAGGGGAAAGGGAAAAAGTTGAGACTTTCATCCATAAAGTCGTGGAATTTGGAAGTTTTTGGTGATTTTAGGCAAAACTAAATAGATTTACTAAAAAAATGAAATAATGATTCAGTACTATTTCAATCTACTCTGAAAAATGATACTTTAATCCAAAAACAACTGATCCTTTCACTTTCTCCTCGCTAAAACTTTGCAACTTTTCATCTACAAACTAGATTCCGAAGTGGGCGGAGCTTGTGTTGTTGTTATGCAAATTCAAATCTGCCGATTCATTCTGATGCTTTATTCTTCTTCGGGTTGAAAATGGATGGTTTGATTTCTAGAGAGATTCTTAACTCTCAAATAAATCTCAAACTGTAGTTGTTAACCTGATTTTCAGAAACTTTCGTTCATTCGAAGCCACTCTAATTAACGTTGAAAGTAAATGTCCATCCTCTAATTCTTATTCATCCTTTATTCGGCCCATACTCCGGGGGTACATCAAAAAGGGGTACATTGAGGGTACATCACTCTTACAGAGGGTACATTGACTGATAGGGTACATCTGTGGAGGAGTCTGAAAGGGTACATTTAAGCAACTCTCATAGGGTACATAGACGAAATACTCAAAGGGTACATCGAAAAATCTGAAAGGGTACATCGTTCTGATTTCGCCCAGTTTTCGAATATTTGTACCTTAATGAGACAGACACGTTTAAAAATGAATTTTCGGTCATCAATCAGGTAATAAACAATCTACTGATGCTCGGCGAGGTTTTGCAACGCGCTCGTTTCTTGAGCGCTTAGGGACGAAGACTGTATTTGAAGTTTTTGTACTCCCTTGTCTATCAAAAAATATTATTGGCAATTTATCAGCGTTCTGAAAACTTGAGCACCGAAACTTGAGCTCATTTGTTTTCTAGCGCAGGGAGATCAAAAACTTCAGATACAATCTTCGTCCGTAAGTGCTCGAGACATGAGCGTGCACTATTCAAAATTGAGGAGGAGCACGTTGCAAAACTTCGCGAGCATCAGTAGATTGTTTATTACCTGATTAATGACCGAAAATTCGTTTTTAAACGTGTCTGTATCATTAAGGTACAAATATTCGAAAACTGAGCGAAATCAGAACGATGTACCCTTTCAGATTTTTCGATGTACCCTTTGAGTATTTCGTCTATGTACCCTATGAGAGTTGCTTAAATGTACCCTTTCAGACTCCTCCACAGATGTACCCTATCAGTCAATGTACCCTCTGAGTCAATGTACCCTATAAGAGCGATGTACCCTCTTCCGATGTACCCTCGGAGTATGGGCCCCTTTATTCTGACCATCTGTTCAAATTTTCTTTCCCGATTTCCACTAATTTCCATTTCATTTTAGTGTCCTCCTAACCATCATGAAAGTAGCAGCAACCTTCTTGATCTTCGTTCTTTTTGGTAAGATTTGCAAAACTTGAAATTATAAAAAACATTTTCAGTATCATCGAATTATTGTGAAGAGTCATCTGAAAACGTGCATATCAGTGGATCCTTCAGAGTGGCGGCAGAAGGTGAAGAAATCCCAAAAATTAGTGGAATCGAACAAGAACGTAGGTTGAGAACCTTTGAAAAATGATATAACAAAATAGTTTCAGACCCATTTTTTCAACTCGAAGGAATGAAGATTGCTAGAGCATACTTGGATAGACAATATGCAAAGGAACGAGCACAAAGAGAGCAACAATTTGGAGTTTAACTCAGTTTTCACTTTCATTGTATATTGTAGCTTACACAGGGCTTTTATGTTCAATAAATAGATTATTTTCAAATGAAACAATAAAAATTACAATTTTCGTTCAACCTTTAATAACTGCGACTCCCTTTCCATTGACATCGAGAACTACAAAACTGGAACTTCTCTTGACGGCAGTGGAGAAAACCATGTATGGATCTTGGTAGTATTGAATTCCCCAATAGCCTCCAAGATGCTCTTGAACTGTCTGAAAACTTCTACAGAGTTAGACTATACATATTTTCAGATTGTACCTCCTGAATCTTATTCAAAGAATCTGTATCAAAACCACCAGTAAAATTCTCTTCAATTACAGCTTCAATAAAAAGAATTGTTTCTTCATTCATTCCGACGGACGTTGTAACTTCCATAAGATTTTTCGGATACTTACGACTTCTGAAACTTTAGTATCTCCCCTACAGTAACCCTGAAACACTTACACATGATCACCTTCTCTCAGAACTTTCGGATGGAACTTTTGGATATATTTCTGAATAGAAGTCGTAGAAGAATAGACCAGAAGAATTTGGAAAAATATTAAGAAAATTTTTAACTTCAGAAACATTTCGTTCAATTGCCAACTGACCGATGTCAAGGGTCTTCCCATGCTCTTTTATATTAATTTTCGGTACTTGAGTGAGTAACTAGTTTTCTATTGTGTCATTTTTTAAATTACTTGATGTTCTGTTCCTTTTTTGTCCTTTTCAGGTGGCGAACCAATTCTTATTCAGAACAACACGGCTTAAACTGGTGGTCCACTGCCACATGGTTTCTAGTAATGCTGAAATGGACATGGCAGAATGCACTTATTGCAAGATTACATGCGAAAAAATTGAGGAAATCAGTTATTTATCCAGAAGAATCAGATGATCCAACCCAGTGGAAGTATTAGATCCGATAATCTAAATAGTTTTAAAAATTTATGGTCATAATAATAAAGTATACTTATACATGTATTTTTTTAATATTATCACTTAGGCAGTACATTGATTTATTTTATTCTAAATTTAAATAAGATATATTTGATGAAGATGCGATCAGGAAAATAATTTTTACAGTTATTGTTCTCAGATAGTTCGTTGTCGCAGGGAAACTATTTGAAAACTTCGTCCCTCTCCAATTTTAAACGGTCCCCAAATTTCCTCTTTTCAAGCGAGTATTGTTTTCCCTTCATCACCTGTTATTCATTTTCCATTTTACACATTATCAAAATTTTGAAGTAGGCTCCCGATTCCCCTAGTTTGCTCATTCCCCTAGTCGCTCTCTTCAGTTTCGCTGATTCATGGAGAAACGCGTTGGTAGGTCGAAATTCCAATGACGGTGATCTTCCTGGTTCCCGTGGAGCCGTCTTTTTCTCATTCTGCCCCGTGTAAACTCCTAAGCCCGCCCTTCTCAGAAAGACCCTTTACAACCCCTTTTAAGGTATATCGAGCCTCTTCTTGTTTTCATCCTTGTGTCCCTTCATCCTCCTCCTCCTCCATTTCTTCCTTCCTCCTCCCTTCATTCCTCTTCTTTCATCTGCTAGTCTCGATTGTCTTCTGACTGGCCAATATTTCATTTACCTGGTGTGTGCTCTCATAATAAATGAATGAAATTTATTTGATAAATTGTTTAAAGAAACGGCAAATAGTAAAATAAAACCAGTATCACTTCTTTACGAACTCGAACTTCATGGTTCCTTTGAGAATTGTATACAGTTTGCTGGGATCGACACAGTGATATAGAGATAGTTCATCCAGAGAAGTCTTGCCATTGCACGCTTTCAAGAGTCTGAAAATTTCAAAATATATGAAAAAAGTACCTTTTCTAGAAACTTACGAATTGTTTCCGGGGTTTACTGTGCAAATCAGATAAACTGAGAGTTTTCGAAGAAATTGATAATGCATTCCGAACTGAACAAGTCGATGTTCATCAATTCCCATAGCTCTCGGATTCTCCTCGTCTGTCCAGTCGCCTATATTCTTTCCGCATTGAATTAAATCGAGATAATCCTCTGGAGTGCCTGGAGGTACTTCTCTCCGAGCAACTTTCATGCTCAAATATAATCTGAACACGTCGGAGAACTCCGGTGTCGACATGGGAATCTCCGAACCATCTTCCGCGACGGCAGTCTGAGTTTTAACGAACTCCAGGCACTCGTTGATTTCATTTTGATTCTTATAAAAGTCGTGAACTCGTTCTGTGGCCACATATGTATTGTAGTGAAGAAACATTGGAACAAGACTGACACACTCATAAAAGTGAAGGTTTCGCACGCATCGAGCAACTAATGAAGGGTCCAGTTCCAAACTGATAGCGATTTCAAGAACAGTGTTGATCCCATCTATTTGCGGAATAATTTTCTGCGAGAGGACATCCATTTTCTTCACCAGTCGATCTGTCAGCTCAACTTCTCTTATGAACATTGGTACCACGTGATAATCAATTTCCGGAGGTTCGCATCCGCGGTACAATGGACATAACTTGAAATATAATGATACGATTTTATCGTCTTCCAGTGTAACTTCAACGACACTTTCACCTGTAAAATTAACATTTCATGTGACGACTCCTCAATAATTACCTCTGGTTGATAGATCTTCAAACATTCTTTCCATCACCCTCAAAACTTGATCTTGATATTTTGGATTCGTCAAAAACTTGTACTCCATCTGCAATTCAATGAAGTGGCGCATTTTTGCACAATTGGTTTGTACATTGTTTCAGCTGATGAAGTCATGTCAACAATAAAAGCCATGTCGAAAATGAATCGTCCACGTTCGTACGAATTGTGGTCTATACCAACAGGAAACAACAGAACCTTGCAGGTGAGGGATTTGACAGTAAGGGAGAATGAATGACGGAACATTGATGGTTTTGGAATGATGAGACCTGGTGAGAAAAAATTAAAGTCATGAACATTAATGATACCTACTTTTGTGAATCCGAATGTTCCTTCAACATTGTTATTTCCTCTTGGAACAGAATATTTAATGATTGGTCCTTCGCGGTCGTCGAATACGGCTAGTAGGATACCGAGTAGTTTTGGTGCGTCGTCGAATGTATAATGTCCAAAACGACCACCACTCGAATCACCAGTAGCGAACGGACCTGCTCCAAAAGTTTCGAGAGTTTTTTGGCGTTGGACCATAGTTTAACGCTTCTTTGATTTCGAGAGTGTTTTATGCTCTCTGATGAACACGTGAATACAGCCAAACAGAGCACCGAGAAGAGCTCCACCAAAGCAGCCAGCGAGCGATGACAGATGGTATCGCTGTAATTATATCGTGACTAGTGGAAAGCAAAAAAGATCTAACCTGACACCAACGATCCCAATCTAATGAACGAACCGCTCCGGTGGCACACATGAGCAATCTTCTCTGTACTGAAAAACAATGGTGAGGCAAATCTGGGATGAAAAATGTTTTCTGACGAGCTAAATGAGGACCAGTTAAAAAAGGAAGACTGCGTGCGCGTCAAATAAGGTGTTTTGCGTTTTCAGTACGCAACATTTGCGCATTGTGTATGTATGCCTTGCAATGACGAACTTGAGATGGCCGAAGTTTCTAAAATCCTAGGCCACGGCTGAACTCTAGTCCCACGGTCTCCCGCACGGGAAATGCGCCAAGGTTTTTGTAGTGCGTCTGCGTCTCTGCTCTCTCGCTTTCACCTTCATTTGCATTGTCTCTCTTGTTAATCGAAGAATTAGTGTATAATTTGGGGTTTTAATGGGTTTTTTCGATGTAAAAAGTTATTTATTGTGAAAAACCAAATGATTTTCTTCAATTTTCGTTTGCGGTTTATTTTCCGTTTCCCATCATTAACTCTAAAAATTGTATTTCATCTTTGTGATTGAAACTCCCGTTTTAAAAACTTTATGAGGATGCTCCGTTATTTTTCTCTATAATTTATTCTCAATCTTTATAAATTCTACGATGACACTATCTTATTTTTCAGATTCAACAAATCCTGCAGGCAAATCCAAAAGGATAGGAATTGCGGTTAGTCACTCAAGAACTCAAAATACTTCTCCGTAATAACTTTCAGGCTCTTCGTGAAGCCTACCCAATCCAATTCACGTGTCATCAACTTTCATTAATAGGATAAGAAGGTGGATTCCAATAAACGAGAGCGATAGAATCGAAGAACCAGTTTTGGGTTTTAAGTTCTTGAAGGTACGTAAGTATACTTTGCTGCCCAATTTTAGTTTCAGGCGCTGATAACTTCCCACAAAGACCTCATGACAGAAGGGATAGCGGTTAGTCACTCAAGAGCTCAAAATTCTTCTCTGATATAACTTTCAGGCTCTTCGTGAAGCCTACTAGATTCAGGTGTCAACAACTATTCATTAAAAGAATATCAAATGAGTAAGCATTTCGCTTTTCTTCAAAAATGGTTCTTGAAAAAAAAAAATTTTCTCACCAAAACTGATTCTTCACATTTTCACGCGAGAGAGGCCTAATTTTTTGCAGAGACATCAGAAAACTCTTTTGATCTGAGTCTTTTGATCTGCACAGATGTATGCAAAATTTCAGCTTCTAATTATACTTCTCGACAGAGATGAGCGTTTTTCCTAATCATACTACCATTTCATTCAACATTAGGTGAAAATTGCCAACTTTGGAAACAGCTCATTAAACTGAAATGTACTCTAGAAAGCTAAAACTTTCTGAAATCCATAATTAAACCGTGTTCTTGACTTATAAACTGAAATTGGGATATCTATAATGTCCTTATGCAATTTGTAATCCTCACAAAAAGCTCGGTTTCAACTTGCACGCAACTGTCGAGGGATAGTTACTGCTGGTCAGAAACTGATGTCTAAAAACAGTCGAAATGGTTCAAAACGTTCAAAACAAGTTTCAGGACATAAAGGAGATTATATTATCAACAACAATTTGCAGTAATATACTTGTTAGCGGAGGTTTTCATAGACAATTTTATCCAACATCGACTATTTGGCTACTAGAGCGGATCTTTGCGCTAGGACTCCACTAGGAGTGATTAAAAAAATGAGATTCTTGTTTTTTTTTTTGAGCTTCTACATCTAGTCGTAGAGTGTAAGAGTGAAAATCAGCTGACACAGGAAAAGTGAAAATCGTGGTGGCAATAGTACCATAGAATCCATTCATCATGATCGTAATCATGTCCATGAGCATCGCAAAGATGCTCAGGGTGCTTATAATGTATGATGGGGTTTCTGAAGATAATTATCTATGTCCTTGCAGCACAAGGAGCTTCTAATTGTTCTCTGACTGAGTTCTCGTACTGTTTCTTCACCATTTCCTCAGACTTTCATAAAGACTATATTCCAGGAAAATATTTTATATGAAAAAAATAGGTGAAGCGAAAGACATTTATGGATCAACCTAATGTCATGAACCAATGGTTGATGTTTGATTGGAAGATTTCAGGTTTATATACTTCCACGGATGATTGTGCTCGATGGGCTCAAGCAGTAAGTTCTGAACCAGTAATATGATGAAAAATCGAGAAGAAACTAGTGGAATAATAGTCTCTAGAACAAGGGTGAAACTTTTCACTGCTATTCCAGTTTAAATGAAGTTTTACAAGGCTTTTTGATTGCAAATGTCCTAGGAATAGGACATAACCTTAACTTAACAACTTTGTTAAGTTTTGAGAAAACTCTATATTCATAATATGTGGTTACTGCGTCTTGTCATAGGTAAGAAAACGTTCACAAATGCTAGTAGTTTCATTGAGTTTCCGATGATTTTGATGAGTTTCTAGATACCCTTCTTTCAGTGGAGAAAGTTTATCGATGGAGGAGAGAGGCTAAATCTATTTTAGTACATTTATCTTCTGGAACATGCAAAGCATTTTTATGTAAGGTCTTTAATGTTAAAGGTGTGAATTGCTTTTTGAAACATACCTCAGCCAAAAAAGAACGGATTTTCATGATACCTTTAGAAGTGAAATATAGACAACAAAAAAACCTTGAAAAGAAAGAACTATCTATAGGTATTCTCAAATTTCAAACCAATTAAGTAAAGCTAACGAGGCGAATGAATGAAGTCTCGAACTGTCCACTTTAATAATCACATATATCGAATATCAATATCCATAAAGTTAGAGCAGGTAAAAAAAGTGAGGTATTCCAAAAAGGAGGCTTGGAATATGAAGAGCATGCATAAAAATTCAATGTCCAAACCTCTCAAAACTTCATGGAAAGTGTTTCTTTGTTAGTTGGATTTATCTACAGTTTTTTCATAACATTCACATTACCTCTCGTTTGTTGATTGAAACACCTCAATACAAGCAAAAAGAAATGTTAAAGGTTGTATTCATCTTTATAGGAAGTATTGGAAGCACCCGTGAACCACCGCGCGCCACTAGAACAACGTTCGTAAAATTAGTAGTTGTAAGTGCTAAAATTTAAAAATCGGCAATAAATACATATAAGAAACACTTTTCAATCTTTAATTGGTTCTATTGATTCCTTCAGAATCAATACCGAACGATTTGGAATGAAGCAGAAACATCTCAAACAACCGCGGTGGTTGTATGCGCGAGTACAGTACTTCATGTCGAAAAATCGGCGCGCTTCAAACGCTGATAACTTTGTTCATACTTCACCGAATCGTTCAGTCTAAAATGTAAAATTACAATGATTTGAATTGAAAAAAAACTGCCGTTTGCTTTTTTTGAAAAAATGTCTAATTGTTTCACAATCACTAAAAAGGACCTCAAAATCGGTCATTTTTTCGGATTTTCAACTGAATTTTTAAAAGCTGATAACTTTGCTCATCCTGAACCAAATTGAGTAAACTAAATTGTAAAATGACAAGCTCGGAATTCTAAACAATCGCTCCGTCTTTGATTTTTGATTTTTACCGTTGTTCTCCAGAAAATAACCGTCGAACAGTTCTCCCGATTACTTTCTCTAGGATCGGATAGAAAATATTATTGATCTGGAAAATAAGCACTCGTAGGAGACATTTTGGATAACAGGCAACATCCCCACAGTCATTCCCCTCTCTAAAAAACCAAAATAGAGCCGTATTCATCGAATAATAGTGCTCCGTCTTCGTTGGGCGCCTGTCCATGATTGGATACATTTTGGACCTGGATAAAAAACAGAAACCTAGCTGAACACTTCATCTTTCTTTTCAATCTATTTGTTTGCAGAAAAAATCGTGTCTTTACGTTGTTTCAGTCATTTTTCTGAAAATGCACTAAAAGAGCTGCAATCGCGCTCTATGGGCACGCGTTAGAGACTTGGAGGCAGCTGAGTGGCGCATTTCTGGTGCGCCGTTGGCGCATTTCGCGCTCGGGATACCGTGAGTCCTCAAGTACTGATTGGCCGCCGTGCTAACTTCTGTGAGCTGGTTCGTTGGCTCCTCCTATTTCTTTCCAAAAACTACGATCAACTGAAGTTTGCAACTGAAAGTTTATTCTTTTCTTTACTAGATCCGACAATTTTTGCTAACTCTCCAGAAAATCAGTTTTTTTGTTGCTATTTTTGCTAATTTCGTCCCTTTTTCACACCCGACGACCTCATCCCGTCCGGGTAAATCTACACTCTTCACTTCGGTCGTACGCCACCGCCGTCGCCTTGTATTCCACGTCACCTAAATCTTTTCTTATTATCCATTCGCCACCCCATGAACACTCGCCAAACGACAATCCGCTAGTTTTCATTGCGTTATTGATCGAACGCACGTTGAAGTTTAGCGGAGTATCGCCGAGAGAGTGCTCATGGTGGGTTATTTAGAGTGTTACTTGGTAATTTAGAGCGCTAGAAATTTCTTGAAAGAAAAATTCCAGATTAATTAATGCTTTGTTTTCAGATTTTATCGCAAAAATGGCAAAAAGGATTCGAGTGCACATGTTGAGTAAGGATCGTCGTATTGATGCACCGGAAAACAAGATTACGAAAGCATCAGTCGCCACCGCTTTACTCATTCCCCCGAATGTGGTTTTCTCTCTGTCGTATGAAGCCGAAGGCGACCGAATCTGCTGTCGGTAAGTTACATTTTGAATTTTTTCTGATTGATTTTCAATTATTTCAGAGTGAACGAAACTGGTGAATCCTTCGTGCTTCCCGAAGACTGGGAAAGTTTCCAATACTACGTTGATTCAGAGACACTTCATAGATCGTCTTCCATTCAACCGTCTCCTACAGATATTGCCAAAAACGTAATGCTAATCTGGGAACACCGCGTTTTCATGGTTTTTGGGAAAAACCGATGCCAAGGGACAGGAGTGCTGGTATCCGAAAAAAGAATACTTACCGCGGCTCATCTGAATTTCACTTTAAACGATGATGTTTTGGTGAAAGGAACAAATGGCAGATCGTTCAAAGCAAAATGTCAGTTTATATCGAACAAATTGGATTTCGCTGTTCTAACTTCTCCCGATTTCCCTGAAGTCGACACGCCAGTTGATGGGTTGTACCGTGGAAGTGATTATTTCATTATGGTATGACATGATTTTTTTCAGATAAATGGAGTTATTCATTAGTATTTCAAACAATCGCCGCGCAATTCCGATTTCTCTTAGTTCTGATTCGGGCAGTTCTCAATCGGGCGCAGTTCTCATTCGGGCAGTGCTGGTTCGGGATATTTAGCACCCAAAATAATTGAATAAAAACACTAGTGAATTGGATTAAAGCGCGCAACGAATTGCATGTTAATTAAATGAATAACCCCATAAAAGAATTGCGTACGCGCTCTTTTTTAATATTAGCGAACTTTATTTTCAGGGGTTTCCAAGTGGTGCAGAGACTTCGTGCCCATCAGTAACCAGAGGATTTATCGAATCTCTTATGGCGGATCAAGTGCATATGAGTAAGATAAATTAATTTTCATTTGTTTACTATCGTTATTAATGATAATTAATGATAATAGAATAAATTTTCCAGTTGGGACTCCTGGCTCTAGGAGAGGATACTCGGGTTCGCCAGTCATCAATGATTCAGGTCGTTTGGCTGGAATTTTACTAGGAAGTGTTTCTGCTCCCAATATTGATCAATCGATCAGGGAAGTGTTCGCTTCGGCGACGGAACAGAGATACTCGCGGATTCTGGGGATCATCTCGATAAACGTGCGCTATCAACAAGGTTCACTTCAACTTTTAAAGTAAAATTTATTTTGATTTTTCAGGACATTCGGATTTGAAGAGTGTATTCTAGACACAGTTGATGTCCGCCCCGCCGCAAACAACAAGCCGGTATCAAGTCGATCATATCGTGTATTTCGATGATTTTGATCTCATCACATTCAGATTTTTAGTAGATTTTCAATATATTTTTAGTAGATTTTTTATTGATTTTCAGTATATTTTTAGTAGAATATTTTTTTTTTGATAATGGTACTCTAACGTAAATAGCCGACATTGTTTGGGAGAACTGCAAATGCGCTTTTTTTTCAGGTTTATTTTTCGGAAAATCGAGTTCTCGAAATTTTTTCTGAAAATTTGTTTCGAAAAAAAAATTTAACTCAAAAATTATGATTTTTTGTCAAAATCTCTAATTTTTCGACAATTTTTATCTATTTTTTCCGAATTTCCGAAAAAAAAAGTTTCGGAAAATTTTCCGTCGAGAAATTTTTCCGAAAAATAAATTCGAGATATTTTCCGTCGGAAAAATTTTCCGAAAAAATCGGCAAAAACGAGAACTCGTTTTTCCGATTCCGGCCAAGCCTCATCCGGATCCCGCTATACACTGCTGGACAAAGTTTTGCTGAATATTGACTCTCATTAAATGAATCAAATCGGAAAAACGAGTTCTCGTTTTTGCCGATTTTTTCGGAAAATTTTTCCGACGGAAAGTATCTCGAATTTATTTTTCGGAAAAATTTCTCGACGGAAAATTTTCCGAAACTTTTTTTTTTCGGAAAATCCTAGAAAATAGATAAAAATTGTCGAAAAATTAGATATTTTGACAAAAAATCATAATTTTTGAGTTAAATTTTTTTTTCGAAAAAAATTTTCAGAAAAAATTTCGAGAACTCGATTTTCCGAAAAATAAACCTGAAAAAAAAGAATCCTGAAAATCCGGAAAAGACAAATTCAAATTCCCGCGTTTTTCTCGCCGTTCAATGGAACGCATTTGCAGTTCTCCCAAACAATGTCGGCTAAATATTTACGTTGGAGTCCATTATCAATCCAACGTTTTTCACCCGATTTTTATTGATTTTCACTTTTTTTGTCTGATTATCGCCATTTATTCAATAAAAACATTAATTTTAATCTCCTTTGTTTTTTTATTGTTGTTTCCACTGATAAGAGGAATTCCCTCTGTTACTTTTTTTAATTTCTCTTTCAGGTAATTTTAGAAATGGTAAGTTCAAGCGGCAGAACGGAGATAAGGTAAGAACATTGATAATATAGTATATTTTTTGTGAGTTTTTGTGCATTTCTGAACTCAAGAGTAAGTACAAAATCTGGAAAAATAACAACGGATAATTTTCAGGCACATGTGAATTTGATTGACGAGGAAGATGGGTTGACTCCGTTAATTGTGGCATCCGGTCGTGGATTTGCACAAATTGTTGAGCGATTAATAGAAGCAGATTGTCAGGTAAGCAATATCAAAGTTATCTCAAATTAGGCTCGTTGGGACAATTTTCTTATCAATTGCATTCTTCAAATCCAATTTTCTCTCAAATGTTCCTAAGGATTTGTACTCATTTTCAGGTGAATGCCTGTGACAAGTTCGGAAGCATAGCACTAATTTGGGCTGCCAGAAAAGGTCACCTTCCCGTCGTTCAACTACTCTTGAATTCTGGAGCAGAAGTGGATGCAGTCGGAATGGTAGTTTCGCTTTTATAAATACCGAATGATTCCAGTTCGAATAATTACAGTACTCCTCAACAGCTCTCATGCTGGCTACGCGTGGAAACTTCCTTCAAGTCGTCGACCTACTTTTAACAAGAGAACCAAATGTCAATGTTGCCGATCAAAACGGTTTTACTGCTTTGGGTATGGCTGCTCGCGATGGATACGCAGACATTTGTGAATCTCTCATCAATTCCGGAGCCTTTGTGAACCAATGTGATAGGTGCGCGTTTCTCCCAAAACAATTATATAATACCAGCCTGCTTATCGCAGGCTGGATTCGCGGCTTTGCCGCTCAATTCTTCTTAGAAATCTCGCGTTTTTATACGCAACCGACACCCTCGACTTTGTTACACGTGTGGCGCAGTTGGTTGTGGGCTGCCCTGCCACGCTGTAGTCGCGGGTTCGAATTTGTGGCGCGACCAAATTCTTTAAATTTCGGAAATCTAAAGCGGACATCCTGACCAAGAAACGGACAAACCTTCTAGCGGATTATATATAAGTAAGATTTTTGTTTCAGATTTGGAAACTGGATTCTCACATCAGCTGTTAGGAGTGGAAATGCTGCCATTGTTCGTATGGTTCTCGATAAATTTGCTGATATTAACTGTCAAGATTCGGTAAGAAGAAAACGAAAATAATGAGATATAAAATTATGTTTAATTTAGGAAAAACGAACACCTCTGCATTTGGCAATTGACAAATCTTTCAACGATATTGCCTACATTCTGCTCGAGAAGAAACCGAATTTGGAATTGAAAAATAAGGTCAGGAAAATTTTATAATTTCAAGCCAGTATACAAAAAGAGTTTAGGACGGTGAAACTCCACTTCTCCGCGCAGCCAAATGCCGACATGTTCACCTTTGCACGTATCTTATGAGCTTCGGAGCCAAACTTGCCGCTGTTGACAACTGTGGAGACAATGCTCTTCATTTGGCTCTCCGTGCTCGTAGTAGAAGATTGACGCAAGCTCTGCTATGTCAGTTTTTGACTTATCCGTAAAAGATTTATTTTCAATCATTTTCAGCGAACCCATCCGATTCTCGGTTACTGTACCGACCGAACAAACTTGGCCAAACACCGTATTCCATTGATTTATCGAATCCCCAACCGATTTTACCACTGATTTTCGGTCCAATCGACGCAGAAGACAAAATGGACACAGCAATGGGATACGATGTGTACTCCAATGTTCTAGCTGATATTGGTGAGATTTTAAGATTCTCGAAGGAATGCAAAAAACTTGTTTTCAGTGTGTGAACCATCGTTGTCTCTTCCACTAACAATTGGTCTGTATGCAAAATGGGGATCTGGAAAATCAGCTCTTTTAGCAAAGCTGAAAGAAGCTATGCACAGTTTTTCGAGAGATTGGCTCGACGGAATTTCACTATCGTTAGTTCAGAATGACTTTCTCAAATACATTTTGAATTTCCAGGCTATCCTTCGCTCTTTTTTCGCCATTTTCACATTAATTGGAATGTTCTCCCTTACATTCACAATGATCATTGCTATTTCCAATTCAATCACAGCATATCTCATTTCATGGTCAATCTTCCTCTTCATATATATCGTCTTCTGTGCTCTCATCATTGTTGTCTACTACGGAGATAGAAAGAATTGGTATACTTCAATGGATGTGAGTTTCTGAATTTGTTTCTGGATTAAGCTTAATTCTCCCTCTTTTTCAGATAGCAACATTCTTCGCGCGGGTTTTCAGTCGAGTAAGATTAGTCTACAACATCTTGACACTGCATGCTCCGATGAATAGTGAAGACAGTGCCAGTATGCCAGTCAGGTAAGAAACTAACTAAAGTATCCAATTGAAGAAAAATGTTTTTGCAGTTTCCTCTTTGCGGATTATCACCGTCTATCATCGATCGGAGGTGAACAGGCTCTTGCGAAAATCGTGGCAACACTTTTTGAAGCAGCTGAAACTCATTTCGGAGTCCTCCCAGTTCGATTATTCTGCTCCATGAAACCACCATATCGTATGTTCCCAAGTTTTTCTTTCGAAGAAATATTTTTTCGAGCCTTATTTTTTATCTCACCACTTCTCGAGTTATCTAGGTTCCTAATTCTAGAAATTCAGATTACATAGACACCGGCTTCGGATACACTTCTCCATTTTCGCGTACTACTTACCGTAGTTTACAGCAACAAAATGCTCTTCAGCAAGGTTTTATAGATGTTGAATGCATTGAAATTGGTTTTTTGTCGTTGTTATCTTAAAAATAGGGTTCTACGAAGGGTGCGAAAGTTTGAGAAAGTATTGCATGCGGGTTTCTGATTTTTTTCAAATTCTGAATGCTCAGTTTTTCAATGTTGGTTTTTGTCGTGGTGCATAATCGGGAATGGTGAACTTTTCAATTAATAATTTTCAATTTTCAGCGGGAATTCACGGTTCGCTTCGTCGTCACTGCGGAGTTCCTCATGTCATTCTACTTATCGTCGCAGTTTTCCTCCTCACGATGTCACAAATTTTCGGTACAATTTGGCTACTCTCGGACAGAGATCCCAATAACTTCAACTTGTTCATAGCGATCGCTTTTTTGATTGGATTCGTTATGATTGCTGTATACCCTATTGGACTCATCATTATGTGGGTGATCCAGCCGAGTCTCTGGTTTTTCAAGGTCCATTCTTACAGGTATTCATGGACGAACGTACCAAGACGAAGGGTGAATGCAGCAGCTCGTAACGCACACAAATTGAGATTCGAGGGACTGATGCAGAAATTGCAGACGGAAGTCGATTTGCTGGCTGATATGATCAGATCCCTTGATGCGTTCACTCGCAGTCACACTCGTCTCGTTGTAGTGGTTGATGGATTAGACAACTGTGAGCAAGAAAGAATGGTTCAGACACTGGATGCTCTGGAACTTCTTTTCTCTGCTCGTAAACATCGTCCATTCATCACCATCATTGCTGTTGATCCTCATGTTATCGTTTCCGCAATCAACCACAATATGCATTCGGCATTATCTGGAACTGAGCTCACGGGACATGACTATTTGAAGAATATCATCAGCATGCCGTTCTATCTTCATAATTCAGCTCTGAGACAACTCCAATCAAAGCTTCGAGAAAAGAGAGAATCTATGGCGGAGTGGAAAGAGAGATTCAAACGGCAAGATACATTCTATGGATCTCATCTCTCTTTGAGAGAAGCGGATGGACGAACTAGTAGAAAGGTTAGTTGCTTCGGAAGTTTGATAATTTTGGGAAGTTTTCAGAAGTCGAAAGTGCCAAATATGTCCACTGTCGTTGGACGCAATCTGAATGACGGTATCCTCGGTGAAGATTACTTCTCCAACATGAATCCACGGGCTATGAGACGAATCGTGAATGCTCTTACTCTAACCGGTCGTCTGATGAGAGCTTTCGAGATAGATTTTTCATGGATGTCACTTGGACATTGGGTATCACTACTGGAACAATGGCCTTCTCGAATGTGCTGGCTAATCGACAGAGCTCTGGAAGTGCACAATAATCAGTTGCTTTTATCGGAAGTTTATCACCAGCTCAAAGATCACATTCCTGCTCAAGATGATTTGATGCAATTGGACAGAAATCTAGAGAACTTTGAAGGATTCTTAGATTCCAAAGGCATTCCACCAGCCGAAAGATTGACTGTTGGACATGTAAAAAAGTTTGTCCCATGTACAAGTAGTTTAGATCCGTACTTGAGAAAGTTAATAAGAGAAAGAAGTAAAGGATTGGTGGATATTGAAGCACAAGTGGGAAGTGCTGGAATGGCGATTCCAACGAATGCACGTCTGCTGTTTAGTGTAAGTTTTTCAAAATACAGTTTGTATTTTAAAAAGAGCATTTTACAGGACGAACTGACTTGGATGTCTATCGATACCCCTCTTGTTGAAATGAAACTCGATGCAGTCGTCAATCTGATCCGCAAGCTAGATGTACCATCTAGTCGCCTTGATTCTATTCTCGACCGATTCTATAAACTCAATCTTTGTGGTCTCGTTCTTGCTACATGTCCTCTTCCCGAACTCAAAGACAGTATGATGTTGCCTCTCGGAGATTGGACGTTGATTCGTTTGCTCATTGAAACTCTGAAAGTTTTGGGATCATCTCCGCCGGGATTGAGAGTGGATAAGAGAAAAGCGTTGACACTTCGAGAAGAGGATGAAGAAGATGAGATTGAAGAAGCAGCAGAAGCTGCTCTGAACTCTGAACGAGAGCGTGCACCGTTGCTAGGATCCGTGAGAGCAGAACAACGAAGGAGATCGACGATTGTGCAAAATGCTACAGAGTTGAGTATCGACCATAAATGTTTAATGGAGAAACTGTCAGGAATGGATTTAAGTAAGTTTTGGAAGAGAAATGTTGAGAAGTAGAATTGGATTGCAGCGGAAACCGAGGGCGATGTTAACGAAATGCATTTCTCTCACTTCTCTTCTTCGACCGATGGACCGTCCCCAATGGCAGACGGTTTTATTCCTGCATCAGTATCTGCCGCTCCTTCTGTTAGGTTTGTGGCGAATAATACAAACCAACTGTAGTAAATTAAGTTCAAATAGAGTAGGATTCAATTGAAATTTCAGATCTCCCTGGTTCTACTAGATATCATATTTTTTGTTTATAGTACTTCACACATTTGGTTAGTCGATTAGTTGACACTTCTCTAGTTTGTAGTTGAGTGACGTCTTCCACCTTCCGCATGGTTTGGTCTCGTAACATCGGTCATCTAAAGCCACGTCTACACTTCAGAAGAAACAAAAAAAGAGAAATAAACTAATCCACGGCGTCCTCAAATGGAAATGGAAATTTCACAATTTCCCCGTGAACTTTGAGTTTATGGAATTGTTCAATCTACACTGACTTAAAACCTAGAAATCTGAAAATATATCAGTCGCAGCACAATATCAACAATGTATAGTTCTTAATCATGTTTTTCTGATCATTTTGAACCTGAATTTACCCAAATTTGCTTTTTTGCAACTAGAGATCTGTTGACTCAAAATCTTCAAGTTGAAATAACTATGCTCAGGCTGACCCAAATTACAAGTTCTATATATCAATTTGTAGGTCTAACAAGGGACTACAATTTAATCTCAGCCGATTTTTGAAACAGGGCCTGTTAAATTTTTCAGGTGAAAAAAACTTAATTTTCAGTACATTTTTCGTTGAAACTTCAAGCTGAAATAACTCAGTTAACATTAGACGTATTGACACAATTTTTACACCAGCGGGTAGCTCGGAAAACACTGAGCATTTTAATCTCAGCCGATTTTTGAATTTATTTTTTTGAATCAAGTTATAGCTGAAAATCTAATTTTTCAGTGGTAATTTCAAAAATTTGAGATGCCCTAGACACGTAGGCAGCCGTGAAACGAGGGGCGGTATTTCCACCCCTGTAAGCAAATGGGCTTTTTAATTAATTCGTTGTTTCCCCGTGAACTTTTTAAATATCGGCACATCGACTGTATGTATTACAAATTAGTCAATTCGATAACTAATTTGTAATTTCGCCGTGAACTTTTTGTTGGCGAAACGTTTTTTATTGATAAGAAATCTGAGATTCTTAGAGGATATTCCTCGCAGGAGAGTAACTGTATAACTCCGCTTGGGAGTTTTTTGAAAGTTAGCCCCGTACTATTAGGCTTCGAAAAAACAGGCAGCCGGCGCACCGCTGTACTTCGCCACAATGGAAGAGGCGGGAAAGAGATTTTTTATCGACCACAGTGCATTTTTCAAATTTCCAGCTTTCCCGCCTCTTCCATTGTGGCAATTGCCGCGGTGCGAGGGCTGCCTGCTTTTTACCAGCCTAATATCGCACATGCTGGAAAAAATGGTGTAGTTTTTTCTGCCCTAACTGACCCAGAAAATTTTTGAGGCAACTCGAAAAGCTAGGTCGTCGAACCGAGATTGTACAATTTAGAAATAATTCATGGTTCTTTCTCAGTTTTCCTGGCTGGAAGCTTGATAAAACAATCAGCACTAAAATATTAGCATATCAGCAATTACTAAAGTTTGACTGTCTTGTGGTCAAAAGGAAGATTTGGGTATAGAAATTTTCGTGTGCATGTTTTTAACTCTAAATGTATGATACTGTTTTTTTTCGGGTTCTAAAAGAATTATAAAAACCATTTGGAGAGCCTGGTGGTACCCATTCAAACTTTATCAAAAATTTTTTTTTAGAATTTGTTTGAAATGTATGTTAGTTGATAGAGAATTATTTTTTAGACAGACTCGCACAAAACTTTTCTCAAAAAAAGTAAAATCGAATCGACAGTCCCGTGGAAAATATTTTTTTCAATTTTTGAAAGTGGAAAAGTATATAATTACAATTTATACTCAAAATCAGCGTGTACCCATGGCTCAGTGGTTAAAGCTCTCCGATATCAATCGGATAGTCACTGGTTCGATTCCACTACAGAGCCAATGGTTTTTGTATGCAATGGGATCAGCGGAGGTGCCCTCTAAAACTTCAGACTTGAAAAAGCCTCTCTGCTGTCAAACTTGAAAAAGCCCCTCTGCTTACAGGGGTGAGAATACGGGAGCGCCCGTGAAACGTATTTCCATTTCAGGATGCCGTGTAATCTCAATAATAGCATGAAAACAATTACAGATTCGAGGACAACATAAACGATTTGGAACGAGAGGCATCTGATGCTGACAGCACTCAATCTCGGTATGATTCCAAAGAAAATCTTCTCGAAGAAGAACGAAGTCATTCTCCTCCTGCCCAAGTTGACCTAATGAGATTCGATAGTGGCAATACCAGGTAACCCTAAAAATAAGGTTTTAAAAAGTTGTTTGATGGATGGCTTTTTTCAACCCATTTAGTTTTTTTTTGTTTTCAACCCTTGAATTTACAAAATATCCGTTTCAGCAGCGATTTCGTACGGTCCAGTTACCGTACCACTTCGAAATATCGTAGAATGAGCCGGTAATTTAATGCTTTCTTTTGCAATTCTTTTAACATCACAAAGATCGTGTGATTTCTCTTCGCTGCACTTTGGTTCTAATTAAAAATATATGCAAATAATTTTTCAAAAAAGTTTTGCTGTGAAGTGTGTTTCAAGTTTTTTGAAAAAAAAATGCAAATAGAATACGGTCGATTTCAGAGGTGACTTGATGCGAGGTATGCACCAAAATGACACTATTCGAAGTAGTCTGGATCAAGGCACGCGTGCAGCACCGAGTTCGTCAAGTTTAATGGCATCCGATGAAGATTTGGTAGGCGATAATGGTTGATTTGAAAAGTTATCATCCGTTTTACAGAATCAACAAACTGTACAAAGACGTGGTGGTGATGATTTCGAACGTATTCAGCTTGAGCAGCTGTTCCATAGACAATCAGATGCTTAAACTTTACTTCATCATGTAGTTATACCTTATCAGATTTTCTACTTTTCCCCTGTTAATTCGATTTCTGTGATAATCATTCCCTGGATTCAAGATTTTTCAATTCCCATATACCATTTTTAATTTGTAGTTCTCCACTTTCATCTGCTCAAATTCAAACCGTTTCACTTTTCCCAGTTGTCTCACGAGTTTTTGAATCCCCTCTCCTCATTCGCGTTGTTGTTTTTTTTGTGATTTTCTAGCTTTATTATGTTTAATTTCAATCCAACCAAAACAAAAACATGACCCCATATAATAGGATTTTTCCGGTTTCGCTTGCAAGCAATAAAAATGTATAGCCTTTAAAAGTAGATCATATTGAGGTGAATTATGCAATACGTACTCAGTGAAATCATGGGAAATCCGGTCTGTCTCAAACCACCTCATTATGATGTCAACTGAGAGGAAAAGTTGGGAAAAAGGGAAAAGTTGAGACTTTCCTCCATATAGTTGTACGACTTGGAAGTTTTTGGTAATTTTAGGCAAAACTAAATAGAATTACTAAAGAAATGAAATGTATTTCAGTACTATTTTAATCTACTGTGAAAAATGATACTTTAATCCAAAAACAACTGATCCTTTCACTTTTCTCCTCTCTAAAACTTTGCAACTTTTCATCTACAAACTAGATTCCGAAGTGGGCGGTGCGTATGTTGTTGTTATGCAAATTCAAATCTGCCGATTCATTCTGATGCCTTATTCTTCTTCGGGTTGAAAATGGATGGTTTGATTTCTAGAGAGATTCTATTGGGTTCATTTCGACTCTTTAGTTGGTTTCACTTTTGATTTTCAGAAACTTTCGTTCATTCAAAGCCACTCTAATTAACATTGAAAGTAAATGTCCATCAAGTGCTCCTCTAATTCTAATTCATCCTTTATTCTGACCATCTGTTCAAATTTTCTTTCCCGATTTCCACTAATTTCCATTTCATTTTAGTGTCCTCCTAGTCATCATGAAAGTAGCAGCAATCTTCTGGATCTTCGTTCTTTTTGGTAAGATTTCAGTTTTTCTAACAAAACTTGAACATATAAAAATACATTTTCAGTATCATCGATTCATTGTGAAGAGTCATCTGAAAACGTGCATATCAGTGGATCCTTCAGAGTAGCGGCAGAAGGTGAAGAAATCCCAATAAGTAGTGGAATCGAACAAGAACGTAGGTTGAGAACCTTTGAAAAATGATATAACAAAATGGTTTCAGATCCATTCTTTCAACTCGAAGCAATGAAGATTGCTAGAGCATACTTGGATAGACAATATGCAAAGGAACGAGCACAAAGAGAGCAACAATTTGGAGTTTAACTTTTTACTTGCATTGTATATTGTATCTCACACAGGGCTTTCAATTTCAATAAATAGATTATTTTCAAATGAAACAAAAAACAAATTACAATTTTCGTTCAACCTTTAATAACTGCGACTCCCTTTCCATTGACATCGAGAACTACAAAACTGGAACTTCTCTTGACGGCAGTGGAGAAAAACATGTATGGATCTTGGTAATATTGAATCCCCCAATAGCCTCCAAGATGGTCTTGAACTGTCTGAAAATTTCTACAAAGTTAGACTATAGTTTTCAGATTGTACCTCCTGAATCTTATTCAAAGAATCTGTATCAAAACGGCCGGTGAAATTCTCTTCAATGACAGCTTCAATGAAAAGAATTGTTTCTTCATTCATCCCGACAGACGTTGTAACTTCCATAAGATTTTTCGGATACTTACGACTCCTGAAAGTTTAGTATCTCCCCTACAGTAACCCTGAAACACTTACACATGATCACCTTCTCTCAGAACTTTCGGATGGAACTTTTTGATATAATTCTGAATAGAAGTCATAGCAGAGTAGACCAGGAAAATTTGGAGAAAAATTAAGAGAATTCTCAACTTCAGAGACATTTTGTTCAACTGACCGATGTCATGGGTCTTCCCATGCTCTTTTATATTAATTTTCGGTACTTGAGTGAATAACTAGTTTCCTATTGTGTCATTTTTTTAAATTACTTGATGTTCTGTTCCTTTTTTTTTGTCCTTTTCAGGTGGCGATTTTTGGTCACAGTCGAAAATTTTGAGAATGTCAATGCGCTTGATTGTACTCTCTGCGTCTCTCATATTTACACACTCTCTGGTGAGTTCCAGCCGCGAGCTTTAAAATCGTAATTTTTTAAAACTGAAATTTCAGTTTTTTGCTGATAAATCAGTTCTGAAGACATTTATTGAGCAACAAATCTCTAGCAATTTTAAGTTGAGAGAAATTCTGCTCAAAAAGCATAAAAACATGAATTTTAGTTCAGCGTAGGAGGAGTTCTATTCAAATGAAATTTTTAAAGAAAGCTGCCGATTTCTACCTCAAAACTGGGAAAAAGCTAAAATTGTTATACTTTTCAGGTTCAGAATTTTCATGTTAACATTTTCTATTTATTTTTGGCTGGAAAATTCTGTTCTAAACCTTGGGCGACAAGGTTAAAGTTTTCGCTAAATCGTGCCCAAAATTTTACGCGAACTTGCGGAGCACTTCGCCGCGGTGTTTGCGGTCCGACAAAATTCTACAGTAACCTAAAGCCGCCGTGTGTCGGTAATGTTTTCCAAAAAAGTTTTCTGTTTTTTTTTCAGTTTTAGGTCACTTTATTGAATTTAAATGCTGTTTTCAGATTGTACATAGTCACCGGCGCCATTTCGCCAATCTACGGGTATCCAATGCTGAGAAATTGTGAGTATTCTTTTTTAAAACGCCGAAAATCGGAAAATTTCGTCTCCAGTTTTCTAAAATCCCCCGAAAATGTAGGTAAATGAACAAATCGGCAATGGTCCGAGACGTCTTCATCGCCATTGTCGTTTAGAGTCTCCATTGGGAAATGTGATCGGGCGGCATCGGTTCGTCCCTATTTCCATCGTTTTTTTTTTTGTGTATGAAATACATGAGATTTGTTTTTTTCTTCAAAAAACGAGAAGAACTGCTTTAGATTGCTGCTCTTTTCAACATCACATTATTATCAAATGTTCTGTAGAAAAATGAATTCAATTCAGTCGTCTTTTTCCAATTTGCTCTCCCATCATCATCATCATCGCTAAACTTAAGAGACTGAGCACCTGCTTCTGCACATTTGCTTATTTATTGCCACCTCTCCCAGTCGAACGAGCTCTTCTTTTCACACCACCAGCCTTTTTTCTTGCAAGATGTTCGCCTAACTGTAGGCCCAGTACATTTGGCCCTCACTCGAAATTCTTCTTGAAAAATTATGATGAATCGAAAAAAGCGTATTTTTAATTTTTTTTGTCTTTTCTCAGGAACTCATAGTTTTCAAGTAGGTGCGGCGAGCTTCAAATTCTTTGCCGACCATCTTAATTGTTTCTCATAAATCAAACCGCTGCCACTGGAATTGTTTTTGAAGTGTTAAAGCTGGCAGTTCGGCGGTCCTAACCTTCCCGATTCCATCAAATTTCGTTCGGTACACTTTATGTGTGGCTCTTGACCATCCTCGAAATGGTCATTTGTGTGTTTCATGGATCGTAAAACTTTTTCTCGTCTCTCTCGTCGTTCGATGATTTTTCAAGAGATGATACACTTTTCCATTGATATTATTCCATCTGACTCTGTGAGTCTTGAGAAGGACGATATCCCATGTTATTCAAAGTTTCAGCACCTACTTTCGACATTCCCACGTATCTAACCAAGGTCGATCACTAACTCTTTTTCGACTATTATTTGTTCTTTTCTTCCTACTTTTTTCCGACCTTCTCAATTGCGCGCTTCACTTTTCCGCTACCATCTCCTCTGTTTCTATTGTTTCCGATTCTCAGCGAGAGAGCCCCCAGCCTTGTTCTCACTGTTTCTGTTTGTCTCCGAGCTTCAGACACTCTGATTCATGAAATTTTTCTATGTTGGAAACTGGAATAAACTCTGAGGAATAGAAAATGTCAAAGTTTGACGGATTCAATTTCACATCACTCAATGATTCCCCTTTTTCTTTATTTCCACCACAAATGTGTCGTTTTCGTGGTTCTTATAGGTAGAAAAGTAAACACTGATTAGTCATCAAGTTGTTTTTCTCGGTATGCAAAATCCAAATTTTTGCTGAAAATTGTTGTCATAGTTCCTAGAAGTTTCGGTTTGTTTGAGTAGCCTCTAACTCTCATTTACATATAGATTCGACACGTTCGTGTCATCCGTGGCGATATTCTCATTCGAAGCTGTACCGACGTCTTGTTTGCTCAAAACTGTTCGAAACTTACTTAGATTATTCTGTGAGAATTCTGGGACCTTCGAAGTCTTGTAATTCCTTATGTCATTTGATTATTTTTTCTTGAAAAAGGATCCCTGCGCATCCTCATCGTTTATTTGCTCTTTCTCTATCTCTCTGGTTGAGTCATGCTACTGAAAAGTTCCGAAAACTGAAGGAGAAGCCACTACTGACTTTCCCAGGGTCAAAAGCGCAGCTTCTCGAATAGTTTTTTATTAACTTTTTTCGTTTCGCAATAATTACTCTCCCGATCAACTATTAGCTGTCTATCTCGTTCTTAGTCTCTAACTGTAAGTACGATTTTCTCTAGTCTTGTGTATCTTTGATTTTTTCTCAAGTGCTATTTTGTTTTCTTCTCTAATCAAGGCTCTGTGATATTAATATCAGAAGCAAAAGAGTACTCAGTGCGGGAACTTTCTTCAAATGATTCATCCGATCTACCAGGAGGTGTCACTTGACTTTTTATAAAAGTCCCCTTTTGACTCTTTGAGAAACGTCTCTCGCCTTCTCTTTAACTTCCTTAAAATCAAGATCTATTTTTAGAATCACGGATCGTCAGCTCTTCGGTTTCCATTCCACACCATATGCATCTATATTTTCTGTTCCATGAGGTGAGTTACTAATTATACCTTAATATTTCATTTGAATCTTTCAGATACCATTGCCCAAAATTCTTCAAAATGCGGAATCTACTCCTCTTCTGCATTCTTCTCCTTCTCATGCCTGATTTTTCAGGTATGTTTTGCACAGCTTTATCCAGTAACATCCCACCTAAAACATATTGAACGGATCGAATGATGATATTTGACACGACCACCACCACCACATGTGTTCTACATAGTTTTTTTTGAGCATTAACCAGTGTCATATGGAACAAGAACACTCCTACAACTACCCGTAATCTCTCAAAATGACTCTGAGAACCAGAAGGGATTAGGATATCTTGATCCTAGTCAGGAACACCCAATTGTCAATTGGTGTTACTCCCTCCACAGTAGGTGGTCGTAAATATTCAAGTGCCCGATAGAACACTGCCAAATTGTATGCACCACTCATAAACATTCTCACCTTGCCACCACAAATGTCGGTGTTACTTTCACTTTGAACTCCTATTCTACAACTTTACCACTATTTACACGTTATGTACATTCCGGTAATATCCTATGCGGATTTGGATGGACCAGTGAAGGGTACGAAATGTGGAATAAGATACAGTAATCAAGAAAAAGTAACTGAATTCTAAAGATTATTGAAAATGGGAATAGTTCACACATGTGATCCGGGCCTCCCAATTTTTTCCACTTCAAATTCAAAATTTTTGGTCAACCTTTATACTAAAATGTAGAACTCAATGAGATCGATTAAACGGTACTAAAATCATCTAGATTGCTTGTCTCAGTTTTTGTCTAGAACTGGTTAAACACCCGGACAATACGGTCCGAAAACGCCGGGCCGGGTATTCTACAAGTTCTAGTCGAAAACGGAGGCAGGCAATCTGGGTGATTTTAGTACCATTTTATAGATCTCATCGAGTTCTCCATTTTGGTAAAAAAAATTGACCAAAAAATGGGAGTTTGAAGTGGAGACTATCGAAGGCCCGGATCAAATGTATGCTCCCGTTCCCCCGAATTCCATGTTGCACTTTAATATTAAATCTCACTTTTCTTATTCAAGACACCTGTGTTTTATGTTTTTATGCTTATGTGACCCTGAAAATCGTATCCACAGGTGTTCTTGTCTAAATTTCCCGCAACACACATACCGAGATCGTAATATTCACGAAAATCTCGTTCCATTTACTGGCTAGTTAAACGATGTCTCGTTATTCGATTCCTGAACGACTGTTAGTAGCTTTCGGTGGGTAGATGCAGTCTAGTTTTTTGAATTGATAGTCCCTGAAAAAATGCCAAAAATTTTCAGAGTCATGTCTTCCGTCTTGGTTCCGTCAAGAACGTAGTGCTCCCGAAAGGTTACAATCTTCTGAAAATGTTGAATCCACTCCGCCTGATCCCCCGAAAGACGCTCTAGAAACCAATGAAATCGGAGAAGCCCCGACAATAGCTTCCGAGGAATTTTCTGATGTGAATACCGTAACACCTGAAATCAGAGAAGAAGAAAAGCAGTTGGAAGAAGCTGCCAAAGAATTAAGTGAGTTTGCCTCCGGATTCAGAAAATAACAATCATCGTTTTTCAGCCGAAAAAGAAGCAGAGTATGAAGATGAATATGAAGCCGAAAGAGAGGAGGAGGAAGCAGAAGAAGCTTTGAAGTACAACGAGGACGTCGTTCGGGAAACCAAGTCAACTTTGAAACCTTCCGTACGAAAAGAGATTGAGAGACTAAAAGAGGCAAAGTGCAAAGATTACTGTCAACATAATGCAACATGCCACGTGGAAGTGATATTCCGTGATGATCGAGTCTCAGCAGTGGTTCCTTCTTGCCAGTATGATTTACGAAGCTTTACAGATTTACAGAATTTTTTTCAGCTGCCCTCACGGTTGGGAAGGTACTCGTTGTGATCGTCACTATGTACAGGCGTTTTACGCTCCGATCAACGGCAGATATAATGTACGTTTGAGCCCGATGAGCAGCACGGCGCAACTCCTCGTTGAAGTAATTATACCTTCTCATCTAAAAACATATAACATCAGTCTGAATTAACACACCTTCTTGACAACCCTTCTGCATGTAGCATGTTTCTCATTTGGTTTTCTGACTCGGTTTCGTTTGCGGTGATGGTTAATTATTTTGACCTATATTGACTTTTGAAATTTTCTAGGGTCCCGTGAAAAAACCGAAAACTTTCATTGTTCATCCAAACAACGAAACGGTTTCTACGACACCATCAAGTCAAGATTCTGATATTTCGTCTGTTTTCAGTGGGCTATATAATAAAATTGTGGTAAGAGAGGTTATCTAGGTAACATTTAGTTGGCTCTTTAAATATTAAACCGAAACGAAATGTCTATTTTCCGCTAACTACGTTTCAGCAATCATCAACATCTGCAATTCCTGCATTTGCCTTTCTCATCGTCATGCTCATAATGTTCATTACTATCGTCGTCTACGCCTACAGAAGGTTTTAAAAATTTAACTTAATTTTTCTCTTAAAATTGAACTTATAGAATGTCAAAACGTGCAGATGACATGACCTATACAATGAGTCACATGTGCCCACCTGAAGCCTTCACCGTCTTGAAAACTCCGAACGGTCGGCACATTCCCGTACATCAAATGACGTCATGTCCCCCATCTGCGTCTACCGTAATCCCTCAAACTCCACACCCATCGTCCGCTTCCGAATCGAGAATACCAATGAGACAACAGGCGATTCGAAACAATGCTGATCAAGCCAGGAACAACTTCTTCAGCATTCTCAGATCTCAGGGAACTATCCCATCCAGGTACTCGTTAAGAAATGCATTGATAATGATACGAATTCCTTTCAGAAGCATAAACGATGACGATACGCCGAAGCACTACAAATCAGTGCCTCGTGTCGAGGTGTCAGCCATCAATTATTCCGGTCATATTGATTTCTCCACCATCTCATTCCAATCGGTATGCAACATCTTGAAGACTATTGTAGGAATTGCTCTTTCAGACCGACTCCGAAGTTTCAAAGGCATCCAAAACGTGTCCACCGCCGACACACTGTGTCATCGATATCGAACAGGACTCGGCGGATACGGTACTTGCAGAGATGATAATGGGTACACTTATCTCTTTATTTTCAGATATTCCGATCTCCATCTCGAAGTTCTGGAGAACCCGGATCACCGACGACGTGTGAACCAATGATTCCTCATATGCATCTTTAATTTCTACTTGTTTTCTTTTCTCGTCTTATCTTTCTCTTCTTCTCTGTGCTATAATTGTGATCTATTCGTTATCTCTCTGATCTTCCCTGATTTTTTCGCTTCCTCCATTTCCATATCGTTTCTTGACATCATATGTTGTTGTTTTATAGATTGTTCTTTATTCGCACCCTATCCTTAAAATGTATTGTTTTCCTTGCTCATTATTTCCTGTGACAATGTGTATATTTTTGCCAGTTCGACCCTCCCCCAACTCTCCCAACGGGTTTTCCCCAACTTCATTTTTGTGCAACCAATTCAAATTTCAATTATGTCCCTGTATATTACTAGTCGTTTCTTTGCTCAGGTTCTGATTTCTGCTCGTTGAAAAAAAAAACTAAACATTTAATTGCATTCATTATTTATTACTGAATTCGAAACACAAAACAATTTAAAGATATGATAAGTTCAATAATATCCAGGTGGGCAGCATAATTACTTGCACTTCTCCTTCTCTCCGTGAACCTTGATGTCGAGAGTGACGTAGGTCATGTCGTAGGTTCCTCCGATCTTGTCCTCTGGCACCAAGTACTTTCCAATACGGACGCAGTTCTGAATTATTGGAAAATAAGATAGACATTTTAGTTTTTCAACTCACTGGCTTGGATGGGTTGCAGTTGTGGGTGATCAAAAGGTATGGAGCAATGGTATGGGTCTCGTCTTCCTCTCCGTAAACTGAGAATTCTCCCTCGGCATCAGTGTTCTTGGTGGCCAAAAGATCATCTGGGTCAACTGAAAAACAGATTTCTTTTTGATTCTATTCCGTTCAAAGCAACTCACGGGTGTCCTTCTCGTAGAGTTGGACCTGGACATTGGCCAAACGCTTCTTGTTGCACACAGCAACTCCCTTAACAGTAATATTCTGAAGACGGGCGGTGCATTCGAGAACGCAGGCAGCAAGCAAGAGACACACGACGAGCGAGCGCATTTTGAACGACGTGAGTTGGGGGAGAATCCACTGGATCGAGGTCTTTTTATATTGAGATTCTGGGATTGGCGACAGTTGTTTGGAAGAGAAAGAGAGAAAAAGCCAAATGGCATTTGGCTCAATGAGCCATGGATCAAGGAAGATAGAGAGCCATCACAACAACAAGAAAGATGTTTTGAATGGAAGAAGACGACGAGTGTGGAGGAGATATTCCGGATTAGAAAACAAATTGACAAGAACGACATGAGAGAAAATAGAATGGAAAATGAGTCATTGAAAACAGTAAGTTCAGAAAAACTTCGATCACAATGCCAGTCTGTACTTATGTATCACAAAAACTTGCGTCACTTCTGAACTTTACACGATTATACATAATCCAGATCTAGGTCAAAATGTACCAGTAGACTCTAGTTTCCAAACTATAGATTGTTCCGATGAGTTTTTCGAGCAATTGATCATGATCAGATTTTGTTGATTGTTTTGGGGTATCAGGAAAATGGGAGCAATAACAAAGCATGTTTTTATTAAAATCGAATTGCTCATTGAGATCTTTAAAATTCAACATGAGGTGTTAGAGAATCTTGATATCTTTGAGAGTGCCCATTCTGTTCGACTAATGATCCAAAAATCGTTGTTAGAGAAAATGAATAGAAGAAAATTTCCACTGAAGTTTGGAAGATGGTTGGGGTTGATAGATCAAGAGCTTCTAATAGAGAAATCACTTTTTCTCTGGCTGGTATTTTCGAATCCCATTGTGGTTCTGAGTGGGTTTAAAACTGGGGAAACCAAAAAAAGATGTCAACTCGAGATATTATTTGATGGGTTAAAGATTCTAGGCAATTGATCTCAGGACACAAAGTTAATGATTCGAGTATTATTATTTTATTTCTTTCAAAAGAGTAAAGTAAAACCAACTTTGTTATAAGAACAGTAACAAAAATAATACAATAGTTTTTAAAATCTCGAGTTTTCAGTTATACTTCCTTGCATATCTCTATTCTACAAAAACGTTTTCTTCAAATATTCTGCTGGGAAGTATATTAATAACACATTATACACTTCTCCTCTTTAATTCAGATTACTTCTAGATTATTTTTCAGTTCACATTCTTCCAATGGTTTCCAATATTCTGTTTCATTTTTGAACCAGGAAGTATTAGTATCTGATCTCTTTGTTTCTTCCTGATTTTCGTCAATTCATCACGTATCTTTTTCTATCCCTCGAAACTTTGTCTGGATTGATTCCTGAGCTCTTTTTTATTATCCGGGAATTTCACCAAATGTCCAACCCAGAACATTCCGAGATTTCATCCAACCCACCGTCAGTTGGCAGAGGAAAGGCAATTAAAAAATAAACCAGAAATCATTTGACTTTTTTTTGTTGGATAATTGTTTCATACGGGTTTATTTACATACAAAAATGAAATGGAATAATAAATCATTTAATTGCACTTTGTCTTCTCTCCATGAACAATGATATCAAGAGTCACATAGGTCATATCGTACACCTCTCCGATCTTCTCCTGTGGAATTTGGTACTCGGAGACACGTTCACATCCCTGAAAATGTATTTTTTCATTGAGTTCGTGATTGAATACAATCTCAAAATGAACTTATTATTATTATTCTGGTTATAAGAAGTTTTATGATTATCTTGTTATACAAACGACCTTCTCTACGAAAACTCCAACTATGAAATCCCAAAAAAAACTAACTGGTTGGGTATTGCAATTGTGATGAATACGAATGTATGGCTCAATTTTTCCGATCTCATCCTCCTCTCCGAACAACTCGAACTCTCCTTCTTTGTTGGTGTGAATCTGGGCCAACTCGTCATTTGGGTCCACTGAAATTTTAAATTCCTAATCTATCTCCAGAATTCAAGACTTACAAGTATCCTTGTCAATAAGAATAACATGAGCATTGGCAACTCTTCTCTTGTTACAAACGGCGATTCCTTTGACTGTCACATTTTGAAGTTTCGCCGAAACCTCGAACACAGCCAATGACAAAAGAAGAATGATTGCAAGACGAGACATGGCTGGAATTGGAAGGTTTCAATATGTTAATAGATTTTGCAAGAAAAAAGAACTGGAAATTTCGATTTCAATCGGTGAATTTATATATGCGATGGGCGTGTCGGTGCCTCCGGAAAGCATGTGATCGTTTCGGTTTTTATAAATATTCTCAAATAGATCCATCCATTTCAAACAGGTGACAGATTGGAAGAGGAGAAAAACGGGGGAGGAATTGAAAAAAGATAAAAAGAAGGGATCGAAGAGCAAAAGTTTTCAGTGGGATACGCGTAAATACAAAATTAGATCAGAAGCCAGATGACTCATTTAAAGAAAACGGACACTTCGATTTGTGAACTTCTCCTGATGAATGAAGATACGGGGAGGAGAATGTTAAAAATAGGATTGAGGAACGTTTAGAGGTGCACGTTTCCAAAACTTTTAATGACTACTGGTGTGCTTTGGGTTTTTAGAAACGTTTCGTTTTCAGGAACATGTAAACGTTGGTTGTTGTTCGATAGGAACTAATTCTTGATAGTTATGTTTCAAAATCAGTCCGAATTGCTTATTTTTCACAGATCTAGAACACGAATTTGAAGAACGTGAGTACTATCGAGTAATAAGATTCACAGTGGATCTAACTCCGTTATGGCACAGTTTCAAATTGTGGAGCTGTTTTTGTATTCCTTAATCGGAAAGTTTCTGAGTAAAAAACTCTTACCGAAAAATCTGTATTAGAATGAAAATCTGTATTAGAATGCGCTCTTCCAGCACCTAAAAAGGTATTTCCGAATTCTTAAAATGAACCATAACATCTTTTGGAAAAGAGATTTGCAACATATTTTAGACCTGTCTAATCAACTTTTGAGGAGGATTCTAATAATACTAATATCAATCAGTTTCAATTTCAATAACGTACTCATTTTGAGCTCTTCGAGGTGCCGTTCTATTACATTCTAATACCGATTTTACGGGATTTTTTAAAAATTATCACTGATGTTCCGATAGTTGAAAAAACGCAATGTTCCATGATTCGGCAACCAATCTTCTAAATTGACTGAGTGAACGGTATGCGATCCAAATGATTCATGGATCTTATTAGTTCGAGTATGAAAACGATTATTTGCTATTCCCAATAGTATAGATCGGACTTTGATCGTTTCGTAGTTTTTGGCCGATCTTCTGTTCAATTAATTATCTTCTAAAGCTTCATTGGATTGCGTGGTACCTCTCTGAATCTCGTCGTTTTATTATCTCTCAAAAGTGTAATGACACTTCAAAGACATCCAATTGACAACTGACATTAGATGAATGTATTCTATGTGTTTATAAACATTTAAGAAAAAGTGTCACATGGGTCTGTCAGTTGATCCCGGGGAACTCGGATATACTTTGATGTTGTTGCAAATATCATTATGTTCCCAAATTAGTGGGTATTTTCCAAAGTTTGAGACTTTGAAATCATGTATTAAGAAAATGGAGTTTTTCAATCTATTCATGACTTCCTATTTCAAACACTCGACTAATGAGTTTGCTGGAAGGCTCTAATGAGTTTGCTGGAAGGCTCTTATCAGAGAGCAATGATTTTTAATTCATAAAACAATACAATGAAACCGTAAAACCATTTATTTTAAAGAAAATTATTAATATACACAGAGGATCAGGTCAATCTTCATCCAATATTATTGAGGATCCGAGCCAACTTCGCATTTCTGCTTCTGTTTCGCTCGGGGTTGGAATGACTACGGGTACTCGTACAGTAATCCTGCATCGTGGAAGTGACATTGTATTCAGAAGAACAATTGCTGAAATCGGGAGATTCAGATTAATTATTAGCTTCCTCGACAACTCACAAGTTTCTTCAAGTCCTGGAAAAAGAGAAACGAGTTCTGCTGGCAACCGTCCACGGAGATGAAATGGCAAATCGGGATCTCTTGGACAAATTGAAAAAGTCAAATATTCTTCCTGAATTTCGTCCTCCTCTGTGAAAACCGTTGAGTTGAAATCAAGTTGAGACGTTGAAGGAACTGTTATAAGGAAGATTAGCTCTGAATCCAAAAGTAAACCTTACCAGGGAAGTCGAATAAGGAATCTTCGCTTTCATTTCTCACTTCTACTTCTTCATCTGGCTTTTTCTTCTCTAGGATGTCTTCATCAGGGCAAACTTCGCCCTTGAAGTCTTCTGGATCTTCTTCCATTTGTTCATCATGCGGCTCAGTTGAGGTGCTTGGAGCATCTTTTTCTCTCATTTGTTTTTCAGCGACTCTTTTTGGAACTGCCCTTTTCAAACGTTTCCAGTGAACTTTGGCTACATGATCCTTATCCGGATTCTCAAGATTACAGTAGCCACATCTACAAATAATCAAATAAGATGAGAAATTGGGTGAAAAGTAAAACCTTACATGACTGAATTCAAACATTCCAGAGCATGTCGTGAGTTTTCCAATGGAAACTCACTAGTGTGATCACACTTTGTGCATTTGGCAGATCGAAAATGGATCTTTTTAACGTGGCGATCAACCTGAATTCGATGAGTTATAAAAGAAAGACTAAACCTTTCACCTCTGTCCTTTGTTTGAAAAACATTTTGCATGGGATACAAATGAATGCAACTTTCTTGAGACATACAACTTGGTGGGCTCGGAGATCTGCTGGACGAGTAAATGAAGCCCCACAATGGCATGTCTGGAAATTCCAGAACTTGTGAAATGATTCAAATTAAGAGCAAACTTTTTCTCTGTTTCTACATCTGATATGATGCTGTCGGAGTCCATCGTTTTTCACTTCTATCACTTCCTTGCATCTCTTACATCTGTGAAGCGCATGGTCTACCTGAAAAAAGAAGTTGAATTCAAATTATATCTTTTCTGTAAATGTTACTTTTCTATGAGCTTTCATTTCGTATGTCGTTTTGAAGACTTGTCCACACTTGTCACATGCTGTCCAATGAACTTCTACTCCGGATTCTTCGGCATGTTTTCTGGTGATGTGCCGAGTTAGATGAGCTTTTTGAACGAATTTCTCTTCACAAAAGTTACACGCGTAATTTTTTACATTTAAATGGGTCATTTGATGTCGTTGAAGATGAGAAAGACGAGGAAATAACTGAAGAGAAAAAAAAGTTGGAAGCAAAGTTCAAGTCAGCTCACTTTATCACACATGCTACATTTCAATGGCTCCGCCGATCGTTTACTTTCTTCTGAATCTTTATTATTACTGTGCATTCGCAATTCATGCTTTGTGAGATATCTGAAATCATTCTTGTTGAACTTCCGGGTCAATCCTAGTAAAAATATTAACTTTACCTTTTCAAGTCAAACTTTTTTCCACATTTTTTGCATTTATGACAAGCCATCTATGGCGTCTGAATTGTAGTGTTCTCGAAAAGTTGATGTCTTCGAAATTGAGAAAGAAAAGTGCCGGACCAGTGTTATCAAACTTTTAGTTAACTCAAAAAAGATAATTCACACCCAATAAACTTTATTTTCAAATTACAGATAAAATCCCGAAAATCATGATACATGCAATTATACAGATGGTTATTCAAAAAAATGTACATTTTCAAATCGAAACGACTGATTCATCGTCTTCAAAATCAATATCAATCGCCTCCACAGACTCCTGAAGTTCGTCGAGTCCTGTGACTTCTTCGAGTCGTTTTGGAGAGTTCATGACGTCTCGTACGAACTTCCAGCCATCTTTCTGGAACTGTTCAGCAATCAAGTCTCCACATGCTACACATCTTTCGAATCGTTTCACACTTGGATGAATCTGAAATTGCGAATATAGCATGTACTTATTTTAAAAGAACCTTGTTACCTGTTGGAATCTATGAAGAAAGCCACGGATTTGATGAGGGACAGCACCAAGAAGAGTCGTATTATCGTCCAGACTAGCTGGCGCTCTGAGCGGATCCGGATGCTGAAGGACGGATGCAAGAAGTTCGACAGCGAAACCAGAAGCAATCATCGATAATCCAGCCCGAGAAACCGTGCACTGTTGATCCAAGGTTCTATCAGATGTCGAATTTCCTGGTGCGGTGACATCACTGCAGAAGTAGCACGACAATTGAGAATACGGAACAGCTTCTGGAGTTCCTTCATCATTCACACTATCCTTTTTCAGACCAATTCCGTGTCGAATGATGACGTAGGTGTCAAATCCGATTGCTACACTGATAGCGATTTTTCCGTGCTTTGATGCCAAAACTGTTGGAAGCCAACGAGCTTCTCTGGAGTCCAGAGCCAGGAAAATGACGTCATGACATTTCACGAGATCCTCTAGCTGCTGAACATCCTTTTCCAGCTGAGCTTCATCTTTCTCGTCGATCGTGTGTCCCGGCATGGGGACAGTAAGTTTGTGTCCAGATGCCTTGACTGATGGGAATATCTCTTTAAGAGCATCCACTGCGGTTTCAGCTTTTCCACGTCCCAGACGTGCATCTTCAAACTTCGAAAGACTTTGTCGAACTGGATTACTGTAGCTGACTGAGGAATTGTCCACAAAAGTGATGTGACGAACACCCCACGCGACAATTCCGCGTGCGAGATTACATCCGATAGTGCCTGCTCCGAGAATGAGTACCTAAAAATATAAATAGGATCACTTGTTTCTTTGGTTCATTTCTCACTTTCAGCGTCGAATACCGTTCCAACTTGAGATCAGGATTCAGCCTCCACTTAATCAGACTCAAGTTCAGATTCACTGCTTCCTCCATCATTATTTTAGGATCAAACTGCTTGCTGAGATCAGCCGAGTAGTGCGGTTCCCATCCAGAGCAACGTGGCACTTCGGTTTGTGGCTCTCCTGCTGCACTCCACGAGTATTTGATTGCGATGCTTCCGGTGGTTCTCAAACTAATAATGGTACAATCCGTCCAGCTTGAATGCAGGTGAGCCACTGCTCCTAGAACATTTTTCACCAGACGACCAGCAGAGGAAGGGTTTGGACATGGATCGACAACTACGACAACAACATCATCAGAACTTTTTTGAGCTTCGAGGTCTTCTATTCCGGAAATCTTCGATGATGATTTCGAGAAGAGAAACACAGGAGCAGCTGTATTCCGGTAGTGTTCGAGCAGGAGATTCTCGTCAGCGGCTAAATCGGTGAGCGAAGAAATCTGAAAGGGAATGTAGTGATGAAGACTGATGTTAAGTGGTAGCCTACTTCCTGTACGGGATCCTTCGGATACTTCAGTGCTGGAACACAGGTCTTATAAATGTAATGGAACTTTTTGAGATCAGCGAAGGCGATGATGAAGAATGTTGAAATAAGTTGAGGGCTTTGAAGCCAACTTTTCGTGGTAATTGCATCCCAAATCTGAAGGTTATTCATGATTCCTTGACAACTATTGGAAAAAAATGTTTAGACTAGAAAGATGACTTCGAGTCCTAGTTTACCTTTGCTGCTTCATCTTTCATGAGCTCTTCTATGCTTTTCGCGGTGGCCGCGGCTTTGAAACTCTCTCGAGTATTGTACAACAACAGTTTTCCAGAAATCAATCGTTCATTCCAGCTTCCCGGTGACGGATTGAAGCTTTCATGACTCAGAGAGAGTCTACAATGATCTCCGGTAGTATCACCTGAACAGTTAAAATACGTTCTGAGAATCAATTATGTTCTCTTACATAATGACAGTAAACTGTGAATTGGTTTTGGTGTCTCATCGAGCTTCCAGTCATGAAGTTTCCTTTTGTTAACCTCTCTCCAGAACGCCGTATCGAGATACGTTTTGAACGGAACGAATGTCGCCATTTTACAGATGCTGAAAGAGAATGAATAAAAGAATAACGCTGCAAAATTTCGAGTCTCTTCAGTAATTTATTCAGGATTCACAAACCACCAGATGGGGAAAAAACGAAAACGAATGCGTGCTTGGTGGATTGTAGAACATAACTTTTTTCAATTGCTCGAGAATAATTGAAGGAAGAGTTAAAAGGAGAACCAATTGGAGAGAAATATTTTAAAGGGGATGAGAAGAGAAAAAATGGAAGGGATCAATCTACACCGTTCGATTTACTTTTGAATTATAAGGAGGGAAATCAAGACGAACATATATATTTAATATCGTCATAAAGACGACGACAGAAAATAATATGAAAGTGGGTATTGTTGAATGAGAGTAATGTGTGGAGATGGACACAAATCGATAAAAACACAATTTATAGTACAAAAGAGCAATCGCCGGGTTTAGGTGTTGATTGAATAAAATGGGATGGGTTGGAGATGAGAGACAAGGGAGAGAAGGAAAAGAAAACATGTCGTATTGATTGGTTGCGTTCTTCTTGGGTGGATGACACCTTCTCACATGGCGTACTTTTGTGTCCATTCTCTAGCCAACTGGTTGTACCTGAAAATTTTGCTTGTATTTAAAAACGGTTGATAAAGAATCAAATTATTACCTTTCACGGTCTGTCTTGTAGATACGAGCGATCTCTGGCACAAGTGGATCATCTGGATTAGGATCACAGAGCAGAGAGCAGATCGAGAGCAGAACTGAAAATCGATAATTTTTAAAAATGATTATGACACCACTTCCTACCTTTCGAAATGGTCAGAGCTGGAGACCACTGTGAACGAAGAATGTCGAGACAAATGCTTCCGTTTGAATTAATGTTCGGATGATAGATACGAGTTGTGAAGGCAACCTAAATTAAACAGTAATACTCTGACATTTAGTTTGCGAATTTTACCTTTGGTGGTTTGAATGGATAATCTGTTGGGAAATGGATGGTGAGGAAGAAGACACCTCCTTGATACGGGGACTCTGGTGGTCCCATGATCGTAGCTTGCCAATGGAACAAATCGTCACCGACTGGCCCAGCGGAGCATTGTGCGGGTGGATCACGGCCCAGATCTTGGAGTTCCTGTAAATAGTTCAACCTTTTGAAAGAAGTAGATTGTATATGGGTACCTTCTGGATTCTTTTGAGAGCCATGTCGGTGTGTTGATTTGTTGATTGACCCGGCTACACCCGGAGTACACTGAAATCGATAAAGTTGACACATTCAAATATTTCGTACTCTTCGAAATGTCGAGGAACGGTTGGGTAGGAATAAAGAGGTTTCGTTCAAAAAACAAAAAAGCTAAAAATACAGCAACTGGCACGGTGCGGGTAGGTATTGATTTATACGGGCGGTGGAATTGCACCCGACTTGCACTCTACGAAAAACTTTTACGTCATGCTTTGAAAAATCTTAGGAACGGAGTCGAATATTGTTAAGAATAATACGCTGGTGGGATACATCGGCAAGCGAACCGATGAGAAAAAATGCATTCAGAGACACATAACTGAACAAAACGAGGAACACTTACGAAATATGTAGAATGTTCTAGAACGATGAATAATTTTCGTTAGGAAGATAATGTCTTTTAAAAAAATTAATATGACTACTAAAAATTACTATGAATCTATTGCATTTGGGCTATTTTCCCAGTTCCATCGTCATTATACTAGGTTTCGTTAAAAAATTGATGTTTTCAAGACATCTAACAATAGCCAACTTTCCAAAAGCGACCACACTATTCCGAAATGATCTCAAGTGATGCCGAATTTCAGATAGCCAATCTGAAATCGACTAAAGCCACGCGACTTGTCGCCTCACGAGATGGTGAGGAAGCAAGAAATGGCCACAGGCCGCGAGCGAGGCAGTGTGCTGTCTGTGAGTGAAAATGAGTGTTTCTAGTGAGCGGGCACGCAGAGAGACGCCAGATTCGAAAGCATTACATCAAAGCGAGGAGGGCGCCAGACAACGATCGATATGCAGCGCCATGGGTCTTGAGACGACCGCTACACTCGTTGAACCGCCGCAGTCTGAAAGGAAAAAGGAAAGAGAACTAACGAAATAAGAAGGTTGAGGAGAAGCGCAGAGCGTCACAGGCATATAGTGACAATGTTAGAGAGAAATAGACGCAGAATATCATGTGATTCGAATGATTCAATCCAGAGTGCGCGGGGTTTTGCACTTATTGTGCCCGCTCAGTCTGAAATCAGTCTGAAACGCGATTTAGAAGCCGAAGAATACGAGGAAAGTGAGCCTCCCCCGTTTTTTTAAGAATTTTCCGTTCCCTTTTGAATAGCAGATGTTAGTCATAGGGGAGTCAGTGGGCATATTACGCTTAATGAACCGAATTAGAGACTAGTCAGAAAAGAGACGGAGCAAGCCTATTATAACGAAAGGAGGAAAATGAAAACATAACGATGATGTGAGCATAAAGAAGGGAAACTCGAATATTCCACCTGGAGAAATATTCGAAAAAGCCCTAGTTTTGAACGAATATTGAAATTTTTTAAATTTTATAATTATTCGGCCTGAATCACTGGAAAACTGAAAAAAGACTGAACACATCGAGTTGGGAGAAAAAGGAAAAAGCAGAAATTGGGAAAAACGCCCGTTTTTTCGCAAAGTTTCGTGGCAAAAAAATGCCGCTTTCAAATTGGCGCGATGGTTACGATCTGATTTCGTTACGGGACCCATCGAGTTTGTGCGAGTCTGTTTGCAAAAAATGTTTTCTAGAAAAAATCTGGAACAAACATTGGAATTGTGTAAACGTTCATTCGAATATATTCTACGGGACAAGAATTCCAGAAATCAAATTATATCACATTCCTGACTACTGTTTTTTGTTATGAATATAAATGACATGGTGTTTGTCCATGCAATGGACTGTTCCTTTTCGGATCATGTTTCTCAAAATTATTTTAAAAATCATGGGCTTGAAGAATATAACCGGTGAGAATTCTTCCCGAAAAAAACACGACGGAAAACAAATTCAAATTATCACTAGACAGCATATCCATTGAGTCGTGCCGAGTCGCGTAGCTCTGAAAAGTTGTCATGGAGATGTGGAAACTCAGAATATGTTCTCTGGTCTGGAGAACAAAAAGAGCAGCAGAAAAAACGAACTCAGTATCGCGTGATGAATTTTTTTGCGGGCACCAATTGTCGACACTCCGATGTCCTTCAAGTTTTGCTCGTCTAGTAACAAGAATGCGTGCATATCGATCTGCAAAAAAAAACCATTTCCGGGTTTTACAAAATTTCACCCACTTCTTGATCTCGCAGCTGAATCATGTATTCACTGCATCCCAATTGAGCCAATACCATTGAGGGATCCGTGAAATAGTTGATATCCCATTGCAAGTCATACGGAAGAGAATTCGAGTCGAATACTGATGTGGATGCAGAAAATACTGAAATTTCAAAACTAAACTATTCGATTTGATTTCAACGCTACCATTTCTCGATGGTTGTTCAAAAACCCTAGACATTCCGTAATTTGTCGATGAGGCTGAAAAATCTGAGAGCTCTTCATCTTCCTCTCGAACACTACAAAGTCCTCTTTGTGAATGATTCAGTAGGAGAGAAGATGATGGAGCAGTTGTGGAAGGCTGAAAGTTCTCCTTGTGGTGGGATTTCCTAATAGAAGAATAACCTCATTAGTAGATAAGTCCATCATTCCTTTCAGCAAATCGGCCGGTAGTGAAGAACTAAACCCATATCCAGACCATAGATCTGTGGGATATCTTGGACTGGAGATCACAGAGTCATCGAAAATCGCTTGTGTTGCTTTCATCAACATTTCTCCTCTATCCGCCTTTGGTTTTTTCTTCCAAATGTCACTGAATAGTTCAAATTATACAGGCCTCCTATACTTTCTCTAACCTATTTTTGCTTATATCTTTAGCTCCTTTCAAGATAGAGGCCGCTAACGGAGATTCCTCAGGATCTGGTGACCTCGGCGATTCAATAGGAGGTGTCAAGAAAACGCGAACTCCAGAAGCCATTTCGGTTTGTAAAGGTATCAGAGATGGTCCTGTTACTGAAACGAAAAAATTGCTTTAAATTTTTCAAAACAATTTCAACTTACCATTTCTAACTGGGTTAGGATCGTAATCATCTGGTGAAGAGTATGTAGTTGGTGGAAGAGCCAACAAGAGTTCTCTGGATTGTAAGACTTCGGCTAGTTTCGACTCCGTTGACTTCATGGTGATAGTCTGAAAGTAAGAACATAAAAATGTACAATTCACGAGTGTCTGACCATGATATCTCCATTTTTTCTCTTGCAATTTATCTGAAGACCTCTTTCTTGTTCCAGTTGTTGTACTGGATAATGAATATCCATCACATTACAATCGAATTGAACTGTTATATTTGCAAGACCCTGAAAAAACATTAGAAATTTTCAGTGGATAAATGCACGCTTACAATCAGCAATTTTCGAACATTCAAAACTCCAGATGGTGGTCCGACAACAGAAATTGACTGTGTTTCAGGGAATGTTTGAATCGTGACGTTGTTCTTGTTGCACACTTCTCGAACTCTGAAATAGAAAGGATTCATTGAATTCTGAATCAAACGGAACCTTTCTCGATGCTCTTCTATATTTTCTAATTGATAATTCAGTTCCTCTCGAGCTAACACGGTTGTCGAAATGTTCAGGTATTCTTCCGTCTGGAAATATAAAGATTTTTAGAAACTCAAGAAAATTTACCAAAAGGAAATGGTGTAAAACCAAACGAATAGCGAATAACACACTGGAATCTTGACTTCCACTCATTTTAATAGCCAAACTATAAATGTTCTGCTCTACAGACACTTCTAAATCCATTTGTGACATCAGCGGTCGTAGGTCCGGTTGACCAGGTTTATACCAAGGAAGTTTCATGTAAACAGTCAATGGGCACATGGTCTGAAAATCGAATCGATTTCGAATCTGAAGATGACTACTGACCCTCAAATGCTTCAACGCCTCATACACATTCATTGGTGTTCCAGATATTGATACTTGGTCACTTTTGTTGGATTCTCTAGAAATGAATGATTTTCAAATAATATCTGCTTTCAATACTCACGAATACTTGTTAGAATCTGGAAAATGTATATGGCACGAAGTCATCTTCATCACTTTCTGAATTCCTCTTCCACCTTTTCCAATGATATGCGAATGGAGTGAATGGTGAAGTTCCATTTTCAAAGAAATCCTTTCTTTCTGCAAAAAATTATAGAGTTTTGCTGGTTCAAATGCGTGAACTTCTCGATCCAGAGAGATTTGATTGAAGGTTTTAGCTGTGGATTATTTTATTCTTTAGCAAAATTTTTCTCGGTCTTTTTCAAATCGTCATCAGAACTTTAAATGGTTTGATGACCAAAAATAAAATTGATTTTGAAAATCTCAATTTCCAGACGGACCGTCTATACATGGAACATCAGGCTGGGGCACAACCAATGCTTCAGACGGGTACTGTATGTGATCAATTCGTTCTTCAGAAAATGTTGAGTGTCGGTGGGTTCGGACAGATCTTCGAAGCTGGAGTTAAAGGAAATCCAAGAGAAAGAAGTGTGGTGAAAGTGGAAGCACAAACGGCTATGGTGAGAAATTAGAATTGCTTATTAGAGAAACAGAAACAATTCTTTTAGTTTCAACTTCTTTATAATGAATGTGCATGCCTCAAAAGTCTCAATGCCGCTTACAATCAAAATGGAAACCTGGAATCAACTCCGTTCCTTCGTTTTCATGGATACGGTACCATTGATGGATTCCGTTGGATGGCAATGGAGAAATGTGGAGATAATTTGAGTGATTTGAGAAAATCAACTCCACTGAATCGTTTCAGGTACCAAAGGGCTTGAATAACTTCTAAAGTTCATTTTTCAGTGTTCCAACATCATTGTTCATTTTGTCCAAGTTCATAGAAGCTCTTCAAATGATGCATAGTATTGGATGGCTTCATCGTGACGTAAAACCAGCGAACGTCTGTATTGGACTTCACTCTCCACGTCATCTCTACTTGTTGGATTTCGGAATGAGCAGAATCTACGTGGAGAAGGATGGAACATTGAAGCCGAGAAGAGTGACTGCTCCATTCAGAGGGACTCTTCGATATGTGTCTGTGAATATTCATCGAAGACAAGACGCCAGTCGATGGGATGATATCTGGAGTGCATTCTACATTGCTACCGAAAACATGGTTGGGTACTTGCCATGGCGTCGGATGGGAGATACCAAGAAAGTTGAAGATACCAAGGTTTGAACATTGAAAAAGGAACAAATTATATAAAGTACCTTCAGATGATCTCAAATCTATCTCAGCTCAAATACGGATCAGAAGCAGCGAGACCGAACAGTATGTCGATCATCGAGAACTATTTGAATGTCTCACAACTCGATCCTTCTTACTTCTACCAGCCACCTCCATATGACTTGATGCGTCGGGAAATCGTAAACCTTTTTTTATACTTCAGCTCCACCCGTAATGTTCAATGTTTAGGATACTGATCTCCGTCTTCGTGGTTACTCAATGTCATCAGTTGCACTTGACTGGATGACAGTACAGTATGCACCAACATATCAATATCATCTGAATCCCTATTCCACACCGAATCGGATGAAAACTCCACAGAAAATTCACAAGAAAATGGAGAGAGAATACGAGAGATCTGTGTGCTTCTACTAACACTTTTAGTACTTTCACTTCCAAATAAAATAGTACTTTACAAACTGAAAATTGTACTTACTTTAATCTGCAAACTATTGAGAATAAGTGTTCTTGCTGATTCAATTTGTTCGATTGATCCAATCACTTTCACATATGGATCTTTCTTTGTTTTAGCTCCGATCTTCAGTTGTGAGGGCCAAACGACTTCTGCATTTGAATATGCCATCACATTAGCAAAAAACGATTCGGCAGTCGGTAATTGTTGAGACGAATTGTCGATTCGACCTGTTTATTCGATTGTGTTAACAAGATTTTCCGATTAATTTATCACCTGTTATCATTGACTCCAATTTCCGTCGATCAACTTGAATCTTTTGTTCGAATCTTCCATCCGGTAGTTGGATTACTGTATCTTCGCGAAGCATTTTCTATAAATTTCAAGAATCAAAGAATACCGAATCTTGAAAGAAAGAAGTTTATTTAGCGGGAAAGAAGTTGTGTAATAATCAAAAAAAAATGAAAATTCGATCAATATGATGATGATGATAATCATGTAGATGATGATGATGACCGATGGGGTGGTCGTTAGAGAGAGTGAAATACAAAAAGAACTGATTCATCGACGTCTTCTAGGTATCTTTCATTCTTTTGACTTCTTCAGCAAAAACAATCATCTTCTTCTTTCTTCTTTTTTTGCAGTTCCGTGTCATCAAGAGATCGAGAGAAAAAATGATAAGAAGATAAGAGAGATACATACAGTTTATGACCTCTTCTGTCGTTATTTCATAAAGGTGCTATAAATCAGAGTGTTTAACGGTTTGGGGTGTATTCCTTCAAAAATCATTTGCTATGATCTTTATGATATGAATCATGAATTACAAGGAAATAGTTTATCAGAATTCATCAGGAAAGTAACACAACCGGGAGCAAAATCTGAGGGACATGTTCTTATATTTCTTTGAACATTAAGTTGACTCGATCTGTTCCATCATCACAAACTAAGACTGGCTTTCCTGATACTGGATCCACTTTTGTTTCGAGCAAAGTTGTTGAAATTGTCTAAAATTAAAATTGAAAACTCGACAGCAAACTTTATAATTACCTTGTATCCACGTTTAGCCAGAAACACTTGATTAGCTAAAGAAGATGCTTCAGTGGCAATTCCAGTGACTTCAAGGCTCTCAAGGAAACTTCTCTCCTCAGACCAGTTCAGAAATGTAGATGCCAATCCTTGACGCCTGTGGTTCACATTCACAGATGATATTTCACTGAAATTTTATAGTTTGAAGGTGGTTTGTCAAAACTGAACCGTGATTTCCTAGCTGTGATTGGGTAACTGTTAATTCTGCACTTTAGATAATTTTCTTTTCAAATATTTTTGGTTTGAAGATAATCGACAGCTATGAGAAGTACGCTAATCGAAAAAAGTTCCAAAAAATAGTATTTTTATAACTTCCTATTGCCACAACTCCAGATTTGACAGGCTCGGGCTAGAAACTATCGGGGTGATTAATGAAGAGATACAACCTTTCAATCAATTTCAAGCAATTCTCCGTCAGAATTTTTAGAGGAGAATAATTTGAAAAAACGGAAGAAACTTATGGACAAATCTAATGTGCGATGCAATGAACATTCTTCTAGATTTCTATCTAAAAACTCACAAATGTAGGACTACATCTTGATCGGGTCGAAGAGTCCAAAAGCTTTTATGAAGCTCATTCAGAATATCTCCAACCAAGGCAACCTCTTTCCGAACTGTATGAAAGTCGAAATCATTCTCATCTTCATTCTCAGGAGTACTCAAAGATTCATCACGTCTCCAGACGGAATTCAACATACATCCGACGATTTCGTGAGTGTCTGAAAGGAAAAATAATGTATTCTAGACTAAACATTCTACCATACCTCGAGACTTTGCAAGAATTGAGGATTCCGTTTTGAGTGCTCTATCGAGGGCTCCATTCAAACATTTCACGATTTCTTCAGGAGTTATTTGCGATGCCTTCAATTTTTGAAATCTCATTTAATAACAAAATTTCCACTTACCCTGTTCAGTGGTTCATCAATTCTGAAATTATCTATTAAAAATTTGAGCACACTTGGTTTTTGCTCATTCTTGAGGACTTCAAAGTAGTACTTGTCCGTTGGAGATGGCAGTTTGTGTGACATCGTTTTGTTGAAAAAAAGAAGAGTGAAGAGTCGGTTGGAAGAAGAAGAAAGAGGAGAAGAGGCTGCTCCTAATCTTGTTCTCTCTGCATAGTTAACAATTCAAAAAACGAGTGAATAAAAAGGAAAAAAAGTAGGAGGAAGAATATAAATGAGAAATCTTTTTTTTTTCGAAAACTCTTCTCCCGTTGCTTTGATCTGGATCAATCTGTCAGTTCCAGTGCCACATGTCAGCGTATCTCAAGAATACATGCATTTCCGTTTCTAATCATTATAATGACAGGATGTGAGGGTGGATTGGAGAAAAAGAGAATGGAGTTGGGAGCGGAAATGGAAATGAAGAATGAAGGAGATGACAAGTACAGGAAACGGAATAAAAAGTGGAACCAAATACTTGGGAGATCTCCGAACATTTTCTTTTTAACAGAACATAAAAAACTTTTATGATTCAGCTGAAAACAAAATCGAAGAATTTGCAGAAACTGGAGGCAGCAAGGAACTAAAACTTGCCAGAAGTGGGCAATCGGAAGTTTCATTTTTCAGACAGGGACCAGGAAACGAGAGATTTTTGAATAAGAGTTGAAGGTTCATTTTATTTAATACCTAAACTCATAATTCAATTTTGTGAAAGGGCCTATTTTTTGTACTATCACAAAAGTATAAATATAATGAATTCTTATCTATAAAATGTTGTTCATATTTCATCAGTTTGACAGAACAATGATTCTTTTGAACGTCTAAAACTCGAGTTCTCTTCTGCTTCGAAAAAATTCGTGCTTCGGGATGATACAATTTATTTTTTTTTCACTTTTCTCTGATCCTCTTTTTCTCGTTTTCGTTCATGTCATATCGGTTTTCTGGAAGAATAAACAAAGGGAAAAGTAACAAAATGAAACATCGAAACGAAGGAGCAAGAGGAAAACTAACACTACGGTAGAATGGAATTTTGTTCAGCGAATTTGTTATGAGTCCTTTGTTTAGATTGACCAAACTAGTTTTGATAAGATTTCATAAAATTTACAACTATCATTTTATTCGAAAATTTTGCAGTTCATTGAAAATCTTTAAATACCAAATTAACTCGATCTGTTCCATCATCACATACAAGAATTTGTTCTCCATTTGAATCGAGCCTAGAGTTCAGAAATGTGGCAGCAACTGTCTCATATCCTCTTTTACTCAATAAGACCTGATTAGCAAGAGACGATGCTTCGGCTACAATCCCACTGGCTTCAACAGACTGAAAAATACAAAATATTCCAAAAAAGCTGAAACCTCGCCTACTTTCAACAATTCTTGATTCTCAGTCCAGTTCATGAATTTCGATGCTAACCCTTGTCTTTGATGGTTTTTGTTCACCGAGGAAATTTCAAAATGGATTACTGTAACATGATTGGATCGCAATTTCCAGAAAGACTCATGCAGCTCATTCAAGATTTCTCCAATCGTGACGACTCCTTTCCGATTCCCTCCAAATTGAAAATCCTGAGAATTTAAAGAATTTCTCATATCCATAGCCTCCTCTAACCTCTTCAATATCTTCATTCTTCTTCGCATCACCTCTTCTCCAAACAGAATTCAACATACATCCAACAATTTGATTGTTATTTTTTGATCTTGCTAAAATGGAGACTTCATTTTTCAAAACTCTTTGCAGTACTCCATCGAAACAAGATTGAATATCAGACTCTGTCATTCCTGCTGCCTAAAAACTATTTTCAATGTCGAAACAAGTTCTAAAATTTACTATACCTTGCTAAGCGGTTCCTCCACTCGGAAATTATTGTTTAAAAACTCCATTACTTCATTTCGATTCGTATTCTTCACAGTTTCAAAGTAGTACTTTTCCGTGGCAGCAGGTAATGCAGTACTCAATCTGAACGGCTTTCATATTTTTGCTAGGTTTTGAGAGAACTCACTTTCTTCTGATCGTGACGAACAGTCGGGATACCTGCATGGTTCAATGAAACAAAAAAAAAACAGAAAGGACAATGAAATAGAGAAAACTCAAAAAGAGAGTACAAAGAAAGTGACAAGACACTCCAAAGTACAAAAAGTTCAAACGATCAATCACATGTTGAGAAGAGAAGAGCAAGTCAAGAGCAGGGAGTTAATAGAGAAAGAAATGGAGAAGGAGTAGAGATGAAGTTTTATTAAAACGCTAGATTAGATGACATTAGGACTTTGATTTTCTATTTTCCCAGAAGTGACTACACTTGGTGCCTGATGAATCTTCTTACCACATGAAATGTACTCTGAAAATAATCTCAATTAATCTTGAATCCGAAATATGAACAAACTTAAAACGGCATTCCGATAATTCTTGATTATAACAATAGTGGGAAGAGGATCAAATGCCGGATACATACTGATTGTAATAGACGCAATTCCACAAATGGTTCCCATTCCATAGCCCAAAAATGCGAAAGCATAGATAATTGTGACAGGAATGTGCATTAAGACGATTGGAATTAAGGTCTGAACGACTAATGCATAGAAGAATTGAGACTGAATCGACTTGTTTTTAGCAGATATATGAGAAGCTAAGTCATTGATTTTTCGATAACATTTGATTCCGAAAGAAACTGCAGTGAACAGAGAAGAACTCTGAAAGTGAAATATTCTATGTAGAATGCTCGCAATACCCACAATTATGAAGCAGTTGACGATGATGCCAGCGATTTGTTCATAAACGATGAAAGTTTCTCCTTTGTTGTTTTTCCCATAAAAGTGTAATCCAAAATAGACAATCTCGTTCATGGTAAGACCGTAATTGTCGAATACGTCCTTTTTCACAAATTCATTAGTATGCTCTGTTGGAGCACATGGAAAATAACTACCGAGACCCCATATAATTCCATAGAGAATCGGGAATGATAACCAGAGAATGATTTTCCAGGTATAGAAAGTGGAGAGAAGGGGATGTCTAGAATCAAAAACATTTGTTTTGAATTCATTGGATTCTCGAAACTACCCGCTGGCGACCAGATATCGGTAAATAAAATGGATTCCGAAAATAGCCATTGAAGATCCAAAAAATCCACTGTAGACGCCTAAAATCATCCAATTAATAATGTATTATTTTAGGCAGAGAATAAACTTACACAGCAAAATGTAGGAAACTGTCCGACTGAAATATGATGCATTCAAATTCACGATTACTATCAAAGCAGGGCCGTAGGAGTAGAAAATCTGTAACTTATATATCTCTTTTATATCGAAAAGAGCCTAATTTTTACCGGTGTGACTAGATAATCTGCCAAGGAATAAAGCATTTCAAAAATCGAGATGTAGATCATCAAATACTTGTATGGTCCCAGTTTACTTGGAGATTTTTTAATAATTAGAAATATCAACAATGAGTTAATCAAAATGGAAACAGATTCAGAAACATGTTGGACTCCTTGTTGAATTTCTTTCGCTTGTTGGGTGTAGGAAGAATTCATTGAGAAGTTTTGAGGTATTTTAGGATTCCAAAAAGAGGAAATACATGTGAGGAGGAAGTGTGATTAGACTAAGTTTATATAGAAACACAGAGAAAGAGTAAACTCTCTGGAGAATATAATCGTAGACATGTTAATAATAAACAGACAAAGCATGTGATATCAGTTTAGGCTCGTTCGATCAGTTGATTTGGGACATCCTAATTAGGAATTGAATATTCCTGCAATGAGTCATTGAAATGCTAAGTTTGACTAATCTTAGTCTTGTACTGCCCCACTTTAAATTATACGTTTCTAGTTTGATCTGTCATGTTTGCTCTTTCAAGAACGAACTAATACTTAATGTAAAACATTTTATCACTCCCAATACCAGAAAACATCGAAGAATAATTTAATGGCGTCTGCGGTGAGGATTCTGATGTTTGTCGTGTCCGGTAATCAGACGAGAAATGTAGTAGAGGACTGCAGGAGCCTAGAAATATGGAGCCTTATATTCATCAATGTCAAAAAAAAAAACTTACATTTGGATATTTGACTCTCAATGCTGAAACAGCAGCTTCCTGTTGGGCTACGGTTTGATCCTTGTTATCGAAGATCTTCATGAGTTCCTCATGAACGGGAAGAAGGCTCTTGATGAGTTCTGGTCTCTGTTTTCTGATCAATTCGTGATTGTCGGCCTTCAGTTTGATGTCGTCCTTGATGGCTTGCTGTAAGAAGAAATGAGGTTTCAAGAGATTTAATTTTTAAAACTTACTGTGAATCCATGCTTTGCAGCAAAAGCAAGTCTTTGCTCCTCTTGTTGCTTGATGGTCAACTTTTGGTCACCGAAGATTTTGTAGTATTCTTGCTTCTCCTCTTTTGTCAAGTTCGACAAATAAGATGGTCCGAATACAAAGTGTCCTTTTGGTGGTCCATCTTTCGGTTCCTCTTTCTTTTCCTGGCACAAAGCCAAAGAAGAAAATGCGACGAGGAGAATGAAAAGAGAAGTGTTAAATGACATGGTTACACAAGATTTCCTTCTCTTTTCGGTGCGTTTTATATTGAAAAACTTTATGAGACCCCTCGGTTTCGACGAGTTGCAGATTTATTGTTTCGGGAGGAGGACACATACATCTCTTTCACCTACGATTCCATTTCGAAACACGAGTCCAAAGATCTTTCAGACACTTCTAGGACGTGATTTGTGCCCGATAAAAATAGAGAGAAAGATCAATTGAGCATCTTTTTGAAAGTTCTGAAAAATTCGGTGTCGTATCTATAACAACTAAATGAGACTGATTGCCAGAACACATTCAAAAAACATATACTCTGGTACTCTGGTACTGACAATATGATTGTGACAGATAGTTTTGGAGGACAGACGAAGTTCAATTAGTACGACTATTAACAAAAGAATACATTGGAACTCCGTTTCAGTCGAAGCGACAGTTTCCTAGACTACGACATTTCCTCGAGAAAGTCTATTTCGATTCAAGTGGTTACCTAATCTTTTTATTCCTATGAAAAGGTAATTGTGATCTTTCTGATTCTGGCCTTTATTCAGTCTTTGAAGCGCAAATGTAAATAGTCGAAACAATGCGAATTATAATGGAAACGTTCTGGACGTGGACTACAGTGTCTCACTATCAGTGAGTAGTGAGTACTTGAATGGCTCACCGCACTAAAAGAACAAAAATTGACGTGGTGTACTGCACATGCTGCGTTTATGTGGAGTAATAGGGTGAACAGCCCCTGGGAAAAACGACTCCGTTTTGCATTTTTTGTGTATTTTTTCCATCTGATCTCGTTAGCTGAGCCGGTTCCTGAGCACCGGGTCCCTGGCGCCGCGCCCCGGCCGCCCGCGCCGCCGAATACGGGCCGAATTCGGCCATGGCCCTGGCAACGTAGGTCAGGACGCCGGCGTCGTCGCCACGTCGGTTTGAGGCCATGGTCAAAATGGTCACAAAAATTCGCGAAAAATTTCTCGAAAACCGGCCCCCCGGAGCCCGAAAATTGCCCGGTTACTGCAGCTCCGGGGTTCGATTTCCTGCACTCATGACAGAATGGCTACTTTCGCTAGATTTCACCACCCCTTTTCTCGGATCTCATACCTCCCGATCCTACTCAGCATCCCTGTGTCGGGTTGCGTCCTCGCGGCCTGAGTGGTCGTTGGACACAGGTCGTGGGCACTTATACGCATAATGGATCTTATCCATATCCGACGCATAATGTATCCATCTGAGACACATCAGCCAACTATGAACGGCGATGGGTCTCATATGGATAGGATATGGATGCACCCAGAAATTCGGCTGCAACGGCAAACGGATCCCATGTGTACCATGGATGTGTGGGCGATGTGTCATTTATGGATGGGAAATGGGCTGGAGGGAGGTGAACACTGCAAAGCGCGCACCGATGGTAAATGGGTGGCGGATGCGTGGGCGATGCGTCTCAGATGCGTCTCAGATGCGGGGGACGAGCAGCAGCCGCGACCGAACTATTTTCTCATATTTATTTGTCTGCATTTTCGTGTTTTTTTTTGCATTGAAACTATGGGAAGATCAATCGTCAAAGATTTTTTCAAGAAGAATAAAGTGAAAAAAGGTACGTTGGTGATATTTATTGAAAATTGATAAAAATTATTTCACAGAAAGGACAAATGAACCTAATGGAGATGAAGTCTACATCAATAATGATCACTTGATGTTCAATGACAGTATTTCGCAAATCGAAGTGCATGAAACGATACAAAACGATCCAGACTCCGAAAGAATGACGGAATTGGAAGATGGTTAGTAAATTTATATGTTGTTTAGTGAGTTTATGAGTTTATAGAAATCTTCAAAAATGTGAGAGAAGCTCCAGATGAAGTTCTTCAGTTTTTGGCCGCTTCTTGCATTTCCAAAGTATCAGACGAAGGTTGTGAACAATTATTAGATTATCATTAGAAAACTTTTTTAGGTATTCTTCGGTTTCTCTCCTGTCATAGCGATGAATTTGTGAAATCGGTCAAAAGTGTATGGAAACAGCGAATGAACGGATACAGTGTTCACTATTTCTGTAATAGTTGCGGAAAACAAACAAAAAGAAAGTGGTACGAGATGCTGACAGTATTTTGTCGAAAACAACAATGTTTCAGTTGCGGAAGAGAGCCGTTGAAATTTGTTCGAATAGGTGTGTGGGCACAATTGTTGCAAATAATGGAGTTCTACATCGATGACATCTTACGAATCAGAAGGGAACTCAGAAAAGGCAGAGCTCAAAATCATAATCTTGGAGCACAATTCTTCAAGCCCGTTTGGCAACAAGAAACTCTCGACTCCAATCATATTCATTTGTCCGGAATTCTGTCGGTTGATGGAGTTAGTGTACCGGGCAATACAAAAAAACTATGGCCTATTTCTGTGATGCTGATTGACTTGGATACACTGGAAATGCAGAAGAGCAGTAATATCATGTTAGAGGGAATTATTGAAGGCGACAGTAATCCCTCAACTACTTTCTGGAACTCTGTAATTCCAATTGTATTCTCTGATTGTGAGAATAAGAAGGGAAGTATTGGATTGCATTCGTTTCAACTTCATCTTGTAACCTTGGCCGCGGATCAACCAGTGAGTCAAACTGAAAATTTATCAGAAATAAAATAAGAAATTCAGGCAAAGCGAAGCGTTTTCGGGATGAAGTCTCATCAATGCCCATACTCCTGTTTCTTCTGTATCAGCAGCGACACTTTTTACAAGCTGGAAGGGAGAAGTTAGAGTTCTTTAAATCGTCTAGACTCAAAAAATTATGAAACATTCAGATCGTGGCGAGGAACGAGGAGTTGAGTTCACACTGAATGATTCCAAAGAATCTCAATATGGATTTGGAAGTGTACAAGCAAAGATTATAGAGCACATGATGCCTTATGAAACTCCATTGGATCTTTTACACAATCTTGGAGAAGGACTTTTTGAGAGTATCATGAGAGGTATCACTTAAATCATATATTTTCTAGTTGCAATATATTACAGAGATGAGTCCGAACCGGCCAAACTTCCTTCGTAAATCCGATCTGTTTATGTGCGATTCATATAAACTACAAGAGATGGTTAATACAGTACAACTTCCATCACAACTAAAGCGAATTACCAAGAACCGAAATGGAAGTGATAAACTTAGTGTAGGTAAATAAATTAACCTTTAAGCCAGTAGTTAGGTTTTCAGAACTTTCGAATAGTTGTGTTCTCAGTGGCTCTCAGTACGGATGTTATCAGTTCAAAGGGAAGATTTGTTATTGTTGCATTGGGCTTAACTGCAAATCGAATGTATACCAATTCAACAGCAGACGAATTGTTTGACATACAACTTTGTGCTGCTGCAAATTGGTTTCTTCAAAACGCTAATGTTCAATATTTGTCATGCAAAACTCACGTAACAGCTCATTTTCTCTTCATGCTCTTATATGCAATTTTCAGGAATATCTCTACCATCTTCCAGCTGCGAACAAGATGTTCAAAAATGTGGGACCTATATCAACTTTTAGTTTCGAATCATCCTATCAGTTTGCTTTGATGGGCTACAGCTCACGTCTTACGAAAAATTTTTGTGAGTCTGCTTGTACGAGGTTTGTATCTCAGTCGAATTTAATATATATAGCCTTATTTTCAGAGTGATTCTACAGAACACTGTGACACGTGAAGTAGTTCGAAGAAGTCGAAATCCATCACGAAGCTTTCGTCATTTTCTTTCACACACCAAAGGTCTCGTTATGAAACAGGAAAGCTGCCGTGGTTACGTACAGAATTTGGAAAATATCGATTCAAACATGCTTAATGGTTTATCACTATATTCGATCTTCTACATGCAATTAGGCAAGCTAGAATCTGAATACGCCAACCCGAATTCATCGAACGACGTTTTTTTTGCCAAAGAGAGTGAAGATGAACAGAAATGCTATCGTTTCATCGGAGCAGTGTGGAATAACGAGCAGTTCAGTATTATAGCTGAACCATTGATTGAAAAATCTGCAAATCTTCGATTCCAATCACTACAACGATGTCGCGACTCTATGAAAGACACTGATTACTACTATGCATCGGAAGTGATAAGAATGCTGAGCAGTTACGAAGGAGTTAAAAGTTGTGAATTTTCCGGACAAAGATGCATGCTACCTCGATCTTCTATCGTCTCTTTGGGATGCTACACTATTTATGAAGAAGAAATCGTTGTAACAGCTATCAATGGAGCAATCGTCCATAACTAAAGTCAAAAATGTTTAATCATAACTTAATCATTTAATCATATTGTTCGCAATTGCCTGAGATGCTACGCTGTTTTCATTCTTTTGTGGATAAATTAGAATTGAGAGTAAAAGATAATTGAAGTGGAAGAAAAGTCGGAGCCTTATTATCTACCTCGTGAAAAAAACTTTATAAAACTTCAACTAATATTTTTTTAGAATGAAGCGTAGATTGACCAGAAGTTCTAAGAAGAAAACGTCATTGTCGCCGCCTGTTCAAGTGAGAGATGATGAAATCGACCAGCCCGAATTCCATCAAAACGAAAATATAGAGACAGGATTCAATGGAAGCAGCTCGGGATCAGTCGATCAGAACAGTTTCAGTGACGAAAGAATTTATGCAAATCCAGTGAAGCTGTACGATATCTCCGAAAACAACGGGAAAACCTATTCTATGCTGAATAATGTCGCTTATCCAGAAGAGGTAAGTTTTAACGTTAAATCAACTTTTTCATGCATATTTGGAAAACTTTCAGGGTCACTCTTCCAATTGGAGCCCTTCGTCCTTTGCAACTCCGGGCAGGACCATACTGGCTCCGCCAGCAGCTAAAAAAATTCTTCTGGCTCCAACGATTGAGAGAAAGCCTAACAAAATTTCACAAACTCCACGTCGAAGTGTTCCATTTCCACCATCGGATAACTGCGATTATGAAGTTGAAACTTTTCCAATAGAATCAGAAGCAAACCGACTCACTTCAAAGGCACCATATTACTTGCAAAAATCCAAAGTTGGCAATGGATCGGTACCAGCTGTGAGAATCCCCATTTTAGTTTCCATGAGTAAATGTAATCAATTTTCAGGCCAGCAATGAAACAGTGGGAGATGTCGTTCCCGTCCAGACATCATCATCGAATAATGGAATGTGGGATGCGTTTGGGTTCGTGGCAAATCAACTGTATAATTTCGAAAATGGAATTCCGTTTTCACGAATCGAATGTGACAACAACTTGAAGAAACTCACGAAATCTCCAAAACCAGTCGACTATTACCCATTTCTCGAGCTCGCCTCAACTTTTCATGGTGTCGACAGTTCCATGGAAAAATTGTCAGCTGGATTGGCTTTCGTGATCGCACAAACAAATAAAATCTTGAATACGAAGCAAACAGAGAAAAACTCGGATAATGTAAGCTTGCATACGCTTTCTTCCTAGATAATATGTTCCATTTTATTCAGGTAGCGGTACCTGGTTGCGGCTTCAATATGGACATTGCTTCGAAGGCTGATAAGGTTATTGTTCTTCCGAGTATGAGGAGTTTCCGTTTATCCGAAGTTATCAGTCCTCAAGAAGCATGTTCATGGACTTCATCCAACTTCCAAGTTCATGCAAAGAATCTATTCTTGTTTGTTTTCAAAAAGGTTAGTTTTTGTTTGTTCCACACGAATTGAAAAATGTCCTTTCAGATTGCACGTTATGATCCTTTCTTCCCTGCCTATGCTGCTTCTGATCACTCCACTTCCGGTTACCACTGTATCGGAAAACCATTTTACAGAAGTTTATCGGGTGAGAATTGCAATCACGCAGTATAAAGCAAGACCATTCCAGTTAAAACTCGTTGAATTTTTCCAGAATACACCATTGCGGGATTTGGACAAGAGTACAGTCTAAAGTTAGAAACGGATTTAACAGTGTTGGCTAGAAATGTCCTGTCCCATCTATTGTGAGTTCTCGCGTTTGCTTCACTCTGTAACTGTTTATTCTACAGAGACAGACTTCGAAAGGAATACAATTCGGTGATAGACACAACTACAGTTCAATTGGCACACCATCTTCGGGAGCAGTTACAACAATTTGGAAGAGATGCTGCAGAGTGAGATTCTAGTTGAAGCAACAGTACTCATACTATTATTTTAGGGTGCCACTCGACTTCAACGCGGTTTCACCTCCACATGACGATTTCATTTCATTGGAATAGATGCCATTTAAATGTGCTCTACTGTTGTTTTTTTTCTGTTACATTTTCCTCAAAAATCTCTCCTAATTGTTCATTCATAATTTTTGATGTTACTCTCATTAGACACCTCGACTCTTTTTCTAGTTCACGTTAATTCTCACTTGTTTCCTCTACTCTTTTTCTAGTTCACTTTATCTCTAACTTATTTTTCTTCCCATTTTCTAAGTCTTTCCTATATCAAGTTATTTTTGATGTTACTCTCATTAGACCCAATGGAACTCCTTCGATTTGAATGTTCTTCTATTCTGATATTGTTAATGAAGTGTGTGTCCATATATATGTGTAAAATATGCGTTGTCGTATGGGTTGGGAATGGTTCGCAAATGCGCGCGCGGATATGACTGATATGCGTCCCATATGGATGGGCTACGGGATCTGCTAGTCACGTGCGCGATGCGCCCCAGATGCCCCATATATGGCTGTTCCTGGGACGCATTGCTTGTACCGTTATCATATGAGCGCCATCCATATGAGGCACATTATGCGTATGAGCGCCAACGACCTGTGGATAATCGACACTTGTGCGCGCATACGAGAATGCGACGGCCATGATATAGGGTCGTCCTGGAGAGCGGTCGGCACCTCACGGGTTCCGCCGCCCTCGATGTTTTGTGTGTGCCTCTCCGCGCTGCCACACACTCTCTCGCAGTCAGAGAAAAATGTGAGGCGAGGGGGCAATGCACTCATGTGTTTTCAATGGATTTTCTTCATTTTTCGTCGATTTTCGTTATTTTTTTTTTGATTTCTAGGTGAAAAAATCGATTTTAAATTGATTTTTCGGTCGGAAACAGTGAAAAACCTACGAAAATCCCATGAAAAATGCAAAATTACTATTTTCTCGTTTTTTCAATGGATTTTCGTCATTTTTTCGATTTTTTTTGATTTCTGGGTAAAAATTCGGGCTTTACATTGCTTTTTCGAGCAGAAACATTCCAAAGTCACCGATAAATCAGGTTAAGAGATTGAGAATGATCAAAAAGTGCCAAAATCAACATTTTTATGACTTTTTGTTTCTCAAGATTCTGAGCTCAACAATTGACTCAAGATGCAGAAATATCGGATAAAGAATAAACAAACCAACACAATGAGAGGCTGAAATATCAGTTGGGTCGCAACATTCAGATCAAAAGAACTGCGAACTTCGGACTTTTCGGCTATAACTCGTATTATAACATGTGTGCGTAGTTTCTGTGAAAAGTTCAGATGAACCTTTTTTTAAAGTGTCAGGGCTCTACATAGAAGCTGTTGGTTCATTTTTCATAACAACTTTTATAGGCGTTTTACGGTATTTGAATACTCATTTATTGAAACGAATCCCAAAGTTGGTCAATATTATCGGAACCACAATTTATTGTTGTTCTTCCTCGGAGCTCTCCGATTCAGCACTTGATGGAGGAGGGACTGTTTGTCCTTTTTGTCCTCGCTTTGGTCCTCCATGGGGTTTTCCATGTGGTCCTCCGTGTCCTCTTGGTCCTCCGTGTTGTTTTGAGCCTTCGATTTGGGAACGGATAAAACGAAGAACATTGACTTCAACTGGGTTTTCTTTGCGGATAGCTTCGACTGCTTCTCTCTGAGCAGCACGTGTCTGATCCTTGTTGGCAAAAATGGCCTCGAGTTTTTGAGAAACGGCGGACAAGTTTCCGATTACAGTTGTTTGGTTCTTCTTGACTTCGGCGAGATGGGCTGTGACGTTGGCTTGGAATTCTTTGAAAGTCTCCTGAATGAATAAATACGATATTTTTTTTTCAAATGAAAGGGCTCCCAAGTTAGCTCAGAAAGATAATTTTCTAGTCCTATTATTAGAGAAAATACGGTAATTCTAAATTTCTGGAAATCGGAAAGAAACTCACAGAAACTTTGTATTTTTCAGCAAGAGCAGCAAGTTGTGTGTCCATCTCAGCCAAGGTCAAGTTCTCGTTTTTGAATAATTTTTCGAATTCTTTCTTTCCCTCTGCACTGACATTGGCCAAGAATGGTGGAAGTCCTGGTCCCTTATGTGGTCCTCCTGGTCCTTTTGGTCCACCTGGTCCTCCTCTAGCTCCTTCTGGTTTCTCTCCCTTTGGTGGTCCTTCTGGACGAGCCATGACAATGGTAGAGAAGGCAAGAACGGAGAAGATGATCTTGAAGGACATCTGGAAACTAATGAAGTTTTTGATGGAATGGAAAATGAAGAAAACTTTGAGATGCTTCTAATGTGCATTTCCACCGGTTTTATACGATTCCTGGAATCGTCGTTGATCAATAGAAATAGTTCAAAAAGAAGAGAAACTGAGAATTTTGATGCTGATCTTTCAATAGTATTGTGAGTTATTGATATGACATGAGAAAAAAATGTTTTGGACTCAATTTTCGTTCGCAAGATTTATCGTTTCGGATAACATCAACACCAATGACCGAAGAAAACTCAGAAGAAAAGTTTTCAAGAAAGCAGAATTATGAAAAAGTACTTTATTCACTTGGATCAGAAAGAAATGGTACAGGTTAGAGTCAGTCGAATTTTTCTTTCAGTTTCGGATGATGAGATGAATGGAATCAATTTCTGATTGCTTTTCACAACAGCTTGTACAGCTTCTTCCTGTTGTGCAAGAGTTTGATCCTTATCGTCATAGATGGAATCCAGTTTTGCAGAAACTGAATACAGTTTCTCGATTAGCTCCTTTTGTTGCTTTTTGACTTCTTCAAGATTATTAGCAGAGTTGGCTTGGAACTGTTTGAATTCATCCTAAAATATGTTTATTGGAAACTTTGATATCTCATTCAAAACCCACCAAAACTCCATATTTTTCAGCAAGAACAGCGAGTTGAGTGTCCATCTCAGCAATAGTCAGGTCCTTATTTCCAAAAACTTTCTCGAATTCTTTCTGTCCTTTAGCACCGACACTGGAACCAAACAACGTTAGTTCATGGGACCCTTTCGGTGTCGCTAGTTTTCCTTCAGGTGCTTCAGGACGAGCCATCGCAGCAACAGAGAGGATGAGAACGTAGAAGACGAGTTTAGACGACATCTGCAATAAGAAAGTAAGAGAAAATATTTAGATGTTGATAGCATATAGGATTTTTTAAAAGTTTTTATACTGACTCCTTTCTATTTACTTTCAACTATTTGTACAATTATTTTCGAATATATTGCTTTTCATATTTCCAACTTTTATGGTTACAAGGAATAGGTGCAAGGAATAGTTCAAAGTATAGACATCTGACAGACCAATTTAAAATCACCCAACGACATAATAAAGCATACATGTCCAACCCGGTTCCGCCGGGCCGACGCGGGCTGGCAGTTTTCTCCATTTTAAATGATGATTTTCTAATCAAATTTTATACCAAAATGTAGAACTCAACGAGATCTATAAAATGGTACTAAAAACCCCAAGATTTCCTGTGTCAGTTTTTGTCCAGAGCTTGTGAAACACCCGGGCCGGCGTTTCCGGCCCGCATATGCTCGGCCCGGGTGTTTCACAAGTTCTGGACAAAAACTGAGGCAGGAAATCTTGGTGTTTTTAGTACCATTTTATAGATCTCGTTGAGTTCTACGTTTTGGTATAAAATTTGATTAGAAAATCATTATTTAAAATGGAGAAAACTGCCGGCCCGCGTCGGCCCGGCGGAACCGGGTTGGACATGTATGTAATAAAGAAACTATGTCAATAAGAGAAAATATGCCCCATGATCCAGAAAACCAAATTTAATAACCGGAATTTACCGCGTCTCGATTTTTAGATTTGGAAGACGTTCCAAACCGAATTGCAATGTTCGGTTACAGTCGTCATTTATAAGAATCTTCTAAAAACAAACCTGTAGATTTTACTATTAGGTTGTCTCATAAGTTTTCTACCATAAATGAATTCGCCCTCCTGGCAAGGAATGAGGGAGTACTAGGTTAGTTTTGTATGACTTTTGTAGCCAATATAATGAGCATTATGTTGGCAATTTTTCAACCCATCATTGCTTTTCAATCCCGAGATACGCCGCAAAAACCGAAATGGCTCATTTTTCGATTTTGAGACCAAAAAAATGTCGAGATTTTTCCAAGAGTTGATGGAATATCTCTTTATTTTTCGTCAAGCAAGGTGAGATAATATTCTGTAATTTTGCAAAAAGGCTTACAGTTTGGTCAACGATTAAAAGTTTTAGAAGAGCTAAAGTAAAAATCTTCCGATTTTGAAATTTGCCAAAAAATCGTTTTTTTCTTATAACTTTTTAAAAAAGAGGCTGTTTAGTTTAATTTTTTGGCACAAGGTTGTAAATATTAATAAAAGTCTAATACCGGAGCCTGGCCGCCAGATTTCGCCTAACGCTCAAAAAAACGAGTTTTTCCGTTTTTCTCATATTTTCGTTCAAAAAACTGTGTTAACCAATATCCGAGTATCATAATGCCAAGTTTATGAAAGAAGAAGAGTTGGGTAATAACATACTAAAAACCCATTTCATAAAACTTCTTACAAAGCAAGATACAAGTGTGCTCAAATATGCGATTCGAAATCTCAAATTTGACCTGTTCAAAATGTTATCTCGTTTTTCCCAACAAAGAGTACCAAGGTAACCTAAATACCATAGGTGATAGTAGAAACTTATCAGGTACCTACTACCAAAAGGACTTTACCTGATAACACCTCTGTAAAAAATTAGATGCAAAAACATTTATGGTAGAAAACTTATGAGACAACCTAATATTAGTTAGAAAAGAAATCTTATTCTTTTTGAACCATATCCAGAAATAGTTGAACGAGCATATTGGATGGAAGCAATCAAGATACAGTTCTATTGAAGTTGTGCGTTTTTCATTAAAAGTTTGGTCACAGAAATTATAGTTCTGAAATCCTTTTGAAAGTGTTTTTTTAAATTCCAGATAACAATGTTTGGAACTATTCATCTACATACGAAGTTATTTCAGTACTCAAAATGTCTACGAAATTCTCCAAACTAGCATCGCTAAGTTTTTCTTTCGTGAAATGAGCTTTAGTATCTTGGTCCCAGAGATCTGCTGAAGCTTTGATTTTTGGAAACGATGAGATGAAATAACAGTAAAGTTGAAAAGCTTTCCATTTCCCACAATAATGGTAGATCCCGACTAACATTTGTGTCCATGAGAGAAATGTTCTGTTCTCCGAAAATTTTAAGTACGGCCGTACCGTATACGGTTTCACTGTAACTTTGGTTATACTGTAACTACAACTTTTACGATTGAATTCACTTTGATGAAAATACAACAACTGCGAGAAATAGTCAGCTTTATTTTTACTTAAAATGAAAGTATACAAGATACTTTAGGCCATTTAATTCTGCTTTGACTGTCACCAGAAGTAGATTGAATGAAAGGAATCAATTTCTCGTTGCTCTTCAGAAGTTTATCAATTGCCTCTTCTTGTTGAGCAAGAGTTTGATCCTTGTTCGCATAAATGGAATCGAGTTTCTCGAAAACTGAAGACAGTTTTTCAATCTGTTCCTTCTGCTCTTTTTTAATTTGCTCAGCCTCTGCATTTGAACTGATTTCAAACTGCTCGAGTTGGTCCTGAAAACTCAAGGAAGTGTAAAATATATGAGAATTTCGAAACAAACCGAAACTTGGAGTTTTTTAGCAAGATCAGCAATTTGCCTTTCAGCCTCAGCTATTGTCAAATCCTTATTTTCGATAACTTTCTTGAATTCCGGTTGTTTTTCAGCGCTAACACTGGAAATGAACGAGGGGAGTTGGGAAGATTCGGATATGCCAAAATCTTTGGGGCGAGCCATGGCCGCAACCAAAAGGATAAAAATCCCGAGCACTGACTTGAAAAACATCCGGAGAAGTTATTGGGTGGTAGATATAGAAGGTGAAAAGGACGGAGATGTTTTTGAGTTATATACTATCATTTTTTGTTTACTTTGATGTATTCTTCCAATTCATTTTTACGATTCTGACGATCTTTACTAATAACAACCAGTGATTTCCGTATGTCTGTCTGTATGTTGCAGGTTGTAACTCAGCCCAAACTGAACCGATTTTCATAAATTTTTTACAGAAAGATCAGAAATTTGTCTACGTTGATGCCCATATGTTTAGATTTTTGATATCTCAAAAATTGAGCAAGTTACGGCTCTTTTCGTGAATTTTCAGTACTAATTTCGGTATCGAAAATGTGTTGCAAGTCATAACTCGCTTCAAAGTTAACCGATTCTTTTGAGATTTTCACAGTTTGTTCCTGAATATCTGAGGATGATGCACGACTTTTTTGTTTTTCGAAATTCCAATTTTAAAACCTTCTGGAGCACTTTTCTGACCAACTGGGTTCATTTTCGCATGCGCGGCGGCAGAGAGACAGCGCACACACAAAGTATAGTGGCCGACGCGAACCCGGTTGATGTCGGCCGCTTCTCTGAACTACCCCCGCCGACGAGAGAGGGGAAGCCGGTTCAATTACCCAAATTTGGGGTGAGATTTGCGAGGGAAAGAGATAAAGGGGTCGAAGTTTATGCCATTCTGTTCGTCTCGCCACGAGGAGACAGAATATTTAGGAAAATTTTGCAAAAGTTGAGGTTGAAAGAGTGTTATCGTGGTTTGAAGTTCCAAAATGTGTCTAATCTGATTCCAAGAAGTGCTAAACGTGTCGCTTTGTTGTTCAGAAGGTTCACAGTTTTAAGAAAAAAGCCGAAAGCTCTAAAGCGGAACCGAAGGTTTCCTGCATTGAAAAAAAGAGCCGACGGCTTTGAAAATGGAACAGTAGGTTCAAAACCTAGAGTAAGCAAAAGCCAGGTGGATGAGCCCCGAAGGGGCGACAGCCACCTGGTTTTTATCAAATAGAATCCTAGTCTGAGACCGTTCAAAAGTTGAAAGGTTAAAAATTTGTTGTCACAGACCAATTCAATATCGTTTTTTTTAAATGTGAAAACACAATATGTAGCTTGAACTTTTCCGCGAAGAACTATTCGGAAACGGTTCTTTGGGAACAGTCAGGCTTAATGAAACTAGATTGAGTCGAGAGAACTATAACTAAGAAAATAAATAGTTCATTACATGAATATATAAGTTAAACAATCAAAAAAAGATTTATTGTTTAGCTGGAGCAGCTTCCTTCATCTTCTTCTCATCCTTTCCCTCTCCTCCACGTTCTCCCTTCTTATGCTCTCCTCCGTGCTTTCCTCCGAACTTTCCACGTCCTTCTGGTCCTCCTCTACGTCCTCCATGACGTCCTCCTCCGAATCCTCCAAGTCTCTTTGCAATGAATTCAATTGTATCCACAGCAACTCTGTTCTCCTTGCGAAGAGCCTCAACAGCTTCATGCTGAGCCTTTCGGGTCTGATCCTTATTCTCGTGGATTGCGGAAAGCTTAGCGGCGACCGAAGAAAGACTGCTGATTACGGATGTAGTGTTCTTCTTGATTTCAGCGTGTCTTGCTGCGTCTTTCTCCTTCTGTTCTTTGTAAGCAGCCTGAAGATGCTAAATAAGAACAAGATCAGAATCGAACTACTTACAGCATCCCCATATTTCTCAGCAAGAGCAGCAATCTGAGTGTCAACTTGAGCCAAAGTCAAAGCGTCATTCTTGAATACTGCAGCGATTTCCTTCTTTCCTTCGTCAGAAACGTTCGCGAAGATTGGAAGACCGAAATGGTGTCTTCCTGGACCTCCTCTCTTATGTTCACCACCTGGTCCCTTTGGTCCCTTCTCACGTTCTCCTGGACCAGCGACAACGATAGCAACCAAAGCGACAGTAATAAAGATCAAGTTACGAGCCATCTGAAATTGTTAAAATATTAATGAAAAACATGAAGAAAGAAAAGAGAAGAAGAAGCCGTGACTGATGATTTTCAAATAGTTTCGTCGGTTCTTATATACCAGTGGCTGATTTCTTTCGTTTCGTGAAATATAATATGAAACACAGAGAGTTTGTGTATAGTTTCCATATGCGTACACCCATTGATACTGATCTTTATATTATCCTCTGCAGGCGGAGTTTTTGTGATCATTTTTTAAACTTTTACAGGTACGTTATGTGCGGAACGAAAACGAAAAGAGATGGACTCAAAGATCAAAACATTTCAAAAATATGTTAAAGAATGAAATGGGAACAACTGTTCAACGATTTCTGTATCTGGAAATTTCTTAATAAATTACAAGGGAATCCTAGATAGCTCTTACACGTCTCTGTTTTATAAGTCCGAGTCTTTTGAAATCCAGATTACTGTAAATACGATCGAAACTGATGGCTCATGAAGAGGATCTCCAAAAAAATTAGAGTTACGACCTCAAGCGATCCCCAAAAATATTTTAAAAAAGGGCCATAGTGGAGGTACTGAGTTTCAGTGCAAATCGACTGAAACTTCTGACCCAGACTTCTCGAGTTAGCCGCAAAAACAAAGCCTACATTTGGAAATAAATGTTTATCCTCATCGGGTTTAGTTCACTTCCCATAACTCCACTATTTATCCGAGTTAGGCAATTGCGTTTTACATTATACCGGAACGAAAAAAAACGAAAAACCTTTCGATCATGCAGACTTGTACTTACTGAAGCAAATCTAGTTAGCTTTCGACGGATCAAACTGCGATTCTCTTACACTGACACGGTTTAAAACATTTATTTACTACTGTCATTTCGAAGAACTACACAGAAAAATATCGGGAATTTCAATTTCTTAGGCTCCACCTACAGTGACTTGTAAGCAACAACAAGACAGTGGGTGAAACCTAAAAAGTTGCTTACAAATGAAATTACAAAATTTTCCTTGGGATTTCTTTGAATAGACAAAAGTTATATTAATCAAGCAGATAGGCATGGTGGGAAATCAGAGGAATCATATAAAACAGAACCAGTATGAAATTAAGTCGAAGAAAGGAGAGGGATCAATAAATTACAGTAATCACAGTATTGTTGGCTTATGCCCAGAACTCGTCATCAAGAACGATTTCCTCACTGAGGTGCTGGAAGATTCGCGAAGATCCGAAGAAATCAGTCACTCGAACACGTTTCACATCTTTCGGATAATGGTCTTTTCGAACTCCTGAAACCAATTAATCGATTCTTGAACTGATTTTTTGAACAAAAGAAGTCAAATCGAATCATAAAGAAATAAGAAAGGTTGCACATACCAGTATTCGATAAACATTTTCTAGCAGGACACGAATCGATATAATCCTGCATATTGGCTGACGAATTCAATGCTTTCACCTCCTTGGAGAGGAAGTTTACAGTGTAGTGAGTGTAGCTGAAAAAAAATAAATTGAACAACTTCTATTAACTTCTTAACGTTACCGATCAATTACGTAAACTCCTATATCAGTATCTACATCGTAAGAGTAACTCTCTTCGTGTGTCAAACTGCTTGAAAGACTCAAAACGTTCGGTGAATCAATCCATTCATACATTGAAGCACTGCGGCAACTATCTGCGATCACTAGCATCTCGTGATATCTGAATGTAGATTCAATATTTTTCAACTTCCTATTCACTTCAAAATCCTCACCGATTATCTTCAAACATCGTTTGAATTGCATATGCCAAATCAACATTAGTCAATTCTTCTGAATCTTGGAACTTCATAAAACTGTCTCCACCATGACCAGTCAAATATACTAGAACATTGCTCTGGTGATCTGTCAGCAATCTTTTTGAACGTGGTGTGGCAGGATGATGACGTCCAGTCATAACTCTGATGAAATTCTCCACCTAAGAACGGTAATTTTTTTTTTGAATTTCTTCCCAATTTTTTCCTTACAGTTACTTCTTCTCCTCTATAATCAACTTCTACGTCACTTCCATACAGATTCGTTCCAGCTCTAGCTGCATAAACCGTTCCTGGTCGCGGATTTCTCGGATTGCAGGGTACATCTTCTGCCAGCATCATAATGATATTGCTGAAATATCTCGTACATCTAAAATACTACTCAACCGAATCCGAAAACCTGTCTGGAACTCCTAATCGTTTTATCGAGTGATACAGGGCTAAGACATTCGAAACATGACGATAGTTGAACCAGAATTTTGATGTGCATACTAACACCGCCCAGTTGTTCGTGTGACCTGAAACCTCTTTTTTCACTTTTCTGAATTATATCGAACGGTACCTGGGGTATCAAAAAGTTCATCTATTTTTAGTTGAAGACCCGTGTTCAACACAGCATGTGCGCATATTACTGCAGAAAAAATCAATATCACAGTCCGCATACTCGAAACTGTTCTGAGCAAAATTTAGGATTATTCGTCATAAGTACAACAGAGCGCAGCTGCAGGGTTAGCGCTATTCGCATGAGTAATGTGAAACATCTGGTTAGAACAGTATTGTGTGAATGAATTGCTATTGTAACAAGAAATATGAACAAACAACACTTTATCAATTGCTGGACAACGGGATAAAGAAAAACAACGAATTGCTTATCGGTTGGACTTGGCAACACGCTCGAGCTCGTCCTTCTTCTTGATGGCGTAACTGTTGGAGGATCCCTTAGCAGCGTTGATGAGCTCATCAGCCAAGCACTCAGCGATGGTCTTGACGTTTCTGAAAGCAGCCTCGCGAGCTCCGGTGCAGAGAAGCCAGATAGCCTGAAAAATCCCTTTTGAGGTTTTGAAACTAAAAATTAAAATATTCTCACCTGGTTGACTCTTCTGAGTGGGGCAACATCAACAGCTTGTCTGCGGACAGTTCCGGCACGTCCGATACGGGTCGAGTCTTCACGTGGTCCAGAGTTGATGACGGCGTTGACCAAAACTTGAACTGGGTTCTAAAATAATTCATACAGAACCTCGTTTGAAAGTAATGTCATACCTCTCCGGTGAGCAAGTAGATGATCTCGAAAGCGTGCTTGACGATTCTGACGGTCATGAGCTTCTTTCCGTTGTTACGTCCGTGCATCATCAAAGAGCTGGCAAGACGCTCAACGATTGGGCAAGCGGCCTTACGGAAACGGCGAACTTGGAAGCGTCCAGCGGAGTGAGGGAGATACTTGGCGGACTTCTCCTTGACTGGAATGTAGTCGACAAGGGAGATGTCGGACACATTCACGCTCTGGAGCGACCATTTTCCGAAGAGAGCAACCTGAAAAATTAAACATTTATAAAATTCTCAGAAAAAAATTTTATTGTTGAACTAATTAAAACTTGACGTTTGACAATTTTGTGAAATAAAAAACTAGCCTCTGGAGCCTCGTTTGCCGGAACGGCGTCGATGACGACGTTTTCAGATCCCCAGTTATCGGTCATCCTGAAAAATATAAAAATTGAAATAACCGCGGAAAAGAAAAGGATGAAGAAAACCGAAAAATCAGTGACGAACAGTATGTAGAAAAATCATGTCCTAAAAATTTTTTGCTTTTTCACGATTTTTTCATAAAGTAGGGACGAAAGTATTGATTATTCTAGGTCGAAAATATTTTTTTGAACTCGTAAATGTACAAATTTTAGGCCAAAATCGCGAAAAAACATGAAAAAAATTGATTTTGCAAAAAGAAAATGGAAATTGGGCCTCAATTCTAAGGGTGCTGGTACCTTTCGTGGCGAGATATCGCCACCAGAAAACCCTATGCGCCTTTAACTCTAGACGTCTGCGTCTCTGATGCGCGCACACACTGCAAGCTCGTTGCGATTTCATTTCTGAAAATCGGGTTAAAAATCACAGAAGAAAACTGAAAATTTACTATTTTTTACAAGCGACATATATTTTCGAAAGCCAATAAAATTTGCTTTCAGAATATGTAATCTATTTTTGGGGAGCTCTTCTGGCTTCTTAGGAAATAGGATTGTAAATATAATAACCTGTATAAAAATGTGTATAAAAATGTTCTATTAAAAATTTCAGGTTCACTATTTAGAGAAATTATAGTTCAAGGAAGCGATTATGAAGATTCGATTTGGCCAAATGATTTTTTAAAATTTGACACGAAGTTTCAGCAACCTGAATGGAAACTTTGGATGAATACCTTCGATATTGAGAATTTTTGTAGAACATTACAAAACGTTTTCAGTCTGTCACCTGAAAAGTTTTTACAGCATAAATGCCTGTCCAGCTTTCATTAAACAATTTGAGAAGACATGATGGTGTTTTCAGGATTACTGTATCAACTGTGACTACAAGTTCTCCATCTCCCAGTTACCCGATGTCCTTTCAGGAATATCAAATCCCTCGTTCATTCAGGACGTTATAAATAGTTTACAGCATCCATTAGCCTAATGGCACTATCTTCATGTAGTTTTCTGTAAGTGTTCGCGGACTCGGTTAATAAATCACAATATTTTGTCGTTTTCGTCTCACTTCTCTGTCATGGTTCATGTGGCTTTTCTAATTTCTTCGCCGCGTTTTCATCCGTTCGCCACGTCAGTTGTCGCCTATGTGCTCATCACACTTGTGCTCCCGAGAGCAGTACAACTGATCCAGGCCCGTGACACTCTTAAATACACAGACAGAGACACGGACCAAAAATGTTTAGTTTTCAATTTTCATTTTCCATGATCATTCAACTCTGTCATACTTCAGTCTGAGCATTGATCTTTCACTATTTAATAGTCGGTACTTCTTCTAATTTTTTCTTGTTTCTGTTGGTTCTATGATTGCAAGTACAGAATACCAAAAGTTCATGAGAAAATCAGAATTTTACGATAACTTTCTCAGTTCCCAGTTAATAAAAAAGGGGCGCTCTGGCATTTCCCAAACCGATTTTTAAAATGATACGGTATCTGATACGTCACTCTGGGAGTCTTCATTTTCTTCTGTTCTTGTTTCTATTCTATAATTCTGAATGCCGATTTCAACCATTTCCTATTCGTCTGAATCAATCGAATTAGGTTCAATTGGATCAAGAGATAGATATGGAAATCCTACGGTTGCTAGAGAAATTGTTACACATCGTCAGGATGAACGTAGAAAACAGAAAAGGAAAATGAAGGTTAGTAAATATGATTTTTGGAATATCTGATACCTTTAGGTGGTAGGGATAGGCATACAAAATTGTCTTTGTCGGTGGCAGGTACAGTATCCCTTCAATTTTAAAGTTATGTAGAAGCAATATTCTTGATAGAATTCTATAGATTTTGGTAATCTTTTTTGCTATAGAAAGTTGCTCATTATTCTTTCTTTACCTTCTTAGACTCGTTTTCTTATTCACAATTCAGTGAAAGGCATCTATAAACTTTTAGATCCGGTAAATGAAAACAAGAATCAACTGTAGTTTATGTTTTTCCATGGAGTTCTTCTATGAATCCGAGCTGTCCATTTTCGTTACATCCCGAATATGATTCAGAATCGAAACAAACAGATGATCACCATTGGAGTTTCCGGTCCTCCCCAATGGTAAATATAAGAGACCTTCACTTTAGTATATTTCTTCAAGAAAGTGTGATAATACACAAATCCAAAACAAAAATATGTGAATCATCAAGTGAACAGACGGCTGTCAATAGGCAACATCAAGAAGAAGACAGTATCTGACAGAACTCGGCTTCTTCTTTTCTTTTTAAAAATGAGTTTATATTGACTTTCAATAAAAATTGAAGAACAACTGAGTTTGTTCTACATTCAAAAATAAGTTCTCTTTGACTTCTCTGTCTGAAATCATCTGTCTACTTCCAAACCTTGGTTTTCACGATTCGAAGTAAAACCTTCGGATTTCCAAACTTGAACATGAGAAAAAGTATTAAACCAAAATAAAATGATGTGCCTTCTAGAAGTTTTGTAGAATATGACTTTGATTGAATTCGTGAAAACAGTTTCAGCAAAGAAGAAACTGCTTTTTGATTCGTTACAATTGCTTTTTCTGTGTATTTTTGTCATAGGGTCTCCATTTCATTATATAAACTTACGATCCAAACAACTCATCTGAAACTTCTAGAACTTGAAACTAAATATTGAACATAATCCAAATAGGAATCTGGGTTTTGATTCAGTTTCCATACACTATCTATTTAACTTTCTTTGTGTTATTATCTTGATTTTCAATTCATTTTCAACTACAGTAATACGCATTCAGAATTACTGTACTTTTTGTGAAATAAGTTTCTTATGTATTAATGAGCCCTTGTTATACTTGACACCAGGATTTGAGTTTTGCGATTCGCAAGAGCTCTAATTGGACGTGTGACGCCCCCGTTGGCTGACTATCAAATATTTGTGTGTATTAATTACGGTAGCTAAATTTCAGCCTGAATTTCTAATCATCATATTTAAGTTTGATAGTCAGCCAACAATTAAATCCCACGACAGATGACCGTATTTGTATACCACAGGTCTCAAATCAAGCTGTTTTTTTCTGATGATTCAGAGTTTGAAAATATCAATGTGTGCTCACGATTTTTTTTGGGATCATCCGAACAAGAATATCTGGGTTTTGTCAGTTTTGAGCATCTTTATCATTTTTGTATACTTTTTTTGAAAGTTCATCAATGTCTGAAACTCCATTTTTTTTCAAAAGTGTCTTTTGTTTCAGATGGCTTCGCGTGGCAGAATCTGCTGTGTGGGTCTCTCATCTGTCCTCGCAATGTTCTCTTTAATACTTCTAACAGTTTGTATGTTCTCTGCTTCATTTCGATACAATTCTGACAGTTTGGGAGGTGTCAAAAATTATGGATTGTTCCGGTTTTGTTACACTCCGGAGACACAAACACAGTCAAGAGACGGTTGGATTCGAGTAATTAATATTTGTATGGAATCAGAAATTTTCAGATGACAGTAACTCGAAAACGTGTCATCTCCGGAATTACATAAATTCAGCGTACTGTCAAGATCGATCCAACAGCAATCACGAAAAATCGACAAGAAATTGTTTTGGAGGTATTTAATTTAAAAATCAGATCTTTAGAAATACCTTAATTTTTCTCATTTTCCAGATTTCGACCTAGCGACTATTATTCTCATATCAGCCTCAATGGCATGTTGTATTCTCTCACTTTGTTTCGCAATTTGTACAATTTTCACGTCCTTCGGGGCTCTCGCACAGAGCGTTGTTTTAATTGCAGCTGGTTCGTTTTGGGTTACTGTAGATCGTAAAGATAGCTAGTTTCAGCAATCTGCTCCTTATCTGGATTCTTGGTGTACACCTACTATTACGAATTGAAAGATAACCAATACGAATTAGTGACTGGATACCAATATCAGGTTTGAACGACAGTTTTTAATTCAGACTACAATTCTCACCATGTTTCAGATTCACTACGGTTGGGCGTATTATCTTTTCGGATTTTCCTCTCTTCTCCAATGGATTTCCTTCGTATGCAGTCTCTTTGGATCAGCCTTTGTCTTGGTTCACAAAAATAAGAAGAGACAATCAAAAGTAACCAGCACATCACTATGAATTCTCAAATTCTTCACTTTCCGCAATTCTGCATATCAGCGGGTGTCACTATCAAAAAAAGTTTCGCAGTCTATATGTAATTTGTATATTCAATGTCTTCCGAGAAGGAAATATGAGCTGTGTCTCACAATAAACGTTTATTGGGGAGTTTTTAAACAAATAAATAAATAAATACATTCAAAAGCAGAGAACAATACTTTTTTGATTTACCAAAGAATGGAAATGGAAGAAAAGCTTAAAAACCCGGGAGGCGACAGGATAGTAACGGAGAGGGTGGGAAAACAATAGATTATGCTAAACTTTCAGGTGACGATGAAAAATTAGTTGAAATGACTAGAGGTGATAAAGAGTAGTCAGATTATCAAGGGAAATCCTAGGTAACCATTCTCAGTTGTTTTTCTTGCCAGAATCCACACGCTTTCTATTTTCTTCGTTGTCTACATGTTTTCCTTCGTCGTAATTCCAGAGAGCAGAAACTTCGCCTCGGATTGCAGCCAGGAGAAGTGGAACGAAAAGACAACATGGAACAAGATACAGAAGAGCTGGTTGAGCAGCCTTGAAATGGTGCATGACAGCCATTGTGATGAAAAGACCAGCCATGTAAGCAATCACTGTTACGGAGAAGTAGTAACGTCCTTTCAAAGATGCTTGAGGAGTTTTCGACTCAGCAGCGCTTTGTACAACACGATAGTCAAAACGACGAAGGAGAGCGATGAAAATTCCAGGGATGACAATATCTCCTAATCCGAGCATGCTGTGCTTGCTTGCTTCCCATGGTCCATTACGGTAGATATCTTGAGGGAATTGCAAAAGAATGGGAGCGTCGATTCCTTTCGCGACCGAGGTCATCACATCTGTTCCGAAGACCCAGAAAATATCGTAAAGGAAAAGTCCACAAAGAAGAAGAGAACCAGCCTGAAAATAAATTATCATTAACTGAGATTTTTGTTGAAACATTCTTTTCTACAATCATTCTAAATAAAAATATCGACTCACTTTGAAACTAGCCAAATGTAGATGCTGGATTCCCAAGATTGAGAAGCTCACTCCGATGATGTTATTGGTAATCCAATGACGTTTGTACAGATGGGAAATGAGAACTGGTGAGCAGAAAAACAAAGCAACCAGGTCATGGCGATCGAACTCGAATTTGAAAAGGTACTCGGTATCTTTAGTCTTAGCTTCCTCGATGTCTCCCTCTTCCATTTCTTTCTTGCCTTTCTTAAGTGAAAGCAGGTATGGAGCGTTGAAACCAATCAATGGTAGTTTTTTGAAGACGGAAGAGATCAATGGTTTGAGAAGAGAAGCGAAAGCGCTCACTCCTTCGAAACAGATGAGGAACGTCAATAAGAGCATGCATTCGCTTTTTCCGATGGTTGGAAGATGTTCATAAATCCATGAAGCTCCAGCATTTAGTGCTTCAGGAACATGCTCATGTGGAACTTTGGACGCCATTCTGATCAAAAATGGTTCAGCAGGTTCGGTAGTTGTTTCGGCGGTGGTCGTGTAGCTGATTATCGTGCTATTGATCTTCTGTACGTACTCCTCGGGGATCCGCAGCTTTTGAGCCACTGACGCTACCCACAAGAATCGTTCATTAGCTGGTTTGAAGAATAGATACAGGCCAAACAATACACATGATGCAGAAATCGGGAATTTTTTGGCTTCTCTCATAGTAATGGAACCCTCAATCAGACGCTTCTTGTCGATTTGCTTTCTGATGTACTGAGCAGAGCGAATTGATCCAACAATGATGCAGAAAATGGACATTCCATACAGCGCCAAAGAGCTGGTAGCCTGGAAACAATAAAAAATTGACAAACGAACGACTTCAAAAAACGGACCTGCTCTTCAAATGTGAATACCGTAGCATTCGCTACCGCTGGTGGAACCTCAGCTGCAGCTTCTCCCATTTCGTAAGATTTGAAGACCCAACTGAAAAACGTGAATTTTCAGTAAGAGCACAGAAGTAAAATCTCGAGGATTCATAAAAAAACGTTTTTATCAAAAAGGTGTCTTTAAAAATTGGATGCATTATTCTGAAAAGCTCAACTTTTTTTCAACAAATAAAGATCACTCTGATTATTAAAAGCTTTCCTGAGAGCATCTGCTGAAACCTATATTTTCAGACAAAAATGAACAAACAAAAACAAATTTCAGAAAAGAAAACAGATTCCAGGACTTCCTCTCCACGTGTTCAGAGCTGCGGTCGGTTCTCCGATTGGTAGTCTCCGCCTCTTTTTGCAACTGGTAACCTGCCGCAGTTTGCAGTTTTCGATGAGAGAGCATGCGAAAATGAGAGACGGAGAGCGTGTGCGGCATTTGCAAAAAAGGGGCGGAGTCTATTAAGACACGTCGAGAAAGGAAGAGCACAGCACAGGGAAGCAAATAAACGGAGAGAAAAAGGGGAGTAATTGACCATCGGAAAGACACCTCATTCCATTTATTCTCCGTTGTTAGGAATCGACGACAATGAGATTCCTTTTTATGGGCTTGGTCGCCCTTCTGGCTGTATCAGGTTAGCAGATTTTAGATATAATCAAAGTCTTAACTATTATGATTATCACTGTGTATAGTGATTAGATCAGAATAGACCTTAACATCATTATAGGCCTCTAAATACCTTTAGTTTTTTTCAGCCTTTGTTCCACATGTCTACGCCGAGGATGAAATCGAAGATGTGCAGAGCAAGCAAACCAAGGAAGATACCAGGTAATTTGTGAATTTATTCTGAAATGACACTCAACAGAGTTTATAAAATCCCTTACAAGTATTCGAACTGAAAAAGTTATGCTGCATATCCTAGAGATCTGAATTCTTTGACTTTAAATTAATCCTAGTGAATTCTAGTGGGCGTGTGAGACATTCGTGTAAATGGACGGCAATCTATTTTTTTGAACTCAAAGACGAATTCTGATAAATTCGGTTATGACCTCAAATAACCGTAAAGAGCATTCCTTTCTGGTTTCCAATTAGCCTCGTTGACCTGTCACTCCGTGTCCGTTCCCTTTTCCTGGTTACTTCGGAGTAACTCAATATTTGTCAATCAACCTCCGCCGCCGCCGCCGCAACTTTCGAACGGTGCCAGGTCGAGACAGTCCACTTGTCGGACTCTCATCCGTTTCGCATACTATTTTGTGCTCTCGTGAAGCACACAGAGCCTATTTGATTGAGAGTTGCCCTTTGTCGGAATGCAAATATACTCGATGGACTATGAGTCTATCTTATCTTGTTTGTGTTTCCTTACTTCTCAAATGGTAAAAAATCCTATATGAGGTCAAGCGTGTGGCTAAAAGCGTTATCTCCGACCTAGATTGAAAGAACTGGGCTTCCGAAGGAGACGAAAAAGATGGTCAAGGACGAAGAAGGGAATCCTATGATTTAATCTCTCACTCTAATGAAAACGTAAATACAATTAGGGCTTCCTATAAGGATTACTACCCAGCAGCATACTGAGATAAATAAAGATTTTGGAATTTTTGAGAAGGAAACACCAATAGATTAAGCTGTGAATTTTCAGAGAGGATGACACTATCAAACTCGACGGGCTATCTGTTTCACAAATCAAGGAACTCCGATCGAAAGCCGAGAAACACGAATTCCAAGCTGAAGTCAACCGAATGATGAAACTTATCATCAACTCGCTCTACAGAAATAAAGAGATCTTCCTTCGTGAGCTCATCTCTAACGCTTCGGATGCACTGGATAAGATCCGTCTTCTCTCGTTGACTGATCCAGAACAACTTCGTGAAACTGAGGAGATGTCAGTGAAAATTAAGGCTGATCGCGAAAATCGTCTTCTCCACATTACTGACACTGGAGTGGGAATGACTCGTCAAGACCTCATCAACAACTTGGGAACCATCGCTCGTTCTGGAACTTCCGAGTTCCTTTCAAAACTGATGGACACCGCCACTTCTTCGGATCAACAACAAGATCTCATTGGACAGTTCGGAGTTGGATTCTACGCTGCTTTCCTTGTTGCTGATCGCGTTGTCGTCACCACCAAAAATAACGATGATGACCAATACATCTGGGAATCCGATTCATCTAGCTTCACAATCACAAAGGATCCACGTGGAAACACTTTGAAGCGCGGCACACAAATTACACTGTACCTCAAGGAGGAGGCTGCCGATTTCTTGGAGCCAGATACTCTCAAGAACTTGGTTCACAAGTACTCTCAATTCATCAACTTCGACATTTTCCTTTGGCAATCAAAGACTGAAATGGTTGAGGAAGCGGTCGAGGAGGAACCAGCTACAACGGAAGACGGAGCTGTTGAAGAGGAAAAAGAAGAGAAGAAGACCAAGAAGGTGGAGAAGACCACATGGGACTGGGAGAAGGTCAACAACGTGAAGCCAATCTGGATGCGTAAGCCAAACCAGGTGGAAGAGGATGAGTACAAACAGTTCTACAAGAGTATCACTAAAGATTCCGATGAACCACTCAGCCACGTTCACTTCAGCGCTGAAGGAGAAGTTTCCTTCAGATCTATCCTCTACGTTCCAAAGAAATCTCCAAATGATATGTTCCAAGTAAGTTTATGCCTATTGCGTTCTAGTCCTCAAGTTTATTGTTTCAGAACTATGGAAAGATTGTGGAGAACATTAAACTCTACGTTCGTCGTGTCTTCATCACCGACGATTTCGCCGATATGCTTCCCAAATACCTCTCTTTCATCCGCGGAATCGTCGATTCGGATGACTTGCCACTTAATGTGTCTCGTGAAAACCTCCAGCAGCACAAACTTCTCAAGGTCATCAAGAAGAAGCTCGTTCGTAAGGTGCTCGACATGCTCAAAAAACTTGACGGCGCTCAATTTGATGACTTCTGGAAGGAGTTCTCCACCAACATCAAGCTTGGAGTAATGGAAGATCCATCAAACAGAATGCGTTTGGCCAAGCTTCTCAGATTCCAATCTTCAAATGACGATGAAAAGACAACCACTCTAGCTGCATACGTTGAAAGAATGAAGGAAAAGCAAGATGCTATTTACTACATGGCTGGAACATCGAGAAAGGAGGTCGAAACTTCTCCATTTGTTGAGAGACTTATTGCTAAGGGTTATGAAGTCCTTTTCCTTACCGAGGCAGTTGATGAATACTGCATTCAAGCTATGCCAGAGTACGAGTCAAAGAAGTTCCAGAATGTTGCTAAGGTGAGCAAATAATCAGGGGAAAATACTCGAGAAATATATGGTTGTGGTTCTCATCTAATTGTTCAATTTTACAGGAAGGAGTGAATATTGACGATGGAGAAAAAGCCAAAGAAGCTCATAAGGCTCTAGAGGAGGAATTCAAGCCACTCACCGACTGGCTCAAGGAGTCTGCTCTCAAGGATCTCATCGAGAAGGCCGTCGTTTCTCAGCGTCTCGTAAAATCGCCATCAGCTCTCGTCGCTTCTTCTTATGGATGGTCTGGAAATATGGAACGCATCATGAAATCTCAAGCTTATGCCAAGGCCAAGGATCCAACTCAAGATTTCTATGCTACACAAAAGAAGACCTTCGAGATCAACCCACGCCATCCTGTCATTAAGGAGCTTTTGAAGAGAGTCACCGCTTCTGAAGATGACGTTATTGCATCATCTACTGCCAAACTTCTCTTCGAGACTGCCACACTCCGGTCTGGATTCTCTCTCCAAGATCAGGTCGGCTTCGCGGACAGAATTGAAGCTGTTCTCCGACAGTCTCTCGATGTATCTCAAGACGCTCAAGTTGAAACCGAGCAACATATCCAAGAAACTGAGCCAGAAGCAGAAGCCTCCGAAGAAACAACCATTGAGGAGGAACACTCTGAGCTCTAGAAAAATCTAAAATCTCCAAACCAGCTAGCTTTATGCTCTCGATGATATTGTGATAAAATAAGATTACTTGTGTTGAAAATACATTAATTTATTATTTTTCCCTCTCCCCCTTCTCAGTCTCAGTACTTCTCGAACACATTACGGTTTTCTCCCTTTTGTGGTTGTAATTGCAATATTGCATTTCAAATAAAACTTGTATTCTAGTCAATCACTATCATTATCTATTACGTCGTCTATCATTCTTTCCGCGTCCGAGTCGACATAGTTGTCGTCCGAATCAGCGTCGGACAATTCGCTGTCGCTTGATAATTGGGAATCGAGAGAGCATGGTTCAACGTCACACGCCGCTTCTTGAACTGAGTCAGCGATTCTTCGAGTAGGAATTATTCGTGGACCGATCAAGTATCGTCCCATGTACTCCGGCCCACACATGTTTATGGCTTCCAGTTCGAATTTTATGTGACTTTGCAACAAAAAGTCAAGCTCGCAAGTCACTCTTGTCTCTCCCAGATGAATAGAACGGGGAATAATGTTTTCGATTTTAACATAGTCCGAACGAACGAGAGGAAGGCGCTGGGATTTATCGATAAGGAAACGATTTGAGTCGGATGGAAAGAGACTGAAAATTTGGAACGTTGATTCAGAGATTTATCTATTTCTCACCCTATCCACTGAATTGAAGGAACAAATGCGCCGCGTCCTTCAGCAGATTCTTTAGAAGGTCCATATTTGTACGTTAAGTATATTTCGATTCCTGAATCATAGTAATTCGAATTCGTGATAACAGATGCGAGTTACCATGAGGATCAGCATCAAACAATCCATATATCCGAAACTTTCGTTTTTCGTGGAACAATTTGAGTAAATTTCTTGTTGCAATATCCGGATATCCTTTCGAAGTCACTAGAATACCATTAGGAAACATTTTCTGGAAACTTTCATCAATAAGTTTCTGAAAGACTGTGTCCTTTTCAACGACAAGTATGAAATCCGCTTCAGTTACAAAATCGGAGAGAGCAAGTGCATCTGAGAAATGATTTTGTTGCACTAATAGTGATTAGATTATTACCTGTAACCAAAACTTCTTGAACTCGCGCATCGATTACTCCAACGTTTTCCACCAAAAATGTAATGGCACCTCGAATTATTCCACGCCCACATGATAACTGAAAATTATTTTGTTTGGTTATCTGGTGACTCAATTACCACGATTAGTTTAAAGAAAAGTTGTCAACTTACAACATTCAAATTTACACGATTTTGATCCAGAAGCTCGCAGATCGAACGAATCGAGCTGTCCAAATTCCGTTGAACTTCGTAAATCAACTTGTGCTCATAAAACAATTCTCTTTTTGTTGACTTTTTGTCATTTTCTAGCAAATCATAGATTTGGTGAAGGCAGTGTAGATCTCGATCTAGCTTCTTCTTGTTACGAGGCGAATATCGAAGAGCAAATTGAGATTTGTCGTAGGACCTCAAAAACAGAAAGAAGAATCACATTTTTCATTATTCACAACCTACGTTCTTAAAATTAAGGTTTTATCATCTCGTTGAATTTGCTCTTCAATGTCGGCCAAAGCGAACTCGATTTTTCTTATTGCCTGCTCTTTTGGTGGAATCGTTTCGGCCTCGCAAAAACTGTCTTCCGATTCTTCATCTGTTGAACACAAAGTTTCCAGAGATTCTATCTGAAACAAAAGTTATAAATGTGCAAGGTTCAATACAATTTCATCGTACTGGTGTGTCATAGGTTGAATCCTCGTTTTCTTCTTCATTAGCGATCATCTGTTGCATGCGATAAAAATGGGAGAGATATTAAAGAGATTTTACAAAAGTTTTTTGGCACAAATCACTGGAATTTCTCTGAAAAAAAAATTGTGCATTGAAAGCGTACAGAACTGTAGTTTAAAGGATATTTTCAAACTGTTGCCGTTGGTCTCGACGCGATAAAGGTTACGGTAGCGAAGAACGTTTTTTTGCAGATTTTTTGCCTTTGCTTGCTCCATTTTTCCAGAATTCGTTCCCTTTCATATCGTTCATTTTCCAGATAAAAACTACCAAAAGAGAAAACTAAAAATCGCGGCTATCTCAGTTTAACACCAATGATGAGCACTAGCCCGAAATCGGGGCAATGTACCGCTCAGCCACCGCAGTCAACGGGCGAAGTCGTCAAACAGCAGGCCGCCGAAGAAACACATGGTCTAGAATGGACAATTTCGAAGCTCGAGTTTGCGATAGCCGCTATGGAAAAACAAGGTCTTCAAGAAGATCATCGTTATGCGAAGGCGTTGTTTTTGAAGCAGAAACTTCAGTCTGGAGGCTTGGAGGGAGCGCCACAGGAGGCATCCCAGACGAATGGAGGAGGGAGCCAACAGATCACTCCTGCTCAGCTGAGCCAACTCAAGGCCCAGGTGTCCGCTTACAGACTCTTGGCTCGAAATGAAGTCGTCCCCGAGACTTTGATAGCTGAGGCTGTCATGTTGCGTCCGAAAGTGACCACATTGCTGCCAGATCCATATGAGTATCCCGGAGAAGCTGAAAATGGAGAAAAGTTACCTTATGATTTAAAGAAGATAATCAGTCTTCATCAAACCCGTTGTAACCGCCCATCTACAATTGCGCCACCCGCTGGAATCGATCCAATTGAAATGCTGAAACAACGTCAAAACTCCATTCAAAATCGTATCGGACTGCGTATGAAAGTGCTCTCCAACTTTTCAGCCGACATCCCCGATCATATGAAACTCAAGGCAGAGATCGAACTTCGATCGTTAAGAGTCGTCAATTTGCAAAAACAGGTAAGAACTCATAATTTATTCCGTGCACATTAATCTTACCAGGTTCGCGGTGAAGTTATGTCTTGTTTACGCCGGGATACCACGTTGGAGACAACCCTGAATCCTTTTGCCTACCGTCGTCTAAAGCGTCAATCATTGAGAGAAGCTCGGGTGACGGAGACTCTTGAAAAGCAGCAAAAGGTGGAGCAAGAGAGGGAGAGACGACAAAAGAATACCGATTTGATGCATGCAATTATTCAGCACGGAAAGGATTTCAAGGAGTATCATCGGTAAGTTTTTTTGATTTCCAGAATAATACATCAAATATTGTAACCTAAATAAACCTACAAACTTTTCTCTCCAGAAATAACCTTCTCAAGACTCACAAAGCCAAGAAGGCTGTCTGGATGTACCATCAAAATAACGAGCGCGAGCGTAAGAAGGATGAGATCCGTAACGAAAGACTCCGTATGCAGAGACTCATGCAAGAAGATGAAGAAGGATATCGTGCACTTCTTGATGAGAAGAAAGATCAACGTCTGGTATATCTCCTCCAACAAACCGATGAATACGTTGACTCTCTCTGCTCTCTTCTCAAACACCATCAAACAATTGAGAAGAAGAAAAAGCGAGAGGATAAGCGGATTGAGAAAGGCAACCAAGTGGACGACGAGGCTCGTGTTCATGTCCGAGAGATTAGTACTGGAAAGATTCTGACTGGAGATCAAGCGCCGACTCCAGAAGAGATCGATATTTGGCTGGAGACTCATCCTGGATACCAACTGGTTCCACGCGATCAACTTTCTGATGATGAAGACGATCAGGAGGAAGTCGTTGAAGCACCACCAGAGGAGAAGGAAGATGAGTACGCTGGAATGGATGAGGAGATGAAGGCGAAGATGATCATTGAGAAGGCCAGAAATGAGGAGGATGAGTATGATCAAAAGTCGATAAAACAGGAGGCAGACTACTATGCGACAGCTCACAAGATCAAGGAAAGAGTTGTGAAGCAGCACGAAACAATGGGAGGTGGTGATGCGACACTTCAGTTGAAGCCGTATCAGTTGAAGGGTCTGGAGTGGATGGTGTCGTTGTATAATAACAATTTGAACGGGATTTTGGCAGATGAGATGGGTCTTGGAAAGACTATTCAGGTGAGTAGTGGAAGACTATGTGGACGGGGTTTGATTCAGGAGATCGTAGAGATTTCTGGAGCCTTAGGATCTTCGAGAGGGTCAGATCTAGGAACTCCTAGATTCCTAGATTCTTGGATCTTGAAATTTTTAGTTTCTAGGATCCCTAGATCTCAGAATCCATACTTATTGGGATCTCTAGATGTCACGATCCCTAGATTAAGGAATCCAGAGATCTCGGGGTCCCTCGATTTAGGTTCTAGATCACTAGATCTTGATGTTAGGATCCCTAGGTCTCGAGGTTTTTTGATCTTAGAATCAATGGGGTATCCCTATATCACTAGACCGACCGTTCCTTTAGCCTTAGGATTTCTAGATCCTAGGATCCCTGGACCACCATCTAGATCCTAGGATCCCTAACACCCTAGGAACCTAAATTCTTAAGATTTCTAGATTTCTGGATCTTTGGATCCCACGGCCCCTAGATCTTAGAACTTCTAGATCACAGTATCCCTAGATCTTGAGATCCCTAGAATCCTAAGTATCAAAACTTCTAAACCCCGACCCCTAGACCAACCGCCCTCTGAGCCTTACATTAGGATACCTAGATTCCTAGGATCCATATATCCCTTTACCAACCGACCCCTGAGCTTTGAAATTTCAGAATCTTAGGATCGCTTGGACCCTTGACCAACCGGCCCCTAAGTGTTATCGCCCCCTGAGCCTTAGAACTCATAGAACTTAGGGCCCCTTCATAAAGAGTTTCCCAGATCAACCCTATCTATTTTTCCAGACAATTTCCCTACTCACCTACCTCATGGAAGTCAAACAGAACAACGGACCATACCTCGTTATCGTGCCCCTCTCCACCCTCTCCAACTGGCAATCCGAATTTGCCAAATGGGCTCCAAACGTGAAAACCGTCACCTACAAGGGCACCAAAGACGCGCGTCGTCGTGTCGAGGGACAAATCCGTAAAGTTGATTTCAACGTCCTCATAACCACCTACGAGTACGTCATCAAGGAGAAGTCCCTCCTTGGAAAGATCCGCTGGAAGTACATGATTATCGACGAGGGACATCGTTTGAAGAACCACAACAGTAAACTGACCAACATGCTCAACGGATTCTTCCACGCTCAACACCGTCTTCTCTTGACCGGAACTCCACTGCAAAACAAGCTTCCCGAGCTTTGGGCGCTTCTCAACTTCTTACTCCCATCCATCTTCTCCTCTTGTGACACTTTCGAGCAATGGTTCAATGCTCCATTCGCAATTACCGGAGAGAAAGTGGAGTTGAATCAGGAAGAGACCATGCTGATCATCAGAAGATTGCACAAAGTGCTCCGTCCGTTCTTGCTCCGTCGTCTGAAGAAGGAAGTCGAGTCGGAGCTTCCCGATAAGACCGAGTATGTCATCAAGTGCGACATGTCTGCTCTTCAAAAGGTTATGTATCGTCACATGAAGAAGGGATTGTTGTTGGACTCCAAGATGACATCGGGAGCCCGTTCCCTCTCCAACACCATTGTGCACCTTCGCAAACTTTGCAACCATCCATTCCTCTTCCAATCCATTGAGGACTCTTGCCGTACCCACTGGAAGGTCAACGATATCAATGGAAAGGAGCTGATGAGAGTGGCTGGAAAGCTGGAACTTCTTGACAGAATCCTTCCGAAGCTCAAGGCAACTGGACATCGTGTTCTGATATTCTTCCAGATGACAAAAATGATGGACATCTTCGAAGACTTCCTCCACTATCGCCAATACACCTACCTTCGTTTGGACGGATCCACGAAGCCAGATGAGCGTGGAGATCTTCTTTCTCGTTACAATGCTCCGGATTCTGAATATTTCTTGTTCATGCTCTCCACAAGAGCCGGAGGTCTTGGATTGAACTTGCAAACCGCTGATACTGTCATTATCTTCGATTCCGATTGGAATCCTCATCAGGATATGCAGGCTCAGGATCGTGCCCATCGTATCGGACAAAAGAAGGAAGTCCGAGTCCTTCGTCTGATCACTGCCAACTCGGTGGAGGAGAAGATGTTGGCTGTGGCTCGCTACAAGTTGAACGTCGACGAGAAGGTCATCCAGGCCGGAAAGTTCGATCAGCGATCGACGGGAGCCGAGCGTAAGCTGATGCTTGAGAAAATCATTCAAGCTGATGAGGAGGAAGACGAAGAGGAAGTGGTTCCGGATGATGAGACTGTGAATCAGATGGTCGCTCGTTCCCAGGAAGAGTTCAATCGATTCCAATCGATGGATATTGATCGCCGTCGTGAGGAGGCGAATCAGTTGCACCGTAAGCCACGGCTCGTGGAGGAACAGGAGATCCCAGAGGATCTTAACAAGTTGTCATTGGACTTTGAAGAAATCGAGAAGGCTCGCGAGGAGGGAAGAGAGATCGTGAGCGAGACTCCGAACCAGAGAAGACGTAGAAGAGTGGTAAGGGAATACTGTAGATGATGTAGTTTCAATCAGGCTTGTTCGGAAAAAAACATTTTCTGAAAATCGGAAAAGAAAATTTTCCCGAAATTTTAGTTTTCGGAAAATCGAGTTTCGATTTTTTTTCCGACATTTTTTTTCGAAAAAAAAAAACGGAAAAAGTATGAAACATTTGGCTTTTGAGCACTATTTTGCTATTTCATTAAATTTATCGATTTATTAGACATTTATTAGCCAAATAATATTTATTTAACAAGATATGAACCAAAGAAAACAATGAGTTCGGAAAATTTTTGTTGTTTTTCACTTCTTTTTTGAATTTTTCTATCCGATTTTCAAAAAAACTGGTTCGGATTTTTTTTCCGAAAAAAACTCTGAGAATTTCCCGACGGAAAAAATTTCCGAAAAAAGTCGGAAAAATCGGATATCCGATTTTCCGACTCCGACCAAGCCTGGTTTCAACATTAATTTTTTTCAGGTTGACTACTCTTCCGACCTGATGTCCGATGAGCAATTCATGAAGCAGGTCGAAGAGGTTGAAGACGAGAACGAGAGAGTCGTGGCTGAGCGGAAGAAACAACGAAAGAGAAAGCTAGCAGGTCTCGATGAGAACGATGACACAATGGATGATGTCGTTTTGGCGCACAAGAAGAAGAAGACGGATCCAGAGCTCGCTGAGAAGATCAACGAGATGTTGACAGTCATAATGGAGTACACCGATGAGGATGATCAACCGATTGCCGTTCCATTCCAGACGCTTCCAACGAGAAAAGAGCTTCCAGAGTACTATCAAGTTGTGTCCAAGCCAATGGACTTTGATCGGATTAATAAGAAGATCGAGACTGGACGCTACAAAACGATGTCGGAAGTCAACGATGATATGATGTTGTTGGTGAACAATGCTTCAGAGTTTAATGAGGAGGATAGTGATATTGTGAGGGACTCGAAGATCATCGGGAAACTGTGGAAGGAGCAGTATGACAAGTTTATGAATCCACCGAAGCCAGAGGAGCCGGAGACCACCACTCCAGTTAAGAAGGAGAAGGAGGCTGCGAAGGAATCGAAAGAACCATCTACATCTTCCTCCAAGCCATCCACCAGTGGAACTCCATCAACCTCCGATCGTCAACGCCATTCAGCGCTTGCTCAGCAAGCTCAACAAGCTCAGCAAGACGCACTTTTGGCTCACATCGCTAAGCTTCCACCGGCTCAACAAGCTCAAGCCCAACAGATCCAAGCACAAATGATGATACAGATGCAATTGATGGCTGCGGCACAAGCGCAGGCGCAGGCTCTTGCAGTCGCAAAGAAGGATTCTGGAGCCAAGAAGGAGAAGGAATCCGGTAAGGATGCAAAGAAGGAGAGTGAGCCGTCGGCGTCAGCTGCTTCGGAGCCATCGACGTCTAAGAAGAAGAAGAAGGAGGAGCCAGAGCCGGAGCCCATGGAGGAAGATGAGGAGGAGGAAGAGGAGGAAGAGATTATTGGCCAGAAGACGGTAGGAAATCAAGACTAACAGACATACTGCAAAAATTTTTTCTCTTTCAGGAACCCACTTCCGGCCGCCGCAAGTCCCGCCCAACTCGTCGCTACTCCAACGAGGACTACGACGATGAGGATTATGAGGAATAAATCATAATCTCAATACTGTATAACCCTCTGAAATTTGAATTCCCCATATGAAGAGGATTAAAATGGAAACAGATGACCTTAAAGAATTATTGGAATTTTCCTTCACTCTACAAACATGCACTGCTTCTAGTTTAAGTATGTTTTTTTTCTGTTGTTTTGTTACTTGTATTTCTTATGTTTTATCATGCCAGATTTTCTGAGCCATCAGTATAAGCATTCCCCATTTTCTATATTTTTTATCACTCTATACTCTCTCGCGTTGCCCTTTGTATGTTTGTACCTCTGCGTCTCTTCTCAGTGGTTTTTACAAAGTCGCCAGTTTCTTCGCGACGATTTTCCCCTGATCGTGGCATGAGCTCGCTCTCCTTTTTATCTGTGACGATTGTCAGTTGTATTTAACTATTATGTCGACCAAAATGAAAATTTTAGAAAATTCATCTATCAGAGTGGAAATTTTTGAATGAAAGATAATTATGATTGAGAATTCGCTTACTGGAATATTTTCTGAAACTCATTGTAGATTGAAATAAATATCGTTTGCAGGTAATCGGAGAAAATGGCAGCTCTCAGAAGTACGAAGGTAAGTTTCCAGGTAATTGAATCTTTCTAAGAAAATCTTTAATTCCAGGGTCTCGTTGCTCTTGTCACAGGAGGAGCATCAGGTTTGGGAAGAGGAACGGCGGAAGTTTTGGCGAAAGCAGGAGCACGTGTCGCTATTCTTGATTTACCACAATCAAAAGGAGCAGATGTGGCGAAGGAAATCGGAGGAATTTTCACACCAGCTTCAGTTCGTACTGTTATTTCGTTTCGCTATTTAATTTTTCAAATTTTCAGGTAACGAATGAAGATGAAATCAAGGCAGCATTTGCCAAGGTTCAGTCTGAATACGGTCGTCTCGATGCTCTTGTGAACTGCGCTGGAATCGCTTACGCATTCAAGCTTTATTCCGTACAGAAGAAGAAGCATGTCGATTTCGAAAAGATCCGTCAAACTATGGATGTGAGCTTTTGAATATCAATAGTTTAAGAAAAATGTTGTCATATTTAGGTCAATGTTCTCGGAACCTTCAACGTCATCCGTCATGGAGTTGCTCTAATGGGAGAGCACGAGAAAGATTCAAACGGACAGCGGGGAGTTGTTATCAATACTGCTTCTGTAGCTGCGTTTGATGGACAGACTGGACAGGTAATAACAATATCTTCTGTGATTTTCTTAATATTGTAACTTTTCAGTCAGCATACTCGGCTTCTAAAGGAGCTATCGTTGGAATGACACTCCCATTAGCCCGTGACTTTGCTGGAGACGGTATTAGATTCAACACCATCGCCCCGGGGCTTATGGATACCCCTCTTCTCTCATCACTTCCTGAGAAGGTATTCATTAAGTTAATAAAATTTTCATCTATCTTATAATTTTTTAGGTGAAGACCTTCCTCGCTCAGCTTATTCCGAATCCATCCCGACTCGGACATCCACACGAGTATGGAGCACTTGTTCAACACATCATCGAAAACCAGTATTTGAACGGAGAAACCATTCGATTCGACGGAGCGCTTCGCATGCCAGCTTAATTTCAATCAAGCTTTTTCCGGTTGATTTCAGGCATTAGATAAATTATATTCTACAGTTGTTTTTTTCCGTGCAGAACAAAGACGTACTTTAATATTGACTCTTTATGATCTAAAACTATAAATATGCATTCAAAAAGACAAAAAACCGTCGTAATCACAAAAATTAAACCGTAGTATACAATGAGGCAGCGAACACAATATCACGGCGAATCGAGGCACTGACTTCTTCCATTTTCTCGACTAGAGCTGGATCTCCAACGATTCTACCTGCGTTTCTGAAAAAAAAACAAATTTCAAAAGAGAAAACATTGGGATTATCCCTACCTGACATCCTTACAGACTTCATCAAGCCGTTGAATACATTTTACAATCAGACCCTCTTGACAATCCGTCATTTCCATGATTTGGTAGAATGGCTAGAAGAATTTCGATTGAAAAAAACCCTTATTTTGAAATTTTCATGAAAACAAACCGTTCCTTTCGCCCATTCATAAGCCACCTCCATGAGATCAAATCTGATTTCAGATCCCAGATCTGAAATGCAGGATTTGTGTTTGGCCGCTACACCTTCTAAACGAGAGAGAACTGATTTGACACTGTCCGAAATCTGAAAACAGGTATATTTTTCAGAAAATGGATGAATTGCATACCTCAGCAAACACTGAATTCGGCTCGAAGTTCAGTTCCTTTCCAGAGTTGTATTGACAAGTCAATGTGGACAATAGAGCTGCTAACTCAGAAGGGGATCTTTGATGGAATTTAAAATCGAGAATCAACTCTGTGATCAGAAGCTCTTGATGATGAATTTCACAACCGATTCTTCCTTTCAAGCTGACCATCTTTTTCTCGACAAATCCAAGCTGTTCGAGAACTTTGAGGCGATTCTGATACTCATCACTAAGTCGCAAGGCGTCACTGGAAAGATCGTATTCAAGACTTCTGACCTTTCGCTCGAGTCGAATAGATTCACGAAGAGTACCGAACTGAAAAGATTTTTTTGGAATTCATAAAACCCGATTTTCCAGTTACATGAGCTTCGAATCGTGTGCAATGACGAGCAAGAAAGGCGTTCGGGAGGTTCATCTCACTTTCCAAAGACTCCATCCAATCCGCTTCAAAAGTTAATTCAAGGTTCTGACAGTATGCTCTCAGCTCCTTCCACGTGTATGTTTCCAATTCTTGATTTGTCAGTGCGGACTGTACAGAGGCGATCTGTTGAACGAGTTTTCTGGTATTGTCCGACATAGCTCGATCACTGAAACAAATCCGGTAAGAACAAGAACATTATTTCAACCAACCGGAATCTAGGAATCAGCGACATGTTGTATTCTTGTAAGATTTCCGCCGGCTGAATTCCTTTAATACTCTTCTTTGTCACTGCCACGATACTTGATAGGGGAATTTCACAAAGTCGGAAGCTTTGCATAGTTAGAGGACATTGAGCAACACCGCGTGTACCGTACTTCGTTGTTCCTAATATTTGATAATGCTCCGAGTTCCATACTTGATCCTAAAAATCATTCAATTGAGTATACTGTAAATTAATTTTTACCGCTTTAGACAGTTTCGAGAATTTGACAGCTTCTGAATTCTTCTCTGTTGTGTCATCAGCATCTTTGGAAATTGTTAGCACTTGTAGTGACTTATTGTTCATTTCTTTGATTATCAGAACGCATTCATGTTGAAGTTGATGTTGTGCATTTGTAACGATGAGGAATCTTCCTGATGCCAGTTGCTTGTTTATCACTCCCTCTTCATTCAACTTTGGCCAAATATTTTCTCGTTTCACAATATATGTCACAACAGCGTCGTGATATTCTCGTAGGCGAGAATTCGGAGTACATGTTTCACATTCGACAGCTTCCACAGCTTCCAATGTTTTTCTCGCTTGTACTAAAACCTTTTTCTTCTGTTTTGACTCTCTCAATGAATCGCTTTCTACGTAGCTTCTTTGAAGCATATCCTCGATTCTCAATTGTTCAACTCGGAGAAGGTTGAGGATCATCGAATAAGTCACACGGAATTTACTTTCCAGGCGAAGAGCTTGACCACTAATGACATTTTTCAACACATCTGGTGATGGTACATTCTGATCTTTGCAGATGATGATTACAGTTCCTGTCAAGTCAAGACCGCGTCTACCAGCTCTGCCAGCCATCTGTAAATCGGAAGAAGGCTATAACTACCAATAAGAGAACCAACCTGGGTATACTCTCCAGGGTTCAACAATCTTCTTTCAGTTCCATCATGCTTCATAATACTGTCAAACACAACACATCTTGCTGGCATGTTAACTCCCATGGCAAATGTCTCTGTTGCGAACAGAATCTGAAAATGTTAAGAAATCGTGTGGACAACTATCCAAAACACTTACCTTTACATATCCTTTCTGGAAAAGTAGCTCAACAACTTCTTTCAGTATTGGCAAAATTCCAGAGTGATGAACAGCGAATCCCCTGAGACAAAGCTCCCGCATTCGGAGAACTTGTGGAAGCTCTTTATCCGATCCTTTCAATCGTTGAATACATTGGGAGAAGAAAGTTCTGACGTGTTGTTTTTCGACTTCTGTTGTCAAATTCATGGAAGATAACATCTGAGCATTGTCGTCACATCGTTTTCGAGAGAAGACGAATACTACCATCGGCAGTTGATCAGTACACTTCATGAAGTGAATAAGGTTTAAATAGATATTCTTATCATTTTTTCCTGGATAATTCCTTCCTCCTCCATTATTCCCACCGCCTCGTGTCATTCCACCTCGTCCTCCTCCTCTTTGCACTGCACCTTCTGCTTTCTCTTTTTCGTTAGCTTTGGTTTTCGAATCTTTCGCATCATTGTAACCTTTCACAATGAATTGTCCATCTCTATCGATAATCTTGAACAAGTCTTTTTGAGTTTTTCCATCCTGTCCAGTATACAAAAAGTGTTCCAATGGTACAGGTCTCTTGTCCGTGGAAATTACATTGATTCGACGATTCTTAATGCGACCAACCCAGTCGGCGAATTCCACACAATTGGGAACCGTAGCCGAGAGCATTACAATTTTGACATGAGCCGGCAACATAATCAGTACTTCTTCCCAAACGTGGCCTCTCTCTTCATTATTAATATAGTGAACTTCATCGAACACAACCCATTCCAGATCACGAATAACTTCTGAACCATTGTAAAGCATTGATCTCAAAATCTCAGTTGTCATAATAAGACAAGCGGCTTCTGGGTGTATCTGAATGTCTCCAGTGACCAATCCAACTTCTCCGAAAATCTGTTTGAAATCTCGGAATTTTTGATTCGAGAGCGCTTTGATTGGGGACGTATAAACAGCTCTGAAAACTATTTTTGTTGAATTTTTCATGAATTTCTAATCTCAATGTACCTGGTTTTATGTGCTTGACATAGTGCGATAGCGTATTCTGCAACAACTGTCTTTCCGGCAGAAGTATGAGCAGCCACGAACAAGGATTCTCCTCTCTCCATGCAGAGAACAGACAATTGTTGGAACGAATCCAAAGAAAATGGATACTGGAATGAGCCAATGAACCAACTTTCGAAAAAAAATCTAAATACCTGTCGAGCCATTGTAGGCATAAGACGTTCATATTCTGCTCCGTCATCCGAACTCATCGCCAATCTTCTCGCATATTCGAACGTTTCTCCAGTTGTAGTAGAGGCAATCTCTCCAAAAATATAAGGCTTTTCTTCAACTTTAGGTAGATTCATAATTTCGTCTTCGTCTTCTTCCACAATTTCCGGTTTGGTTTTTGGAACCTGTGGTTTCTCCGCTTTCACGACAGTTTTTGGCTTTTCCACCGATAGGGATTCACTTGAATTCATAATGTTGAGCAAATCAAAAAGGTCCATAGACTTTGGTTCTTCGGTTTCGACTACTTTCTTGACAGACGCATGTTCAGGAATATTGATTCGACCGAGAGTGGGAACTGAGTTCAGCAATGCAGCTGAAATAAGCAAAATTATTCAAACACTGATTGGCTCTATGTGTACGAACCTTCATTTAAGAAATTCAGATATTGACTTTCACCCGCGAACGCTTTCTTCTCCATCATTTTTTCGCCCATCAATTCATCTAACTCTTCCATAAATCCAGGCAAAAAAGGAACATTTCCGGGTGATCCTTTGATACTATTCAATGCAGAACTTCGAATACTTTTTTGTTTGAAAGGAGCTCTGAAGTTACATATTATGTTTCAAGCAATAATTTCCACTAACCTGTTGATTGACATGGATGTCGTTGAAGAGCCAACAATGGTTCGTTCATACTCCTTGAATCCCGTGATCTTTCCCTTCGAATCCACTTGTGGAACAATATTTGCAGGCGCATCTAATGGTTGTATAAGGCAATCTAAATTGTCAGCGATATTGTGGAATTCCCGGTTGGGATCTTGTCTGAATAAGTAAAGAAATGAAATTAGAAAGTGTTGCTCATTACGCCTACTTGGCAATATGAGACGGGATCGGTGCACATGGCGGCCAGTTTAATGTTTCCAGGCATTCCAGGCGGAATAGACGTTCAGCTTTTTCCTCTAGCATTTATCTTGTTGACTTTACCCTGCAATTCAGTACCTAGAGGCGCTGTCGACAGTTTTAAAGGTTGTATCACGGATTCTATTCTCAGTTTATGGATTCTCAAATATGAACGGAGGCGCCATGTACTAGCTCTAGGGCTCCTCCTCGAGTGAGCCATAAAAACATGGAAAAGTTTTTTTATTGTTTAAAAAATTGTCCCCGTAGGATCCGGCGCCTACGTATCGAGGTGTTTGCACAAACTGTAAATTTTCTCAAAATATTTTGCAAAATGGTTTCTTAAAACACTGGTCTCTCGAACAGAATAGCTCATGAAGAAATAGTCTTTGACTGAAAGATCAACGGAACATCTCAAACATACTAGAAGCATATATCTTTATTAAAGCAGTTTATGGAATTTTAAAGAGCGTTACATTTCTACAGAAGAAATTTAAATACACATAATTATAGCTGATGAAAACCCGAAGAAAAGCAACACAGAAAAGCAATACAGATCATGAATAATGTACATGTTGTTCACGAACTGATACTCGCACTCAAGTCATATGTGCAAACTCGCTCTCGTCGGTATCTTTTCTAAATCCGAAATACCTCGCCAACCATCTCTGAAGTGCAAATAGCTGAAATGGCCAAGTAGCGAAAAAGTATAAAACTGTCTGAACAGCCGTAACGGCTAATCGAAGACATCGAAAAACAACGAAATATACAAAAATGGTAGGAAGGATAAACAAAAGAATTACAAAGAGGGACGTTGCCAGAAACTGTTGACGAGTATCGAGAGTTATCTGAAATATTCGAAGTTGAAGGTGTGGACCATGAAATGTTCTAACCGTATCCATTCTCTCTCTAAGCGGATTCCATTTCTTTCCTCTCACGAGACTCCATAAAACAGTGAGTGTATAGTAGCACAGATATGAGAGCCTAAAATTCAGAAGCGTACAAATATTTAGGAAATCGAGAGTTGAAGCTTACTTGGTTGCGTAGGCATCAAAACAGTTGAAGTGGAGGAAAAATACTTGGGAAAAGTCGTGGATGACCGAAGAGAATGTTGAAAGTCCGAAAAGAAGAGAATAGGTGATACAACGAAAGAAGATATCCGATCGGAGAAAACCAATGAACGCTGAATAGTAAATAGGTTTTCTTAGAATGAAAGCAATGAAAACTTACTAGTCCACAGGTAGATGTGATACGTGAAGAACCAAGCGAGTGTTTCGTTAACTGGGGTATTTAGTTTCAGTCCAGCTGGGTTGCTCCGTAACCAAGTAATAGTCTGAAAATGGGTTATGGATAAAATGATTATTGATTTACGATTGTAAATATGGAAATCACTGAATTTTTTCATCGTACTTCATTCAAATGACTGGCAACATGTCCCGTTTGTTTCCAGAATTCATCGATGTTGTACTCCCATTCTGGCGTCCAAACATTCCAAATATACAATGAAATGGCGATATCAAGAGCTAGAAGACGTGTGAACGAAAACGTCCTGAAATCATCAATGAGCTACAACTGATTCTGCATTCATACCTTAGAAGGAGAAGCTTAGCGTCCATTGTTTGAATGAGCACCGAATTTTTGGTGATATTTTTCATTTTCTGAAAAACGTTTACATTCATCATTTTTCAAAACGAAACACTCAAGTTTTCATCGGATTTATTGGAATTCAACGGTAAAACGAGCACGGGTGAACGGTTGACGACTGAACTACCCAATTGAGATGTTTCTTCTCGAGTAAACTCACACCAACGTATAAAAATTTCGTTCAGTTGTTTCGGAGGAATTTATAAATCATCGACGTAGAATGATGAAAATTAAATGAAGATAAAGGTGATTGAAGGACAACTTGAAACAATCGAAAAAAAAATCACACTAAAACCGAGCGAATGCACTAATTAATTTTAAATTGAAAAGGGGCTGGGAGAGAACCGAGAAGAAGAGACAAAATTAGGTGGATTTCAAATACGAGCTAGAATTTCTGAAGAATTGAAACATAATTCGATTTCTAGTCGACGCATTTACTGTTGAGCGGCAAGCTTGGCCTTGAGGGAAGCTGGCATCTCTGGTGGTGGTGGACGTGGGAGGTTGAGAGCAACCTAAAAATATGATGATTACTTTTTTTCTCGGAGAATATGTATAAAGCTTACTTTCACTGAATCGTAGATGAACCATTGTAGAGCAGTAAGAGTTCCGATCATAATGATACGTGGGACAAGTCCCTTCCAGACTCCTGCGAATCCGAGTTTCTTAAGAATACCTCCGGCAGTGGCTTGAGAATCCTGGTTGAGCTTAGAAACAACAGTGTCAGCTGGGTGCGAAACGATGGCACAGAAAACTCCGGCGATGTATCCAGCAACGAAAGTGACGACGAGTTGTTCGGCCTTGGAGCATTCAGCTCTTGGCTTTGGTACGACGTATTGGTAGAGGGCTTCAACAGTTTTTTCGAAGCAGGCGAACTTCATCATGGTGTATGGGATCTGTCTCATCCAGAGTGGTGGGAGTCCCTTGTAGAATCCAGTGAGTCCCTCAGTCTTGTAGATGAGTGGGGCGCATCCTCGGAGTGTTGGTGGTGCTCCTGGGGCGGTTTGGATACGGACCTTTGTAGCCTCCATTGGTGCAAGAAGGATATCGGCGAAGAACTCAGCAGAAGCCGAAGCAGCCAAGTAAAGAGAAGTTCTGTAGAGATAGGCATTCTCTTCTCCCAGCATATCGGCGTAGACATTCTTGAAGACCTCATAGAATCCGAACTTTCCAAGTCCTTGAGCAGAATATCCGATCAGAGTTGGAGCCCATCCTTTGACGAGAGCTCGGACTCCCTCCTCGGCAACAGTAGTGCGGAATCCAGCGGCGATACCGGTGTACTTTTCTGGGTTTACCTGTAGGAAGATCATATGTTGAGTAAGTAATGTCTAAGTAGCTAAGTAGCTCACCTGAATTCTGCACTTGACGAGATCAAGTGGTACGATGGCGGTGTGGGTGATTCCGCAGGAAAGAACTCCTCCGAAAGCGCAATAAGCGTAGTATTTGCCAGTTCCGAATTCGACTTGTCCAGCTGTAAAGATAGAGAATGAATTGAAATTTTTTTTGATAATAGACCTTCATATGCGGATGCTACCGTAGTAGCAGCTCCAACGACTACTCGTGTTACATACTGTGTTGAACCGTACGCTAACCAGTCAATTAACCCGTCTACTAACTGGGTGACTCCCCAGAAATAAATTATGATCCACATGCATAAAACTACGATGACTCCCATTCTTCCATTTTGCAAATGAGGGGATTTAGCGCGTGCTATGAATGGTAGTGCCTTTTCTTCCGTTTCAGACGTCATTGACAAACGATTATAGCAGTGTTTGTAGCCTCGTCCAGGCATAAGATGGTATATGATGTGCGTGGCAACAGGTTGGTGGTCCCACGTGAATTATGCGCGAAGGAATGTCAGAGGCTGACAGTTATCCCTCCGTTAGTTCTCCGTCCTCCCAACACAATTGCCACGTTTTGCAGAGAAAGGAAACGACGTGTCTACGTCCTCTTACCGATTGATGCTATCTCGACGGTGCGTCTCAACCCTCTTCGACTGTGCACATGCGCTGCACGGGTAGTCTAGAGGACATAGAACACAGGTGGGCAACACCGATATACCGGGCGGTGTGATGTAAGAATTTATTAATCTTGAACTACTCTGGTCTAGGAACATTCCAGACCTTTTCAGCACAGAAAACTCTAGCAGGATATGCACGTCTTCGAAAATCGGTTCATGTAAACGCGCAACATGAAAGAGCCTTAAAAGCTTACCGGATGAGGCTCCACTGGCGGCACAGTTTCCAGATCTAACTGGCAAACTGAATGGATTTTGCTTGGCCGATTCGGAAAGCTGACTGAACACGCTCATGGTGGTTACCTGGAATTAAAAAATTATCGAGAACGTGTTTGAGAAGGCGAAGATGGCGAATGTATGCATATCTACTGACGAACAATTATATAAAGCAATGAAAATAATTTTTGAGAAGCTGAAATTTCGAATAGTCACTGATGGAAGGATAAATTTTATCAATATTCATCGGTACTTTCAAAACGTTTGACAAGAACTTGGACGTTCTATGAGCCATGGTCGGCCCCTACAGTAGGCTGTTCTATAGAGTTTGCTATATGTCCTGCACATCTAACTCTTCACTGGCAACGCGCCAAGGTTTATCTCGATGGTTCTCTTCTTCAGATTTTCACCAGTTAACTGAAAAAAGCTGCAGTTTTTTTAGAAACTTTGTTCAATTTCAGAATTTTTTAGTTAATAAATGTATACTTTAATTAGATTTTACCAAAACTAAATTTGTAGTTGAAAATAATAAGCTCGGTTACTATTCAGTTGCAGTTTACAAAAACAATCGAGGTTTGTTCGGAATTTTGTTTTCGGAAAATCGAGTTCTCCAATTTTTCTCCGAAAATATTTTTCGGAAAAAGTTTTAAAATTATGATTTTTAGTCAAAACTCCTAATTTTTCTGAAATTTTCTTTTTTTTTGCGATTTTCCGACAAAAAAATTCGGAGCATTTTTTGCTCGAGAATTTATCGAAAAAAAAAATCGAGACATTTTTTGAATATTTTTCGAAAAAATTCCGGCCAGAAAGCTTTCCCGAAAAAACAAAATCGAGAACTTGATTTTCAAATTCCGATCAAGCCCGTTGCAAACACAATATTTTTACAGTTTTATCACTATTTCAAAAAAATATTTTCAGAAAATGGCTGACGAGGAGATTTCTAAGGCGTTCCGCGATTTGCAGTTCAAAACAAACGAGACGAGGATGCGGATAGTCCAAGGAGAGCAAAATAAGAAAGCTAATCATCAGGTTCGTGTTTAATTCATGCTGTATCTTAAACAACAAGAATATTCAAAAAAGGAGTTCTATTCAATAATTGAACATACATTTTTTGCAGAAAATGAGAATCTCGGAAAGCACAAAGAAAAATCTGATTGGTTTAGACGAAGGTTTAAAATATTACCGATCAGTAGGACGTATGTTCCTTCTCACTGATAAGGCTGCTGAGATTTCCAGACATGAAATAGAGGCTCAACAATCAAAGTAAGCAAGTTTATCTGAATACAAAATATATCGTATTTTTCAGAGAAAAAATCGAAGCAATTGATAAGCAGAAGGAGTATCTCGAGAAGGGTTTGGTGGAGGCTGAGTCGAATCTTCGCGAATTGATTCAAAGTAGACGCTAACTCTTCAATTTTCAAAACATGAAACTTCTTTCTATGTGTAATTGCTTTATTGACTATGCTTGCATCATTTTTTCCCAATGAATCTCTCCAAAAACAAAAAAGAGTATCCATACGATAAGAATAGATTAGTCGTGAATTTCCGTCACATTTATCTCTTGCGCAAACTACTACGAATAGGTCTGAAACAGTCGTTCAGATGCAAAGAGCAACAGTAGCGCTCCGTATTCTCGGAAGCTTTACTCAGAGATGCGCTGCAAGCTCCTCAGCCACACCATCTAGGTTTCAAACAACGAATTCTCGAAGAAAAAGAAATTCTATTCGAAAAACGGCAGCAATTGAAGATCTGGTTGAGCCAAGAAAAGTTAAGCGTGTCACTCAAGCAGCTGCAGGAATTGAAGAATGGATCGGCTCTTTGAACAGCGTAAAAAAAAAACAAATATTAGATAACGGTATTGGATCTTCTCGTTCCAGACGAATATTCACATGGTCTTGGACGAATTCATGCGGCGGACAATGGTTCGGCAGTTAGCCAAAGAAAACGGAATCAATGAAAAGCTATTCATGAGAGCGTTCAAATCATTCAGAGAGTATTGTACGCCGGAAGATTTGAACTCTGTGGACCCTTCATTGCTCATTTTACTCAGTGACATCACAAAAGGAGCTAAAGACTGTGAAATGTTATATCCATTCTTTTTAGATCATTCAAAACAGGTATAGGATTTAATAATAAAAATAGAAATACTTTTATTTAAGGTATTTCCACATCTAGAAGCGATGGATGATCTTCGGATCATTTCCGATTTAACGCGTCCACATAACTGGTATCCAGAAGCTAGAAGTATCACGCGGAAAATTTTCTTCCATGCAGGCCCAACTAATAGTGGAAAAACGTATCATGCACTGAAACGGTTAGTGATCCAAATAGTGAAATATTGTTTAATGGATGCTTTCAGTTTTGGAGAAGCAAAAAGTGCAGTTTTCTGTGGACCTCTGAAATTGCTGGCTACGGAAGTATTCAATAGAACGAATGATCTCGGAATTCCATGTGATTTGGTTACTGGAGAGGAAAGAAGGTACGAAAAACAGTCATCATAAAATTCGCTTATTTTTATAGATTCGCGAAGGACAATCATCATCCAAGTCAACATCTTTCCTCAACTGTGGAAATGCTGTCGACACAAATGAGAGTAGAAGTATTTGACTTGTTTCCAAAAAACAATATTATCCAATTCCCTTATTCAGGTTGTTGTAATTGATGAGATTCAAATGCTACGGGACGAACAGCGTGGATGGGCGTGGACGAGAGCTCTTCTAGGAGCAGCAGCAGACGAGGTATTTCTATTGGATGAGTTTGTTATATTACGAGCTTTGATTGCAGATTCATTTGTGCGGTGAGCCGGCTGCTATTGATATCGTTAAAAAGCTATTGGAACCAATCGGAGAAACTGTTAAAGTTAGATACTACGATAGGAAATCTCCTCTTACCATTGCTGACAGAGCCATTGAGTCATATTCAAATGTAAGTTGATTTTTATGCAGCCGAAGGATACAAACCTAATAAAAATCAGATCGAACCTGGAGACTGTATTGTGTGTTTCTCTAAACGTGCAATCTTCTTTAACTCGAAAAAACTCGAAGAAAATGGAATCAAGCCGGCAGTGATTTATGGAGATCTTCCACCGGGAACGAAGCTGGCACAAGCTGCGAAATTCAATGATCCAAACGATGAGTGTAACGTTCTCGTAGCCACCGATGCTATTGGAATGGGTTTGAATTTGAATATTCGTCGAGTCATTTTCAATTCTTGTACTCGTCAAACTGAGTTGTTGCCAACTTATGCAGCGTTGCAGATTGCTGGAAGAGCTGGAAGGTAGGATGATTTTCGTACAAAAAATTGTATTAGAATTTATTCAGATTTGGAACTGCTTACGCGAATGGAGTAGCGACTACGATGCGAAAAGAAGATCTTGGAACTTTGAAAGCGATTCTTGCAGAAAAAGTAAAAACAATCTAAAAATATCCTAAACTTAATTTTTCTACAGGTAGAGCCAATTGTAAATGTTGGAATTGCTCCAACATACGATCAAATCGAAACGTTCTCTTTCCATTTGCCACAAGCATCGTTCGTTCGTCTTCTGGATCTTTTCGTTTCTGTCTGCTCAGTCTCTGATCATTTCTTCATCTGTACTGTTTACGATATGCGGGAGTTAGCTGTGCTCATCGATCAAGTTCCTCTGCCATTGAAGGTTCGATACACATTCTGTACATCTCCACTCAACACTGATGATAAGAGGACAGCTGCAGTTTTTGTGAAAATGGCTAGAAGGTGGGCAACGTGTGGAAGTCAGTTTCAACTGCCTTATTTTCAGATTCGCGACGGGACAAGCCCTTACTTTTGAATGGCTGATGGATATGCTGGAGTGGCCACCCAAGCCAGCAACTACTCTCACTGAATTGTCACTTCTAGAACAGGTAAAACTTAGTTTTGTCTGCCGGTACACAATTTTATTTTCAGAATTATGAAATCCTTGACCAATACATGTGGCTATCTATGCGTTTCCCAGACATGCTGCCCGATGAGCCTCGTGTAAGAGAGTCATCCAAAATTCTTGATAAACTTATTCAGGTACAGTATTCCTCTAGCGTGGTGGTATTCTAATTTCTGTTTGTTTCAGGAAGGAGTTGAAGGTTTCATGAGTCTTCTCGCAATGGCATCCAGTGATGATTCGAAGGAAAAGAAACCTAAAAAATCGTTTGAAGAAAAATTACCAGACTCGGCTGGAAAATCTGAAAAACCAACTAAGAAGTCATCAATTCTGGAAACTTTGTTGAAAAGAGCTGATATCAGTGAAGAAGATTTGGAACAGTTAAGGGAAGAGCTGAACAAAAAGAAAAAATGATTCTGAACATTTTTTTTGTTATTTTTCGGGTTTCTTTTTAGGTTCTAGTTTTTTTTGTGTTGTGTAGAACATTTGGGGGTTTAGCTCCTGTAGCTCTGTTTTTGTTCAAAATCATTATTGTTAACGCTTTCTTTTTGATTTTCGTTGTTTTTTTATTTCCTTTATAAAGTTGTCTAAACACTTTTACAAAAGCTGTGACATTCTCTTGGTCCCATCTTTTTTTTCTATCTCAAAACGAGCATGGTCTAGCAGTGCATATCCACCACTCCCGCCTAAATTGCAGCCTTCATATTAGTGTCTCCATATTCCGTCACAAAGAGTCCGACGAGCACACACCTGTTTGTGATGTCTTTCCGGCTCTGCCTGTTGCAAGAATACGCAATCCAATAAAAAGATGTTTGTGTTCTTCCTCCTCGGACAAATTGTTCTGTTCTCTGTGTGGATTAATCCGATTGCAGCATAACATCGGCATTCTTTCTTTCGAGAAGGAGAAGATTTCGGATTGGAATAGGTAATAGTGATATACAGTGTATGTCATAAAGATAGGACCACCTCCCAAGAGGGGTATAAAAAATCTGAAAATTTACGTTAATTCTGTCAATGCAGTTGTTTTCAGAATTCCAAAAACCTTGATAGTGCAAATGTTCAAAACTTTCAGACAAAATTGGACATTTTGTGCTCAAGAGTCTTGTTAAAACATGTTTGAATTTTTTTTGGAAATTGTGGTGAAAAACATCAGATTTGTTTCAAAATAGCGAGAATCTATTATCAGAAAGTGAGTTTCCTGACGCTATAGAGGTTCTTTGCCTCTAGGAAGATTTTTTTATTTGAGGTTCAGCTATTTTCCAAGTTTAAGAAGTATTCTAAAATTGATCTCTCTGTTTCATGGTTCTGAATATTCCACAATATCCCCAATATTTTATCCGTAATTTCAGTATTTCCTGCCCGTGATAGTTGATCTTGAGTTTTCTTGAAAGAAAATACCACAATCCAAATGGGCAGAACAACCAGGAACCAGAATTATAGATCCAAACGACGATAAAATCCGTGTTGCACAATCGTTTTATTCACTCTCTCATTAGTGCCTGATCCACCTTTTTTTTCGGATGCTACAAAACCAAACGGCAGCTGAATCTGTTACCGACAAAGGCAGATGGTCTTATTTTTTAGGTACGCACGGTCCATTAAAATAAACTAAAACTCGTCTACCATATTGGCTACCGTTCTTATGAATACAACTCGGAAGTCTCTGATGGTCTCGATTGATCCTTATCCTTGAAATTCACACTTGTAGCAAAACAACAATAGAGTATATCTATTCTTCATACACAGAACCTCATTGAGTGCTCATATCCGGAGGGGCTCAAGGTCGAAATTCATCTGTAGTGCTTTTGTTTTTGATTAGTAATAAACAAATAGATAATCAAACATGTTGAAGAAATCTAACCAAAAGCAGAATAACTTTGGATTACTGTAGCCGCCTCCGCGGAACTCAACTTCTCAAAAAAGGTCACGGATGTCTTCTTCGTTCCAATCGGGTGTCACTAACTCAAGTGTGTACCTGGTACTGCTAAACACTTTAGAAAAAAGATATACACTTTATGACATTGAAAGTGAAAAATTCAAGTTTTCGAATGTCTTTTTTCAGATACTTTGCATTCAGTTTTAGGCTAACAGATCCTGAAGCTCAGAGTCCTGGATTGAAGTCTGCAGCCAAAAACTATTTTTAAAAATAGTGTAACGAAATCTAGTGACTTTAAGAACATCTATGAATTCGATGGAATCTACGAGACATACCAAAACTTTAGAATCTAAACTGTCTCGATCCCAACGAAATCTAACCAAAGTCACTTTGTCAGATCAATTGACCCAACATCTGCCTTTTTGTCGGGACTTTGCCTCCAAAGTGTGTTCAATCATTTCGAGACAAATCGCCCTTGTATTATGGTCCCATTCTCTTTTAGTGTTTCCAAATCCTAATCCCTGTTCAAAGTATCGGAAAACATGTGAAAGAAAGCGAGAGGTTACGCCATCATTCAATAAATATCCACCTCTTCTTCATCTTCTTTCAAAGAAGATGACACGACGACGACAAGATTACTGTAGTTATGAGGGATGTGTGTGCAAACAAGGATAAATGGAGATACAAATGAAAACGAGAAGATGTCCACAAATATAGATCATGAGCAAACAGAATGAAAGAATGCGGGAAAATGAAGCGATACTACTGGATTTCTACGGAATTAGAGAGATGATTTGGCTTGAAGAATCGAGAATTTGTTATTCTGAATGCGAAATCCGGAATATCCCCGAGAATCATGAGTCTGGGATTACGGTAAGGCAAGTCTCCAAACCAAGAGCATGGACAGTTGTCAATCTGAAACAATAGGATCATGTGTTCCCGCGTACCTTTTCAGGTTCTCTGTCTCTTTCGGACAAATCGTCGTGGCTATTGACTACGGTAAACGGTAAACGGCTCTTTGCCAACTCATCGATGCGTATTCAAATCGACAATTATCTCTCTCGACATGCGCGAAATCTCACACACCGCGGCGCTTAGAGTGAAAAAGGTGAATAGCTTCCGCTTATTATCTCTTTTCTTCATATTATATGCCTTTCGATAGTCGAGGTGTCATGACACCTCTGAACATCGGCATATGGCGGTGTAGAAGAATCGAGAAAATATGGATTGGGATTCAGAACAATTGAGAAAAAGAGACATATCCAAGGTATCCAAACTTGATACTCTAATTCAAAACTTTATTAGTTTTACATTTTCAAAAATCTATCCAAGGCAGATATGCTATGGCCCGGACCGGGCCAGAGTTCACCAAGTCTAATCCAAGTAACTAAAAACTGATAAATTCGGCTTGTAGAAAACAAGAAAGTTCTTTGAAAAAAGTAAAGGAACTTGTTCTAGATCAAATATTAAGTCCAAAACAAAAAGCTAGACTTTCTGAAAATGAATTTGAGCTGAGTTATGGGCCCTCAAAGTTTAACTATAGCCCTGATGGCTGCAACTTCGAGGGCTCCTATCTCGATTTACGCGATCATTTTGTCATTTTTTATTGCAGATTTGGGCTTTTCAGGGTCAGTTTCGTCTAGGACTAAAGTTTCAGAAAAAGTTCAACTCGCAAACTCATGTAACCCCCTTGTAAATGCCTGGTCTTTAGCTGATCCCTACAGATATTGAATTTTAAAAGTCAGTAAATCTGAATATGAAGAAATTGAAAACCAATCAAAGAAAACACAGGTCTGTAATTTCCTATCATTCACCATATGTTATTTTTTCTCTTTTTTTTCTCCCGCATCTCCTGATTTTTTTCTGGGAAACTTGCACCTGTGTGACCCCTTCGAATGACCTTTTTTCACTACGCTCTCGATATTGCTTCGGGTTCGAATATATATTGTTTTAGTCGAGAGAATCGAGAAAAAAAATTTGATTGCGCAAGAATAGAGAAATGCAGGTGTTCATTTTGGGGGACAGATTGCGTGGTGCATCACGAAATGTCATGAGAGTTCATGTTTTATGATTCCTTCAATTTTCATCACATAATAAAACCTTGGGACATATAAAATCGTCGGGGAGAAAACAGAGAGCTCGTGTCGATGATTTTTATTAAGCAGCCCGATTCAGATATGTGTTTCTAAAGTAAAGTTATGATCCTGGGTGTTTCGGTTTCATGGTTTGGACATGCTTCCACGATTGACTAGAATTTTGATTTCAAAGATTACGATTTGCGATTATTGTCTCTTATTTAGAGCATTGGGATCCCCAGACCCGAATTGTTTTTGCGGCAAAACTACCATTCCAATAGTCTTTTTATATTCGTTGAAAAGTTTTGTGCCAACTCTTTTCATCAGAAAGTCTTGTCATCAGAAGACAATGGTCAAGTATGTTCGACTGGCGGTGCGCGTCTTTTGAGTCCTTTTGAGGTCCTCCTCTTCAACTTGTGGCTCCAAAAAGAGCGAGAGATGGAATGGAATAAAAGCAGAAGTGGTGATTGAGGGAAAGGAACAAAGTTTTGACAGAGGTGCTCCGTGAGCACTGAGCATTCGGGTACAAGGATCCGACAGGAAGTTATTGAGGATCGGTGAGTAGTTCATCAAAGAGACTACGAAAACTTGGGGTCTCACAGTAACCGAAGTGGTACCAAATTTCGAAATTAGGAGAATCTTGATGGGAAGCTCGTAACGAGAAAATTGAGCGAGAGCAGATCAACCTGTTAGGCCAAAACTGACTTCAAAGAGTTCCCAGTAAGACAGTAATCAGAACTCTTAAGAAAGCACACAATTTCAGATGGTTAATCGAAACAACCGGATGCCAAAGTAAAGACTAACCTTAACCCTAATGTTTTTACATTCTCCAGGATAAATTGATAGATGGCGCACGGGCACATTAACATTAAAAATACGATTCAGTGCTAATAGAACACACTTTAGGAACACAAATTATTTGGATAGTGTAGACGAAAAGAATGAGAATGATACCTCTTGCTCCTCCTCATCATGGTTGATGCTGTCCAGTTCACCAAATATTCCACCTGTTGTATAATTTAAAAACAGTATTTCACAAAAAAAAATAGCATAAAAATCAAAGGGGCGTGGCTTCTTGACATCGCCTTCAGCTACAGTAATCCCTTCTCTCTCGTCGCTTCGTCGCGCCGTCGGCTGTCAGTGGTGGTCGTTTGCTCCGCCCCCGTTGACGTGACTCTCCATCGCCTTTCCGACTGCCTCTCACTCTCGACTCAAGAATCGAAATAAGACCTTTTGAGGGAATCTGTTGCTCATTTCAATTTTCTACCTAATAAATTCTCAAAGGATCAGACAAGGATGTTGGCAGCAGTGTCTCAGATGTCCGCACCAAGCAGTAAGTCAGTTTATGAACATCGGAAGTCAATAGGGAAATTAAAAGATCAGGATTGAACGATTTGGACTTTCCAGTTTTATCAACTTATTGTTTCTAGAAATGTTGAATTCCAAAAATAGTTGTGATTCCAAGAATACGTGTCTAGAAGTTCTTCTTCTTCAAGGCTCTTGAGCAATTAATAAGCGTAAGATGTATTGCCCTGCAGGCACACTTCAAGAATCCATTTCTCATATTTTCTAATTTTTATTTAAATTTCAAAAGATTAATATCGAGAAGGGATTCATATTGAGAGTTGAAACTCGAATTCTAGTTTAGGAGTTTAAAAACCAAAGAGAGCAAGAGTTGTAACTAATAGAAGACAGTATATAGATTCTTGAAGGAACAAGATATGTACAAACACCTACGGATTGACATCTGAAACTGTAAAGCTAGACGGAAGATTGACTTTTGCTGTAAAAAACACTTTTCGGGTAACTACCGTATCCCCCTCCCCTCTCCCCAAGATTCACACCCCAAAAACTACTCGCATCCATAAATTTGACCTGTGGGAACCTCTCTAATTGATAAAGGAAGTGATTAAACAATACGTGACTCAATATTATGCCTCTGTATATAAAATGATTGGGTGTGAATTATAAGGAAGGTGCCAGAATTAGAGAAGAATGTAATAGTTTTCATGGTCGAGCAAAATGCAGGTGCACGATCTTGGAGGGCAATTAATTTTCCTCAGGTGTGCCACGTTGACACGTGGCACACCTGAGGATTAACACTTTCAATGAAAACAAGACCTGCATTTATAGCTGAAAATTGATTTTTTTTCTGAAGCTTGTTCTAATAATCCAGAAGTATTGTCGAAATAATTAAACTGAGACTCGGTGTTTGCAGACTTTACAGTATCTCAAGCCAAATTTGGCTTGGTGAACTGAAAAGTCCGCAAACAACGAGTCTCAGTCTAATTATTTCGACAATATCAAAACAGAATTTTCACTTCTTGCCTTTTTCCATCTTCTGAGGCAGTCCCGTTTCCTTTTCTTCCTTATTATTCGTTTCAGTTAATTGGGGCAGTGCCATAGACAGAGGAAAGACACCGGAAGTCCGGAATAATTGGAATCTCATTGCTTTCTTGATTCTGATTTCCCTACTCGTCACCTCGATTACTCGTTTTCTTCCAGGTCGAATTCTTCTGGATGTTCCGTGTCGAGTCTGTCAGGATCATTCATCGGGAAAACACTACGGGATCTTCTCATGTGATGGATGTGCTGGATTTTTCAAGGTTCGCGAAAAAAACAAGAATCAAAGGCATTATCCAAAGTCATATGATTTTCAGCGTTCAATCCGTCGTCACCGTCAATACGTCTGCAAAAACAAGGGAAACTTTGACGAGGGACGGTGTGTTGTCGACAAAACACACCGTAACCAGTGCAGGTGAGTCCTCAAGTCTTGGGATTAGTTCATGTTTCCTTGAGGGAAATGTTCAGTTTCGGATTAGTGAAACATTGATTGATGACCCCTTTCATGTTTTGTATCTTTACAGAGCATGCCGACTACGAAAGTGCCTGGAAATCGGTATGAACAAAGACGCCGTTCAACATGAGAGAGGTCCTCGTAACTCAAGTTTAAGAAGACAACAGATGATGTTCGAGCACGGATCATCCCCACATTCGGTAAGTTACTTTGAGAAGTTCCCAAGAGGGATACTTTAGAGAAGTTAGGGAAGATACTGGAGTAGAGTTAATTCTATCTGCTTAGTCCACTTCTGAACTGTATCTTATCTTTTTTCGATTTCGAAATCGTCTTGTAAGTCGAAAATCAGTGACAAAAGTGAAAAAAAAGGCCAAAAGGGATCCGGATTAGTACAGTAATCTGTTGGCAGCGCGCTGTATTGTGTGTGTTCGATTTGACACCCCTACGAGAAAGCGGCAAAAGTAAAAAAGGTGAAAAGTTGTCGACTGGTGTACAAATCTACCGTAATCCGAGAGGCGATTTGTCATTTAGACACCGGGCATGTAGGGCAGCTGTGAAAGTTGTTTGAGTTTCTGGAGAACAATGGTGTGGATTTGATTTCAATATTCGAGACCCTAGCAATAATTTGAAAGCGTAGCTTTTCAGCTAAACGCCTTAGATCGATATCCCCACTCTTGACTGATGGTATTATACCAGGGCTGGGCGGCAACAAATTTCGGCAACTCATTCAAATGTGAATAACTTTTTTCAGAGGAATCGGGTAAAGATACGGTTAACAAAAAGAATGATCCTTTTTAAAAAAGCTATTAAAAATACGTTAAATTTAAGCAAAAACTAAGAAATTTACCACTTGTGTTGCCGAAAAGTTGACGATTTCGGCAATTTCGGCAACTTTACGGCAACAAAATTCGAAAATTTATTAGTTTTTGCTAAAATTTAACGTATTTCTAACCAATCAATAGCTTTTTAAATAATTATCATTTTTTCTATTGATCGTATTTTCACCCGATCCCCCTGAAAAAAGTTATTCAAATTTGAATGAGTTGCCGAAATTCGTTGCCACCCAGGCCTGTATTATACTACTCACAAATTTTGGACTTATCCCCAATAAAGAATCCATATCTTGTATCACAACATACCCATTTGGACAGATGTTTTCATGAACCTGTTTGTATTCGGTTTCTCATTACTCAACATTGTTGTACCTCTTTGCTCGTTTAAGTGGCAATGTCCAATGATTATGTTGCATAAGTATCTAATAGTGACAGCTGATGAGAAGAGCAAACACACTTATATTCTAACTGAAACCTAGGGGAAATGAAATGTACAATTTTACAGCCAGAACTCGGATCTGAAAGCGATGGTCTCATTCTCCCTCCTGCATCAATGGACCGTGATTCAGTGACTGGAACATCTGCGAGAATCTTCTTTGCTCTTGTTACATACTGTCAAAATGCATTGGTTGGAATTCCACGAGAGCAGCAAGCGGCGATTTTCCAGCAACACTGGGCTACTCTTCTTTTACTTCAAGCAACGGAATCAAAAGCGATTACATCAAGGCAAATAAGGACTGAAGCAACGTCTGGAACTATCAAGCAAAGAAATGAAGTGGCTGCTGCTTTTGAGAAATTCGAGGCATTGCATTTGGATAGTCGAGAATATTCTCTACTGAAGATTATGATTCTGATGAGAGAAACTCCAAACGAACAAAATATCGCTTTCCAATTGCTATCCTTCCAAGGAATGGCTTATCGAACTGACCAGTCCAGGTTTTGGAGGTGAGTTATAGTTTGAAAAAAAGTTTTAATACATGAAGATTATATTTTCAGATGCTACGCTGCAACTACATCCACCCCAACCTCTGCAATCATCGATGTCCTTTTCCGTCCATCGATCGGAACGGCATCGATGAATCGGCTTATTGAAGACATGTTCGCACCTCCGAAACCAACAACTTCTCTATTTCCGATTCCAAATTTGAATTTGAATTTGTTGGTGAAGCAAGGAAAGACTGAAGAGGATGAAGACGTTGAAGGAGAAGATGAAGAGGAGGATGACGCAAGGAGTAGCAAGTTCGATGAGGATTCATCCACTGAAGACAGGTGAGCACTTGAAAAGTTTCAAATTTCACTCGAATATTTTCCAGACCCATAACCGGAATGAATCCTCTTCAACTTCTCATGAAACTGAATGGTTTAACTCAGTCATCCTCTTCATCACCTTCATCTTCCAAGCCACGTCATTCGATCCGATCGATTACTGAGTTGCTGGCACTCGAAGAAAATGAAGAAAAAGAAGCCAACTTCGTGAAAACTGAAAAAATTCAAGCTGTCTAAAAACCCTACCGTATCTCAAATATCCGTCTCTCTCCCCCTTCCTTCTTTCCCACTTTTCTTGCCTAACCCGGATTTCATTTTTCACCATTCTCTCCTTACAAGCTTTAATGTTCTTTATAACTTATTCGATTGGTTTACAATAGTCCCTGTTTCTATTATTGAATAAATAAACACACATTGTGAACCTGTAATTGCATCCCGTTCAGTCATTGTTTTTTTCTCGAAAACAAGTTCAATAGAGAAAATGATTCACATACTACCCGTTGAAACAAACATATGACATATAAAAACAATAAAATCAATGAGAGAAAAGAGATCTTTTGGAACGGACGAATGTCATATTGTGTCATCGTCGTTTCTTCTGTTAATGGCCTCGTTTCTTATCATCTCCATGTCATCGTGATATATCTCAACTAATGACCGAATCTAGCTGATGACAGTTTTCTCTTTTTAATGCTTCATTTTGTAGCTGTATTCAGTTTGAACTCGATACGCCAGACTGCATTGGCACGGAATTTACAGTACCGCTCAAAAGTATATCAACTTTTGGTGGGTCGAGGCGGAGAAGTTTTTTTTTGAGAAATGGTATGAACTTCAAAGTTTACCGCAACATTTTTGGCAAAACCAAAAACATGTCGGCCGTGCACAAATCTAAAAAATTAATGATTTTGTGAGCGAAAAAGTTAACTGGCAAAAAAGTTGCTTTTCAGAAATTTTCACAGGACACGGTCTCCTCAATTCAAAATTCAAACTGCAAGAAAACGTGAAAAAATTAAATAAAAATTTTCACGTTTTTATTCAATTCTTTTATTTTTGTACTGAAATTCTTGGTTTTTGGGGTTTTCAGCCGCCTGGTCAGATGAAATTTCGATTTCTTTCATAAACTTTGTAGAATATTCAAACCTCTATCTAATGATCTATGACTCAAAAAATTTGACTCAAAACTGAAGGACCTGATTGAAAATGACTGAATTTCAGAAAAATAGTTCTACTTCTAACACCAATCATTTTTTGAGGCTGGAAATTGGAAGACAAATTCAGAATCAGTTCTTGCGCATATATAGAAAATTTCAGCCTCAAAAAATGATTGATGTTAGAAGTAGAACTATTTATCTGAAATTCAGTCATTTTCAATCAGGTCCTTCAGTTTTGAGTCAAAATTTTCGAGTCATAGATCATTAGATAGAGATTTGAATTTTCTACAAAGTTTATGAAAGAAATCGAAATTTCATCTGATTTATTAAATTAAGACCTATCAAATTATGAATCCTTGTTTCTGTGAAGGTATGAATTACTGAACATCTCTGATAACCCAACTTTTTTGCTAGATCACCTTTTCGGTCACAAAATCATCAAATTTTTGGATTTGTGAATAAAAATTGGCAGACATGTGTCTGATTATGCCGAAAATATTTCATCAAAATTTGAAATTTGTACCTATTCTCAAAAAAATGTTACCTCCAAAAAATCCAAAAGTTGATAACCTCTTGAGTGGTACTGTATTTTGAGACATTTAAGCATTCGACATGCTCAAGAACGCTGAATAAGGTTTCCACTTTTATCTGATGGTCTAGAGTCTCCCGAATTGGATATGGTTCTTCTCCCTTCAGTTTTCTCTCCGATTGAAAGCAATCCTCAGAAGAAAATTAATGAAACGGGTGTCCATTGGAAACGAAAAAACTGAAACCATACAAGAAACCATCCCCGTTTGACTATTCGTTTCGCAGCTAATTAACAAAAAACGAGAAGAAACATAAGAAAAGAAGGCAAACCGAATCACAAAGCCTGTCTCTTTTTCTACTTATTTCTCCTCCTCAGTTTCCTCATTTTCTTCTTTCTGTATGTGTAATCACATTCTATTTTTTTGCCATTCTGATTCTCCTTTATTCTGATTCAATTCTTCTGAAAGAATCAGATGATACCTACGACACTTCCTCAATTCTTTTTATTGTGAAATTTCAAAGTTCCAGAGACTAGTTCTCCTATTTCTCAACCATACTGTTTTCGTTCTTTTTGACTTTCAACGTTATTCAGCTCATTCCAGTATTTCATCCGATTCAAGATGAAAGAATACAAAATTGTCGTTTTGGGAAATGGAGGAGTTGGAAAGAGTGCCCTGGTAAGATTTTCTGAAACCTCAGAACTTATTCCTCTTTTTCAGACCTTACAATATGTTCAAGGAATCTTCGTGCACAATTATGATGCTACAATCGAAGATTCGTATAGGAAACTTTCGAAAGTGGATGCAGAAAACGCTAGACTCGAGATTCTGGACACAGCTGGAACGGTAGTTATATTTGAAGTTTCTATTCAAAAATCATTCGCTGATTGCAGGAACAATTCACCGGAATGCGAGAAACTTATTACCGAACTGCACAAGGATTCGTTCTGGTCTTCTCACTTGCAGAAACTTCCACATTTGAAAACTTAAAACAGACGTTCCTAGATATCCTAACGATTCGTGGTGAAGACGTAAGAGTATTGAAATAATTCCTAAAATAATATTGTTTTCAGGTTCCCATGGTCCTTGTGGGTAATAAATCGGATCTAGCAGAAACGAGACAAGTTGAAGAAACAGACGCACAAAGCTTCGCCAAAAAGTTGAGAATTCCATATTTCGAAACTAGTGCCAGATTGAATCAGAATGTGTCCGAGGTTTGCAAACAGAATTTTCTTGGAATTAAATATGAGTGAAGATACCGTTTCAGGTGTTTGAGGAGTGTGCAGTATTGATCCAGAAGAGTGCGAAGCATCAAACGGAGCGTCGTCGATGGTCTTCAGAATCCGAAATAGGAGATAAAAAATGTAAAAATTGGTTGAAATCTTGCTGTTGTTGTCTTATTCCTTGTTTTTCAACTGATTAGATCTATCTTCATCAATTATTTTTTGAAAACCAACAGAAACAAAAAACGATATAGAGCTATTTGAGATTCTGACAATTAAACGGCTGTTGCCCATTCTTCGCTGACTGATCTGGCAACGACGACGCCTACACCGAAACCGATCACTCCTTTGAAGACGCTCCTGGAAATGAATTTAATAAATACTTATGAACACTGACGTTGGTTGAAACAAACCAGAAGAACGGATCGTTGTAGACCGTGTTGACAATTTCGAATCGAGTCTTAAGTGGTGGCGGGGGTGGTGGGGCTCCTTGCATACGGAACATTTTGACTGAAAGAAACACATTTAGATAAAGGTTATCTCATTTATAGAATTCAAGCAGAAAATAAAAGCTTTTCAGTCGAAAATGATGAAAAAAATTATATCAAAAATTGGCTTTGCGCTTTTCGAGGCATTTGCGCACTTCTCGTGTCAGGTTGGCGCATTTTCCGCGCCGGTCCAAAGTCCACCCGTTCGGTTCGTTGTGGCCCGTTATCTCTACGCTATCGCATCATTTGTGTCTTTTCATCGAACTGAGCGTTTTTCCCGATTATTTTGAACCCAAAGCCTTGATTTCCAAGTACCCTTTCTTCTGTTTTTGTGTCGAAGCATGACAGTCCTTATTATTCGAGAAGCCCTTTTTATTCGATTCTTTCTGTTTTCAGATGCTCCGTTCATCAAACTTGCACCGATCGATTTCGGCGATCCGTGGAAAACACGCTTTGACTGGGGACGATTACCAGTACTTGGAGAAGTCAGAGATCCCATCCTACCACTTTCAGAAGTCCTTGCGACGCCTTCCGATCCCAAAGCTTCCCGATACCGTAAACCGGTATTTCGAAAAGCATAAAAACAAGCTAAGATTTTCTAAAATTTCAGATATCTAGCTTCTTCCAAAGCTGTTTTGTCACCGGAAGCATATTCGAAGACGGAGACGGCAATCCGATCCTTTGAGAAAAACGAAGGTCCGAAGCTCCAAGAAGCCCTTCTAGAGTACGACAAAGCGCATCGTGACACCAGTTATATCTCTGAACCATGGTTCGATATGTATTTGAGAGCGAGAGTACCGGTGGCTGTAAATTATAATCCATTTATGATGTATGCACCAGATCCGGATCCGAAGTTCAATGATCAGGTAAGACGGTTTCGAAATCTGAAAAGGCATAATGTTTTTCAAGGATATTCCTTTTTGTGATTTAAAAAAATTTAAAACTTGCTCTTTCTACTCTTAAGTGTAGGCACCTGCACTGTCCACAAAGGGAAACGTGGTAGAGCGGTACAGTGTAGCCTTGAATGTATCTTTGTCTTCCGTAGTGATTGATTTGCTTGTTAGCATTTTTTCAATCACTACAATCGAAATGAGAGGCTTCATATTTCAAAAATATCCTCACTGTTGCAGCTTACTCGTGCTACGAATCTCGCCATTTCATATGGAAGAATCAAGCGATCACTCGATGAAAACCTTCTTGGACCAGAGGTCTTTCACATGAATCCCAAGAAAAGTGATACAAAGCTGTTCAGAACTGTCTGCAAGTGAGTGTTATTTCTGTTACAATTGCAGAACTAAAAATTTAGAACACTTCCACCAAGTCTCTCATGGTTCGGAGCTGTTGCATTCAAAGCGTTCCCGTTGGATATGTCGCAATACAAATCACTATTCTGTGGTTCCAGAATTCCGAAGAAAGAGAAAGACGTTCTTTATTTGGTACGGATGAGATGAAGAAATAATAATTCTCAATTAATATTTTCCAGGATTCCACCCAAAAACACTTTATCGCTTTCTACAAGGGAATCCCATATGCTGTCCGACTATTCGATGATTCCGGCAATCTTTTGGATGCTGAAGACGTTCAGGCATCACTCGCATGGATTCTTCGGAACGGAAAGGAAGCCAAACCTGAAGAAAGTGTTGGTGTGTTTTATCGTAATCTTGGTTGATGAAATTTTGATTTGCTCTAGGTTCGTTGACTTCGTTGGATCGTGATTCTTGGGCAGACGCACGTAATGAGCTTCATAATGCAGGAAACGGAGAGAATCTCAAGAAGATCGACGGAGGTCTTTTTGCTATGTGTCTTGATGATTTGAAAACTGAAGAGCACAAAAGGTAGGATTACAGAATATTTTTAATGTTTACTGTAACTAATAGCTTTACAGACTTGTTCAATCGCTTCTTATTGGTGATGATGCTTGCAACCGTTGGTTTGATAAATGCTTCCAAACTATTGTGGATGGTAGGTAGATTTGTATCATTGGTATTTCTCGAACGCAGTCATTATTCAGCTAACGGCCAGGCAACTATAAATTTTGAGCACTCTTGGGGAGATGGAGTTGCTGTGCTCCGATTAATGGAAGAATCCTTCAAGGACACCAACAAAAATCACTTCGTTTCGCCAGATGACACTCCTAAATCCCACAACCCTGCTAATGTTGAAACTTTGAACTTCAAACTCACTGATTCACTAAAGGCAAAGATCCAAGAAGCTCAGAAGACCCATGTTGCTGCAAACTCGGATCTAGACTTTGCCACAATGGAGTTCGAGGGACTCAACAGAGATTTGATCAAGAAAACGAAACTCTCGCCAGATTCTGTGATGCAGTTGGCCATTCAAATGGCTTTTTATTCTCTGTACAAAGAGTTCGTTCCGACGTATGAATCATGCTCAACAGCTGCCTTTTTGAAGGGAAGAACTGAGGTTATGAGGTGAGAATGTAACTGAAATCTATAAAACTTCATTTATTGATTTTCAGATCTGCTACAGCTGCAACACGAACTGCCACTCTTGCTATTCTTGAGGAGAATCGCAAAGATGTTCGACAACTTCTGACCGATTGCTCCACTCAACATTTCCAACTTGTCAAGGAAGCATCGATGGGACAGGGGTACGATCGTCACTTGCTCGGTCTCAAAATCACGGCTCAACGACTCAGTCAACCGACTCCAGATTTCTTCCAAGACCCAGGATACAATAGAATGGGACACTTCGTCCTATCAACAAGTACTCTATCGACGGAAACTATTGTGTTTGGTGGTTTTGGACCAGTTGTGGCAGATGGCTTCGGTATTGGGTACAACGTTGTTGCCAGCAAGTTGGGAGCAGTCATTTCGAGCAATAAGGTGAGTATTATCCATTTTATATCTTATCTTCCAATTATATTTCCGTTGTTATCTTATCCTCAATTTTCAGTCAAAACGCGATGCTGCAGCCTTCTCAAATGCTCTATACAAGAGTCTGGATATTCTTCGAGGACATCTTATCGAGTAAATTTGCTACCTCGTGCATGTAATTAAAGTGTAAACTACCTACATTATTTATATCTATATTAGGGTAACTGTTTCTGATTCTGCCAGTTTAATTTACCAGACGAGTACGTTCATTTTTCTAAAAAAGTTTTTATCTTGTAAATGCTATTTTTTTTATAAAGTTTTACCAGTCGGGAAACTAAAGTGTTCTTGGCGATTGATAATTATCGGTGGTTCTTTACCGGTGTGTTCCTATTGATTCTCTTCCAGAGTATTTCGTCATTAACACTCAATTTCAGGTTGCAAAATGGCAGATCCAACGAATTCTCAAACCCGGTCAGATATGGTGGAAGCTGCGAGAAAGTTCATGTTGACACCAAAAGTGAAAGAGACTCCGTTTGAAGAACAAAAACAATTTTTATTGGGGAAAGGAGTAACAGAGGCGGAAATTCTAGAGGCGAGAGCATCGATTCCACCAGAACAGCTGAGAAGTCAAATAGGAATGGAATCTATGGCGAATGGAAACTCTCCGGTAGTTATGGTTTCAAAGCAGAATGGGTAAGGAAAGTTTCTCAGAAAAAAGTATAACGGTTACGAAGGTTCCAGCATCGTTTCATTCGCACAAACCGCCGTAGTCTTGGGATCAATTTCTTATGTTGGATACCGATTTGTCCGATCCTACATTCTTCCACGATTCTTCGATATTCCTGATCCGGCCACCGAAGAAATCAGACAGCTACAATCACAAGTCAATGATCTTCAAAATTCCATTAAGTTTATAATGGATTCTGTTTCCCAAACGACACAACAACTTGCCACTCAACAAGCTGAGATATCAAGAGCACTCTATTCGGTTGCCAACAGAGATGCGGATTTGAACCGAATCGAAGTGAGTTTTTGAAGCAACGTATTCAAGTTTAGTTTGCTTTTCAGGGCGGAATCTCAACAATCAAAAGTTTACTTCTCAGTCAGCACAACTTTGCTCCAATAGTCACACCAAGTGTAACGTCATCAATTCCGTCATGGCAGCAGGTAACACTGTAGATGAAATTCATTGTATTCATAGTATTATTCAGAGTGCTATTCCGACTTCTGCCACGTCTATCACGACTACAACAACGTCAGAAGCGGCGTCTGGATACGCTACTCCACCGGCTAACTTCAGAGAAGCATCTTTAGCAGATGAGTTGGCTGATATTGACAACATCGAATAATTCCTTGTATCTTTTTTTGTATATATCTATCATAGGTCATTCATTCCGTACTTATCATTCTTATTCTGTGTTAATTTAATTTCGGGCATTTCTGTTACATTCCAAAGATTGTATTCTGTGATTAATGAAGTTCTATTGCCTGGACAGTGTTGCTTGGTTTTTAAGTGGTTGCGGAAACCAAGCACTATCACAAAAACGGGAATGATTAGAAAATCTGCGAGATCTTTTTTTTTCCAGATATCTCGCATAATGAACAGAAAATTACTCCATTTGGGAGCCGGGTCCATCAGAAGATTCTTGAGCTCGAAAAAATCTACATCCGGTAGTGAAGCTAATCGAGCAGATACTGGTGAGTTTTTATTTTAAAACAGGTACAATTCGAACGAATCAATCAAATGTATAAAAATTTATTAAGCCCTTAATCCTAACTGGGCTTTCTTCTTCTGAAAGAAAACCGTTTCGCCATAGCTGCATGATTTATGCCGCAGAGTGCTGCAGCGAACTCATTTTGATCCGAGATGACTGTCTCATGGGTTAATTTGTCTCCAAGAAGTCGTTTCAATGAATAAACAAATTGTCCAACTGCGACAATAACTTGCTCCCCTCGCATATTAAGTGGAGGATAATAATCAGATTCCTCGACTAATTCCGCTGGCAGAATGAAGTCATCCAACGTGAGATTGCAAACGGCTTCGCCCAGATCAGCCCACCGTTTTTCCCTCTGTAAACGATTTTTATTAATACATGAAGCTTTATTTTGAATACCTTTTCTCTCGCTTCTTCTTCTTTCTTCCTCTTCTTTTCGATTTCTTCTGCAATTGCCCTGCTAAGTTTTGAATTTCGTTCTGCGTTCTCAGCGTTTTTTCCGAAGGATTCCCAGAATGGATTTTGTGCCACCTGAAACTCCATAATTAGAAATGTAACAATATGTAGAACTCCCAACCTTTAGCATTGTTTCCTGGCAAAGAATCGTTTGTTCGGCATTCATAGGTTCCTATAACAGAGTTTCCGATAAATGAGATTTCGCTCATTCCTATTCTCACCTGCATCTTTCTCTTTCTTCGTCGAGATGATTTCTTTGAAGTTTCGTTCGCCTCTGGCATCCCACTAAACTGATCAAATAATTCAGATGAATCCATTGATCCCATAACATTTTCTCCAGGCACATTTTGAATGCCATTTCTACGGTCTCTAGCTGATCTTCTTCGCTCCTCTAGTTCTTGCAACTGTTCCTGTAGTACTTTCTTCTCATGTGCTGTTATGGTCTCTATCGTTTTCCCGCCAAAAGGCCGTTCCTGAAAAGTCGACTTCAGCAATCTTCGTCAGAAAAATTTGCTGACTCACCTCTACGTTCTGTTCCGTTTCTAATGTAACAGATATCTCCCTAGATGTCTTCAACATTTGAATTTTCCGTTTCGCATAATCGTCCACATTACACAATGCTGCAGTAAGTTCTTCCGTTTTTGACAGAATGGTTCCTTCAGTAGCGTTTCCAACATCTCTCTTGACATCGTTCAGGAAACTCAAAACATTCGAAACTATGTCAACACATGTTAATTCTTCCGAAATTTCGACTTTAGGACGTTTAATCAGACCAAAATCTTCCGGTTTCAAGGAACAAATACGACGTCCGAACTCCTCCCATCGTGCATTTTTCTGAAATATATTTATAACTAAAGTTTTCATTTCTACAGTTATTCTCACCTTTTGTTCTTCATCTGCTCGGTACGCGTACAGAGTAGACATGTACGCTTTGTTTCTTCGAATTCCTGATACATCTTCCGATAATTGTTGCATTGGTTTCAACTTCCCATTCATACTTATTTTCGATTCTGAAATTCGCGATCAGATTCAATCTGGTCATAAAAAACAGAAAAAATGTAATTTTAAATGATTTGAGAAACAAAAAACCTCGTTCCCACTTTTACGACAGAGCGCACTTACACACTCCAGTTCGTTGTAGCGCGTACGTTATTGATTTCCCAAACGAGTATCACATAAAAATACCAGGATTCCAGGGAAAATAGAAATACGATAAAATGTAGAATGGAAAAAAAGTTTTCAGGAGTTCTCGATGGCTACCACTTCAATCCATTGGGAGAATCAGATATGACAGAGCGTAGTCGAATTTCTATGCTCTCCACTGAAATGTTAGAAGCAAAACAGATTGGTGTTCGAGGCCTGTCTTGCTACGGTTTCCGACTTCTCGATGGATCTTTTTTGTACGGACCAATTGCTCTATTTCCGAAAACTGCTCTCTCATGGCGTGTTCCAACTCCAGATGACATCACTCCACGTTCATTGTCTCTATTCGCAGCTCTTGAGCCAAAAATTGACATCCTTGTGCTTGGTGTTGGAGATAAGAAGAATATTGACAAGTATTTAGAATTGAAATTTAAACTAAGAACGAATCCTCATTTTTAGAGTTCGAGCGCAGGTGGCACCATTTCTTCGAGAGCATAAAATTGGATTGGAGATTATGGATACAGTAAGATAATAGAGAAGTTGGCTGAGTAGGAACTCTTCTGTTTTTAGGAAGATGCAATTGCCACATTTAATTTTCTGAATGCCGAAGGAAGGTACGTGGGAGCTGCACTCTATCCGCCAGATGACATGGTTGTGACGGACAAGGAATACGGTAGAGCGTTGGCACTTCTCAAGGGATGGGATACGGTAGGCATTGATCACATTCAAACTGCATCGTCTTTTTTCGTTTAGGTTGAAGAGAACCCTCTTCTCACCGGACTGTCGGACACAATCAATCAAGCAGAGGATTTAGTGAAACGTTTGTGGAGTGGAGATGAAAAGAGTTGGCAGTCAGCAAGGCAGAAGGTTATTATTTGAACGTTTAATTCAAAGTTAATGTTTTTTCTTTTTAAGATTATGGAGTCACCGGCTGAAAGAGAAGAAAGGATGCAGTTGGAAGTTGAGGGGAAGGAGAAGAAACGAATCGAATAAATTATTAGATTATGTCATGTTAGCTTTATCTGTTGATTTCATAAAATTTAGTAGGTTCTTTGATCAAGACAAACCAACGATATTAGTTCCAAATCTGAAAAAAAACACGTTTCGTAGAAAACAGAACGACGTTGGTTGTTGTATAAAAAGAAAGGCCAATTTCATTTGTCCCTACTCATTTTCAAATCCACGATTGTTTTTCTGCCGAATTGTTTAAAAGGGAAGAAAAAGAAAGATGAGTGCTGCTGCAACAAATCATTCTAATCAGGTACCTAGATTGGGAAGAGAACACTGAAAAAATATTTTTTTTTCTGATTTAGCCGAATTCTATCAACTCGACTACTGATCTTCAATCGGTAATTGAGAATCAAATTCGAATAAGTGGCCAGGTTTATTTCCAGATTCTTCCGAAATGCCTTGAAATTATTGGAAACAACGCAAAAAGTGCAGAGCTTCGTATTGCATATGATGCACCAACTAATCAGTACGAGAGATTTTGTAACTCAGTTTTTAAAAACTGCTTTTCAGAACGACGTTTCAGTATACACTTGTTTGGGAGGATTCTAGCCAGGAAGCTGCGGAGAAATATCGAGTCGCGATCACGGAAGCGAACAGTAGAATGATAGAAATAGAAGTTGATAAAACTATAAATTTTTCAGAAATCATGCTAGCATTGAAAGCGAAGAAATTGAGAAGATCTCTGGGATCGTAGGTTTCTAGATTTACGACATCACCAACTCCTATTTTCAGGATGTTCGAAAAAAATAGTGACCGTGGGGCTTCACAAAATCCGCAAGTTCAGATCGAGAATCAATATCAGGAACTTCCATTCCCTCCGGATCTTCGTAGCCGTTCCCAGCAACGGTATTCTAGTTACCAATTCCCGAAAACTATTTCAAGTTTCAGCGAGAAGAGTGAAGAATCGATCAGTTCCTCCGATTCTTCTTCTTTCAATTCCACAGCTCCCTCAGGAACTTCAGTTTCTGCCACTACCGTACCGGAGACACAACAGAAAAGTGTCAATGAATCTACAAATATTTCTCGTTCTTCCAGAAAGTCTGTTGGGTGTTTGGTTTGTCTCAATCGAAAAACATTATGGACATTTATTTTTCAGAATGAGCAAGAACAGGTTTCTGTGAAAGTGATCGTTATCGAAAAAACCCATTTCCGTGGGAAGTTAAGGTATTCTGAAGATTATAATCCTCCTGAACTTTTTTCTATTCTCAGACCGATCGCATCTGTTTTAGCTACTCCGTCAACTTTTCTGAAGAAAATACTTGTTGATGTGGTTCGTGAAAATTATGAAGGTCTCCCTGTTGATGACATCATCAAATCCTCGGGTATCCTTTATGCCTTCCACAATCACAACAACGCCCAGAAGCTTCGTCGTGTTCATCCGGAAAGTGTGGACACTCTGCCCATAACCAACCTCCCGAAACTGTATCTTTGCCCTTTCCTGCGTTATCGTATTCATTTTTTTGCAGAAAGGGCCACATCGTTCTGATTCTCGACATGGTCAACCACATTGAGAAAGGGAAGAAGATTCCGATTCAACTCGACATTGATGATTAATCAGTGGACATTTGCCTATTCATTTTTGAACCTGATGTTATTATAGAATAAAGGCACTCTTTGAAAAACAACAGAAAAACTAAACACCAAAAGAATGAATGCAGGGAAAAGGAATGGAAAAGTAAAACGAGTAACAATCTGAAAAACTAGATTCCAAGACAGAGATATGAAACCAGAGAAAACAGTTATCACAGAAAATTGATATCATTTAGTGATATTTGCAGACAGATGGCACAGTGCATCCGTGCTTCTTGATGATTTCTTGAGCAGCATAAGACCCGCAGGTGACGGACGCCTCGATTCCCTTTCCTTGGATGAATTGTGAAAGGAATCCTCCGACGAATGCGTCTCCGGCTCCGTTGGTGTCGACGATTTCTTCCTTTGCCAGACGAGTGACTGGGTACTCGGTGACCTTATCTCCTTCGACAACGATCACTGGCTCTGGTCCTTGTGTGAAGACCACCAATCTTGGCTTGGTAGATTTCTTTGGGAGAGCAGCAGCCTTCAGAGCGATCTCTTTGACGCATGTAGCTTCCCATCCGTTGGCTTTAGCAAAAGCAGCAGCCTCGTCTTCATTTCCGAAGAGCACGTCGACCAGTGGAAGGATTTCTGAGAGCTTGTCGAAGAAGAATTGAGAGATGAATGGAGCCGACAGATTGAGAGTGAAGGTTTTGTTGAATTCGGCGGAGTGGTTGGCCAATTGGAGAATAGCTGGTGGGCAGACGGTAATGAAGAATCCCTGAATGAAGATTATGTAATAAACGAATGCTGATTTTTTGGCGATATCCCGAAAAGAAAAATCAGCAACTTACGGTCACATAGAAGTACTTGGCCTGCTCGATGATCTTTTGGTTCTCCTCCTTTTGCAAGTGATCCTGAGTGAAAGTATTGGCAGCAGCCAAATGAGCACAAAGTGACCTGTAATCATTTCAACACGGCAACGATGATTTTCAGTTCAAATGTAATATCTTACCGATGAGTTCCGTTGATGAGGGCTGCACATGTTCCAGTTTTGACAGTCTCATTGATCTGATATTGCACATTGACTCCTGCTTCTTTGGCTTTCGAGGCCAAGAGCTCTCCGTACTGATCCTTTCCGACAGCTCCGAAGAAAACAGTGCGATTTGGGTCGTTCAAAATCCATTGAGCGACACGGAGGGAGTTTTGAGCAGCTCCTCCAGGAATGTATTCTACGGTAAAATCCTTGGTGAGTTCAGTGAACATGTCGTTGTGCTTGTCGTCACAGAGGATGGCATCGTTCTCCTTGAGTCCCCATTTGTCGAGGAAAGACTGAAAATTGCAGATAGGGTTATCAAGAGGATAGCAGTTAATTTTTTTTTCGCTGTTCACTCTCGAAACGTCAAACATATTTAGTGTGTGATCAATCTAATTCATGAATTACCTTCTCCACGGTGGTTTGAATGTCCAACAAAGGATTGCACATTCCAATAAGAGTGTTCTCTGGGAGTGGAGACATTTCTTCGACGTGGGGAGATGGGATTACCTGCCAAGAAGTAAATTAGAATGTAAAAAGTGAGAAAAAATGAAAGTTTCGGACGAGTAAATAGATAAAGAAGAAGGTAAATAGATGATCTGGCGGGAGTAAGAGTGCGAAAAAACCGTTTTCGTGCCTTTTGAAACAAGTGTTTAGGAGAAAAGTGGGTTTTTTTTTCGTTTGTGTGAAAAATTGCCACGATTGCCACATCGAAATTCAAATTTCGGCCAAAGTTTCGTTTTGGCTAGACAAGGCGAGGGCGGAACAGCCGGAGTGTCGTTGCGGCTCGACATTCGTGAAATAATTTTTAGGCAAAAAATAGCATCTAGTTTTTAACTAACAATTGTAAAATGAAATCCAGTTGTTAACTAATGAGAGTACATAAATTGAAAAAATTGTTTTTTTTTTCATTTTATTTGAAGGTGACTTCATGAATACAACTTTTTGCTTACGAGACGTCTCACATAGTCTGGGAGTTGGGGTTACTGGAGGAGTAATATGACTGAACAGAAAATATTGATTTAATGAACCGTTGGGACCAAGGGACAGAGTCGCTCACATACACACACACACATACAAAGTACACGATTCTGATGAGAAATGCGTCTGCCAACTAGTCCATCATCGGTTTTATCGTCCACTCTTCACCACTCGCCTCTTATGTTTCTCGAAGATCTCCGCTATTTCGTTATCGCGTTTTTTGAGGGACGAATGCTGACACTGATAAAAATCTACCGACTCGACGTTTCGGCAGAAGTCGGAAAAGGGAAAAAAGTTGGTTAGATTACAATGAATGTTTGAACGAAGGATACAGACTCTCTACGAACATGTAAAGATTCAGAAGCCACTATATAAAAAATCAATTGCAAATAAGTTTGATTTCTGCTGAATCGAGACTAAGTCTGTACAAACATTGATTGCGCGGCGTTGAACTATTGCAGTTTCAACTGTGTGGAATTTGCAAAAAAAAATAAAAAGAGAAGAGAAACATGATGAAGAGACTACGACGACAACTGTTGTTACAAAGCAATTTATAGTGTTCTATGAACGAAAAGTGTCTATTGCACTATTTTCACACGAGATGGTAAGAATTTGAAAATGGCCTGATTTAAAAATTGTAATCGATCAGAAGTTGATCTCAATGTATTGTCGACGGGGGGAATCAGTGGAAATTCAGTTTCCTCTCGCATGAAGACAAGTGCACCAAAAACTCTTATCACTATCACTCATTCTCTTTTTTTATAAACTTCTCACAATTGCACCTTTCAATGGTTGGATTACTCTTGTTGGCTCACGGTTTTGTTCATGAATCCTCAACTTTTTTCAAGTAAAAAAACGTTTTATTGTCTCAAAATGATAACTCCTCAACATTGTCTAACACAAGTGTTCAAAAATTGAATAACCAGGATTGAGATTCAAAATGAGAAATTTGGTAGGTTTTACTAGTAGAATAGTAGTAGATGCGAATGTGACAATAAAAATAGGACATAGAATGAAAGATCTTTGACTAAGATACAAAGGCATCGGGATGGAAGACAAGTGATGGAATGCAAAGACTCGTAAGTATTTCAATATTTATATTTTGAAGGTTGGGGTTTATTTGAAACGAAGAATCTCGGTCAATGATGGATAGGCACTTGTGGAGAAGTTATTTGGGTTGGCTCGCCTGGAATAATCAAAGTTAGATTCTTCAATAAAATCGGATACCAATTTTTACTTACAATTCATTCTGAAGCTGACGAATCAGACGAATCGCTTTCTCTTGCTCATCGCACTTTGCTTTCAAATCTTTGTTCTCTTGTTTAAGCTTCTCTGTTTTCTTTCTTTCAACTTCTTGAGCTTCTTTATTTTTCTGCCGAGTGCGTCGAACTGCCTCGTTGTTACGTTTACGAGCTTGAAGATACTCTGGGCTGTTCTGAATATTCAAAAAAAATTAGTACTTCTTTAAAGCTCTTATTTACCTTCTCCTTTTCAGACTTCTTGTTGTACTTTCTGGCCGAGGGAGTTGTTACTTTTCTTGAAGGAACAGAAAGTTGGACCGCATATTTCTCTTCTTCTTCTTCGTCTTCCGTGTCTTCTGGAACATCTTTCGCAATTGTCAGTTGGTGTGGGTACTCGGATCTGATTTGATGTCCAGAAGGATATTCGAAGTTCTGGGCCTGTTCTTGATAGTACGAATCGTTCGAGCCAGGATTGAAAATCGAATCACGTTGATCACGGAATTGCAAAAAGTCGAAGGGCAATTCACTCGATGGATGTTGGCCAAGATCGAAAGGATTAGTATGAGTCATCATTTTGGGATTTTCCTCGAAGATGTACTTGTCGCAGAAGACGTTTTCGGTCTGGAAGCCTTGGATTGCTAAATGATATTAAGATGAGAAAATTTGGAAAGGCAATGAAGGAATTACGAAATACTGGAAAGAGTCCTTCCAGGTAGAAAAGAGGGAACTACGGTGATGAAATCCAGAGTCAAGGTGTCTCGCACAAAAAAGTAAATAAACCTTTCTTAGAGCATCATTCAGCAGATAGTAACTTATATTTTTGGACAGTGGAAAGACAATAAAAATAGATGCACGGAATTGATAACTGTTTTGATGACATGATTCAGTATAGTACCAAAAAAGAACCTATCGTAAAACACATTCCATCAAACCGAATAATGAGAGTGACCTGGTAATGGAAAAGAGAGAAATATCATCAGTTGTCACATTCCAATGGGCATTTCTGTATTATCTATCTGTGCATACGCTCCGCCTACTTTTAAATGATTCATCTGTATGGACGAAAAAAACAAAGAAAAACTAAACCATTTTTCCTATAAACTGTTATGATGATCTCACCTCGTATGGAAAGTGTCGGAGAGGAGTTGTTTGCATTGCTAGGTTTACCGGTGCTCTGAAATGTTGCAATAGTGATGAAACGGTTAAAAGAGTACGAAAAATTCAAGCAATCGACGAGTAGAATACAAAAGTTTTATGCTGAAGTAAACAAGAGAAGTAGCCATTGTATATAATCTTGAATTTTGCAAAACCCGGGGGTGGAGGGCAGGGCCAAGACAGTCTAGACAGTCCATGATTAGAAATGTTGTTTACTTCTCTGAGCAAAAAGAAACGTATTATACACAATGTGATGCAAATACATCCAAGGTAGTGTGACAATTCGAAAACAGGAAAGTTCCCAAAACTGCAAGAGCATTCAGAATTTTGAAATTCGGTCGTTAGCAGAGGATGTGACATAAATAGGCACCGTAATGAAGGGGGACGTGGTTTCTCATTTCATTTTTTATCTTGGGCGGTAGTTGCACAATTTGAAGGCTCGTAACTCGGCGGAGGATCAATCAATCATTGTGAAATTAGTTCTCACATGAAAATATTTCTCATAAAGTTAAGAGGGGATAAAATTCTACCTGACCAGAGTATTAAAATAAGACTGAAAAAAAACTGAAGGGCTGAAAAAAGGAATAGGACTGAAAAAAAAATTGCACACAGTTTTCATTTGAGAATGAAAAAGTGGAATCTTAGTACTCGATAAGGCATTTTCTGGAGAATCGCCTTCTTCTAATCATGAGTTCAAAACAACTGTTTGTCATTTTTTCTGATAGCAACCAAGGTTGACGCCCTGATTCAGATGGAAAATGAGGGAACGATATGACCCTCGCTGTCTTATCGAAGAGTGAGCAAACCGCAGTGGAAAAAACCAATTTGTTTCGAAAATATACGCAAATTTGTGACTCATTTGACTGTGTATTCCAGAAGATAACAATCAGGGACAGCTTCCGGGAGAGAAGGTGTACAAAAGAAGGGAATGAAAAATAAGGCGATGCGGTTTCTGGGCACAACTCGCGGGTGTTAATGTCAGTTTTCGATTGCACATCTTTCAGTGATAAAACGGAACTGACACACTTGAAATACATGTTTACTTAATGAAAATATGATGATGATGAGACAAAAAGGTAGAAAAAAGAGGCAGGCTCCATGAATGTCGACTGAAAGCCAATGACGTCCTTGGGAAGGCAACGCACATTTAGTTTTTTGAGGAGTCATGTAACTGCACGGTACATTTCTAATAATATGCTTGTGTTTACAAGCTGTGCAGAACGACAGAGATAGACGGTACGATTTCTAGCTGTGTGCCATTCCCAAAAATTTGAATGTTGCGAGTACGGTAGATTTTTCTTCACTAGTTTTCTGTTTAAACAAGAATATGTTCGATAGGCAACAGATGAAAAACAAAGTTTTTGTTAACGTTTTTTATTTTAGCAAGATCATCTGACTTCCATTGCTTATCAATACTTTTTTTGAGGTGCATTGACAAATATGCGAATTTGTCCATTTGGATGTGAGATCATTGGTGGAATGACAGGAATTCGGATGCGTGGAATGGCAATGGCACGGAAATGTGGAATCGAGAAATTTGGATGAGAAGGTGCTGTAGGTGTCGGTTGATGATTTGCAAGCGCTTCTGCTTCCTTTTTCAATTCGGTTTCTGGTATCTTTTCTGAATTCTCTATTTCCTTTTTGATATGGATTTCTTCCACTTTAATTATGCGATTGTCTTTGAAACATCGACCAAATATTGCTGATCTGAAACTGGCTGTGATATTCTAAGAACTTCGCTACAAACGAAACCGGTAGCTTGGAAGAACCAAAAAGATAGTGACCGAGAGGAGAAGAGCATTGAGTTGTACCAATGATTGAACCAAGAAATGATAAGGAATCCATGAAGTGGTAAGTGGAACATAATAGTCAACTGAAAAAGTTTGTCAAACGATTTGGACATTATTTGCATCATACCAATTTGAGGAATCGCAAGAATGACGATAACCAATGAGAACCAACTGGCCCATACGAGTCTTCCATTTGCATTCCGGGTGACGTCATTAGAAGCGTCATCATTTGACTTTATCTCTACCTTTTCTGTTTCTTTGTCTATCTTTCTACAGACGAAAGTATACAGATTCCACGATATTTGAGCAGTGAGAAAGATTGATCCGAATAGTTGAGTTGTGAATTGGAAGCAGTTGTCAACGTATCTGTCCATAACCTAAATGTATTCAAACTTCATAGATTTTCAATAACTGTAAACTCACCAATTTAGGCGCAACAACCAGAAACGAACAAAATAAAAGGATTGGAGCAAAAACTGTTCGGCAGACTGGCAATGGGATATTTTTACGGTATTGAGCCACGAAAAGACACATGAAATTATAAGCGATGCATGACAGAATAATCGTCATGTTGAAGATCTGATTCAGAATTTCATTGACTTCTTGGATCCTGGAAACAATCAAATCAATACATAAAATTGTTTAAGTTATGACTCACCAGGCAGCTGATGAAAAGACATCGATGATGTATATGAGCTTCACAAAAGTAGTTGGGAAATAGACAGTTCCCAAGAAAGTGGTCGTGAAGTCATCAAGAATTCGATTGGAGACAACGAAGTGGACTACGGTAAGGAAACAATCGAATGCAAAAACGCATGCCGATGGGATGGATCCTTTGAAGACAAAGTTTCGATTGAACTAATTAGTTATTAAAATGATACCTGGACTCAAAGCAATGTATAATGCTTCGACGAGAGTTTCTCTTGCCTCTATTATCGTTTCGTCAGAAAACCATATTTTCTCCCAATCAAACGTCGACGTTTCTGTTGTCGTGGTTATTTTATTTTTGACCATCTTGCTTGAGATATCAGATCATTTTTCTGAAAGTATTGAGGTCAAATTTGCCTAGAAAATTCAGAAAACTCGAAATAAGAAAACGCATAAATAAAAGGAGAAACTGAGGAAAGAATAAAGTTCGGTATCGTTGCTAGGACATCTGAAAATGAAGGGAATTTCACCTGCTTAAAATGAAAAATCGTTTCTAATAACAAAACTAGAAAACAGCTGAGCAGAAATAAGAAAATTAAAGAAGTCAGATGAAATGGTAGTTTGGTGTTGAATCTCGATTGGCATCTGAAAATTAAGATTTTCCAGTTTTAAGTATTTTGGTCTCTAGCTCAATAGAAGTCAAATGGCTTATACTGAAAAATGATGAATTCCTGATTCGGATGAAAATTTGCTTCGATTTTTAGCTGGTCTGAAAAAAGTTTATTCCAGTTTTGAATTCACCGTAAAACCTCTAATAGAAGGGTACCGAAAAATCAAGTTTGTAAACCTTCTCATGAAAATATAATCAACTTTCTGAGGACAACATATAGTGCGTTTGGTAGCTGAAGGGTCTATTTTTGTTTGCTGAAAGTTATACAGCAATAATACAAAAATTACGGTAGTGCGGGCTCTCGAGAGTTGGCCTGTCCTTCTACTTAGAATGTTTACGGTACTCGTTTTCCTTTATTCTGGCAAACTGTTCAATTCAAGAACACCTCAAATTGACAGGTCTGATTTCGCCAAACAGTGGATGATTCGTGTCTATCTTTTGACACATTACCTACAGTTGACAGAATTCTTTTGTTTTTTTTTTTGCATCGCCGTTTTATTTTTTCAAATTGTAGAAACAGGTCACAAGTCTTTTGTCTTCAATTTTATATTACTTATTGTATCACTAATTTCGAACAGAAAAAAACAATATTCCTTCTTCAATTCCTTCAGAATATCGTTCATTTTCTATAATAAGTCCAAATCGTATATTTGAATCTCCAATCGACGCAATAATTTTTGCCGATTAAGGTGTTCTTCATCACCCGATTAGATCACTTGTCGTCGTTGTGTAACACCCGAAAGTTGTCAAAATCCTCTTTTTTGTTTCAAACAGATACCAGCCTTTTTGATTCGTTTCCCTCGTTCATTACAACGTGTAGACAAAAGAAAAAAACGAGTGAAAGAGGCAAAGAAAAGATGAATACGTTTACCCGATCAAGTTTTTCTTTCTTTTTTGTTGCCAACGTTAGGTATCTAAAGTGGGCGGAGTCTGAATTTGAAGCCGAGTATAAAAGCATTACGAAGAGATGAAATATTCAGTTTCCAAAATGGATCTCGAACAAAGAATTAAAGCTTACCGCTTCGTCGCCTACTCGGCCGTCGCCTTCTCCGTCGTCGCCGTCATCTCGGTAAGTTTTGGACTTCTAGAGTTGGAAGTTTACTCTGAAAATCTTCCCAATAAATATATGACTTTTAGGTGTGCGTCACCCTTCCAATGGTGTACAACTATGTTCACCATGTGAAGAGAACCATGCACTCTGAGATCAACTTCTGCAAGGGATCCGCCAAGGATATCTGGTCCGAGGTCAACCAACTTAAGAACATCCCATCTGGAAACCGTACCGCCCGTCAAGCTGGATACGATGCTGGAGTCACCGGAGGAGCCGCCTCTGCCGGAGGATGCGACGCTTGCTGCCTTCCAGGAGCCGCCGGACCAGCCGGAACCCCAGGAAAGCCAGGAAGACCAGGAAAGCCAGGAGCACCAGGACTCCCAGGAAACCCAGGACGCCCACCACAGCAACCATGCGAGCCAGTCACCCCACCACCATGCAAGCCATGCCCAGCCGGACCAGCCGGACCACCAGGACCACCAGGACCAGCCGGAGACGCCGGATCCAACGGAAACCCAGGAGCCCCAGGACAAGACGGACAGCCAGGAGCCCCAGGAAACAAGGGACCATCTGGACCAAACGGAAATCCAGGAGCCCCAGGAGCCCCAGGACAACCAGGACAAGACGCTCCATCCGAGCCAATCACTCCAGGAGCACCAGGACCAGCTGGACCAGCCGGACCACAAGGACCACCAGGAGCCCCAGGACAGCCAGGACAAGACGGACAGCCAGGAGCCCCAGGACCAAAGGGACCAAATGGAAACCCAGGAGCCCCAGGAGCCGACGGAAACCCAGGAGCCCCAGGACAAGCTGGAACTCCAGGAGGTGCCGGAGAGAAGGGAATCTGTCCAAAGTACTGCGCTATCGATGGAGGAGTCTTCTTCGAGGACGGAACCCGCCGTTAAGCATTTCTTTTTTAAACAAAATAAACTATTTCATCATTCAAACATTGTTTCTTTTCATATCGAAGTGCATACTGATAATTTGTACTTTTTTATTCACATAGTATATACAACAGTGGGTTAGAAAGAAAACGTTAGGTAACAAAATAGCATTCGAATATCTCTATCACTCTTTATCAAAATCGTAATAATCATGATAGTCAACGTGCTCTCCGAAGTGATTGAACGATCTGGATCTACCCATAGAAACCACACTTTCTGAAATAAAATTGATCATAGGGATAGCAAGTCAAAAGAAAAATCCTACCTCTTTTGTTCGAAATATTAACCCGCTTCCTCGGAGGTTCCTGCTTTGCTTCTTCTGAAGTTTTCGGTTGTTCGTGTTCTTCTTCGTCTGAAATCACGACTGTCTTGAAGGAATATCTTCCAGATCACTTACCAACTTCCACAATACACTCTGGATTACTGTAACATGGTTTCTGGTTAGTTATGAATGTTGGAAGAGTTTCGATATCCGTTGAAGCACGTGCTTTTGTGTTGAAACCTTCCGGAGTGATCGTCAAAGACCTAAGGAAATCCGTTATAATTAACCTGTTTCGAACACAAAAACTCACTTGGAATGTCTTTTCTGGAAGATAGCTCCAATCTTGTTGGAGAATCTTGCTTCCACAGTCTGTTTTCTATTATTTCCAGTTGAATATTTGTGATCTCTTTTCAATTCAACCACACTTTCTACAGGTGGTCGATTTGTTCGTTTTCCGTTCATTTGATCCATTTTCTCATTGAACGGATGAGGAACCATTGTGATCTGTCGAACGTCATCTGGTATTCTGCAATTCGGAGAAATTATGGAATTTCCTGATATTCCAACTCACTGTGCATCTGCATTCGTGGCACTTCCAAAGTAGAAGTTCACATTTCTTTGAGCTGCTGCCTTCGAATACAATGGAGAAACAGTGTCATTCCAGAACATATCTTTCTCCAAAAGTGGTCCATCGTCATGAGTATCGTCAACGATTCCCATGGCGACTGTCAAATTTCTATCAATCAAAAAGTTACAATCAAAATCGTCTTCATCTTCCCCAAAAGGATTCAGTAGATCCATAGCGACCTAAAACCAACAAAGTCAATGGTTATTTGTAAATTTCAGATTTACTTTCAACCATCCCATGTAAAAAATGAACTCGATAATTGTCATGAATGGAACTCCCAAATCAATTTCCGTTGTCATTTTTGCATCGGAATTAATAACGAACTGTCTGGATATCAAACACACTAAATAGTAGCAGTGAACTGCCAAAAAAACAAGTTGAGGATACATAAGGGGAAGTGGAACCCAGTCATAAGTCCAAATTAGAGAAAGACCACTTCGGAATGTTCGGATTTCCTGAAATTTCATTTCTATATCAAAATAGTGTAGTGCCTTTACCTCTGCGATAGCATTCTGTGTGTATGCACTTTCGATTCTTCCTTCTCTTCTCGCTTCGTTTAACAAATTGAATGACCAGTTGAAGCCAAGCCAATACTTGGCATATCTAAACAACGATTGTTTGTCTGTGAATGAATTCTTCTGATGTAATACCTGCTTTCAACTTCATTGAATTTCTTCAAGTCAGCAGATGTCATTATTCCTGCAGCCACCATAGTTTCAAGTGTGGGGAATCGTTTTCTGACTCCGATGTGAATGTCACGGAACACCATTGTTTGGGACATTACGCAGAATCTGAATTGAGAGTTCTCGATTCTGAAAGTTCAAGACAAAACCAACCTAACAATACTTCTTCTCAACAATCTTCCTCTCTCATCATTTCCCGTCAAATACATTGAAGTGAATAGAGCAATACTGAAATTTCGTTAATTTTTAAAAAATTCTCATCATTTTCACCAACTTGTCAATCATTCCTAAATTTGCAAACTGTGTCATCCACCTATTGATAACAGTTGTCACGAAGAATCCCAGCATGAAATTGATGGGGATATAGTCTAGTCGACGGTTGCAGAATTGCATGAATCTCTCGAAAGTGCTGAAAATTCAAAAGTATTCTCTCTATTCTCTGTTGCTAGAACTCACTCCTGTTGACTTCTGTCGAGTGCATATCTATAGATGACAGAAATGACTCCATAGCAGAAGCACCAAATGAGCAAATCTCTGCAAAAGCCATAAAATTGATGGAAAATGTGATAGGAGATGACGAAAATAGAACAGAAATAGAGTTAGTGGGTCGTTAAATCGAGGGGTGAAACACGGTTACTTACTGATAAATTGCCTTCCAAATAGACCCTTTCCACTTGAAAATCAACTTGAGAATAACCTAAAAATAGAAATTATTGAGGGAAGAAGTTATTTTTAGATCCAATCAAAATGTATAAATAGGAGGATGGAATTGGTGATAATGCAGAATTCACCAGGTTAAACTAAATTTTTTTTTATTTCACAAGAAGTAATTTCGAAGTTAAGTAGAATTTGGTAGCCAGATCAGTTTTTTGTCTAATCGTGAGGCTAATTTTTACCGAAAAAAGAAGGTATCGAAAAACATGAATATTCTAAAACCTCTGAAAAACCGACACCGGACGAACAGGCAAGTAAACCTTCTTACGAAAATATTCTCAACTTTCTAAAAATCACATATATTGCGTTTTTTAGCTGACGAAATTATTATTCGTAGCTAAAATTTTTACTGCAAAATTAATAAAAATTGCGGTCGCAGGACTTTCGAAGTCAGCTTTCTGGGTGTCGCTCTATTAGAGATTTTACGGTATATGCATTTTGTGTACACGAAAGCCTCAAAACCGTGCTCAATTTCGACTTTACTATTGTGATTTATAACTTCCATAGTTTTTATGGTATTGAAATTCGTTCTATACATAACTTACCTTTCTCTGTGAAGTAGCCAGATCATAATGATAATTATAAGTCATTGTTTTGTCAGCTCATGAAATAAATGTTCCTAAAATAGACAAAGTCAACTTATCTAAACAGAAGTCGCGAATTCATAAAATCGAGTCGAGGTAATGGTCATTAAATTTCATATCGTCAAGATGGAAATTTGATAATTTTTACGATCCAATTACTTTCCGTCTCCCCACTTATTTTTTCTTGACCAACTTTTTTCCAATGCACCTGACTTCCAATTTTGTGAAGCGCAAAAAGAGTATCAGGAGAGAGAATGTAATCGAAAGGTAAAATGTTCTTTGTTACATTCTGTACCAGTGAACCCATGGAAGCCGATATTTTTGTTGATACGTTCTACTTATAAGAGGTCTGAATAAGTGAGAAGCACATTCAAAAATGGAAGAAAATGTCCAAAAGTCTTAAGAAAGCAATTCGAAAGCGATTCAATTGTTCAGGATTTCTCTGAATGAAAAAATCAACTATAAGTAGATCATCAGAAAAAAAAAATCCATTTGACCTGAAATTCGTTTAAGATAGTGGAGACAATTTTTTTTCTTGCAAAAAAAAATAAATTTTCGATTGAATATTACAAGGAGGCAAGGAAGAAGCTAAACGGATTCACCAAATCTGACGGTACGAAAAGATCTTTAAAAAGGTTTCTGTTCCATGTTCCGTTTTGTGTTGAAATTCCCTTCAAACCTTCAAAAGTTCCCTTCAAACCAGAGAAGCTAAACGAATCGTTTACCTCTAAAATCTGTGGAAGTGTCAGTTTTTCCGACTATTGCGGTGCATTTTGTCTCATCAAAACTCTTGGATCATAGTTCATTTTCTTCCGATCATCATAAACTATACATTTCTATTTCTTCCCTTTTTGTCTTTTTTTCCGTTTCGTAATTCAACCGAAAATGTCTCTTCTTGCCGGAAAATCATGCAAATTTACGACCTCCATGCATCATTTTTGCTATCTTTAAAGGAATGTTGATTTGTGTATTTCTTATCGGAAGAAAATGAAGAAAAAAGTTACGAAGTCGATGAGGGAATCCGGGTTCGGTAGATTAAACAAATATTCTTGTGATCTTTGAGTCTGAAAATAGGTTAAAAGATCTTTGATGCTCTCTTGTATTTCAAATTATGTTTTAATTAGAATAATTTATAAAATGCTTGACCGAAACAAAATGAACCCGATGGCAAAATAACGGAAAAAATACCAATTTTTTACATTGACATTGAAAAGTGAGATTGAAAGAAGGCGATGATTGCAGAGAAATAAGGCAAACGGGGGAAGGAACATGAACCTTATGAGGTATATTTTCAGACAATAGGGAATCTTGGTTCTCTTTGTTGATATGGAGGGTCTGGAGTACATCGACTTCTGCTATCATCATAATCTGTCGCATCTAATCGAGATGTTTCTACACAATATCCTTCTTCCAGTTTTCGATATTCATCTTCATAGTACTCAAGGCATCTAAAATCAAAAATGTAGATTGATGGAAATGTTCAATCAAAAACTTACGTATAAATAATAATTGCTTGCCAAACATGTATAAATGATAGAAGAATACATGCTGAAACTGTTCCACATACCACGAAAAGAGCAACAGTTTTGGATGGAGGCTCTGCCATATCCAATGTATGACCTGAAATTTATGTAAGATTCAGCCAAAACCCTTCAAAAACCAACCAATAATCTGTCTCATTGTATCGAAACTGCATAATGAGAAAATAGTGATGATTGTGGCCATGAGCATACAAACTAACTGTTGGACAACAGTTATGATTAGGAATGGATAGAGAAATTTATGTCGTTTCGAGTAGAATGCGTATATTCCCAATCCAACGACACAAATTGGAACGATTAGCCATGTACACGTGGATCTCATTCCGAACAGAAGGGACAGTCCGGATGTCAAAATGTACCAGATCAGACATAATTGGGTTCCGGTCTGTAAATTTGTTTCAGATTTTTTGAGAACTCTGTTTTGAGAAATGATATTTCACTGAAAAAACGATACTCACCACAACATGGCAAATTCCACAGAAGCATCGAAATCGTTTTTCGGTCAACTCGTTTCCGTCGGGCATCTGCAAGAAAAAAATACAGAATAAAGAATGGAATTGAGAATCAGAAAGAAACAAAAGACAACACTTCTCGAGTCGACTACAATCCAAAGAATTTGTAAACCGGAAAATTCAGAATCCGGAAGTATTTGTCTCTTTTGCTTTTTGTGACTAACTAATCATTATAATTCAGCGTGGGAAGTTTTCCATTTGTTTGGTTCCAAGAATGTCTCTAGAGTCTTCTTAAAATGGCCTTGAGGCAAAAAAGATTCATTGCGTTCCTAGAAATCTTTTGTTCCCAAAAAACGTATCGATAGGTCAGGGTTCGTACATCAAATTTTCTTTTAGGTCTTTTTTGGAAACAAAATGAATAAAAGATTGAAGAAAGCAATAAGACAATTGGAAAAAAGGAAATGGGTTGGCCAATTAGATGACGAATCGAACAGAAAAAGGAAGTGGAACATGGTGAGCATTTTGGATAATTAATTTGATTGGAAATCTTAAAAGTGTTCAATTTTTTGATGATCCACCATGTAGTGGACTAGGGAAAAGTGTCAAACTTTTGAACTTTCCAAAAAAACAAAATGAAAACCAAAACGGAAATCGAAAAATGCATGTGATCCACCCCCAAGAGCAATTCTTCATGTGAGTGCCTATAAACTACAAAAGTCGTACACTTTGGAAAATAAAAATTCATAATAAAATGCTCCATGACGCCAATGCTCCGGAGCTTCTTCATGGAAACGTATTCAGTATGGATGTAATGTGGAAAATTGGAAGTTAGAAGTTTTGGATGATAAATAAGATGCCGTGTGCTCGATCATGTGGAAGTGTCATTTTTGGAAGAAAATATGATAAATTATAGGGTATGAACACGATAAACTTCATCCGTTTTTAGAATTTCAAATTCGGAAGTTTATGTTTCAATAAACTGAAATTCACATGTCTTAGTGATTTGATCGAACATAGACCAAGATGCCCTATAAATTTTGAACTTCCTTCCCAGTATAGATTTATTTTCCAATTTTTTATTTCAATTCATAGGTTAAACAAATCTAAAACTGAGTATCTGAGTGCAATCGGCTCATATTTCATTTCGAAAAACTCGAAAAAACACCGAAAAAGATATTTCGGTTCCCGGAGATTTTTAGAATTCCGAATAGTCTGAACCATTCAGAATAAACTAAAAACTAATGATTTCCGTTTTTTCCTTCTTCCTGAAAAGAAGAAATAGGAAAAACATGCATAAATAATGGTGGAACGGCTAGTGATAAATGAGCAACGGAGCAAAACGAAATGACTCGTTTTTTCCTTTTCTGTTTGACTTTTGTTCGCATTGAAAATATAGTAGTGATGATGAGTGTGGGGTTGGAAAATGAAAAATCTGGAGGTATGTGAACAAAAGAAAACTATGAGAAGAAGAAGAACATGGAAGGTTCCGGAAGTTTTTCGAGAGAAAAACAGGGACTCGGAAAGTAATCTGGTGACGTTTGGTGGTTCCATGAGATGGTGGAATAATCAGATCGAAATCTTTTGATGTTCAAGAGAATATTTAACTGGGGTTATAAATAGATCTCAGCCGTAGAACATATCTGTTATCATACCCAAGACGAAGAAAATTTTTATAAATTCTCAACTTCAGTTTCCAGAACAAACTAAATTATCTGTCCTGCAGTTTTCAAGAAGCCTCCTGAAACATTTTTTTGAAACAAGAAAATGGATTATTCAGTAAGTCTTCAGGACCAAATTAACAAGAAACACAAACTTTTCTATGGAACTTTTCTTCCAAACCAAAAAAAAACGGAAATTGGATTTCTCCTCTTCCATCTGTCTACACTTTTTTTCAGTTAGTAAGAGTCTAGAGAACTACATTTTCTGGATGGAAATAAGTTTAGAATAAGAAAAAGTGAAGAGTTCTCGAGGGATTTGTGAGGTCACTGAATACATTTTAGTACAAGAAACGATGGATTTTGGTTTCGAGAAACAACCGAAAAAGTTGAAGAAGAGACAAAAAAAACGGGGAGAAAGGGGATATAAAGAAATTCGGAAAAGGAGGAAGAAAATGTAAAAATAGAGGGAAAATTGAATCGAAAAGTTGCGTTCTTTGGGAAAACTCGGATAAAAGATGATAGAGGGGGTCTTGTCTAGCGAATATTTCGGAACTCGGAAGAGCAAAATTTTTACTCTTTTGGTTCGAAAGGAACAGACAAATGTTGAGTATAGGATACTGTAGAAAAATGAATTTTGCTCTCAGCTGACCTACTGCATGAATTCTATTTAATTATGAGCAAAAAAGAACATGATTTACAACTTCCTCGTCTTCGCTTCAGTGAACATTAAGTCTCTGTTTTTCATTTAAAAACTAGACATTTTGAACTGAATTATATACTGGGAAAGAGTGAGGTGTCCACTCAATGAAGCTCTCGATGATGTAATCCAAATACTCAAAAACGTAAAAAAGGAGTGAAAGTTTCAATGAGTCTCAACTATTCCATCAATCTGTCAAAAAAACAAGAAAACCTCTTTCTTATGACTCCTCTTTTCCTTTTTTACCAAAAATAACTCTCTCTTCCGTAGACATCAAACAAGAAAATTATTTTTAACCGACCAAAAGCGAAACGAAATTCTCCGGAAATTCGACACCCGAATCTCGATGTCTTCGCAACCCAACGAAGGCTTCTTGTTGTTTCAAGAGACAGAATAATCCTTATGATGAATGATTTGATCAAAAATCTAGAGAATTCAGAAGTAAGAAGAGGTCACTCAAGAGGGGAGAATTCGATTAAATTCGAATTCAAGTGATGATAGAGAGAGAAAGAGAATACTTCAGAATGATGATCAGTGGAATGAGTAAGCTCTTGTTGTTGATTTATGATGGAGATGGTCAAGAATTTCAATAAAAAGAAATCCATTTTCATCCGTTACAGTGCTATTAGTATTATCAAATACTATTGGAATCTGTATTCCTGGCCAGTTGAGCTAAAATTTACACTTTGAGATTATGATTATCAAAAGCATTTTAATCGAAAACTTCAGCATTATTTGAAACATTTCATGATGTCATTTAGCTCGTACACGAAAATCTATTTTACTGGTTCCGGTGCCAAAAAATCATTTGAATCATGACATGGCAAGAAAAATGAAAAATCTGAACTCTTCCTTCCATGAGAAACAAAAAACGAGTGGGAGAACTCTGAAACAGGATGTGAACCAAAAGATAAGATGGCCAGGGAGGCGGCTGATCTCTTTCAGATTCGGATTTATAGATAACTTCCACGTTTCTAGTTTTAAAATAGAGCCAAAACGGAAGTGAGATTTCGGATTGACCCATGAATGCTCAGAAGGATTGTTTACTCTTAGATGGACACATCGTGTCGACGTAAATCATTAGAAGATAATCTGAGAATTCTCGAAGTTATTAGGATTGTAGTAGAAGGTGGTCAGACAACGTCAAAAATGTAAAAACGGTAAATAATCCGTCATCAGAAGTTTTTAAAAGTTTGAAACTGACAGTATGATTATTTGTTCTTCGACTAGTTTTGTAGTTCTCCTTGTATCTTTCATAGTCAGTTTTTTACAACTGTAGAAACGTTCCAGAATGTACTTAGAATTAATGCACGAGTAACTTGACCTACATCACAAGTCTCTACCCTCCGCAGAATATTATTTTGCTCATCTCTTGGGAACTCAAAAGTTCACTTCCAGAACGTTCTGTGTTTCCGAAATTTCGTCATTCTTATTTGACAAGAGCAAAATCATTTGGATTATTCAATGTAGCAGAACAAAGCAATTTTTGTAATTTTTAAAAGGACCCAAATATTGTCAGGATAGTGAGAAAAAAGGACAAAGATACAATTCAAAAAACTTACGACAACAACGAGTTGAATGCCGGTAGCTGTTGGCTGCGCAAATGTTCGAAGAGGCATTTTTCGATCTGAAAACGAATACAAAAATCAAAGGAGAATGACAGATGACGAAACGGAATTGAAATGAAAGACTTAAAAAAGACGGAAATTTGAATACATGCAATTTGAGTTGTTTTTTTCCTGAATGATGAGTTTCCGTTCAAGACAAAAAGCGAAGTATCTTAAAAACAATTTATTTCAGAAAAGGTTGGCCAGACAATCTCGTAGATCTATTTCATTTTTCTTCGTTCTAGACAATTCGAATTTTTTTGAAAACAAACAAAAAACATGTGGAAATTGAGAATCTATCGTTTAGCTTCTCCTTCCTCTAAATTGAACTTTCTTCGTCCATTTTCCCATTATTTTTTGTCTTCAACTTTTTTATTGCTTTTTGTCTTGTCTGTTCTTTTTTTTTCGGATTGTTCATTTGTTGCGAATGAAATTGGATGGGAAGTGATTGAAAAACGGAAGACAAAGGTTCGGAGAATCAAACATAGAAAAAAGTTTTCGAAAATGAAAAATCCCATACATGTCCAAACCCGGGCCGGGCCGGGCCGGGCCGGGCCGGCGGAGGAATTTCTACCGGCCCGGCCCGGCCCTGGCCCGGCCCGGCCCGGCCCGGTCGGCCCGGGTTTTGAGACACAATTTTTTCAAAGGTCAATTTTTGGGAAAAAATTCGATTTTTTGACTGTTTTCTGTTCAATTTTAGAATGTTTCATACTTTTAGTACTTTCATGATTTTTCATGCAATTCAGAAACTTTTTCATGAAAAATTGATTTTTTTTTCGAAAAAATTTTGACGAAAATTTTCTACCCGGGCCGACCGGGCCGGGCCGGGCCGGGAAAATTCCCCTCTGGCCCGGCCCGGCCCGGCCCGGCCCGGCCCGCGGGCCGGGCCACCCGGGCCGGGCCACGGGCCGACCCGGGCCGGCCCGGGTTTGGACATGTATGAAAAATCCAGAACAAACAAATGATCTGAAAAAAAGGAAAGGAATTTACATGAAAATATGAACAGAGACGTCGAATGATCAATTATTTATTCGGTTCTAACCCTAAGGCTATTATTCATTTTTCATTTTGGGGGACCTTATTTTTCATGTTTTTTGATTGCTTATTGGTGACAGAGATACGTCACAGAGTTGGAAAACTGATATGATATGAGGAGTAAGACTGAATTCTTTCTGAATTTTCCAGAAAGTACAGAAGTTTCAGAAGGATTCAATGTCAATATTCTCATAAAACTTTCTGATATTTCTGTTCAGGTGTGTACCAGAAAAAATAGGTTTGAATGGGCAAAAAATCAGATGAGAACTATTTTTCACATGCTTAATCATTCTAGGATGGTGACGAGTACAATTTTTCAAAGTGATTCAAAACGAGCAAAACATAGGATCCTTCCTTATTCACATACAATTGTTTGTAGCTATGAGTACTCTTCAGAATTACTGATTTAGTGGGAGAGAGATTTTTGAAGTTTAAACAAAGCGAAAATCGTTTAAAGTTTGGCAGGATAACTACGCAAAGTCAAGAAATTCCGGATGAAATCTTAAAAAGAAGAACTCCGTGAAAAAAAAGAGAAAAAACTATCTGCTCCCAAAAAGAAATTCATGATCTCAACCCTCCCCTGGGGCATCAGTTTTTTTTCTAAATGTGAGAACCTCCAACTCAGATTTTATATTTGAATTTTTCGCAATTTTTATGTGGTTCGTTTTGGATCGGATTAAAGACCAGAAGGAATGATCGAGAATCTCAGAAATAGGAATATTTTGAGTACCGAAATGATATTGTAGATGCGCTTTTGGAAAAGGTAAAAATAAGATCAGCAGCAAGGAATAGTCATACTGTAGTGAATGGGCAATTATTCTGAAACTGAAACTCTCTGAAAAACAGAACGGAAACATGAAGAAAATATGAGTCGGAAGAGTAATTTAGTTTCAGAAAACTCTAGTATCTCTCTCTCTCTCATTTTTTGCCTTCTTTCTTCGAAAAACAAGTCGAAGAAGTCGGTCTCAAATTTTATTGGCCATGTCAAATGACGGGTCTGAAGGAGAAAAAAAACGATGGGATATTCTAATTTTAGGAGCTTATTTTCTGCGAATCGCTGAATTTTAACTCAATTTTGGTACAGGAGAAAGACGGGCTGTCAGAAATAGGTGAAAGATTAGAAGTTAATTGACTCTTTTTTCCAAATATTTGTGACTTTTTTGCACAAATTTTCTTCAAACTAGAAATTTTCAGTCTAACCGAGTAATCTGGGAAAAGGAAACAGCTGACAGGAGTGAAAAGAGAGTAATTAGAAATGGAATGACATCAAAAGATTAGAAAAAAGGTTCGAAAACAGAAAATGAATCGGACGGCGAAATTCAAGCCAATCCAAGCATGTTCCTTCCACTGAAACAGTTTTTCAGTGGATTTTCGAAAGATTCGAGGATTTCAAAAAACCCTCTGAACCGGTCAAAACACGTTTGGTGAAAAGTAAAATGGAATTTTTGGAGAAAAAGATGTTAGTCGCCAGAAAAAATAAATCATAACCTCAGAATGTTCTCGAGGGACCGACTTTGAGTCAGGCTGCAAAACGAGATATCTTACTTTTTTTTGGTTTGCTTTCGTTTTTCAAATGGATTACAACAAATTCATCATGTCTAACGGAAAGAATGAAGAAAAAATGGGTGGAACGAGTGGAAAAACACGAGAAAAGTCATGGAGTACATGGAAACTGTGATGTTCGAGGAAGAATAGAAGAGTTCAGTGATCAAGAATGGAAATTCGGAATTGGGTCAAGAGACTGATCTAAAACGATATTGGGATTGTTTTTAGTAAAATTGCGATTTGAAGTCAAAGCTCTAGCAAGTCTCTAGAAAATACATTGAGGAAAACGTCCTGAAAAAGTTAAAATCGAATTTTTTCTTAAAAAAAAGGATTTGAAACATCAATGGAAGATTCCGGAAAAATGAGTTTATGATTCATTCGGTCGAAAAAAATCATGCTGATTCCTAATATTACAGTGAAAATGCTCGGAAATATAGAATTACATAATCGATACAATGAAAATGGAACAGTGATCAATACAAACAGATTCAGATAACACTATCCAGAAATGGTAGAACCATAGAATGGGCGGATCGTCTCACCCGAGAATCCTCACATTCTGACGTTTCTTTGTCCCAACTTCCGTTTATTTCTTCATATTTTGTGCTTTTTGAAATTCTGTGGCATACTCGCCAAAGTTAGTGACATAAAAATGCCCCTTGAGTATAGTTGACGTGTTCTGTTTTAACCCAAAATACTTGGACTTTTCCATCTTTCTCCGTTGCGTTATGAGGAGATGAATATGAAAACTTCAAAAATCGCAACGCGTGCTTTTTCTGCTCCGTTGACCAAAAATCGTTTTTTTTTGGGTTGAAATAGGTTATGAACATAATTACAAAGAGATAATAAAATACAAAAAGGGAAATTAAAGTTAAAAACGGAAGTCAATTGGGTGGGATATTGTAAGGATTCAAGCAGTACTTTGACGTGTTTTTTGTTTTTCTCTTATCAAAAAGTTAACAATTTTGCAGAGAACACTGGTTCCTAGTAGAATGTAAAATAGACAAATTTAAATTTAACAGTTCATATGTGAAGATGTGGTCTAGATATTTTAGGAATATCCACTTCAATTATCACGTCATCGGAAAGTTCTGAAACTTCTGAAAATTCTGTAGACCTTGAAACAGAATCTTCTGAAATCATTTTATTTTTTGGGAGCGCGTCTGCTTCTTCCTGAAAACATTGGAATAGTTAATCGAAATCAATTATGACTTACCAGACTTCTAGAACCCAGTGGATGATACCCTTGGTTTTTCAAAATTTCCAAATTCAAAATTCGATTTGTTTTCATTAATTGACAGTTTGTAATCTGCCTCAATTGTCTGTTTTGTCGCCTCCTCTGCCTGTAGATAATTGTCAAAATACAAATGAATATCACAAACATTATCAAACGACGATATTTGAGAATCTGAAATGATAGAAATTTCATAACATTCTTTTTCATTTCATAAAGTGTGAAATATAGTCACTCAATGTTTCGTCAGAAGTGATAAGTTTTAAAAGTAACTTACAACGTTTAAAACTTTAGTTCCAGCTATTTTACAAAAAGTGTCCGATTTGTTATAAATAACTTCGAAGAATTTTTGAGACTGACTGACAGTTTTCCAATAAGTGGATAAAGTGTTCTCCATTATGAATTCGCATGTTTCTCCTCTGAATCCTTCTGGACACGTACAGATCTGAAAATTTCAACCTTCTAGTTCTAAGATTCACATTTTCTTACCGTCACAATCTCATTTTCCGATGCAGCACATCTCCACTGAAGATCATAGTCATCTTGAATTTCTCTCGAGCAACTGGAAAAAGGTTTTAAATTAGAGTGCCGTCTCACCAGCATTTTCTCGCAAGACTCGCAAATGCTCCAAATTGTCTCGCATAGATGATCGTCTCGACTCGTGCTCGCAACTGCTCGCATTTTCTCGTCTCGTATTTACCAAAGATTACTTAAGACGAGACGAGAAAATACGAGCAGTTGCGAGCACGAGCCGAGACGAGACTCGAGATTTCCTGCGAGTCTCGCACAGATTTGCTCGTGAGACGACACTCTATTCTAAACAGAGAGTTAATTTCGCCGTCTTACTTTTCCTTTCTCAACTCTCCAACGACGCAATCAAATATTTCGAAGCAATCGTTTCCGCCGTGTCCGTATTTACAAGGACAATATCCCAGGTTTTTCTCATTTTCATCAAAATTAGTTCCTGATTCGTAACAATCGTTTGGGTCTGAAAAACCATGTTCTATATTCGAATGTAATAATTTCAATAACCAAATTCTTTTTTCGTTAGTTGATTCTGCTCTGTCGCTTCAAAGACAACAAATGAACCCAAGAATAACAACAATTTTCTAGACTGCATTTAGTTTCAAACGTTTTCCCATCAATGAGACGGAACTGAAAATGGATGAATTTTTGTTGATAGTGAGAATACATTCGAAATTTTGGGCGAATTCTTGAAACGATCATCCTACAGTTCTGTTTGATTTAGCATGACTCATTTTGAAATTTTTTTCTATTCAAACATCAAACAGGCAAATATTTTTAACTGAGGAAAAAATGGAGACGGTATGTGAGTAAAAAAAGGGGAAACAACGTTTATGCTTCCCTTATCGGTTTATATAGAACTAATCTTATCATGAAGTGTAATTATCTTGCTCTAATACTGCATTCAAATTCAAAAATATTGGCAAGAAGTTGTAAAATGATGCAGACTAAATTTCATGTTTCATGTGTTATTTCGAAAACATTCTGTGAAATTTGAACGTCATTCGAAGAAATATGTTCTTTATCGGAATAGTAAAAGTTTCGAAATTTAAGATTTTTCAAGCTTTTCTGATTCGTGTTTAAACACTTGTACTCTGTTGATATTGTACTCAATTTGATTTCATCATTTCCTCAGTAACGCATTGGGTAAAAGATTCAGAATTTTTGGGTTTTGAGCTTTTCTGAAAAAGCTAAACAATAAGCACTTTGTTCGGTCCAATTGTTTAATAACAACTACAGATTATAGCCAAGATTATTTTATTTGTTCAAAATTATAGTACAATTTGAATAACATGTTATTCATTTTACCCAATAATATCATGAGGAAGGTGCTTTACTTCTTCACACTTGTGTCCACATGTTCTTCCTCTTTTCAGCACTCTCAAAAAGGTAATCAAATGTATCTTCCTAAGTGAAATTTGCAGTTGTTGATGTATCATTGCTACATCTCAAAATGGCTGTACAGTTTTTCTCAACTATCAGTTGACTTTCATTGTCCTGAAAAGTCGAAACGTCGGTTTTTTTCTTATCAGCTTGTATGGTGAAATTCAGCAATGATATTTCCGTTATGAAGCAACATTTGAATTGAAAACGACATTTATGTACAAAATGAATCGGGAATCTATTGTTTAGATTATTAGGGGTTGATCAGAATGAAAATAAATATGATCATATAAAAAAGAAGTTTGAGAAGAAACAAAATCTAATGTCTAATAATACATGGCTAAATATAAATAGAAGAAACAAAACCAAGAATCTATTCATAATCACTCTCTGCTCCAGGGAACTTCACATCCTGAAATTTAAAGTTTAGGAAAATTTAAGCTAGAATAACCTACATTCTCCCCGAAATAAGACCCATCGTCTGGCTGAATTGGAGTCATTGGCATGGGAACTGGGCTGTCCTGAAAAGAAAGTTTGAGAACTAAACAGAGAAAATCAAATACCGCATAGTAATCATCTTCAGTCTCAATGGCATCTGCAATCGTTGAATACAAAGCATGTCGACGGGGTCCGCGAGACAAACTGAAATATGAAAATAGGATGTTATCTTCGAAGTTTCACTTACTTCAAATTAGCTGGTGGTTCAACTTCTCTTGCCATCAGATCATCTTCTGATAGATCAGATTTATCGCTTTCTGTGACATGACGAACTCTGACTTGTGGTACTGGAATACTGTACTCCACGTACTCCACAGCTGACTCGTTTTCATCGTCTTCGTGTTCTAAACTATTCAATTTATTTCTTATTAGAATTAGAAAAAAACAAACCATCTGAAGCTTCAACTTGAATTGATGGAATCTTAGATTCAATTGATCGTTTTTTCATCTGAAGGGAGTCTCTCTTCAAATATTGACCCGATGATCTTCTTGAACTGATTGGTGTTGGACCGTCGACTGTTATCTAAAAAAATTTCTCACTGTAATTTATTTTATTTAAACTATTGTACCATTGGTAAACTATTCTTCTGTTCGAGTGTCGTATGTTCTGTCGATCCACCACCTCCTCCATCACTTCCACTTCCACCAAAAGATCCACGCTTGTATTTTCCACTAACGAATTTGTTCAGTTTCTTGCTCATATCAAGCATCACACTCATTTGCTCTTTCTAAAACGGAAAACATGAAATTCCTGATAGAAACTAAAACCCACATGTCTCGAATCCATATTCTTCATTTTGTGTTCCAATTCTCTAATCTCTTCTTTCAAACTGAATTCCATTTGTGTCAAATGAGCAACTCTATGCAGAATAGCATCTGTTCTCTCCGCTGTTCGATGAATTCTTTCATCATTCGAACTCAAATTTCGTTTTTCGGTTTCTCGTTTCATATCTTCCACACTTTCTTCTTCGAATGTGTGCACTTTTTCCATTTCATCAGGCGATAAGAACAATTCTGAATGAACTTATCTCTATCAAAGCTTCCCAAAGTTTCAACTCACTCAAACTCTGATCAAATAGATTCTTTCTTTCAAACATTCGACTACTGTATCTGATGAGTTTGATAACCCAAATGATATGATAAATAATAGTGAATGGAGGTGGAAGCCATGGCGTTGACTCATATTCCATAACCTGTCCATATCTTTCGAAAAGGAAAATTTCGCGAGTGGATTCGATGTGTTTCTCGAAAATATAAGTACATCCGGCAACCATTACATTCATCAACAGAACATTGGTGGCCAACATGAATACGGTAAGTCCGACTGGAGCAATCCAGTATCCGGGAACACAGGTTTCATCTGAAAATTGAATCATTTCCAGCTCTTTCCCAAGAATAACAACTTACGAGTGACATTCAACATGCTGATAGGAATATTTTCATCCTCGTGAGTATGCCAAATCTCATCTCCACATGTATCGATTTCAGCGGCATACACTTCTCCGTAAAGCATAAAGTACGGTTGGAGGAATATATTTCTGACGAGAATCCAATGCCAATCTTCATAAGGATATGTTATACTTTGACGGAGAAGACCGAATGAGTAGAGAGTGATGAAAACGAGAACACAAAGAGGAATCATTGAGGGAATCTAAGGACTTATGATATTCAAAGAGTCTTCGAATTTAATAACGAACCATTTCTGCAACAATGTTGATGTAAGGTCCGAGTCCTTGTAGTACTGATAAATAGTCGACTAGTTTCAAAGACCAAATAACCGAGTTACATATGATGAGAATTCTTCCCAGTGTTCTGAATAAGTACATTAATAAAATGGAACTCCAGTGAGCTTCTTACTTTGTAGTAGGACTCAATCGAATGAAATACGCAATCAAATAAGTAAGTAAACCAAATGCCAAAAGTCCATTTCGATATTGAAAAAAGAACACCCGTAATTGTTTGAGAACTGGCTTCGAAGTATCCATCATTATAGTTGATACTACTTTTCGACCTATTTCCAGTGTCCACACAAAGATATAAGCAAAGACGTACCATTCAGACCAACTCGCGATTCTGAAGAGATAAGAGAGTTGTTTAAACTGATAGTATTGTTTGCTTTACCTTTGAGTTTTTACCAGTAAATTATAAGTGAGCAATATTAAGAAGAGAACAAAAGCAAAGAACCAAAGCCAATAAGTTGTGATTGGAGCCTTATAAAACTCCATTATTTTCTTTTTCCAGGACAACGGGCGTTGCTGAAATCAACTAGAATTGAATCCCCTCGAAAGTTACACCAAACATACCATGAGAACATGAACAGTCTCGTTTCGAGAAGACGAAAACTCCCGCGAAGACTTTTGACGAGGATCTGTTTCCATTTCTTCACTCGGATCCATGTACATGTCATCATGGTTTACAGCAATTGCAACGGATCCACGTTTTCCTGTTCTGTTAATGTCTGAAATGACAGGAATTTCAGAAAGTTTCAAACGACATCAGCTATACATACACATTTCCGTTGCCTTCTTCTGTTCGTGTTCATCATCATCTTCAGATGTTTCAATCTTCAAACACGCCGGTGGCTTTATCACATTCTTTTTCGACTTTTTGATTGACATCGTCCTTGACCGATTTCTACCCGTCACAATTGGTGGAGCAACAACAATTCGACTAATTCCCAAATCGTTTTTCTTCTTCTCCGAAAAGTTCAACTTGTCCCGAACCAACTGAAAATCGAATTTCACATCTAGTGGTAGAGTTTCAAACTTACTCTTTGAATACTCAACGGCTGATCTGCTCCTAAACTCTGCGCTCTATGTTTTGCTCCATCTTCATCTGATTCATCCGAATCTGAATCGCTTGTCGAAGATGTTTCGGACTCCTCCGCACTATTTATTTCAGAATCCGACATTTCTTCGTCGTGCTCAGCGGCAGTTTTTGGTTGAAGCATAAGTTGTTCTTTTGTTTTGAAACCAAGCAAAAATATCAGTGGTGGTGCAGCTAAACAAGCCAAAACCTTTGAGTTTTGATTATTTTTCATGAGAAGGCCTCCTTGCCAGAGATCAGACAGAAGCATTTGACAACTGAAAAATCACATTTAATTTTAATCAGAAGTAGAATATCTAACCATGGATGTGCCAAAAACTTTCGATGTCCATTATTGGCAGCAAGAGAGAGACATGTTTCATCTCCCCAATTGTTCAACTCACAAGTCAATAATCTGAGAGTTTGATCACGACTATGCTTGGTACAGTACTCGAGAACTTCGACTGCTAATTGAGAAAACTCTCTGAAAGTTAACCTTATCCTTTATTCATAAAGAAAGCTTCACATACTCGCTGAACTCTGTGAAGTCCTGACTCATTCCAATTTCTCCAGTTGCCAATGAGGCTGTTCGAGCGAGCGACATATACAGTCGGCTGGCGACTAGGGCCTAACAATTTGTATTTTAAAAGTATATATCGCAGTTGAAATAACAAACTTTAGCCATTCCTTCTTCTCCATGAGTCCACATCAATTTCGCCATTTTCTGTCTTTTCGTCAGCACCGCCCATATCATCAGATCACTGTATGGATAGCGGAATGTAAAGTCCATGTTAGCTTCTTCCTCCAAATTTGAGAACTCATCTTCTGAAAATAAAAGCTTCAGTTTACTTCTCAAATTTAAAATTTGAAATTTCCAACCATCGTCAGAGTCTCTTTTTCTTCCTCCGCCTCCGAAAAGTGAGATAATTGAATTTCTGGCATTGTTAATCAAACTAATTTGCATTGATGACATTCTCTCTCTTCCAGCCTCTCCAGATGGACCGATCACGTCATTTCGACCACCGTTACTATTATCAACTCGTTTTCCGAACTGAAAAATAAATATTCTTTCTCGAAATTGTCATAAATACAAACCTGTTTCCGATTGTTGAACAAAAAGTACTGATTCTTGAACTCTTCTTTTGTATAATTTGATTTGTACAGATTTCCCATTAAATCTTCGACCAATCTTCCAACTTCCACTAATTTTATATGATGCTTTGAATCCACCAACAGATTTGTTCTCAAAGTGTTTTGCGGTCCCTTTTCAGTATTATATAGATGCTCCAATCTTCCATAAGTCAAAAACTTTTGCATTGAAACTCCGTTTTCAAGAAGCAAATGAACAAAATCAATACGATCATTTGAGAGTGCTTCAATCATTGCATTGTGAAGATCTTGAGTTGTCCATTCTGTTCCATTTGCAAAGATTTCCGTACGGGCAATATCAGCTCTATTCCATGCAAGAGCCAATTGGAGTTGTTCTGGTGGTGAAAGGTTTTGACCTTTTAGAAGACATGACATGATTGCATGATCAAGATCTTCTCGAGACGATTCACCAAAACGGAATACTGTCATCTGGAAATTCAAATATTGGATTGCTTTTCCTTATAAATTACAAGCTAACCAATGACTTGTTCGTAGTACATTCCACAATCTGTTTGATCATTTTCTGAGCAGTTTTTGGATCATAACCGAAGACTCGACGAATGATATTCACCAGTTGATTTCTGATGTTGTCTGATAGAAATCTGAAATTTGAAATTTTGTAAAAGCGGTAAATCAGTAATAGAAAAATCACTAACCCATTCTGAGAAACGGTTTGATGAGCAAAAGCAAGAATGTCGGCTGCTCTTCCACTTCCATCACAGATGATCACAGGGATTCGAGGAATTCTGAATCGAGAAAACTTGAATCTTTGAGATGACAGGGTAACTTACGTAGTTACATAATCATGGACCATTTTTATAGTGAATGCACCTCCTTCCAGAACAACACAAATCAATGGAATCGCACTTCTTTTCTTGTCTCCTTGAGCCAGATAAGTCTCCAGACGTTTACGCAAAATAATTTCAGCACCGTACCTAAACAAAATAAAAATAAACCAAGTTCTCGATCGGAATGCACCTGTTAACAGTTCCATTATCCGAGAAAAGGAAATATGAATGATTATCGTTGAGCTCCTTGAGTCTAGTATTGTTGAATACATTGGTAGCATATGTGACTGTTGAATCTTTTCCCGCAAATCGATTTCTCTGTTTCAACATTCCCCATGATGCTATTCCGATTGCCACGTGTTTCTTTGTATCATGATGATTCCCTTGGTCTGTAATTGATAAACCCTTCTTTTTCTGTATCATTTTTTTCCCAAACCATGTAGTGCAGAATCCAAATGTCTAACAACCCCTTCATCCAATCCAGAAGTGATAATCCATGCATCTGTTGACTTTGCAATCTTCATAATTCCCTTTCGGAACGTCCGTGCCAATTTCGGTTGCAGACTGCAAATATTTTATCATCCTCATCAAAATTCTTCATGCTTCCATTCTCTGATATCATTTTTGCGACCAACTTTTTATCATGGAAAACCAACCACCTCGGAGAGAATTGTGGCATTCCTGATGACGTCAAAAAAGGTTATCAGAAAAGAGTTTGGAGGGAAAATTGAGAGAAGGAGAAAGTACTGGAAACGGAAAAGATTATCATCTTAATTTGTATTCAGTAGGTGTTAAATGGAGATTAGATTAGAACGAAAGATCACTTCCACTATTTTTGGGTTCTATTGTGAACCAGACATTACTCAGACTTACTCAAACTTGGTGAGTCCTCCATTAATTGTGATGATTAGCTTTGGCGGTCTCAGTTTCCAAACTTTCATCATTAAATGGACAATATCTCTCGGATCTGTATCAAAACTAACACGAGCATATTGAGCATGGTGAGCAGTTCCTAAAAAATTATTTTGTTGCGAATTATGGAACTTATTCAACCTTCAAAAACGATATTTCCATAAGAATCAGTTGGGAGAACTTCGGTGTGAGACTGAATTGACCAACGGCCTGGAGTAAGGTTAACCTAAAAATATTCATAAAATAATGAATTTCATTCTTTTTTATCTCTAGACTCACTTCATTACCATCTCCATCTGCATCAGTTGTATCAACTTCTTGAATTCCGGGAAGTGTTAAATGATTCAACGGATGTCCCTTTCCTTGACTTCTTTCCAATACATCTTCCGAATGTTTCGACCTTTCTTTTCCACATCCACAACGTTCCGAAAACCGTTGCGATGGGACGAAGTATGAGCATTGACGCATTTTCAGACGACATTCAATCCAGTTTTTGCCTTTCTGAGAATAGAAACAAAGTTTGAATTATTTTGGAAAAAATTGGAGTCTCACCAGTGAACCAGCTCTTGTTGCGTGTCCAGAATGACTGGTTGTCGAATTTCCTCTCTGAATTAACAAACGTTATTGAAATTGAAATGTTGCAATGTTACCTTTCTTCCAGAAATGTCCGCAAGATGGAGCATATCCTTCCAGTCAAATTTCTGGACATGTCTTGGGGCTGAGTTCAATGGGGCTGCATCGGCTGAAAAATCAAATATGTTTATAAATTCTAATGTAAAAAGTAATTGAAAAACCAAAGTCTGAAAAAAATATTTTAGAATGTAGTGTTAGTCCTAACAATGTCACTAATTTTGAAAGACTGCTTGAGAATAGAGAGACCAACATCTGTAAACCTGATGTTGCAAGGATCTATCAATACTGGAAATCGGACATTTTCAGTAAGTTTTAGAATAAATAGTGCTACTATGTAAAAACTCACCACTACTACTTCTTTGCTTCTTTCTTCTTTTCTTTCTCTGCGTCTCTCGTTCGGCATCATTTTCTTCTACAGTAACACTGTTGGCTCGAAGACTGTCTTCAACTGCTTTCTGCAAAAAAAAAACACAGGCTCGAAAGTCTTTTATCAGCCATCGTATTCTAATAAACTTCAATTTATCAATAGTCAAAGACTCACATGGATCGCAGGAACTAAACTTCCACGTCTTCTGTCCATTCAATTCAAGCTTTTTGACGACTTCTTATCGCTTTTACCCTTTTTCAATGTTCGTTATTTTCCTAAATTCTAAGTTTACACCATTATCTGTTCGTCTTTTATTTCAATTTCTAGACAAATGAATCCCCAACCCCAAAAAATATAAAAGTAGAAAAAGGTAAATTTTCGTATGCTATAAAAGTCAAAAAGTAAAGACAAGGATGACAGTTGAAACATGAAAAATGAGTGGAAAAATGCATAGATAAGAGAGACAGAAAAGGAGAGTGCACACGTAGCGGACAGTTTTAATCAGAAGACGACTAAACACATTTTTGTCGATGATCATCGTTGATAATAATGAGTCGAGAAAAAAAAAGAATAGAGTGAAATGAGACCAAATTGAAGAAGAAAAAAAAGAGGGAAATAGCAACAGAGTACACACTTTTTGGTGATAAAATTCAGGGCGTCGACTGGAGCAAATGGGTCCAAGAACTGCAAAATGAAGAAATCTGAAAATCTGAAATAGATGTTAGTGCTGTGAGCATGTTTTTGTCCATTGAGTTTTCAGTTTTGTTGGGTTTCTTTTTGTATAATTGACATCTTGAATATCGTTTAAACGTCGTTGTACTAATTTAAGCTCTTTTACTCTTCTTCTGCATACCTGTTGGTCTATGAGAATCTCCATCCAGTAGACATCCATGTCATTTTCGATTCGCTATTTCCAGCCTCGTTTCCTTTATTTTCCACTTCTCTATTCCTAATCTAATCCTTCTTTTGTAATTCAAAACGCTCCTTTTCATCTAAAAATGTTTTACTTATCACGTGTAATTCCCTTGTAATCTCAAACCTCTCAAATCCATTTTCAATCTCCTTTTCTTCATCCAATATTTCCCACTTTTCACAAAGTTCTTTTCTACGATGCTCTCGAGTCCAGCAAGCCTGTAAGTAGTCCGAATCTGAAAAAAGATCAAAATGAAATAATTTAGTTACTTGGAAGAGCTTCTCAGCGAGATGCGTCAACTGTCGGGAAGTGACATTGATTTCAGAAATACTAGAATTCTCTTGTCGAGAGAAATTTCTAAAGTCTTCGAGGAAATGACTCGAAACGATGCTGAATCTCAACAGAATCGATACGGATACGAAGATCGCAACCATGAATTCTCTTCGGTTTGAAAACTGTTTTGATGGTTTATTAGAATGCATCTATTTCAGCCACAAACTTCTCCCTTCCACTCTCAATTTTCACCGTATTCTGCCTTTCCATCTCCATATATGAATTCCGCACATCTGAAATCTTTGAATTCATTCCTCACACCAATCAAAAATGGAAAATTGAATATGTCAGATCAGTTCCTTGGTGATTATGGAAACGACTTATCTGCTGGAAACGATTCTCCAGTTGTTCTTCAAACGAAGATTTATATTCCAGAAGCACCAATCAAAGAGAATGGCCAGAAAGCGTTAGTATTATTCGTTTTGTTATTCAATGATTTGTTTTTACAGGAAGTACAACTACGTCGGGCGCATTCTTGGCCCGTCTGGATCATCAGCTCGAATGATTGAAAGTCAATACGACGTTACTCTTCTGATTCGTGGAGCTGGATCAATGAAAGACGCCGAGACGGAGGCAGAATTGAAGGGAAAGAAGAAGTACGAACATTTGAATGAACCACTTCATGTCCTTTTGATTGCAAGAAACAACGACAAACAGAAGTGAGTTGTGCAGAGAATTCTCAAATAAATATCGTTTGATTTCAGATGCGAAGATATTCTGGACAAGGCGGCGGCGAAGATTGAAAGTCTTTTGGTTCCAGTTCACGATGATTATAAGAAAGAGCAATTGGTTCGTTATGCGATCATGAATGGTACATATGAAGCAAGAACTGAAAAGAAGAAGTCAAGATCCGGTGGAAAGAGAACACGTTCTGTTTATAACAATCAAGAGCAGTACTGAGTGACGACCATCTATTTTCGTTTGATCTTTTGATAATGAATTCTCATCCAATTTTCTCTTCCAGTTTTTCTAAACATGACCCATTAGTTTTTTTTGTTGTAAAGTTTGTAATGCGTTATTTTTCACACATAAACAAAGACTTCCTGGAGAAAGACACTTTTTTCCGCCGCGCCTTTTTTCGGCTTATTATGGCTTATTCTTCCCCTTAATGAGGAAGTCAGTGAATATTGCTTTACACAAATGCAACAAAGTGTAGGAGAACACAATGATAAAGAGAAAAGGAATGGGTATAAAAGAAAATAAGAAACAGGAGAAAAAGTACGATTCAGTCATGGAAAAGATTCTGGTAACCATCTCAACTGGAGCAGCCACCATTGCCGCTTTAGCAGTTCTTTTCACTGTTACATCCCTCTATAATACCATCAATGAGGTTCACGATCAGGTATAACAATATACATTAATTCTTATCAAAATCTACTACTTTCAGGTTTTTGATGGAGTCTCCGTTTTCCGTGTTGAGACGGATTCTGCATGGACTGAAATGATGGATCTCCGCCAAGTGACTGTTACTCCACCAACCAAACCACGTGTCAATCCATTCAACTCAGTTTTCCGTCAAAAGCGTCAAACATACTCTAGACTTCCAGCTTGGTGCCAATGTGAGCCAACTAAGCCAACTTGTCCACCAGGACCACCAGGGCCACCAGGACAGCCAGGAGCTCCAGGACAACCAGGAGCACCAGGACCAAGAGGAGAGGACAACACTTCCACTTATGCTCCAATCACTTGTCCACCAGTTCAAATTGATTGTATTACTTGTCCAGCAGGACCAGCAGGACCACAAGGACCAACAGGGCCAGCTGGACCAGCGGGACCATCTGGACAACCAGGATTCCCAGGACAACGTGGAAACGATGGATTCCCAGGAGCTCCAGGAGCACCAGGAGACAATGGACAACCAGGATTCCCAGGACAAGATGGAACCCCAGGACATCCAGGAGCTGACGGACAACGAGGTGTTGGAACTCCAGGAGCACCAGGAGCTCCAGGAAATGCTGGACCAGCTGGACCAGCTGGACAACCGGGATTCCCAGGACAAGATGGAGCACCAGGACAAGCTGGACCAGCCGGACAAGATGGATACCCAGGAAACAATGGATCCGATGGACAACCAGGATCTCCAGGAGGACCAGGGCTTCCAGGAAACGATGCTGCTTATTGTGCCTGTCCCCCAAGATCCGCTGTTTTCCTTTCTCGTCATTAATTTTTCCACAATCATTTTTTTCTTTATAAATCTTCCAAATGTCCGAACACTTTAAATTTTCGCCTTATTTGTTTCATTACAACAGATAGGTCAAAAATTCCAGTCGAAGAGGGGGGAAACTGTATCGAAAAAAATCGGCGAAAAAATTTCCAGCAAAAAAATTTATTTTCGGTAGATCAAAAACGAGGTAATTGAAAATCAATACTTTTGATTAAAATCACGGAGCCGCACAACTACAACATCTGGAATCTGCTGATCGGACTCATGCCTTTTCTTCCTCGATTTGGAGAAAGATCAGCGAATGGATGACCGTCAAAGGAGTCAAGACACCTTCGCCGTACTGGAGTCTTGTTCTTGATTCATCACCCAGCACATTCTCTTCCAATGTTTGTCTCCTCATCGTGATGATTCCGAAACTGCACCACATCGTGTCGGTTCCCTTGTTCATCAACATTTTAGGATTGGCTTTCTATTTGGCGGGATTGAACAGTATGGGAGCAGGAATCGGCCTCAGTGAGTCAAAAAATCTTCAAACTATTATTGGAGCATAAGTTTCAGCTTTCGGCGCGATCAATATTGGCAGAGGGTACGGATGGAGAGTTACGGCGATCATTGGCATCATTTCGTTTCTTCTCGGACCTCTTTTCACGTTCGCATTTGGTTTCGTCTGTTCCCAGGGCATCGACTACACTAAGAAGACCGTGTTTGTTAGCGTGCTGCAGATAATCATCTGTGTGTTTGCCAACAGCATTCCCGTGACGTTCGAGTCGATTGCGGTAAACGTCTTTAAGATCGATGCGTGGCGTCAGAAGCGGCTCCTGCAAGTCATCAATGCTTTTGAATGGAGCACGGACTACATTCAACTCATAACATCCAGAATCCTCTCCCGTCATCGTTTCCATCGCCGAAGTTCTCAACTTCACATTCCGATCGAAGAGAATCTTGCTGGTGGAACATTGGATACAATTGGAGCAGTTGTTTCCAAATACTTGGAATTCGATTTGACGTTGAAGAGCTGTAGCGTCGATTCGGATCGCCACTTCATCAAATGATTGACACTGTTCGGGAACTTTCCAGTGCTGGTCTTCGTGCCTCTGCAGAAGTCATCGAGAAAATGGATAAGCACTTTGGCGGAAATCATCTACAGCTTGCCCTGAAAGTCGGATGGTTGAGACTGCAGACACATCGGAAATCAAGGTACTACGTCATCGGGAAACGATTCGATCAGAAGGATGTGCTCAAGGACACAATGGAAAAGTTGAAGTAAGGAAAAGGATACTGCACTTTGGCGGATCTTCAAGAACATAAAGCGATGGATTGGGTGTCTGTTGAGTTAGTTGAATACACTAAAAACATAAACTTTCCTTCAATTATTTCAGACTTCTGATCGAGGGAACTTTTTCGCTCACTTCTCTCACTTCCCTGATCGCTCACTTCCCTGATCGCCCAGTTCCGAATTTCCGTCTGCAGATTTTCCTCTAAACCTTCTTTCTTTTGCTTTCAAATAAGCCTTCAATATTGCCGTTTTATCCACTTTCTGCCAAATAAAGCTTTAAAATCTTCACTTCTTTTCTTCGCCAAACCGTTAAAGTTTTCATTCATATCGTAGGACCACGAACTCTGGAAAAACACACCATTATTCGTCACCGGAGCTGAAAAAAAAATATTTGAAAAATCGTGATTTTAATCAAAAGTATTGATTTTCAATTACCTCGTTTTTGATCTACCGAAAATAAATTTTTTTGCTGGAAATTTTTTCGCCGATTTTTTTCGATACAGTTTCCCCCCTCTTCGACTGGAATTTTTGACCTATCTGTTGTAATGAAACAAATAAGGCGAAAATTTAAAGTGTTCGGACATTTGGAAGATTTATAAAGAAAAAAATGATTGTGGAAAAATTAATGACGAGAAAGGAAAACAGCGGATCTTGGGGGACAGGCACAATAAGCAGCATCGTTTCCTGGAAGCCCTGGTCCTCCTGGAGATCCTGGTTGTCCATCGGATCCATTGTTTCCTGGGTATCCATCTTGTCCGGCTGGTCCAGCTTGTCCTGATGCTCCATCTTGTCCTGGGAATCCCGGTTGTCCAGCTGGTCCAGCTGGTCCAGCATTTCCTGGAGCTCCTGGTGCTCCTGGAGTTCCAACACCTCGTTGTCCGTCAGCTCCTGGATGTCCTGGCGTTCCATCTTGTCCTGGGAATCCTGGTTGTCCATTGTCTCCTGGTGCTCCTGGAGCTCCTGGGAATCCATCGTTTCCACGTTGTCCTGGGAATCCTGGTTGTCCAGATGGTCCCGCTGGTCCAGCTGGCCCTGTTGGTCCTTGTGGTCCTGCTGGTCCTGCTGGACAAGTAATACAATCAATTTGAACTGGTGGACAAGTGATTGGAGCATAAGTGGAAGTGTTGTCCTCTCCTCTTGGTCCTGGTGCTCCTGGTTGTCCTGGAGCTCCTGGCTGTCCTGGTGGCCCTGGTGGTCCTGGTGGACAAGTTGGCTTAGTTGGCTCACATTGGCACCAAGCTGGAAGTCTAGAGTATGTTTGACGCTTTTGACGGAAAACTGAGTTGAATGGATTGACACGTGGTTTGGTTGGTGGAGTAACAGTCACTTGGATATCCATCATTTCAGTCCATGCAGAATCCGTCTCAACACGGAAAACGGAGACTCCATCAAAAACCTGAAAGTAGTAGATTTTGATAAGAATTAATGTATATTGTTATACCTGATCGTGAACCTCATTGATGGTATTATAGAGGGATGTAACAGTGAAAAGAACTGCTAAAGCGGCAATGGTGGCTGCTCCAGTTGAGATGGTTACCAGAATCTTTTCCATGACTGAATCGTACTTTTCTCCTTATTTTCTTTTATACCCAATCCTTTTTCTTTTGTGTTCTTCTACACTTTGTTGCATTTGTGTAAAGCAATATTCACTGACTTCCTCATTAAGGGGAAGAATAAGCCATACTAAGGCGAAGAAGTGGGAGAATGGGTGGAGGAAATTGGTCGTTTAACGCTAAAAAAACTTCAATGAAGGAAGTGGTCGAGGACAATGTGTTCATCTTTCCCCGAAGTAAAACTTGAATTGTGGTTCATAATTTATCAAAACTTCATTTACTTATCAATAAGACATATCTAGAATGGATGATGATGATTTGTATTCAGTTCAGGAAAGAATTGAGAAACAATATCTTTGTTGAAAACAGGAGTTAATCTGAATCCGTCAGCCCAGTTCTTTTCCAACGGTTTGTTCATTTCATCAGCCGTCATTCCAGATGGTCTCAGAAACTCTTCAATGGACTTTGTCATTTGTAGAGGTAATTTAGGGAATGAAGAAAGTGAATTTGGGCGATATGGTGATTGGAAAGGACTAGAAGATGTCGGATAAGAAGAGGTAGAAGGCATTGAATAATCAGTATATTGTGGAAGTGGAGGAGGCGGAGCTGGATGAGGAGATAATGAAGGAGGAGAGAAATGAAATAATGGAACAGTTTCTTGTTGTGGTGGTGGTGGTGGTGGTACGACTGGAACGGAGGTTAAAGGAGGTCCCATAAGTTGAGTTGATTGTTTTCGACATGCTGCAGTTGTCAAAAGAAGATCGGAAACTTCTGGATTGATGATATCAGTGAGAATTTTATGGAATGGGATCTTCAAATCCGAATCTCGACTGTAGAATGGTTGTTGGGATTGACGGATGTTGGTAGCCAGATTCTGGAATTGTACAAATAACTGTCATTGACTCATCTGGTTTCTCACTTTTGATTCAAAAATGAAATGTAGAATGGCAGATAAATTGTTGGCAGACGACACCGAATTCTTATTTCTGCTGTGCTTGATCACTTTGAACAATAGTTCGGATAAGTTTTCACGAGCTAACGTCAAACTTTCATTCAGAGAATTTGAAATAACAGTGCTTTCTGAAATTTACTCCAGTTTAGATAATCGAAACACGCGGAAAAGTGTTACCTGCGGTTGTAACAATGTATGCTTTCAGAACTGAATACTCGATAATTGATGGTGGTTTCCTGAGATAAATCTCGAATACATCAGAAACTTTTTGAGTCAGGTGAGCTGTGCATCTGAATGAAATCAACTCTCAAGGAATAGCGATTCTTGATAAACTTACATTGGTAACTGGAGAAGAGATGTTTTCAGATCTTCAACTCCAGGTGCTCCTTTTGCAACAAATCGAGAAGTGGATTCGAAAAGAAGAAGATGAATCAAAGTGTCACTAATTAACGCACTCTAAAAAATGAAAATTTCATTTAGTGACCCAACATAACCTCTACAAACTTTATCCTCTACACTAAATTTTCTACAATGTTCCTCCTCCAACATATTCAAAAATCGGTCGATGAAGTCCACATTTTGTACAATCCGTTCAATCGAAATAAACTGTTCACTGATTTGTCTTGGAGAGTTTGAACAGTCCATCGGTTCAGAATCTCCTGTCTTTCTTGCTAATGATCGATCCGCTATCAAACTCTTTAGTGAAAAATTTCCGATGGCGTCAAAGTTCGTGGACATTGTGCATGATTCGGACAGTTTCCCGATTTCAGTCAGTTGTTTTCGAGATAACGGAGAAAGGAGAGATGTCCAGTCAGATGGATCGACTATTCGATTAGACATACTCCTCGAAAGACTTTTCTTTTTCGATAGAAGAGTTTTCCCCTTTTTACTTTTTTCTCTATCTGGCCTGACATCTGGATTCACAAAAGATTGATTACTGACAGTTGTTTTAAAACTTACAATCTGGATTCATTCCAACCAAAAGACATTTCCTAAACCGACAGTATCGACACGCATTCCTCTCAACTGAAAAAATCAAAAAATCTGTTTTCCAGAGACAAAGTAAACTAACATTTAGTGACTTCACAATTCTTTTCAAATCGACAAACATATTTGTTTCTTCCGTCTTTAACTGCTCGACGAAAGAATCCTTTGCAACCAAAACAGGCGAGAACTCCGTAATGGATCTGAAATACTCAATAAGGAGTGACTTCGATTTCTGAAGGATACCTTTGCCGGCGTATCTCCACAAACTGCACAAACTCGATTAGTGTAAGATTGCATTTCTGAGAGCTGACAATGTGAATAGACAATCAATTCACGTCATAAAACACACACTCCAATCGGCTACCAAACTGAAAAAAGTAATGGAAATAGTATATTTTGAGGAGTGAAAAAAATGATGACGGTGTAGGAGGTAGATGAAGTGGAAAAGGGAGGACAGAGTGACCGAATTTGACGTAATTTTTCATGTGAGAGATTCGGAAAAAAACGAAGTTCAGAATATGGTCGGTGTGGTTTCGAGGGATAAGTACAATACGGATTGGAGAAGTGTGATTTTTTTGAATCCAGCACTATGAAACAAAAGAGAAAGTTCAAAAGGAGCTCCAGGTTTTCAGTCAGTAATATTTTGCAGAACAAGGATAAGAAGTCAAATTAAATTGTACCGTGATTGTGCAATGCTAGCATAGACTCAAGATTTACAAATTTGAATGGTTATTTTCGTAGAAATCGAAGTTGTTCGTGAAACTTTTTATAAGTGAATCTCGGCTCTTTTGGGCAAAATATTTTTCTTTGTCTTCAAACTCTATAGTATACTACAGCATCCGAACTTACGCGAAAAAATAAAAATGAGTCATCGGAATGAAGCGAAGCCAATGAGCAAAATGCGAGAGCTCTTGTGGGTCTTTGCTCCGTCAAAAAGATACCTTGAAAAGAAAAAGAGAGAATGTTATGGTCTTTGTGTGAACTTTTGAGCAATCAAAAAGTCTCGATGAGAAAAATGAGGAGTAGAAGTCGAAAAAATGAAGACGGTGCAAACGGAAGAAACTCATTTTCTGATACAGAAATCGAAGAGAGAGAGAGAGAGAGAGAGAGAGAGAAACAATGTAAAAGAGTTAATATTGAGGACAGACGCAACATTTGTTTGTAAGAAAGATATCGAGATACTAGGAGTGACTATGATTTTTCGATTTGCACAGTTAGACTGTAGTTTGTGTTCTTTGATATTAGATGTACTATATTAGATTTATTAAGATGCCTAAATATGTTTCAACAATTTTCAAAAAGTTGTGTTGTTTGAAGTTTTGAACTCATCTCTTTCACACATTCCTCGTCATAAAAGTTAACCCCCGAGACAGCTGAAGTTCAATAGTACACAAAACGGTACAGGTACTCAAAAAAAGACAATAGAAAAGAGCATTTCACACCGGGGAACACTGTGGAAAACTGAGCCAGAACTGGTTCTTTTTGGAAAATGATAGCATAGAAAATATGATTTCGGAATAACATCAATTGAAAGTTGATGCTTTGAATTCAAATACAGTGAATGGAAAACATATGCACGGTTCGGACGACGTTACTTGTTTTGGGATGAGTTGAATCTGCAGGATACTGTGAACTTTGCAGTTAACTGACGAATTGCAAGACTTGAATTCGAATTTTTTAAAAAATTGCGCCATTTAGATTAACCAGTTCTCACAGAATCTGCATAGTCTCAACGACCCTTACTTCTCCACCATTCATATCAGTAAGCTAAAAGATGAAAATTTCTGGAAAACAACTGGTGAAATGAAAAAAGGGATTATTGTAAATGGAATTTAGAGTGAGTCTCTGTGCCACAAACATTCAGAGAACCAGATACGCAGATAACGTGATCGGTTACTGTTTCGTCTGCATCTCGTTGAGTTTTCCAATATTTTTTCTCTCAAAACTTTCTGTTTGAGTTGGAATAATAGAGAGAGGAACAATTCGAAAGAGAGAAATATTCGGGAGAGACCCCTTTTCTTTTCAAAAAAAAATGACGCCATCCAGTTTTCCTCTGGATTTTTCGTAGTTTGTGTAAAAGGTTTCAGGAGATGTTCAAGAAAACCTGAAATTATTGAATGCGTTGGGAAGAATCGAAGATGAAGTCAATATTTCAATAGATTTGTCATCATATCTGTTCACGATCAGTCAAATCTTCCCGGTTCCATTTAGGATTTTCCTGTTTGAATGAATATTTTTTTAAAAAATTATTGGTTTTCAACTTGTATTGGATCGGAATTTTGCACGGATAATGGGATGCAATTATAATCGCGTTTGTATTCAAAATTGTTTGATGCTGAACTGTGAAGTTCAGAATATCTGAATTTTTTATAATTTGAACAGTTATTGTAAGATAATGAAGAATTTCTCGTCGGTATGTAAGAGCTAATGGGTAACAAACAAAGGTTTCCAAGACATCTCCTTCACCCCGATCATCACAACCAAACTAAAAATATTATTAAGTTTACATAGGCATCAATTATGAAAAATACGACCATCAGAATTGAAAACAAACTTTATTAATGATAAAAATACGATATTCAGAAGGTTTTCACAGTCTAAATGTGATAAAAAGTTGTTGAAATCAGGCAATTCGAGAACAAGAAAATATGCGGCCAACAACTGATTATTAACTTTATCTCGTACAGAAACTGAAATTAAAATAAATATTTTTATTAGGAATCCTAATTTAGGATCTGAAAAAAATCATGTTTTATGAGGGAAAATTGTTAGGAATTGTATACTGCAATACAAAAAATCAACTGTCGAAAAACCTTCTCCAAGTCTGGACCGTTCCAAATCGCTCATGATAATGGCTCCCATCAGATTGGAAATTATAAAAAGTGGTGTTCCTATAAAACCTAAATGTTGTTCCAAAACAGTGACCGACTGTTTGTAAGTAATGAACAAACAAACAAACACAAAAAACAATCAGCTCGGCTCATCGTTTTGTTCCAAAACACATTTTACCCACTCTTTTTTGTTTTTGTTTTTCAATGTTTTTCGTCTTTTTTGCCTGAAACTAATTGAATTGGTTCTTCCAATTGTCTACCAGATGATAGAGCAGGATATTACAGATTCAAGAATCCCAACGAATTCTATTCTCTAGATTTGGTTCCTAACTCGTTTAGTCCATTATTTGACAGATTAGTTTAATGATCACGCGGAACAAGTTGAAACTGAACTTTGCAATTAGAACGAAAAAATTGGATTTTTTTCGAATCTGCGATCGAATAGATGTGAACACTATTCCACACGGGAACATTTTTGATGAAATTTTCAAATCTAGAAATTCCGAGGATTGAAAGCTCGAGAAAATCTGAATCAAAAACTTAAGTTCGCAAATTTCTCGAACACCACAATAATTTCTTCCCATTTTTTCAATCAAAGAACACTACCATGTATGAGTAACTGCTGACCCCATTACGACCCAACCTACCCATTTTTTTCTTCTCTGTAATTCCCAAATATTTCCGTTTCTCCTCATCTTTCTCTCATTTTCGCCCATTCTTTAGTCATTTTGAACCAGTCTATGATCCCATATCAATGTTCTCCGTGTTCACTATCATTGATTTATCCGATGAAACATTCGATTTATTTTGATTTATTCGAACGATAATACACTCTTCCAATTTTTTCTTACTTTCTTTTTCTCTCTTCCCTGTTGTTTTTTATCAATGATAATTTGATATGTTCTTCTCTCTTTTTTTGGAAGAAGAACTGATGACGTCACTGGAGAAAGAATCATAGTCAGGTCAGAATATTTGAAACTGAAAACTGTATAATCTATTCACTTTTCCAACTTTCCGCCCGCTTCTAAATTTACATACAGAAACCTCTTCTCTCGCACAGTTTCATCGCATTTTATTCAAGATTAACCTCCCATTGGTCTCGATGATTTCAGTTTTCGAGATAACTTCTCGTCTCTTTTTGACTTTTTTATTAAAAATTCTAACTTTTCTATAAACTTTTTTCAATCATCTTTTGAAGTTTTTTTTTTAAATGAATGACGTTCCAGATCGACAGCAAGCGTGAAACAAGAAGAACTAATAGAAAAATTGATGAATGAAACGATGAACGAGACGACGAAAACGAACGGAATCAGCGGAGAAACAATTAATGAAAACGATGAAGGAGATGAAGAAGAAGGAGAGGAAGAGGAAGAAGGAACTGGAGAGAGGTATCACTTTTTAAAAAATGATCTATGAAAAATAATAGTGATTGCTCATCAGAAATCGTTCATCTTCGTTTCTACGCCTTCTGAGTGCTCCTCGAAATTCAGTGTGTAACGCAAATACAGTGCACAGTATTTCTTCTTTTCGGTAGGAGTTTTTAGAAAAATTTCTATTTTCAAATTCGACTTGTTTAGATCCGACCACCTTTCCCGTAAATCGACACATAAACTACTCGAGAATCCATCATTGTTTGCAAATGAGTTGACTGAAAAACTATCTCCGACTTGGATTGAGAACACTTTTGAGAAACGAGAGTGTGTTCGTTTCACTGCTCAACAAAAGGATTCTGAGAGATGTGGATGTGGGAGGTCCCTTGCTGCTCATTCTTCTGCTTCTCGACTATTTTATACTCTTCCATATCATCTTCTGGATCAAGAACACGAAGTTTGGAATATAGCCAACAACACTCAAACATCCACAACAGATGCATTCGGAACAATTGTTTTTCAAGGTGGAGCGCATGCTCACAAAGCACAATATGTCAGATTATCGTATGATTCTGAGCCATTGGATGTTATGTATTTGATGGAGAAGGTTTGGGGATTGGAGGCACCGAGATTGGTTATCACTGTTCATGGAGGAATGAGCAACTTTGAGTGAGTCCATTCAATCTGTATTATCTTTACTATTCTAAAATTTCAGACTTCAAGAACGTCTCGGACGTTTGTTCCGGAAGGGAATGCTTAAAGCAGCTCAAACAACGGGAGCCTGGATTATAACAAGTGGTTTGGATAGTGGAGTTGTACGACACGTGGCAAAGGCATTGGATGAAGCTGGAATTTCAGCAAGGATGAGATCACAGATTGTTACAATTGGGATTGCTCCATGGGGAGTCATCAAACGGAAAGAGAGATTGGTTGGTGTTTTTTATTAATTCTGTCTATTCAAAACATTTAGATTCGAAAAAATGAGCACGTCTATTATGATGTTCATTCATTGTCTGTTAATGCAAATGTTGGAATTCTGAATGATCGACATTCTTACTTCTTGTTGGCTGATAATGGAACAGTTGGAAGGTGAAACTAGAGTTATATGAAAATCTTGAAACTGATTTTGTTTTAGATTTGGAGCTGATCTTCATCTTCGTCAGAATCTGGAAAACCATATAGCGACATATGGATGCAACGGACGAAAAGTTCCAGTGGTTTGTACACTGTTAGAAGGAGGGATTAGTTCAATAAATGCAATTCATGATTATGTTACAATGTTAGTTTTGTTTTGTTTCCAAATATAATTGGTTGAATTTTAGGAAACCAGACATTCCTGCAATTGTTTGCGATGGAAGTGGACGTGCTGCCGATCTCATTTCTTTTGCTGCAAGATACATTAATCCGGACGGGTTCATTTCTTTTTTTTCTGATTCAAGAAATTTTTCATTTTCAGAACATTTGCTGCAGAAGTAGGCGAAAAGCTGAAGAATCTCATCAAAATGGTATTCCCAGAAGCGGATCAAGAAGGACTGCTGACAAGAATAACAGAATGCGTCATTCGAGACGATCTTTTGAGAATATTCCGATATGGAGAAGAGGAAGAAGAAGACGTGGATTTTGTGATTTTGAGTACAGTACTTCAGAAACAAAATTTACCACCGGATGAACAGGTATGTACATAAAATTCGAACTATTTGAATACGTTTCTCATTTCATAGTTAGCATTGACATTGTCATGGAATCGAGTTGATTTGGCAAAGAGTTGTCTATTTTCAAACGGAAGGAAATGGCCAAGTGATGTGCTGGAAAAGGCAATGAATGATGCATTGTATTGGGATAGAGTAAGTTCTTCGAATTGTTTTTCAATATTTCGGAAACTTCAGGTTGATTTCGTGGAGTGTTTACTGGAAAATGGAGTTTCAATGAAGAATTTTCTGACAATAAACCGTCTGGAAAACTTGTACAATATGGTGAGTTCCATAACGAAGGGCATCTCGTTACGTTATGGTTTCAGGACGATATCAATAGTGCACATTCTGTGAGGAATTGGATGGAAAACTTTGATTCAATGGATCCCCATACGTATTTGACTATTCCGATGATTGGTCAAGTTGTTGAGAAATTGATGGGTAATGCATTTCAATTGTATTACACTTCGAGAAATTTCAAGGGAAAGTATGACAGATATAAACGGTTGAATCAGGTATGATATCTTCGAATGGTAATTTCGAAAACTATGATTTCAGAGCAGCTACTTCTACAAAAAACGGAAAATCGTACAAAAGGAACTGTTCAAAAAGAAATCAGATGACCAAATTGATGACACACAAGAGGAAGATTTCAGTTTTGCTTATCCTTTTAATGATCTTTTGATATGGGCGGTACTTACAAGTAGACATGGAATGGCGAAATGTATGTGGGTTCATGGAGAAGATGCTATGGCAAAGTGTCTTGTTGCTATCAGGTGCATTGTTTTAATTTTGTCTCTAAACTATAACAAAGAACTTTAGGTTATACAAAGCAACTGGGAAAATAGCCGAAGATGAGTATTTAGACGTAGAAGAAGCAAAGCGACTATTTGATAATGCAGTGTAAGTAAAATTATGAGACGTCAAAAATAAGCTGAAATTTTCAGAAAATGTCGCGAAGATGCAATTGAGTTGGTAGATCAATGTTACCGAGCAGATCACGACAGGACTCTGAGGCTTCTTCGAATGGAGTTGCCTCATTGGGGGAATAATAACTGTCTGTCTTTAGCTGTTTTAGCTAATACCAAAACGTTTTTGGCTCATCCTTGGTAAGTCAATAAAATTGAAGAACCATAATTTGGTTGGACTTCAGCTGTCAAATTCTGCTTGCCGAATTGTGGCATGGTTCGCTGAAAGTTCGTTCCGGATCCAATGTCCGTGTGTTGACTGCTCTTATATGTCCTCCAGCAATTCTCTACATGGCATACAAACCGAAACATGCAAAGACCGCCCGTCTTTTATCAGAAGAGACTCAAGAAGATATACCGTATCCACGAGAGAGTATCACGAGTACAACATCGAATAGATATAGATATCCAAAAGGAGTAGAAGATCAGAAGGAGACCTTATTAGAGAAGGGAAGTTACGCGAAAAAGGTCACAATCATTTCATCGAGAAAGAATTCTGGGGTTGCAAGTGTTTATGGATCAGCCTCTTCAATGATGTTCAAAAGGGATCCTCAGTTGAACAAGTTCGAAAAGTTCCGAGCTTTTTATTCAGCTCCAATCACAAAGTTTTGGTCGTGGTGCATTGCATTTCTGATATTTCTAGCAACTCAGACATGTATTCTTCTTTTGGAAACATCATTGAAACCATCGAAATATGAATGGATTACATTGATATACACAGTTACTCTGTTCGTTGAGCATATGAGAAAGGTAATAGATTGAATTAAAAATAAAGTTCCTAATGAATATTTTTAGCTGTTGACATCGGAAGGATCTCGGATAAATGAAAAGATCAAAGTTTTCTATGCAAAATGGTACAATATATGGACTTCTGCAGCTATTTTATTCTTCCTGGTTGGTTATGGATTCCGATTGATTCCAATGTTCCGACAATCTTGGGGAAGAGTTTTGCTCAGTGTCAGTAATGTCCTTTTCTATATGAAAGTAGGTCAGAGTCAGAGTATTCTTTATAATGAAACAAATTTCAGACCTTTGAGTATCTTTCTGTTCATCCCTTACTTGGTCCTTATATTCAAATGGCCGCAAAGATGGTCTGGTCAATGTGCTATATCGTCGTACTTCTTTTGGTTCCACTCATCGCATTCGGTGTGAATCGCCAAGTACTCACTGAGCCTAATTGGAAAGAATGGCATTGGATACTGGTCAGAAATATCTTCTACAAACCATATTTCATGTTGTACGGAGAAGTGTATGCCGGAGAAATTGATACTTGTGGAGATGAAGGAATGCGTTGTTTCCCTGGATACTTTATTCCACCTCTTCTGATGGTTGTGTTTCTTTTGGTGGCCAATATCCTTCTTCTCAATCTGTTGATCGCTATTTTCAAGTAAGATTTCGAAAAGCAAAAGGTACAAAAACAAAAAAATTCAGTAACATCTACAACGACTCAATCGAAAAATCAAAAGAGATCTGGTTGTTCCAGCGGTACCAACAGCTGATGGAGTTGGTTTTCCATCTAACTTTTGAGTTCAAATTCAAGTTTTTCCAGATACCACGACAGTCCGTTTCTACCTCCTCCATTTAGTATTTTCGCTCATGTTTATCATTTCATAGATTATCTTTGGAATGTGAGTTTTTAAAACTGTTCCACTGAAAATATAAAATTTCAGCTCCGAAGCAAACGAAAGGACACAAAACGTTTTCGATCTGAGCATTCCATCAGTAAGTTCCCTAGCCTAATTTTGAGATTTTGATGGAAAATTTTCAGAATTAAGTGTAAATGAAGATGAGATGAAACGAATGCAAGATTTTGAGGAAGACTGCATTGATACTCTTACAAGGATCAGAAGATTGAAATTGGATACGAAGGAGCCATTGAGTGTTACTGATTTGTAAGCTTCTTTTTTGAGTTCACAGCATGAAAAAGTTGAAATTTCAGAACCGAACTGACTTGTCAACGAGTACATGATCTGATGCAGGAAAACTTCCTTCTGAAGAGTCGTGTGTACGACATTGAAACCAAAATAGACCACATCTCGAGTTCCAGTGATGAAGTTGTACAGATTCTCAAAACTAAGGTTCCGTCGAAGTGATTTTCCACTCATGAAATCCGAGTTTTCAGAAGTTATCGCAGAACTTTGCAGCGTCCTGTTTGTCTTTGCCAGAAACTTCAATTGAAGTTCCAAAGTTAACGTAATTCAATTAAACTTGAAACATTTTCAAGGCTAACTATTCTCAGAAAACCCCTAATCGACTATCATCTTTCTCCAGTGGTAATCGAAGATCGTCTCGCAACTCGGTCTCCTCTTCTCGCCAATCTCCATCGTGATCATACACTTCGGAAATACGACGATGTCAGTTTTCGATTTCCAGTCCAACCAAAAATTTAAGCTTTAGGCAAACTTCCAAGCTGGAAATCTCCAACGCCGGACGCGTCTTCACTCCAGCTCTTGCTCAATTTCTCAAGACATGAAAGAAATGAGAACGTTAGTATTCTACATAGTATGGTTTTTAATCCAATGATTTCAGAAGTTTAAGTTCACGAAACCTTCAACGACACGATTCTGGAGAACTAACACCGTCGTCTCATGGTGGATACGATTCTGACATATCTGGTCCAGACTAATCCGATACCGGTTTATCATTTCACTATTATTTCTTGTACATATCAAAATTCTCCGCATAGGTACCGCTTTTTTGGTAATAGTTTTGATTCGCAGAAACTATTGCTTCGAATAAAAAAGTTGAAATTCCCGTTTGCTTCTAATTTGTTCATTCCTCAATATGTATTCAAATGAGTGTCAAAACAAATAAGCCTCCCCGATTTCTGATACCTTTTGGCGGATGGTTTTCTCTGCTGCACACACATAAATACATACACAAAACGTGGTGTCCTTTATTCATGCAAATGCGATCGTCAAACAACAATTTTATGATTGGGCGAGAAGAAGAGGGAAAAGGACATCGAAGAGGTGTTAAGAAGGTGCTAAGCACAATAACAAGAAAGACAGAAATGGGGAGGAACAGATGATAATGAAAGGGGCAAAGGTATCGAATTGGTAAAATGATTGGGAAATTTCATGCAATTGAGTATTGTAACACTTGAGATTTTTGGGAACAATTTTTTTTTTTTGAAGTTCTGGGAATCCTATGACCTGGCTCTGGATCCAATATGTCTTAAATGTTTTTTCTAGTACTTCAAAATAGAACGACTTCAACTCTAACCTAGATAGATTTTGTTAGAAGTAGTTCGTTGGTATCAGTTTTAATATAAGAGAAACAAATCCAAAAATGGAATTCTCTTTTCCATCTCAATCTATACAAGTGAGCATTCAGAAACCGTATCTTTTGTTAACTCTTGACCACACAACCACCAGCTACAGTAATCCTCCTCAGTTGTTTCTCTTAAAATGTACTTTGACTATGTTCCTTTCAGACATTTGTATCTTTCGAATGTCACATTTTCAACAACAGTACCTGATCTGTTCCACGTGTCAACTCAACCAGATCTCTTTGATTTCTTTCTTTTCATCTCTCACTTCTCGATACTATTTCTTTCATTATTTGCTTATTGATGATTGTTGCCAGCCGTCTCTGTCCCTCCAGGGCGGTGTGAAAGAAAGGAAATGGGAGACAGTGCTTCGATCATGGAGGATTGCCATAGAGACATACGAAAAACTGTATACAGGGACGGATGGGTTATTTGCTCGCTCTCTTTCTCCCTCTCTGGGGAGGTGCGCACTGATAATGGAACAAAGTGAGACATAAGAATTCAGAGAGACGCAGACAATCAGACAGAGAGAAAATAATTTTGTTATCAGAGAGAGCATGAATGTGTCAGACACTCGTGTCCACCACCACTGAAAAAGCTTTCTCCCTTATTGAGTCATCCCTCTCTCGTTTTGTATAGGACGGTGTTCCCATGTTTTTTGATATGAGATACTGGAGAGTGTCAGGTACCTGGTACCGAGACTGTACTCCTTTTCTTTTCATTATAATTTTCGATGCGTTTTTGAGTTCAGTTCCGATCGTTTATCGTAAGCATAACTTCGATTGTATCAATTCTCGAGTTCTCATATGATCCTGAAACTCTTCATTCACAGCTTCTGAATCCTGGAATAATATTTCTCTCTGTATTGCATTTTAACTTTCCTTTCCATTTTCTCTCCTCTCCCATCAAATTTCTCCGATTACAGCGACCCGTCTATTTTTAGGTTTTTTGTCTAATTCAGACCGCCTGAAACATTGATTTTCGACTGATAAAACAGTTTTCGGATGAAGCAGCACCTCGAAGCAATAAATGGGAACTACTGGAGAGAAGGGCTAATTTTAGATTCCTTGATACAGTAGCTGTTCAATTTAGGAAACATTTTTTCCTTTACAGAAGACACTATATAAATATTGACTAAGCCGTGATTGAAACTATTTTCATTCCTTGTATGTGTTCCTTTTTGAGTCATAACTCAAAAAATTGAAACTTTGTTCATTCTGATCTTTCGCCAATTTCCAAAACCTTTCATGTTAACTATATGAATTTCAGGTTTCTCCATTTCCTTCAAATGATACACTCTTTTCCTATTTTTTCCCATACTTTCCATGCCAAAAATGAATACCGTCCCTCTTTTTTTCCACACATTTCCATTCTCTTTTCATCTTCTTTCCATCCATCCTCTCCCTGTACACAACCATCCATAAAAAGCTTTTCCCTTCTACTTTTATTCTCTCTTTTTTCTTCTCCGTTCCGATCGTGACTCATCTTTTTTCGACTCGTCCGTATATTTTTGTACATATTTTACTAGGGAATGGTCAGACATGTCCGTGGCGTTACAGCATGCGACCTATATCATTCGAAAGCTGATGGCCTAAAACATCTGAAATCAATTTCAAAAAGTGCTCAAGAGCCACGTGGTTCTAGAAATCCGGGTCAACGTGGTAATTCAGTACTAATTCCAGTAGAAAATCCAGTAGAAATTGTATGAGAAAAAGTAGAATTTTCGAAAAATATAAAAACGCGAAGAAAATATTTTTTCTAGTTGAAATTATAACTACTGAATTACTACTGAAAGTGTACTCTAACCTGGATTTCTCGAACCACGTGGCTCTTGAGCACTTTTTGAAATTGATTTCAGATGTTTTAGGTCATCAGCTTTCGAATGGTATAGGTCGCATGCTGTAACGCCACGGAAAGGTCTGACCATTCCCTAGTTAGTAATGCTCCAGTTCTATCGAAAATATGTTCAAGTTCGAATCTCATTGCAAAAGAGAAATCAGATGTTCCGTAATGTACAAATAACCTAATAAGGTTTGATACCGTAATACTAGGGCCTTCTGAGCTGAGATTCTGATCTTCTTCTGAGAGTAGGGTCTTCAGTAGGGCCTTCTGAGCGACGCTTTGAAAAAGATAGTGGTCCCCTGTGATAGGAGAGCTCTTCGAGAGCCTCCAAAGAATAGAAGGACCAGCACCTCTACTACAGATTTTACGGTAGATTACATTTTGAAAAAAACCCATCAAGATGTTCCAAACATGTCCATGTCTTCAATTAAACTTTTTCCATCTGAAAATCGTAATACATTTTTGATTTTCCGATTCCTGTCATTTCCCGCCAATAAGAGGATTACTGTATCTTTAAAAATATGATTATGAAGTAATACTCTTCAAATTTCTTCTGAACATTATTGCTCCGTAGGCGGCTCCGTCCTTGTTTTGATGACTCATTTCCTCTTACTCCATGAGTCAGTTTTTTTTTTCATTCCGACTGTCTTTTTTCCTCCATTTCTTCATGTGTATACAAGCAAAAAAGTTGAAGGGGAGGAGGAAGAGAAGGTTGTAGGTAAATATATGCGTCTATGCATATTTCTTATCATACTTCTCCCCTTCTCTCGTTTCTTAGTGCTTTATTATTTCTTAACTTATTTCTGAACTGGAAGGGTGATTTGTTACTTATTAAGAGTTACTGTATAACTGTAAAACTGAAGAATCAATACAACTCAATCTCTAATATTCAGCCACTTTTGAAAATGTTGAATATAGATACCGTACTCCTGAGAATAGTAACAAAAAACGAAATCCATAGATGGTTATTCGACAGTTATTAATTCGAAAATTCAACTCTCAAGGCAGTTTGTAACAGTTAACTTCTTCATGTTTCAAGGAATTGATAAAGCAAGAATACCCGAACGTTACAAAACTCTTTCATAGGATAAAAATGAAAATAATCCACAAAAATCGATGTCGTTATTTATTTCCCAAGAAAAGGATTCAATTTCACCTACCTCAATTCGTTATTTTCTCATCCTCTCTTCTCCATTTTTTTCTCTTCCGTATCCGCCTCTTTTTCAATATTTACTCTTTTTGTAGAATAGGTCACCTCAAGGCTCAAGGCAACACAAATTCGCGGTGCCAGTGAGAGAACAAGACATCAACGGTTTGTTAGTTTGTCAACAAGACAACGAAAACTGTAACAATTTCACTTTGGTTTAAAATTTTGCGTTCCATTATTTTTATTCTCAAAACGAAACAAAGGAGCAATTCCTCTAGTATCCGAATGATTCACCAACTTCTCAGGTTCTTCATCTTTCATCTAGTTTACTTTTGCATCTGATCTTCAAATAATTTTCAAATTCCCTCAATCTTTAGATCCGTTCCTAAAATCTAACTGATTCTCAACTCTGTTTCGACGACCATCGTTTCTTCATCTTTCTTTTTTTTTTACTTGCCGTCAAAAAATTTACCAATATTTACCTTTTGTTTCTCTCGTTTCCTCTCGTTTTCTCCGTATTCTTCTGTATCATCGCCTCCTTTTTTTGAGTTTTACGACTTTTCCATATTTCACCACGATGACTCTTTTTTCAATTTCGATCAGTTTTTCGACAGTTTCCGGTGATTCATGACTACTCTTAAAAGTTGATAATGTATGCTTCAGTCTTATTTTTCTCATTGACTTTTTTCTCCGGAATTTTCTAAATTTATTATTTCAGGTCCTTATGACCTCCACAGTTCGGCTCGCCTTTCTGGCGACGCTGCTGCTTCTGCTACCGTTGGAAGCTCAAATCCAACAAGCCAATTCTGCAAATATCAATCAAAATATTGGACAACAAGATGCTGGAACTCTCTTCACAGGAACAGGAACAAATCTCTACTACGGAGTGAATCTCGTACCTTTCGGACCAGACGCCGGAGATCAAGAAGTGAATCCAGGATTGTTGACAGCTGGACAGACAATTGATCTTCATATGTACTTCCCATTCTACGGAGGATTATACAATTATTCTACGGTAATATTTTCAAACTCGTCGTTTACATCATCAATTATTTCATTTTCAGCTTTCCGTAAACGGATATATCGGTTTCGCCACAGTTCTTGATCAAGGGCCAACTCTGAACGTTGGACCAGATATGACTGATTGGCCAAGGCATGAAGATCCAGCCATGATTGCTCCATATCTTTGCAAGCAACAGGTACTGTAATTTTATTTTTTTAAATAAAACTATTCCAATTCAGGTTCCTCAAAGTTTGAATCCTGGAATGCGTTCGGGAGTCTACTACCGTCTCATGATGCGTCAATCCCTCTTCGGACGTCAATCTGGAAGTAACACAAATATGGGTCAGGCCACTTATCAATCGTCTTTCTTCGGACAATCCGCGTCCCAAGCATGCCCAGGAACTCCAGATTCCTATGTTCGATGCGATACTCAAGCCGACTATTTCCTCGAAGAAATGCAGAGATGGTTGATTGAAGGAGTGGCTGGAGCCGCGGCGTTCCGTGCTGATGCTGCATTAGTCGTCACCTGGTACAATACGGCGTCAGCGATTTCAGGAAGATCTGATATCGATTCTGGACAATTGGCTACTTATCAAGCAATCTGGTTGACGGATAGAGTGAGTCTTTTTTTCAATTTGCCAAGGTAGAAATAGTTCTTGAAACCCCTCACTTTCATATTTAGTGAACCTCAAAATTCCTCAATTTGTTGTTGATTGGTCTCCGTTATCACAAACATGCAGTTTCTTCTTTCCCAACTTCTGCATTCAATACACTGCCTCTTCCCGTTTTCCACCCCATCAAAATGTTATCAATTTATCAGTTTCTCTCATAAATACACACGTCTCATGACGCTTAACAGCCCTATTAACACACATTTAAAGACAAGTAAAAGGGGGAAAATAAAAGGAAAACAGAGGTTGAGCCGACAGGAAAGAGACAGTTAATGAGTCATGCAGGGGAACGGGGAATGGAGAATTGAGAATCATGTTCACAGAATAACATTTTCAGACCGCCCGTCTCTCGTACGTAATCCTGAACTACGACCGTCTTGGATTCGACGCCGCCGACTTCCGTCAAAACTCGCGTTCAGGAAGATGTCAGGTGAGCCATTTGTACTCTTGTTTCCGACTGGCTTTGTTTATTTTTGAATGACTCATAGAAGAGCGCTATGCAAATATTGAGAAACTCTTGTGTTCTTCTTGTGTCTGGAAAAATTATGAGCTTTTCATCGGGGAGGTCTTGGGAATCTAAGAATCAAAATATTGACATCTAATCGTTTTCAGGCACTATTCAATGGAGGAAACCATACCGGACTTGTCCCAGTGGATCCAACTCAAGATTTCAAAAATACTCCAAAAGTTCTTGCTCAACGATCCGGAGTTCCTCAAATGGTTCGAGGAAGGTACATGTTCAGAGTGGATGATGTTGTGAGACCAGCTGGATGCAGTAACAAAACCGGAGGAACTTGTTAGTAATTTCGATTACCGTTAGAAAACTATATCTTAAACTTTTCCAGACCCAATGTTGATCTATCCAAATATCGTTAACATGCTCGGAGAAATGACTGTTGATGTTAATGCAATCTGTCTCGACAAATCTCAAACCTATATTCTGATGATTGAACAACGTCAGACTGCCACTTGCACCGTTCTAACTTCAGCGATAGCTCGATGCAACCTTCCAAAGATCTACGATTGGGGAACCAAGACAGTCTACTTCCAACCACAATCAGGAGGTGCAAATGACGAAAAGGCATTTGTTGGATATATTTATTTCGTTCCACCCACACTTGATCCGATGAGATTGGATATTGGAAATGTATATGATTGGTTCAAGAATCCACTACCGTATACAACAATGCCGTTGGTTTGGTATCCGAGAAACTTCACGAATCCAGAAATGAGCCTTCATATGGATCAAGTCAGAATGAATGATGATTCATTATACAGTGTACAACTTGGATTGTATGTTGTTGCATACAGAGAGTACAAAGACGATACTGTAAGTTTTTGCAATTTGGAACTTTTGAAACCAAAATAAATTCCAGATCAAAAAATTCCGTCCTGAACATCGTGTTATTTGTCGATTGGCTACTTATTCTAACCGTAACACATACGAATATCGATGGAAACCACAAGAAGAACGAATCAATTTGTACCAAGTCGAACAATGGTACATGACTGATTGGGAACGACAAAACGAGTTATACCAGTACAGATTTGGATACTTGAAGTTGGCTCCGTTGAGGACAAATCAAGAACAGAATCCACAATTTCTTCTTTCTGGGTATGTTCTCATAACTTTGTACAATTTATAAATTCATGGTTTCAGACTCGTCTCTTCCCCAATTTCACTCCACTTCCTCTGGACTTCTAATAATCCGAAATTCTCCACAACCACCTTCAACGTCAATGACGAAGCAGCCCGCACTGAGTATATCAAGAAGAAGTCCTTGGAAATGTGTCATGATTGGTACGACGAGGATGGAGCACAATGGAACTTCATCAGAGATACTGAAACCAATTCATCTTGTCCGTGCATTGAGAGACAAGCTATTGCTGATATTGGAAGATTCATGCCACATCCAAGATGCTCTCAAGCATTCCGTGATATCACATGTACCACTTCCATTGGATCTAGAAATTGTTACATGAGTTCGCAGAACGTCATGACCACTTTTGCTGGAGACGGTAGATCGTATACATCAGAGAATACTGCGTTAGTTTATTTGCTTCTGAAAAAAGTCAAAATAATAAAATTTTCAGTCGTTTCCCAACCCATTACGGACAAGTTTGCTGCTATGATGATCAAGGACATTTGATGCAAACATCGTATCAGCCTGTGATAAAAGTCACTCCGGATGTTCCCTATAATCCTGGTTTCCCAATGAGAGCCTATGAATTCGGTACAGCACCTTATATGGGTCAATATGAAGTACCTGGATTATCTGCATTCCACAACGACTACATGCCCTACTTCCTCTGTTGTAAATTCGCTGACTTCCGTTGTCAAATGTTCTATTGGAGACGCCCGTCTTCTGGATGTCAAGAATATCAACCGCCTGCGTATGGAGAAGTAATGGGAGCAGGAACATTCAACACAATTGACAACGACAAATTCATTTTCAATGAGCCAGGAGTCTATAACGCCCTATACATCCCGAAGACTCTTGCGACTCCAGAAGTAAAAGTGCAGATTCGAATGGAGAGATATCCAAACAGAAGAGTTGATTTCAGTAAGTGGTTCTCACTGGGACAAACTTCTAAATCAATATCATTTCAGGTCTTCTCGGGCGATACATGGCTCAACAAGATCTCGTTCAACCGACAAATGCAACGGTAGTTACTGGTGTTGTACTGGAAGCGACTGGAACAGATCGTGTTCATGTTCTTGCTAGAAAGGATACGAGAAGATTCAGATACAGAACGTCCATTATTGTTGGAAACATTCTACGATACTTCGATACTATGCGAATTCAAAGATTCAAGGGTAAAAATCCATCTGGAATTTATTCTATAATACATTTTTAAATTCAGGAGTAATGGTGTATGTGAACAACGTCGAGCGTGGTCAGCCAGAGATCTATGTCGTTCTTGAGGAAGCTCAAATCGGAGTTCGTGTTCGTGAATCCTACGCAATTGATATCGATCGCCTTTCTGAATACCAAGAATCCATGGGAATTCTCAATGTTGCTCTCTCGGTGGCACCTCAATACGGTGTTCGTCCGGATGGAGACAAGACGAGAGAAAATGAAATTCGACAGAGATACAATCTGCCACGTGTCAGTGGGGTATTCCGTCCGTTCCCTGATCAAACATCGAATAGTTATCTGAATACGCTGACATTGAATGATGTCAACTCGGAAACTTACAGACAGCAGATCATCAACAATTGTGAGTGTTTTATATACAAGCTTAATTCAGTTGAATTATTAATTTGCAGACCGAGTGCAAGGATCAGGAGAACCAGGATCCGATCAGAACATTAACAATCAAGGAAACAACGTCGGAATGCCAACTGAGAACATGTTCACAACATCGAGAGACGAAGATAAAAAGTTCGAAGTGTTCCCAGAAGCACAAATGAAGAGTGGACCAATCTTCAAGACGGCGCCAAAATATGAGACGTAAGTCAGGGATACAAAAACAATATGCTACTTTACACGTTTCAGTGGAGCATACCGTTTCTATCCAGTAACTGGACAAGTCATGAATCAGAGACTTCAAACGTGCCGCGATATGCAACAATCCAATACGAGTCGGTTTTCGTTTAACATCAGCAATTATTTATGTATCATTTCCAGTCAACTTGCAACCGCTTCAATCTCAATTGACTGCTGATTATGGTCATACACAATGTCCAGATAATCCAGCAGCTGTCATCCAAGACTGCGGAGATTCTGTTCCATGTCTTTATGACTACTCCATGTTCAATGCGAAGATTCTCGGATTGAATGTGAAGAATGAATGGAATACGTTTACTTCGGATAGGTTTGATGCTTCGAGACAATGTAAGTCATTAGACCAGGGACACTGTTATATTTCCTTTCAAATTTTCAGACAACAGCTGTGGAGTCATCAACATTGAATATCCAGAATATCTCATGAAGACGTCATCCCTGTCTTCTGCTTACATGCAAGGAGATGTTGCCCGTTTCGAGTGTTTCCAATCTCATTGGATTAAAGGAGTTCACGAATACAAATGCGGAATCGTAGTTGACAGAAATCGTCGAGACATGAACGAATACAGATTCGAGTGGAATAAGGGAGAACAACCATGGTGCAGATCCAGAGAAAAGGAGAATTTCTTGATCTGGCTTTCGATTATTGCCGGAATTCTTGGAGTCATTGTTTTTGTTATTCTCATTTTCCTGTGTTGCTGGATTGTGAAACAGAAGAAATTGAACGATGCGAATGAGACGAGAAGACAGAATGGATTCGATATGGCAAGCAGAAGCTCAATGTCCGGAAGTAGAGGAGGAAAGAAGTATCCGATCAATGAATCAGAACCACTGAATGAGAAACGATTTGATGCGGACACATACAGAGATGACGACTTCTACCCACCAGCAAGGTTAGTTTAGGAATCGTTTTTGAGAGCTGAAAAGCGTTACAGATCTGAACCAACAAAAATTGACTGATGTAAGTGTGAATGTTGTAATTGTACATGTAGATTTCCCGAATTATCCTTCATTTGTTTCATAGTTTCAACCCCAACTAACTAATGTTTTCACCGAACGAGTTTACTGGAATGTACTCACAATTATTATTCAATTAATTTATAGAAGTTGCAAGTGAAAAACAAACAAAAAAAGTACAAACTAAAAATTCTATAGAAGGCACCATCCCCTCCTAATTCAAATATTTTCCAGAGAAGGACAATATGCTCGAGCAGAAGATTTTAACGGATTGAAAACATCTGTATAATCAAACATTCAAAAATCGATTCATCTCAATGGTTCATCTTTCAATCCCTTTTTCTCAAATATTCATTATGATGGTCTCATGTTCATTCTTTTCAAATCCTAATTAATTTTTGCCAATTTTCGAATCGAAAACTTGCAATTTGTGTTCTGTGATGTTTGTCTCTCCTGCCTGAAAAGTGCCTCTATATTTATTATTTTGTGAATATATCCCATGACTGATGATGACTTTTCCTGGTTTCTCTGTTAGGTTTAAGAGTTTGTATGTCTCCAGAGAGTTTCAATAAAATTTTATGTCTAAAACTAATGAAAATAAACAACAATAACAGAAAACAACAACTACAGAGTGTTTTCAATTCTCACAATCTCTCCTCCTCCAAGGCATTCATTTTTGGTTGTATAGAAGACGCACATCTGGAAATACAACATTGAAATGAAATAGTTTTCAACGGAATCTAACCTGCCCAGGTGCAGTCGCTCTCAGTGGAATCTTTGGTATCACCGAAAGGAAATCACCAAATTTTTTCACCGTACATGAAACTGGAGGATGTGTTCGTTGAATTCGACATAAAATTTCAGATGAATCGTATTCTTCGAAAGGATCAGTGGAGCGAATCCATCTGGGTCGATTGATTTGGAATCGAGTAGCATAGAGGTCCGGATGGTGTGATCCTTCGCACTGAAGCAAGATGTATTGTACTTTCATTTATTTATAACTTACAGCTACAACATTTCCAGTTTCCGGACGAATTTCAGAGACAAAGAACCCAAAATGGCTTCTTTGTTTTAAATATGTTCCGTGTATTCGTTTCCCAATAGTGAATTGATGAATTCCATGATGACTTCCGATTTCTTTTCCATCTTTTAGAACAATTTTTCCAGATTTCGGCTCAATGTATTCATCTAGAAATTCTGAGAAACGTTTCTTTTTGCCAATGAAACAAATTCCCATGCTCTATAAAAACAAGATTACGATTTTAACCAAGTTGCTAGACACCTCTGCTTTCTTAGCAACTCCATGAAATCCTTGTTCTTCTGCTATTCGCTTTACTTCTGATTTATTGAAAGATCCCAAAGGAAACATTGCTCTTTTTAACTGCTCCTGAGTTACAGTACAAAGAAAAAATGTCTGATCTTTTAGAGGATCTCGACCAGAGAACAGACGGATTTCTGGAATGTTATTTTATCGAGTTCTATCTTTTTTTCAATAAATTCACCTTCTGAATCTTTTCTGTTTTGTTGAAAATCTCCAAAACTAGTGGTAGCGTAGTGTCCAGTTGCAATGAAATCTGCATCGAATTTTTCTCGTGCAATTTTATGAAACGCGTCGAACTTGATGGAGTGATTGCAGTCAATATCCGGTACTGTGGTTCTACCGATTTTGTAGTTTTCCAGAAAACGACTGGAAATCGAGAATTTATTTGAGAATCATGAATGATATTCTTCTTACAGAAATACATCATTCCAATATTCTTTGACAAAGTTTACTGTATGAAACGGGATATTCAACCTCTCGCAAACGTTTCTAGCATCTGCTTCGTCTTTCGATCGAGGACAAATCGATGTTCCTTCTTCTTGCGAATCCCAATTGATCTGTATTATTTTTATATCGTTATTTTTCCGGTTAAAATGCGAATATACCATGTGCAATCCGACAACATCGTAACCTTTCTTTTTCAGAAGAAACGCTGAGACTGCGCTATCCACTCCTCCAGACATTCCAATTACCACTCGTGGAAGTTTCATCTGAACTTCTGTTTGGGTAATAGTATTTTTTGAGGGAAAAGTAAGCTAAAACAGGATGAATCCGGTAAACTATCAAACGAATGAATTTAAAAAAATATTTTACTGAGCCAATTTAGAAAACAACGGTAAATGTACCCGTAGGTATACATAAAAACAAGAAATCTACATCTACCTAAATAACTAAAAAAAACAATCTGTAATTTATTTATTTTTCTTCTCTTCTAAAGCCTTTTTCATCGCCTCCTGTGCTGACTTTTCCATTTCTCCAATCTGACCAAGACGCTTGTTCAAACGTTCGTGCTCTTCTTGGCGAAGTTGGGAGATCGCTTCTCGTACTTTTTCCTTCTCTTTTTCTTCCATCTGAAATTAAAACACATCTCGATGAGATGATTTTTATAAACAAACTCTTTGGTACTCGTCAAGGAACTTGGCATTGCTGCTGATCTGACGCATCTTTTTACCGACATCCTGAAAAAATAGTACAAATTATTAGGAAGTTCTTATTCAAAATAATTACCTGAGCTTCGTCCAGAATCCTTCGCTCATCAGAATGTCCTTGCAAGTGATCCTGAAGTTCTGCCAGAGCATGACGATTTACGACCTGAATTATGGTTCATAGGTTTTCAGTTTTTTGCAATCATTACCTTTTGTTTATCCTTTCTCTCGAACGGACGGAAGTATTCATAAATATCGTCTAGTGTTTCTGAATTCACTCGAGCCGTTACAGCGTGATCGGACATCATTTGAGCGGCTTGTTTCCTGTAAAAACATTCATTCACGGATTTATTATTTTTTTTTCTCACTTTTGTGGCTCTGAACTGGTATCTGAGAGTAACTCCTGCCGACATCGTAAATATTCGAGAGCTTCTCTGAACATCAATTTGTCTTTTGGTATTCTTTCCACAGGCGGCTCGTAGAATCCGTATTCCCACATTGGATCGTTTCGATGAAGAAATTCAGATTCGCGAGTTGGAAGATCTCTGTAAACAAGTATTTCTTTAATATCCGTGAAATCCGGTTAAAACTCACTTCGTAGATGTCCATCTCTCCACTGGATCTGTCGAAGTGATGTTCATTTTGTTCATATTTTTAATCAAATCCTCATTTTTCGTTGCCAGTTCCTTTTTTATCTCATCACTCACTTCGCGACTCTTTTCAGTTGGATATTTCGGAGGGACAACCTAAAAATCACATTTTTAAAACAATAATTTAGGATTTTTCAAACCTTCGTTTCTCCTTTTTCAATCTTTGCCACTTCTTCTACAGATTTTTTCAAATAATTTGCATTTTTGACACCGAACCCGACTTTTTTCCAGAGACGTTTCATCTGAAAATATTGCGCAAACTCGAAGCTTGAAAATTGAGAAAAAATAAGAAAAAGAATACGGTAGGTTAAAGGGACATAGCTCAAAACTTATAATCGGGTTTCGCAACGACCACATATTTCTCATCCATCCTCGGTTTTTGTTTTTCATTTTTTCCTCAATTTCTTTTTTCAATCGTTTTTCTTTTTTTGCATCACTCGAGACTACAACCAAGTTGAATGACATTTTAAAATGTGTCAAGCTATTTTTTATCTCCAGTAAAGCAAATCGTTATTTATATCGATCTTTTGGCATCGTTTCAATTAAAAATTCTCCGACAGATTCTATGAAATAGTCCTGAAAAGTGCACAATTTGTGAAATTCGCTGAAACTTGCAAAGGCGCCCCGCTGCTAACACTGTTGCCCGATCAATAATTGAAAGTTAGTCACTCCCTGCTTCTTGGGCTACGTCGGCTACTCGACGGCTCGTTTCTCTTCGTCACTCAACTGCACGCGCTCTCTAACCTCTCTCGGACAAATATCTCTTCCCTGCAAGACGAGGAACAGACAATTTGCAGACTTATCGCCAGTTCAAAAGATTCTCCAAATCACTTTATTTTGCATTTTTCTTTTTCCAGGTTCTTGTATATGTTTCATGTTGTTTTCACAACTAGAAGTTTCTATTTTCTCTCACTTATTGAAATTCTCGTGTCTCTCTCGAATTGTTGCCGAAATCAATAACCCGTTTGATATTCTTTCAGGACAAAATGACAGCAGATGCAAATAGGAGTGAGTCGATGTTATGTATGGATAAGGCTCGAGAGGCTATTAAAGTAAGCTTTTTCCGTGTTTCTGAACTCAGAATGCTAAATAATCTGATGTCTTTGTAGTCTGGAGATACGGATAAAGCACGACGAATGTTATTAAAAGCAAAAAAGCTGGATCCTGGGCAGAATATTGAATGTAAGTTTTTTTTGTTGAAAAATCACTGCATGACTTCAAAAGGTTATATAATTTTCGTACTTCCTGAAAAATGGTTTTGATATGTTGCTTCCGATAGTTTCCGAAGCATTGATTATTCAATTCCGATAAAATAACTATAAGAAAAACATCTAGTGATAAACAAAGAACAGGTTTTTTCGGCGAATTTAATCTAGTTTTGATTAGCGTTTTTTGTAATCTTTTCTCTGAAGTGACCATTGCGTAGAGATACAAGATACATCCCTGAAGAACTCAATTATTACAACCACTTTGCGATCGAGAGAAACCAGAGCAGTTTCTTTTCTCGCCTAACTTCTTCTTTTGTTTTCATCTCTGCGCCTATAAAAACACAACGACGAAAGAACCTGTGAACTTAAAACGTTGTTGGAGAAGCAAGTAATTTGAGAGATTTGTTCGCACTGAACAGTTGTAAATCAGAAGAAAAACCAACGCTAACCCGTTTCTTTCAGTTCTGACGAAAAAAATTGATGAGATGACCAACAACACGTCATCATCCTCCCAGTCGTCATCTTCGCGAGCTTCAGAAGAACGAAGTTATGCTCATGACGATCATTACGATGAGCCCAATTTGAGAAATCGGAAGGCTAGAAGTCCTGTGAAGAAAAACGGAAAAACCGAACCAGAACCTAAACCGCGTTCTGCATCTAGAACACCCAAACTTGGCGTAGATTATACGAGTGAGCAAAAAGAACTTGTTGAGCGAATTCGTCACTGTAAAGATTACTACGAAATCTTGAAAGTTGACAAAAAAGCAAGTGACGATGATATTCGAAAGGAATATCGTAAAATGGCACTAAAATTACATCCCGACAAATGCAGAGCTCCTCATGCTACAGAAGCATTCAAAGGTATGTCACTCCATTTTTTAACAAAAATTGTTTTTACATTAGAAAAAATGAAGAAGTAATTTTCAAAATGTTGACTTTCAGCCCTTGGTAATGCTTATGCGGTTCTTTCTGACAATGACAAACGTCGACAATACGATCAATTTGGAGCAGAAGCTGCTAATGGTCATACTCCAACTACGAGACGCCATGGTGGAGGTGCATTCTTCGAGCACGATTATGCACATGGATTCGAAGGTGATTTTTTTTTCCTATAATATTTTCTAAAAAAAATACAATTCCAGCTGACTTCACACCTGAGGAAATCTTCAACATGTTCTTCGGAGGAGGCTTTCCCTCAGAGCAAGTCCGTCGTCGTGCTCGATATGCTCAACAACAGCATTATCATCATTATGAACAACAACAAAGCCCGTATGGCCCACTTCTACAATTGCTGCCACTTATCGCTATTATGGTCATCGGTTTGTTGGCGCAACTGATGGTTGGAGAGCCTGCTTACTCGCTACATCAAACTTCGTAAGTGACTTTTCATCGAAATTTGAAAACATCTGTCTTTTAAATGTTAGCAGCTAAATATAACATTTTTAATTTTCCGTCTTGCAGAAAATACACAATAAAACGAATGACTGCTGAATTGCGAGTACCATACTTTGTGCGGACGGATTTCGAATCTTCTTATCGAGGACGAATTCGACAAGTCGAACAGCAAGTTGAAGATGATTATATCCAAAATTTGAGGATGAATTGCTACAAAGAACAAAATCTCAGTGAGTGATTTCAATATTAGACTATAAACATTTCATAGTTTTCTCCAATGAATGTTAAGAATTATTTTTGCAGAAGAAACGAAACTGTACCGAGCACGGTGGATGAGAGACGAAGCAATGATGCGAGATGCCGAACGTACGCCTCTTCCAAGCTGTGTCAGGCTTAATGAGATTTACTCTCATTAATTGTTATCTTGTTTTTTTTCTCCCAACTAACCATCATTAAAATTGTCTGGAAATGCCGGTGAATCACTTCCTCTTACTTTCTTCTGTTTCTTAATTCCACATGGTTCATACTTCTTGTTTCAAATGGAAATCAATATTTGATTTTCTCCACAACACTCGAATACGGGACATTTCCTCTTCTTACTGCTCTCGCCTTTTTTCTCTATTCCATAAAATTCTCAGAAAAGGCTCATCTGAAGAGTTCTGTGATTTTGTACTCCAGTCAGCAAATTCCCCTCTTAAAACCTCTATTGCTCCCCTTATTCTTGTTTTTTAGTTATTTTTCTTGTCGTAAAGCCATGATTAGTGTTTTCGTTTGATAAATAAAATTTCCAGTGAAAAAAAATCTAATTGCAACCGGCTTCACCCCACTGGGAAACGTCTTTGGTAAAGTAGGTGAGATGGTCAGAAACAGAAGCAGTGATCAGAAGTCCATTCGAACAGTCGTTGCTTTCGTCGGCAGAGGAGCAAACTTTGTAGGAAGCACCTGGATTCATCGACTCTTTGTAGAACACCTGAAATCTCAATTCGATTCAAAGATGACGAATTTTCAATTTTCACCTCAGATTTATGGTGTTTGTAGTCTTCGAATCCTTCATTTGGAATATGAGGAACGATGTCTCTGTTATGAGTGACTCTGTATGAATATGCCATTTGAGCATCATGAGCAACTGCAAATGGTGTGTTTCCAGTTCTTGGTTGTCCGTATGTCACCAATTTCACTTTGTCTCCAGTTGCAATTCCATTCGAAACAATATAAGAAGCTGCCAAAGAAGCCATTGCACCACCCAGGGAATGTCCAGTTACCCATACTTCAAATGTTGGATTTGTGTGAAGAAGATAGTTAACATCGTCCTTCATTCCAGCATTCCACAATGTATTGAATGCATCACCAAAGTATTTCGACACTTTTCCACCGGCAATCCATTGGGATTGAGATTGGAATACTGATTTGTCTGCTTCTTCGACGAGTTGCAAGAATCCTTGAGTTCCTCTGCAAAATTTTAAAATATTCAAGTTCTTCCAGATTCCAGAACAACCTGAAACTGAGAACCACTGCTTTATTCGCAGGCAAAAGAGCCGTGTATGCAGAGCAAATGTCTTTTTTGACAGAGTCACATGTTACATTCAATTGACGACGAAGCTAAAAAAGGAATGAATAGTTACACATGTTGGGGAGTATAGGGGCTTGTCACTAACCTGACCATTTGAGAATTTAGCAGTCAGGCATTTCTGTGGATTTGAAGAATAGGCAGCTGCTGCCAATGGGAAGAAACTGTTACGAGCAATACCGTCGTCGTAGGTCGCAAAGGCTTCAAGAATTTCAAGGATCACAGTTTCAGAATTTTAAAAAAATGTTTTAGTTCATGTTCGAGTTTTCACAAGGAATGTCCTTGACCACTACACTTGAACTTTTTTTGAAACTTCGGACCTAGACTATATCAAACATGAAAAGACAGAATCTGCAATAAAAATCGGCAAAATGCCATGGAAGATGCAGCCATCAGGACTATATTGAAACTTTGAGAGTCGTTAAGTCAGCTCAAATCCACTTTCAGAAAGCCTAGTTTTTTTTTTGTTTCGGGCCTAAAGTTTGATGTAGAACAAGCTTCTGTAATTTTTTCGCAAATACTTCTTTGAACCAAAATATCGAATTTGTCCAAAAAGTCCAAAAAGTGTTGGGCATTGTAAATCATCGAATTCCAAATCCGAAACAAAAAGCCAGACTTTCTGAAAGCGATTTTGAGCCAAGATATGGATTCCTAAAGTTCCCCAATTTTAGTTTTCGCTGCAACTTTGAGGGCTCATATCTCGAGAAACGTGAACATTTTGCCGAATTTCTTTTCAGGGCTGATATAGTCTAGGACCAAAATTTCCGAGAAAGTTAGACGGTAGGGTTAAGGAGCTTCCTTTTCAGATAGGAAATCAGAATCAGTTTTAACAAGGAATCTCTGAGACAATTACTCACCAACGGGGTCCACAATGACACGTGCCTGGGAATATGCGAAAAGGAACAGAACCAATGCAAAAGTCAACGATTGCATTTTTGGTTTTGTGACACAAAAGTGGAATTCAGATGAGGTTTTTATGCATTTCCGACACACGAGATGATAACGTAATTGTCATTTATGGCCTTTTTATGGGAGAAGACGGAACTCGGAATGAGCACAAATGTGTGTTTTCAACGAATGAAATGGGGTTGTCACAATCATATGGTTGTGGTATTTGAAAGTTGGGGAAGGTCATGTCGGTTTAGAACATAAAATAATAAACTCTAATAGAAGGGCATCCTGATGACCTCAAAATAAGCTAAATTCCTGAAATTCAAACGTATTGAAATTAGTCTTATTAGAATCCTCGTCAAACGTTGACTGGACAAGTTCCAGAATTTGTTTAAAATATCTTCCATTTTCAGGATTCTGAACTATATTAGTTAGTTCTTGGAAAAATTGAAGGGCGTGCCTTTCTGATACAGATTTTACGGTATTTTGTTTTTTATTTATGTTATGAACATGATTCTTGGACTTCTGAAATGACCCATGCACCTTTCCGGCGCTTCCCAGTGAACCGTTTTCATCAAGGACAATGATCTGGCCTTTTGGAAGCTTTCATTCTTTTCTTTCGCCTCAATTATTATTCAGTCGGAATGAAGGACGAAGCATCCGAAGAGAACGGGCGGATCGACAGATGTTTTTTTTCACCACGGAACGAAGGCGCCAAGGTGACCATTTGGAGGGTGTGATTTATGAGAAAAACAGGGAAAATAGAGGACATTTCGAAGGGAGAATTAATTCACATTTCGCCCTTTCACTTTTTTTGAATTCAATCTCTTTTAGCTCAGGATTACTTTAATTGGTAGCAAGAATGACCTGGATTATCTCGGGCTACTGTAGCCTTCTGGGAAGCCAAAGATCCCCTCAGCTGCTGAAAACTATTATGCTCACGTTGGGGAGCAATACTTTTTTATTGATTCTTCTGTGCCTGGCTCCACCCATAATGTTTCAAACCAAACCGATGATGTGTCACGTCACCTTGATCTAAACTCAACAATGAATGAAAACATGTTTCTTCTATTCAATGTGCAATATGTGTGCCATTTTCTCGTCTCTCTCTCTCTGACTCATAATCTCATTTATACGCTCGTCCGGTGCCACGTCACCGTACAGAACCCTTTGATATTAGTACGAGTGATGTAGACTAGTAGTCCATACATTTCCTTTTGAAAACAAATATCAATTGTGAATTGGAAGAAAAGAGGAAGAACATGTCATTTGATTGGTTCCTTCGAAACGATCTGGGAACGCGGTCAATGGATTTTATTGAGGAGAAAGCGTACAATTTCAAGGGAGGACAGTTTTCTGTGAACTGAGTCTAGAATGGTATTTTTCTAAGAAAGCTTGTAGTGTTTATCGAGTTACTGTAGGTCATTTAGTAGGAAGAAAAAGAATGTTTTAGGAACTCTATTAACCAATCTTCAGTCATGTTTCCGATTAAGTTATACTGTTACCAAATTGAACTGAAGTTTCAAATGTTTAGTGAAAACACCTAAAGTCCTATTTAAAGAAACAGGAATTCATTTTTAATGCTCTTGTGACCAAATTTCGCTTGTTTTAACTCCAAAAATTCATTCCTAACATATAATCCTAGCTGTTTGTTTCAGATTGTATTCAATCATTCGTATAGTGATATTAGTCGTGTAGATACGAAGAGAATTCGTAAATGTATCCATACACTTCTTTCTGAAATTCGTACAAAATAATCTTGTTTTTAGGTGTAGTGTTGTAAATTCCAAGTGCAAAAATAAGTAATGGGATACGGTAGTTTGAACCTTCATTTTGTTGCTCATGAAAATATTGTCCCTACAACCGATGCCAATCTAAAATATAGTTATTTAAAACTACTCGTTTAGGATCTTCTTGAGAAATCTAGGACCTAGACAGATAAAACTTTAAGTGAAAAACAACAATGTTATTTGGAAACCCCGCTTCATATTCTGAAGATAATTGTTTTCGCTAAAAGTTTTTTCAGAAAGTTTTCCCAAACACCGAATCTTTTCTTAAACTTTGGAATTCTTACCAAGGAAACTGTCGGTTTTACTGACATCATCCTGATAGACGATTCGAAAACTTGAATTTGTTTTTTTACAGTTTCGCTTCGACTTCAGGACGATGTCATATGTGGACCAACTTATACGAGAGAATATCTTGAATAAGTAGAAACGAGAAGAGTACAATAGTTGAAACGGACAATGGAACGGCCCCTACCTCAGTGTTCGGTGCCCTTTTTATTGGCGCCAAAGAGAGATTATAATAACTGAGAGACTTAGAGAAACAGGTGGGGATGAGAGGGGCGCCGAAGCGACTGGCTCCGCCCACTATTTGGAAGGATAATGTGCTCGTGAACGGAGGGAACGAAAGCACGGAAAAACGGAAGATCGAAGGGTACCAGATGAATGAGGATGATGACGGGGAGGAGGGGAATTTCGGGCGACAAAAAGGACAGATTTATATGCGATGTGGCAGCAAAATTGAAGGGTTCTTTGGGAATGAAAAGAAATGAAAAAAGCAAGGTGACTTCAGAGAGAGAAAAAGCGTTCGAGGGAAAATTGAGGAAGATGAGTTTTGCTTTGAAATGGAAAGCAGACTTACGGTATGGAGTTTTGGCTTTTGCTGAATATCTGGAAAGAAATATGTTCAATAATCACTCTGATAGAAAGGTCCCAGTCACAGAACATAGTACATCTATGAGATACCGTAATCAATAAACGCTTTTAGATTCTTCCAACGGACGGTATTAGAAGGACGTGCCCTTCTATTTTTCCAACACCTAAGAAGATATTTCTGAATTCTCAAAATGGATCATAACATCTGTTGGGGAAGAGATTTGGAACATATTTTGTGGCATGTCCAATCAACTTTTCACGAGGGTTCTAATAAAACTAATTTCAATCCGTTTGAAGTTTAAGAATGTGCTCATTTTAAGCTCATCAGAGTGTCCTTCTGTTAGAGGTGCCCTTCTACAGACTTTACGGTTAATGTTCTTCAATGTGTCGCTGTGCATCTATCATGAAGCTTTTAAATATTTTTAACTTCTCTTCTATTTGAAAAGAACTTCTCTTCTATTTGAGAAGAGTATAGCGCCGAAACTAGTATAGCGCCGAAGACTGTGCTTCAGGCAATATCCAAATTATTAATCTGCACCTAGCTTTTTTATACCAGGAACAAAAAATGTCGATTTTGGCACGTTTTGATCATTCTCAATCTCTTATCGTCATTTATCGGTGACTTCGGAGTGTTTCTGCCCGAAAAATCAATTGAAAACCCTATTTTTCACCTAGAAATCGAAAAAAATTACAAAAATCGACGAAAAATGACGAATATCCGTTGAAAACACATGAGTGCATTGTCCCCCTCACCTCGCTCTTTTCTCTGACCGCGAGAGAGTGTGTGGCAGCGCGGAGAGGCACACACAAAACATCGAGGGCGGCGGAACCCGTGAGGTGCCGACCGCTCTCCAGGACGACCCTATATCATGGCCGTCGCATTCTCGTATGCGCGCACAAGTGTCGATTATCCAACGACCACTCAGGCCGCGAGGACGCAACCCGACACAGGGATGCTGAGTAGGATCGGGAGGTATGAGATCCGAGAAAAGGGGTGGTGAAATCTAGCGAAAGTAGCCATTCTGTCATGAGTGCAGGAAATCGAACCCCGGAGCTGCAGTAACCGGGCAATTTTCGGGCTCCGGGGGGCCGGTTTTCGAGAAATTTTTCGCGAATTTTTGTGACCTTTTGACCATGGCCTCAAACCGACGTGGCGACGCCGACGACGCCGGCGACCTACGTTGCCACGGCCATGGCCGAAATCGGCCTGTTTTCGGCGGCGCGGCGCCAGGGACCCGGCGCCCAGGAACCAGCTCAGCTAACGAGATCAGAAGGAAAAGAGTATACAAAAAATGCAAAACGGAGTCGTTTTTCCCAGGGGCTATTCACCCGATTACTCCACATAAACGCAGCATGTGCCGTACACCACGTCAATCTTTTTTCTTTTATTGCGGAATGTGTGAGCTGTACAGTGCGGTCAATATCTATAGGACCCCCCTATATTTGGGGTGTAGAGACCGAACGAGATGAGATATGAAAAAACTGTAAACGCCAATCGATTCAGAATGCAAAATAACCCCCAGTGACTAATTTTCATCGTTTTACCATTTTCATCCTTTTACCAATATCTTGTCTTTTGGAAACCATAATTTTGCCCATTTTTGTACTCTACTTCGAGCGCTCTGTGCTGGATATCCATTCAGAGATTTGAAGGCTGTTGATGAAGAAAATATCGTTAGAGTACCCAAAACGCAAAGATATACAAAGTGGAAGCTTAAAGGCAAAAGAAATAGAATGTTTGAACTCAAAGTTTTGCTATTCCCATGGTTTGAGAGGCATCCAAAGGTCTCTAAAGATGCTGGATATTGAAAACGTGGTATCATTAGATTCAGAAAGAGTCAGAGATCATATTCAACACAAAATTTCTTTCTGAAAATTTGGGTATAGACACAATCGACCATGGGCTTTCCATTTCTGCAGTTAGATTTTTCGAAACGGTCACGTGAATCGAGTTATAACCTCATAATGCCAGGGTGCCAGGAGAACAGATTTGACAAAGACACTGTAATTTACGTTTCCAATTGGAATGACTTGGTATATATCTAAATAATAACTTTACAATTTACAGTGAATTGCTCTAGAGGTTTGGAGAAGAATTATCCGTAATGGTCCAGTCAACAAATCCAGTCAACAAACATTCTGATTTCCAAAATAAGTCGAGATCGGAATCCACTTTTTATTAGAAACCAGAAACCAGAGTCGCATGGGAAGATGGACATTTTGAATGTTTAAGGAGAGTTGCTTTCCAGAAGATCGAAAACACTCGTCAAATCGGTTTTGAATAAACTTTGGCATCCTGTAGTATTTAAACACCTGTTGACAACACTAGTTTTCATTTAAATTATTCATCTTTTAATCTGAAAACGGCTGTTATGTAAATTTACAGACCTTTTCTGTTTATTATTTGTTAATTATCTACACAAACACAGATAAATTTATCACTTTCCTTAATTTGCCTTCTAAAACCTCAATCTGGAATTCCTAGAAAAAACCAAGAAAAAAGTGTGCGGCAAGGTTGCATTGTTAGAAGCACCGCCCCCTTTTCCATGCCGCGTTTAGAAAATTGAATTTTTCTTCTTTGCCGTTCTCTTTTTTCGTTTTCTGAAAAATGCAGCCGACAGCCAACAATTCATTTCGTGAATCCATTACAAATTTCACAGTTTTCAGTTTCATTAGTCGATAAATTGGTCAGATATGGGCAGAAAGAAGAAGAAGGTAGACAAACCGTGGTGTTGGTGAGTTTATTCAAATTTCATTGTATTTATGTATGTTCTTTTTCTTGCAGGTATTGTAACAGAGAGTTCGATGATGAAAAAATTCTTATTCAACATCAAAAAGCAAAACATTTCAAATGTCACATATGTCACAAAAAGTTGTTCAGTGGACCCGGCTTATCTATACACTGTATGCAGGTAAATTTAACATTGAAATAGTTCTCGAGTATAAACGCAATTTATAGGTGCACAAAGAAACGATAGACAAGATTCCGGCAGCTGTACATGGCCGAGACAATATACATGTAGAAATATATGGTATGCAAGGAATCCCTGCTGGCGCATACCGCGGAGCTGCTGATGAAGAACCAGATGAAAAACGCTCAAGAATGGATTCTGGACCACCGATGCCAGCTCCAATGCCATTCCCACAGCATTTCCCCTATCCAGGAATGCCTCCAATGCCATCAGGTATGAAACATCAAGAGTCCATAAACAAATATCAATATTGGTGATACTTCAGGTCCTCCACCGCCTCAAATGGGATATGGAATGCCGCCTATGCCACCTGGAATGATGCCACCTCCGGGAATGCCAGGAGCCTATCCACCACCACGACCATATCACCCGCCGCCAGGTCCTGGAGCTTATATGCCACCTCCTGGTATGCCAGGCGCATATCCTCCACCTCGCATGCCGATGGGTGGCCCTCCAGGAGTTCCTCCAATGCATGGAGGTCCTCCAAGAAGTCGTTTCGATCAAGGTGATGGAGATAGGTGGGGACCACCGGCTCGTGGAGTACCGAGGACACCCCCTTATGAAGATGACCGAGGTTTGTGAACAATAATTTATCTAGTCTAATTTACTATATTCAGAACCTCAAGACTATCGGGGACCAGACGAATATCATCAAAGCGGATACGAAGATCGATTTAGAGAAGGCGATGGGGCAGGTGCGCCAGGAAGAAGTGGATTCGAACCCGTTAAAAGTGAAGCTGAGGTATGATTTGTCTAATGTGTTCGAACGTTATGCGGAAAATTATATTTCAGTCTACTTCAAATGTCACTAGTTCCCAGTCAGCTTCTGTTGCTGCCGCTGCAGCTGTAGCATCCAAGCTTGGGTCTCGTACTCGAATCGTACACCCGGATGATCATGCACTCTCACTAGAGGAACGCCGTGTTAAAATGCTGTTTGAACAACGCACGAATTCTTATCATTGAGCAAAATTGCATCTCCTTCTTTCATGTCTTTTTCATAACGTTTCCGTGTTTATTCATTGATATTGTTTTTGTTCTTAAATTATTGACGGTGTTAGTTGCGACTATCCGTTGAAAATCTCAACAATCATTATTTTATCGGAAAAAAATAAATTATTATACACCACTAATGCTGCGGAAAAGTAGTTGTGAAAAAGTAGACTATGCTCAATCACCCGGAAAATATTCTAACAATGGATGAAACATGAAATGTCGTAATAATCAAAAAAAAAAATGCAGTTGATAAATAGAGTAAATTATAAATTGAACGAGTTTGGAGGCAATAAATAAATTTCGGATAAAACTATCTATTCATCATCGACGAACGTAATACTTCCAGCATTCTTCATGTATCTTTTGTATCTCTTGTACCGACCTGATTGAGCCATTTTCTCCTGCTCAGCAGCATCTTTTTCAGCTTTCCATTTTACGCAATTGGCTTTAATCCAGCATTCGTGTTCGAAGAGATCATCAATATCATTCTCGTAACGCTGAAAACCCCATGATTGAAATTCCTTGATCCTGAGTAGAACTATTAACCTGATCGAATTCCATCTGTGAGACACCGAGATATTTTCTTATAAGGTATATCTTTGCCTCGTCGTCTAACTCCTCCTTTTTGACAGCGAATCTCCAATACCACTGAGCAGTCCATTGAAGATACCGGAATACGGTCAGCGGAAATATGATGGTTTGCCAAGCAAGCGTATCGTAAGCTGATTCTTTCTTGTATCCACCACTGAAAAATTAGGTAATTTGAAAATGCGCCAAAGATGAGTATTACTTACGTTACGTCAAGATTTTCAGTGATGATTTGCCTAATTATAGCATCATTGTCCTTATTCTTTTTTAGTTTTCCGTTTCTATCCATTTCGAGGAGCTTAAAATCTAAATACAGGTAGGATTCCACCGAATCAAGATTACCTTTCTGTCTACTCCGTCTTTAATCGCCATATTACGGAACTTTCCAACGCCCGTAGCATATTCAATTGCTTCCGCAAACTTATGCTTCGCCGATAGATATTGAAATAAGGAAATTACAAGGATGGTACCAACGATAACCAGCCGAACGTCTACTTTGGGCGCAACTCGAAGACGATAATATTGATAGTAATTGTAGAATCTGAGAATCAATAAATTTACGATGTAGAAGTGAAGGGAAATATTACCGTTGGTCTGGGTGATCAAGATAATAGTCGTAGCTGTTTTTTGCTTCTTCGTCTTTCAATGTCTCATATGCGGTAGCAATTACTCGAAAACGTTCTTCAGCTAGGATCTTTTCCTCCTAAAAGACACTGATAGTTGTTACACACCTTCAAAGCATACCTTGTTTTTCACTCTGTCCGGGTGATGCTTTCTTGCCAGAGCTCGATAAGCTTTCGATAATTTCTGCTTGTCGAACTCTTCCCGGTTAATTTCGAGCACTGAAATATATTAGTTGTGACGTTTATCCCATACTTTCAAAAATGTTACTTACCATCGTAGCAGTTTTCCAATCCACAGTACAACTCTGGAGCAAAACCCACAGATTCAGATTTCTGAACTAAAACTGTAAGTAAGACTAGCAGCGGGGAAATTACTGCCGAACGCATCGGTTCTGAATGTATTAAGAGTATTTACCGAGATTATGACAAAGAGGAGAAAGCATGATGAAACCGAAATCGGGGGAAAAAAACAAACAATCATGGAAATCAAAATTTGACATGTTTATAATCGAAACCGGCAATAGTGTAAATATAGTTCAGAGGATCGTTGAGCAAGATCACCAGTACAAATCGCTATCTTACATCGGAAATATAATGAAAATAAAGCTAAATATGGCATTATAAAAATATACCAAACGATTACTCAGTCTTTGAGGCAGCATACTCCGAGAAGTACTTGTTGTAGAGCTCATTGTCCACATCGAGGAACGTTACCAGCACGATTCGTTCCAGATTCTCATCTTTCTCAAGGAACTCGGTCAAAAACTTGGTGACAGTCTTGGAAGCGTCATCATTTGGGTAGCCGTAGACTCCAGTTGAGATGCAGCAGAACGCCTGAAGATAAATGTATCTCATGTCGATGACAATTTGAAGCATACCACACTCTTTATTCCGTTTTCAATTGCAATATCAAGAGAAGTTCTGTAACAAGCGACAAGATCCTCTCGTTTTTCATCTGAAACACTTCCGTAAACTTGGGGACCGACAGTGTGAATGATTTCTGAAAATTAGAGCTTATAGAAGAACATGAAACCGTCCTCTTTACTTTTGATGTGTCTAATATTGCATCCCGAAGTGATGACAGCATCTCCGACTGCACATCCATTGAACTGACTGCATTCTGCTTGCAATTCGCTTCTTCCGGCTGCACGATGAATTGCTCCATCAACTCCTCCGCCTCCAGCTAATCTCCCATTGGCTGCATTGACAATAGCATCAACGGCTATGTTTGTGATATCACCATCCCAAATGCTCACTCTGTCCAGAACTTTCTTGGCTACTTGGACTGAAAATTTATTTTCTGATTGCCAAAGTCACAGGGATAGTAGTTTGGTCGATCCAATGCTGGAAATCAACCTCGGGCCCTCTGATTTTCAGATTTTTTTCTTCTTACAATCACTGACATTGTTCTTGTGGAAAGGGCTAAAAATCTGACCCAAACTCCAATTTTGGAGAGCCCCTCCCCCAATAGCACCATAAATTTCAAATAACCTACATTTTTGGAAGAGAGTTGGAATCTCAACAAGCTTAGCTGCAGTCATAATAAGTTCTTCTGAACAAAATGAGTAAAACGGTGTCGCGAAACGGCGAGAAGTGAAACTGAGGAAACGCGTGGAGAGAGTTTCCCGAGAGGAGTACACAGCAGCAGGGACTAGTTTTATTGGCTGCATGGCCGAACTTTTTTCGCTTCAAATTTTTATTTTTCGAGAACTTTTCAGAAAATTTCAATTGCTCCAATACACTTTTTACAGATCTAATTTTTATTTGAGGTATTGAAAACTAAGAACTAAAGTATATATTCCAGAATGTCAGTACAAACGAAAGTCTCTGCAGAAGACCAGGCTCTCCTGAACAAGTTCGCTCGTTCCTATCAACTTCAAACGCAGCTGAAAGTAGGAAGTTTCTTCAAATTGATATATTTTTTCAGTTTTCTATTTCAGGCTGAATGCAAGGAAATGAAAACGCTTGTGGAGAATATCAACGAGGCCAGTGACGAAGTTCTATTGCTCGACGATGAAGATTCAGCCTCGATTCCATGCCGGATTGGAAGTTGTTTCGTTCACTTCAACGGAGTGAGTTGAATTTTTTTAAATTTATAATAGAAGTAAAAAAATACAAAATGATTAACTCATTTATGTGTGAATTATTCAATTTTGCCATTTTTTGTTTCAGGATAGCCTCAACGAACATTTGGAGAGCAAAAAAGCTGCCACTGAAAAAGTTTTGGCGGAGAAGTCTTTAGAATTGGACACAATCACTGCTGAAATGGAGCGAATCAAGAAAGTTTTGTACGGAAAGTTTGGAGACCAAATCAATCTTGACGCTGATGAATAAATTATGGCTTCTACTTTTCGTTGCTTCGATATCTCATCTTTCGGAACATTTTCAGATTGCAATTTTTCATAAAATGTATTACATAAATATCGGAATGCTTAAAAATCTGCAAACAGTGTTCACTGTTCACTTTCTCCATATTTTACCGATGAAAAGTTTCGCCTGCTTTTCCTTATCACGAATGGCACCACCCGTTGATGTCACCCCAGATCCCTGTTACGAATAAAGGTTGAAGGGGAGAGGAAGAGTTTCCTTTTGTAGAGGAAAAATGAGAAACTGAACGTTCCAGCTATAAATAGGGCAATCCTTTTTTGGATCTTATCTCACTAGGCAATCTTATCTCTGTAATCAGAACACCATGACTAGATTGTAGCATTTTAAAAAATCTTTCCCAGTTGTAGTCGAGTTATCCAGTAACCGTAAAGTTAACATTTCAGACGATTGACACATAAATTTTGCGGTCTGACTTGTTTTGTCAAAAGAAGTTCATCTTCACTTTTTATCTCGCCTTGTTGTCCTCGTCCGTCCGTTTTATTTCGTCTGCCCTTTCCGTTTTCTCACCTTTTTTCTCAAGAATCTCCTTCCATTTGTCATCATTTTCCGTTTCTTTCATCTCTTTTTTGTTTGCACTTTCCACCTTTGAAAAAAAATTCTGGGAGGACACAAATAAATGTGGCCAATCCTGTGCTGGCTCCTATGAAACAAGGCACTTGGTTGAAAATTCATTTCAGAATCTCATATTTACTAGTTTCATGTTTCTGATTCAAAGAACATAAATACATAGTTGTGTTCTACACTTCCAAATTTGATAACGGTGTAGACACATTTTCTAATAAAATGGGCATTTTTCAGTAATTTTTCATTTCACAGATCGTAAATTTGCACAAATATAATTTCCAGTCGGAACTCTACTAGGCGTAAAAAACATAAAAAAGCTTTGCTGGTTTTCGAGAAAGGACTTCATGTTGTTGGTTTCTTACATTTTTTCGTTCTAGTGGTTAGTGGTCGTCAGAGGAGCGGAGGCCATAGGTTAAATATAGAATTACAAAGTTTTGTGTTACTCTACTCAAACAGAGTTTTTTTTTTTCGATAAAACTTTGTCTTTTTCCTCAAAATTGTGTCAAAGAACGTTATTTGTCATGGTCACCGCTCAACACACATTCGTTCAGTCATCGTTTTTTTGTCGCCTAGAAAGATTTCAGCATTGTTTTCCTGTTTGTCTTCTCCCAAGACAACACCACTCTCTCATTCTTTTCCATCTCTCAACCTCTGAAATAACAAATTGAAAAGTCGGTCGATTAAAAATGTGGCCTGCTCGAACATTTCTGTAGCCTACCGGTTTTCAAAAAAATTTTCTATTGCCTTCGTTTGATGAGTTTCTAGTATTTTTCATATACTTACAATTTTCCTAGTGTTTTCATCTATTCAGAAAACTCGTCAGTAGTGCAGAATAATGCAGTAATTGACTATTACACAATCTAATCAAAATAGTTTTTTCCCATTACCTTCGGTTAATTTGCAAGTTGTAGAATCGGAGAATCTCACATTTGCCGCCGGCATACTCCCCAGCAACCAATTTGTTATTTTTTCTGTAGCCTATAGAAATTTGTAGAATAGTTGTAGGGAAGGTCTGTCCCAAAAAGTGTCCAAAAAGAACGTGCTGTTGAGAGTTTTCTCCTTTGTAAACAACTTTCCTTTCGCGTATAATCCCAATTCCATTTCTCGTCACCTTGTTTTCCATTTTCAAAAATCATAACACCAATTTACAGAAATGGCCGACAAATGCAAACGTCATTCCGTTTCTGATCCATTGTCAAAGGATCTCGTTCAGTGTCTCCGGGAGTCAATGCAACGAGATCTCAAATTCGAAACCCCATATGTATTCGTTGTGTTTGGAGCTTCTGTGAGTGTGACAAGAATAACGAAGTCTTTTTATTCATAATAATTTCAGGGAGATCTCGCCAAAAAGAAAATATACCCGACTCTGTGGTGGTTGTTCAGAGACGATCTCCTTCCAGTCAACATCAAGTTCGTTGGATATGCCAGATCTGACTTGACTGTGTGCAAACTTCGCGAATCGTTCGAAAAATTCTGCAAAGTTCGCGAGTCCGAGAGATGTGCGTTCGATGATTTCATCAAGAAATGTTCTTACATTCAAGTAAGAGCTTCCAAAACCACGCATCACCGGTACTGATATTGAATTTTCAGGGACAATATGATACTTCCGATGGATTCCAGCGTCTCCAAGCATCGATTGATGAATTCCAAAAAGAGAGCCACGACCGTTAGTTGGACATAAATAAAACTTGCAATCGTGGAATTTTTCAGAAGCTGTGAACCGACTTTACTACCTCGCTCTTCCTCCATCTGTTTTCAATGTTGTCTCCACTGAACTCAAGAAGAATTGTATGGATCGCGGCGATTCGTGGACACGTGTCATCATAGAGAAACCTTTCGGACATGATTTGAAGTCATCCTGCGAACTCTCAACTCATCTCGCCAATCTATTCAAAGAAGACCAAATATACCGCATCGATCATTATCTCGGAAAGGAAATGGTCCAGAATTTGATGGTCATGCGGTTTGGAAACCGTATTCTCGCTCCATCGTGGAACCGAGACCACATTGCATCTGTTATGATCTCATTCAAAGAAGATTTTGGAACTGGCGGACGGGCTGGATATTTTGATACTGCCGGAATCATTCGCGATGTTATGCAGAACCATCTGATGCAAATTCTCACTCTCGTCGCCATGGAAAAACCTGCCAGTTTGAATGCTGAGGATATTCGTGATGAGAAAGTCAAAGTTTTGAAGGCATGTCAAGTCGTTGAGTTGAAGGATGTCGTGGTGGGACAATATGTAGCCAATCCGGAATTCGATCGTGAGTTTGAAATTACATTGAAATTTTATAAAATTATTCTAATATTCACAGATCCTGAAGCATCTCAAGGATACAAAGACGACAAGTCCGTTCCAGCAGATTCAACTACTCCGACGTATGCATTAGCTGTTCTTCACATCAATAATGAACGTTGGGAAGGTGTCCCATTCTTCTTGCGCTGTGGAAAAGGTAGCGCAGCAAATTCCTTTTCCGAAAATTAGAGTCAATTTCAGCTCTCAACGAGAAGAAGGCTGAAGTACGTATACAGTTCAAAGAGGTCAGCGGAGATATCTATCCATCTGGAGAGCTGAAAAGATCAGAATTAGTTATGAGAGTGCAGCCGAATGAAGCCGTATACATGAAATTGATGACCAAGAAACCTGGAATGGGATTCGGAGTCGAAGAAACCGAGCTTGATCTAACCTATAACAATCGGTAATTTTAACACATGGAAGCTACTAATGTTGTTAACGAAATAATTTTAAGATATAAAGAAGTACGCCTTCCTGATGCCTACGAACGTCTTTTCTTGGAAGTTTTCATGGGATCTCAAATCAATTTCGTGCGAACAGATGAGCTGGAATACGCTTGGCGTATTTTGACTCCCGTCCTCGAGGAGCTCGAGAAGAAGAAGATTCAACCAGTCCAATACAAATTCGGAAGTCGTGGACCAACCGAAGGAGATGATTTGATGAAGAAGTACGGATTCATCTTCACTGGAACCTATAAATGGGTTGCACCAAAGCTTTGAGAGAATTCTGATCTTAAATCGTGCTTGAGCACCTGCAGCTAGTATTTTCCTCCATTTTACCGATCGATATTCCTTTTTTTCGCAATTTTATAAAGAACGAATGAATGTAATGCTATTGTTTTTGGACACATTGAAAAATGAATACAGAGAGGTTCGACTAGATGTAGCTACTCGACAGAACACCATTGTGTCGTTATTTCGCAACCATTGCTCATGCTAAAATATAAAACCTGAACGACTATGATAATTCCAAAACTTCCCAAAACTATTTATCCCATTCGATTCTACGTGTTTGATTACCCACTCTGATCAAATTTCATAAAAATCGGATTATCCAGGCTCAAGTTATACGCGTTCAAACATGCGAAGTTAGGCTCCGCCCCTCATTGCTCACCTACAGTATGACATTGCTCAACAATTGCTCATCGTACAGTAGGAAACCTGCGAATCTAAAACGGGTATAAAAGGCGATAGGCACACCTCATTCTCCACAACATTCAGCTGATTTTGCTTCTGAATCGTCTCTTCTAAAATGTCTGGACAACAAACTCCAAACGTCTACACTGATGGATCCTGCAGAAACCAGGGAACTCCGAATGCTCAAGCTGGATATGGAGTCTACTGGGGACAAGGTTTGTTTTAAATGTTTGAGGTATTCTGAATTCAGAATATTATTTTTAGGGCATGCAAACAACCGCAGCGGAACTGTCTCCGGACACCAGGACAGCAATCGTGCGGAGCTTCGTGCCGCCCAGCAAGCCATTCAAACGGTACTGGACCATAGCTTCGATTTCATATTAATATCGTTAACGTTTTCAGGCTTCTCGCCAGGGATATTCTGGAGTCAACATCCACTCGGACTCCCACTACGTCAGAAGTGCCATCAACAATTCGGCTCAGTTTCAGAGGTATTCGATGTTATTAAAATCATTGATCTAGTTGCCAGTTTCAGTGCCCCAGCCAATCGTGACTTGATGCAATCCATCAACTCGATGAAGTCGAACGTCGCCGTTCAAGCTCATCACGTCAAAGGACACTCGGGACACCAAGGAAACTCTGGAGCCCATTCGCTCGCCAGAGCCGGAGCCAACTCTGGAAAGAAATAAATCGGCATTCAATTGTTGATTATACTGTTAACCCTGCGTATCCTTACGTGAATAAATCTGGTTATTCAAGTCCTGTTTCATCAAAATACCGTAAAATCTCTATTAGAAGGGCACCTCTAATAGAAGGGCACCCCAAAGAGCTCAAAATGAGCACATTTAGAAATGAGGACGGATCGAAATTAGTCTTATTAGAATCCTCGTCAGAAGTTGTCTTGAAACATCACACAGTAGTTGTTTGCGAATTCTTCAATTTCGAGTGACCATGATTGGGTTACTGTAGACGATATTATCCGAGCGATACGCCGGGATTTTTGTTATTACCAGTTGGTGGGCTCTATCAATTTCTTTTTTTTTTGATACTGCCTTCCTTCAAATTCGTAAAACCATCATACTTCTTTGCTCCAGCCGAAACTCTGGTCATATTTTGATTGGAAAACTGCCCCCTCGTTTCCGTTCATACAAAATTCAATTCAACCGAATCGTTAACTATCTATTCATGAAAGTTTTATCTGAAATTGTAAATGAATTGCGATCGAAATGTATATAAATAAATAGTAATCAGCGAAATCGTAGAGCTCGAAGTTTGTGAATGGAAAGAAACAAAGAAATTACAATAATCGGGAAAACGATAACCTAGTCGGACTCCTCGTCACTGGTCACAATTTGTTTCTTTTGTTGCTGTTTCCTCTTTCTATACTCCTCCTCCGAATCACTGTCAGAACTCTTCTTCTGATTATCTCCTTCGTCTTCACTTTCTGAGCTCGCACCTGAAAACCAAAAAATGAGCTCGATTGAGATTCTACCACAGGTGTACCTATAATTGGAGCCTCCTTCTTTCTTCCTCTTCTGGATGTCGTCGGCATGTCCTCATCATCAGAATACGCCTGTCCATAATTTGGTCGACGAACCTTGAAGTTGTTTCTGACCATTTGAGTACGTCGAATGTGAGCACGAAGAGATTCTTCCTCTTTCCGAGCGTTCTCTCGCCGCGTGATTTCTGGATTCTGACCGACAGAGTCCATAACCTTGACTTGCGCATTTTTCCTGCTGCGATCTGCCATATTCAGTGTGACCTTTCTATGAGTCTGGGAATCGGTAGAATGTGGACGGAAGTTCATCCGATGGGTAAGTACATGTTGAGCAGACTGAAATTTCGAATATTGAAACTCTCAAAAAAGCCAAAAAACTAACCATAATATTTGTCTGAGACACGTAGAGATGTGGTAAGTTGTTCGGGTTCAATTCCATCATCGTCACATCGAAGATTTCGTTTCCGAGATAAAGAGACATTCTATAATATAGATTTTGAACGGTTCAGAAGATCTTCGAAACTTACGTTCCATCGCTCCATTTCACAATTTTTGAATTGCTCTCTCGAACATCGTCTCCATTCTCGTCTTTACGAAGTCGCCAACGAATTGTGTTTTCAACCTGGAATTTGATTCACGAGTAAATAGATGAAAAGATATCGACTACATACTCTCAACTTGAGTCTCGTGCGTCCTTCCTCATCCATTTTAGCTTGATCATCGTCTTCGTCTTCTTCATAATGCTCTGGATCAAACGGGTGAGTAGCTACAGACAAAAAGTTGGGCATTCTGACATAAAACGGCGCTTCCTCGCAAAACTCCAGTGCGACTCGACTAGAAACCATCTAGAATAATAATACTATTACAGTTAGATGTCTGGATATCACTCTGATCAACCTCTGTATCGTGAACTGTTTCTTTCTCTTTCTCTTCAATTTCATCTGGATTCGCCATCACAATTCCCTGAAGTTCATTCAAGCTTCCACGACTCTCTGCATCGGAATCCGACAGTGCTGCTCGCGTATCTTTTCGTTTGATCTCAGCATCCGAATCATCGCCCGATGATCCAGAAAGATCACCGAACAAGTTTCCTCCACCACTTGCTGAAGCATCCTTGCGAGATTCCCTTTCATCATCCGACGAATCGGAAATGCGTCGTGGTGGTGGTGGAGCATCCGAGTCGTCATCCGAGTCGGATAACATTCTCTTTTTTGGTTCGTCTTCATTCTGTGGGGGTGATCCTGGTGATGAAGCGCGAGAAGATGGCGTTCCACTGAAAAATCTCATGCAGAATGAACAAATGATGCATAACTTACGACTTTACAGGAGATCCTGGTGCAGAGTGATCCGAGTTATCATCAGAAGAGGACATCTGGAACGGCAATGAGAATGAAAAACAATTTTTAATAGTCAATGTAATCCGAAGAGGTTGAAACCAATTCTCAGTGTTCTTATTATAAAGACTTCAGAAAACGTTTTATTGCTCAAGCAATTACTGAATCCTAGAAATACTATATTAAAAACAATTGTTGATTAACAAGAAACAAAATTTAACCAGAGTGAGGAAATTGAACCTCGGAAATTCTCAGCGAATTTTTGAGTTTATGACATAACCGGAATCAATATATGAAAGAGACAATGGGATATGGGAGATGACATTTATATTTACGTTATTAGGGGAGACCGTAGAGATACATGTACAATACTATTTTCTGACGAACATTTGACGAAACTGATCGTTTGACATCGGCTTCGATGTGGAAGCAGACGAAGAGGACGAGGGAGATTGATCGACCTCCGAAACGTCCATGGCATCTAGACGAGCAGTGATTTGAGGAGGTTTAGCAGCTGAAATGGTTATTTGTGATTGGAGATACCTATTTTAGAAAACTCACCCAGAGCTCTAGGAACCAACTGCAGTTTAGCAGCATGTCCTTTACGTGGCCCTCCATCTTCTTCACTTGTTTCTTTTGCGCCAAATCCACCTTTTCCATGCTTATCTTTCTTGGCCGGCGGATTTGAAAACGCCACTTCTAGCTCTCTTTCTCGAAGCATCAGTTTATCTCCAGACGCAACACACTTCTGCGCGCTGGCTTCTGAATCGAAATCGACGAATGCAACTCCTTTCGGTTTCCCGTCACGATGAGTGACACGGCGAACACTTTTAACGGTACCGAATTTCGAAAACAACTCCTGAAAGAATATGATTACGACAAACTCTCATAAAATGAAACTCACGAGAAGTTCATCGTCTGTTGACTGGAAATGAACATTACGAACAAAAATCTTTGCTTTCTCGAGACCTGTGGAGAACTTGAATCCGACTCTTTTCTCTGGATCGTTTGCGGAAATCTGAAAAGTTTGAATCCCTCTAGAACTTTTCGGAGTTTGAGTATTTTTATTTTTGGAGGACTCATCCTCAACTAAGCCACTTACAAACATAGGTCTTCCCTTGACTGGAACTCGGTCCTTTTCCAATGCATTTTTCGTTTTCTCTTCGTCTTCCATGACGACGTACGCAAATCCACGATGGGTGTCAGCAGAATGTGCTTTTCTGGCGAATCGAATCGAGGATACACCTTGAATCGCTTGACGAATATCATCTTCCGTAGTTGTGAAATCAAGATTTGAAACAAAAATTGTACGAGCATCTTCAGTTCCTGACTGTGCTTTCGGAGTAGACAACTGAGCAGAAGGAGTGGCGTCAGACTGTTTTACTGGCGACGGCGTCTTTTTGGATAAGGACGGTGGCAGGGGAGCTTTGAAACCTGAAACTTGCAATTTAAGGTACTTTTTGATTGACATCTCCTTACCTCCATCGGCTGCTTTTACTTTCTTACTAATCGGTTCTCCTCCAGAGTTTCTCTTTTGATCTTTTTGCGGTGGAACTGGTTTCTCTGGCACCTTCTTCTGAGGTCTACTGGCTCGATGCGTTGCTTGGGCATTGACTTTTTCGAGAACAAGATCTAGCTCAGCCAATGTTCCTTCTTCTCTCTCGAACTGAACATAATACAAATAAATTTCGTTGATGTTATCAGACACGGAATTGAGTGCTTTGTTGAGTAACCGTCTTGCATTTTCCTTGTCTCCAAATTGTCGTTCGAGACGAACCGCCTCAATCCATTTTCCAGCAAACCTGCCGAAACCGGATGCTAGAATATCGTTCCAAATCTTACGGCATTTCTCCATATCTTTCATGAGAGATGCGTAGAAATATGCTTGCATTTGACGATATTCAGCAGTGGGATCCCAGGCCATGGTGAACCATTCTTTCATAATAGCTGCTCCTTCGTCAAAAACTTCAGCCATTGGAGAGAAATCAGAAGAACCAGCTAACACGATCCTTCTACGTAGCAGGAATGCATACGTTCGATACAATCCACGTCCTTCTTCAGCAGCGCTTAAATAGAAACTATTAACGAATTCATCAACCCGAAAGAATATTTTAAACTTACTTGATCACATTATTCTTTGCTTTTTCCCACAGTTTATCAATCACTTCGTCTGAGCGACGTGCTCTTTCGAGAGCAAGAAGTGCTTGTTGATGAAGAACATAACTGAAAGGACAGTGGCGAAGAGCTCGTTCGTAAACTTCCACAGAGACTTGAGGCAGCTTGAGCTCAGTTTCAGTCCATGCGCCATAAGCACACCAAACCTCTTCCTCGTCATCGAGTTCAGCAACCATTCTCTCGTGAGCCATCTGTATCCGGGAAGGCATTCCAGACTTTTTCTCATGTTCGAAAAACTGCTTCAAACCCAGTTTTTTGGTATCTGGATTTTCGATCAACGTCTGGAACTTTGCCAATTGTTCTTTTTGTTTCATCGTTGCATTGAACAGCTTCTTCATTTCAGGGATTTGATGTTCTTGATGGAAGTCAGTACAAAACTGTTCGGACAATGTGTAGACTTCTTCCAACTGGTCTGTAGGACAGCGTAGCGCGCGCTGGAAAAGATGACTCAACTGGTTGGCATTTCGTTGGAAATCCGGGCTTTCTTGATGAGCTGAAAAATATATTATGTGAACATCAATCTCAAAGCTCCAGCGTAGACTGGTACGGTATGCATCAGAGAAACATTGAGGCCCCACAAAAAAAATTTGGTATCGAACCATTTCTGATTTACCTTTTAAATATGCCAATTCATATTGAAGAAAGAGAAACCAGATGTGCCCTCCCGAATCATAACGATTTCCAATGGCAGAAAGAGCCTTCTCGCAGATCTAAAAATTTTTCTCAAAATTCTACTTCAAAATATTCAAATTACCTCTCTGCATGCTTCGAAATCAAAATCCTTAGATTCGTCATGAGCGCATCGATTTGCATACATCACACGTTCCACCCAAATGGCCACATCATTTCCGTCGAAAATTGCTCTCTCAAACATTTTATGGACTTCTGCCATACTTGGTTCAGGGTCTTGATTTTGAAAGTCTCTGAAAATAAATAGAGATAGAATTGTAATTCGTGAAGCCTGCACTTACGCAATCCAATTTATCCAGTTCAGCGGGCTCAGCGGAGCCCACTCAACGAATTTCTTTCGTTTATCGTCAAGCTCATCGAAGTCAGAGTTCTTCCGAAGCAAAACGAGCAACTGATTAGCAAGATAAACATCGTGATCGTTTTCTAGCATCTGAAACATCGGTTTATTGAAGCGTGGTGAAAACTTGCACGTTCACCTGCTGTTTAATTTTTTCGATTGACGCGTCGTAGTCTTCCATACCGGACTCGTCAGAGCCGGAATCCATTTCGACATCTGACATTCTTTGCTGTTTTTGACTCCAAATTTGAAGCAATCTGATTTAGAATTAAAATAGATTCAGCCGTTGAAAAAACTTGAGAAAACAGAATAAAAATAATTTCGAATATGAGCATGCGGGAGGGCGCGCTTGCATCACTGGGCAGCGCGAAATTCAAAATCTGAAGGCAATCCGAACAATTCCATAGAAATTATTTTTCCCAGGAAATCCCCTAAACTTTCGACATCTAGAAAATATAAGTAGTTAACCCAAATTTTAAAGTCACTATCATCTCAACGTAAAGGCTTCGCAGTGAAATGACACCGAGTGCTTTGAAGAAGGTCCGAGACCGAATTTTCCGCAATAAGAAAGACGATTTGTAAATCAAAGCTCTTTATTTATTTCATCACAATAAATATGCGTTATCCGCGACACAAAACAACTAAAAGTGAAAAAAAGTACAAGTAGGGACAAAATTCATGGAAAGCTAAAACTCCACGTTAGATTTCCAGAAGCCAACAGTCGAGTCTCCAGATGCTGTGAAAAGCAACGTTTTAGACGTACACATGCTGTTGATGCCTTCTTGGTGTGCCTTGGAATACTGAAAAAGTAATCTTATTTTTTTGAACTTTCAAAATCACAAACTTCTTCAACCAGTTTCATTCTACTAGATGATGCAACGTCCCAGAAACGAATAGTTCCATCTTTGCAAGCTGACACTAGCAGTTCTTTTCCTTTTTGGCCAAATCCGGCTAGTGATTGGATGTACTGTTGGTGCGCTCGAAGCTCAAGGTGTTCCCGTTTTCCGTCTTTCAATGAGAACTTCATAATATTCTGGAAAAAAAGTTTGAAAGTGTAACTTTTGCATTAATCTATCTTACCACATCCTTAGAAGCAGTATAGAGATGGCCATTCAATGGTAAGACAGCAGTCACATTATCATAATGAGGTGGGGTAAATTCGCATTTCGATTCAATGACTCCTGTACCGAAACCGACGTCGTATTCTTTGACATAATGGTCGCGGGAACCAGTATAAGCAAGAATGCTTCCTTCCGGCGATAATGTTGTTCTGAGACATGACACTTCAGATTTTGGAGAATGTGAGGCTGCATTGAGACGACCCAATGGTTTCCATTCACTCAGATTCCAAACACGAACATATGCAGCGAAGGATGTGAACAGATGTCTTCCAGTCGGATCTACATCAGCCGCAGTGATAACCGTCTCCAGGAATGGAATAGTGTTCTGTCTGGGCATGACTTGAGAAACATCAATCGAATCTCCATCATTCACTTGTCCAGAGGAATTGAGTACTTTGACACAAATACAATTTGGAGAACGATAGTCCCATGCACGAGCTTCGTACATTGAGAAAGTGAAGACGAAATTGGAATATGGCACAAATTTGACTAGGTGGACGTTATTCGGATGCACTCCGAGAGTACGAATCTCCCGACAGGTCTCAATATCCCAAAGTTTAGCAGTGCGATCTGAAACGCTAGGGATAGAATTCATTCAATACTCGTTAAAGAATATTACCTTTTGATCCAGTTACCATAAGCTTATCATTCACATCAACTGATAGAACTCCTCTCGCGTGTCCCTCCAAAGTATGGGTTCTTGTGAGAATCGACCCACGCATCCCATCTTTCACTGGTACAATCCTACTCTGCTTTCTGAAATTAATCAATATCGTGTTTATGATATTGAAAAGGAAGCAAACTGCGATTGTGTAAAATAGTAAGGTGTAAAGGTAGGAGCACCTATAGGAGTGGAACTGACACTTTTCTCAATTCTCCAATATTTTTTCAATAGAAATTCTGTGAAACGACATGCGGCGGTGCACTCAGTGCAATTCTATCAATAAAACCGTGCATTAGAAGTGATTGAAAACAGGTGAAAAATTAGGAGGCGGAGAGAGCAAACCGATTATTGTTACGCATAATGAGTTCGGCGCACGTATCGCTGAGCCATGAAGGCGAGATTCGCGCAAAAACCGACTTGGTCGACGTTGAAGCTGGGCCACGTGCAAAAACAGAAGGTGTCGATGAAGATGTTAAGTTGGATCGGGATCGTCCTGGGAACGATTTGGCAAAACCAATGTACTCCGGATCTTCGTTCACTGAAGGAAGACGTGAAAGCCTAAAATTCAGACGATAGTTAGCACAACAACAATGAACAAAAGGCAGCTAAAAAACGACGCACTAAATAGAACACAATTTAATTACCTTCAAAGGTGTATCTAGAAGAAAACTAAAGATATTTCGATGTAACTAAACGTTTACAGTAACAATAATTAGTAAACACTCAAATTCAAGACACAAAACTACATTCTTAACCTATCGCTGCATCTTCTTATAAATCTGAAAAACTTACCCTTTTCTGACAGTTGAAACTTTTCCATTTCCATTGGCACTCGGGGGTGGTTGAATAGGTTTTCGTATACTGTTGTTGTTGTTGTTACTGACACCTCCTACAGTACTCCGCAAGCGTGTGTTACGTGAAAATGATGGAGAAGACGTAGCAAATGAGGTAGATGCTGGCGACGTAGAAACGAAGGCGCTGAATCGGCACAAAATATCAAAACAACGATCAACGAGAGCAGATAACAGGCGGATAGCATGAAAGAGCAACTATTGACGGGACGAGGACATCGACAGAACATATTACAAATAAATGACAAGGGACTAAACAGACTATTGGTAACGCCACAAGAAAAATATTCAGAATCCGATAGAAATAAATTGGAGATATTTTGAAAAATTCAGTTGTTGATTAGTTTAAACTGTGCGTGTTCGCTGCGTAACTCATGAATCAGGGTGGGGGAAGGTGATGTAAATTTATAAGAGGGGAAACCGTGCATTGTGCTCAATTTCGAGTATTTTCTTGTGATTTCCAAAAAACGTTGCTTTCTTTCTCGTTCTGTCTCTGTTAACAGTGCTGACAAACTGTTCCAAAAAGTTGTGGAAATTCAAATCCCCTTCCTTACATTCTTTTTTTCTTATCCTTCTTCTCATCCGGATCTCCTGAAACATCGTCGATCGTGATGTCACCAGTTGGATTTGCATTTGCATCAGAGGAATTGGCATCAGAATTAGCGAAGAGTAATTCTTCTTGAGTAGCAGTATGGCGTCGGACTTTGTAGTTTTGAAGAGTATGATTATCTTCTGAAAATAAGCGAAGAAAATATTGGAATACTGTTATCCTCATACTTACCGATAACAGAAGGCGATCCACTTCTAATCAATGAACTCTGGGAAGAAGTTCTACTTTTTCGAAGATCCGATGGTACCAGTCCTTCGATTTCGTCGACTGAAAGTTGTTTAAAAATTTATAAACCGTATGGCAGTATTATTCTTTTTTGAAGGATGAACAATTAAATTCGACGGCAAATACTCACTTGCTTTGGTATTATTTGCTATTTTCCCGTTTGCTATTTTGTCTCACTTGCTATAGCTGAACTCACTTGCTATATTGGATCACTTGCTGGATATCATTTGCTATCTCTGGCTCGTTTGCTAGTTTACCCCCCATTTCCAAAATATCATTTGCTATCGGCAAACTCATTTGCTATGGGGTTTCTCATTTGCTAGATTGATCTCACTTGCTATAGATCTTTTGCTAGATTTGTCTCATCTGCTATAAAAAAACGTCCTTCAAGTCAAAGTTTACTATCAACAGGTGCTTATTGATATGTAGTGAGTCGGTACTTACCACTGTCACTTGGCTCATTTGCTATTTTTGCCTCGTTTGCTATGGTGGATTTCGGCTAGTCGTGCTTAACAATTAAAAAAAAGCCGAGTCAAGGGGATTCATTGGATACTTGGGTTGAATTTTGCAGCTACTAGGTACTTTGAGGGCCCTCAGTTCAAAATCACTTTCAGAATGTCCACTTTTCTGTTTTGGACTCAGAATTTAATTTTAAATTCGTCAGGAACGTTTTTTGACAAATACATGTTCTTTCAGTACTGAAATTTGAACATTTTCCTGAATTCCAAATCTCTTTCTCAGCTTTGTGTAACACTTTTAAGTTAAAATTATAAAATTTCTTGCATCTCTCTTTGCAAACTTTAAAAAAGGCTTAGTTTTCTGAAAAACCTCCATTGGATACATGCTACTGCAAGCTTCTGTTATAGGGTGATGCAAGAAATTTTATAGTTCAGTGTTATATGAAACTGAGAAAAAGGCTTAGGAATTCTGGAAAATGTTTTTTTTTCAATTCCAGTAATGAAAAATCCAAACCAATGAGACCGTAGGAAAAAATGCAGTCAATGAGACAAGTGCAATCAATGAATTTTTGGCCAGATTCTACGGTTGTTGAATTGGTTTTTATGTATTTGTCAAAAAACGTTCCTGACGAATTTAAAATTAAATTCTGAGTCCAAAACAGAAAAGTGGACATTCTGAAAGTGATTTTGAACTGAGGGCCCTCAAAGTACCTAGTAGCTGCAAAATTCAACCCAAGTATCCAATGAATCCCCTTGACTCGGCTTTTTTTAATTGTTAAGCACGACTAGCCGAAATCCACCATAGCAAACGAGGCAAAAATAGCAAATGAGCCAAGTGACAGTGGTAAGTACCGACTCACTACATATCAATAAGCACCTGTTGATAGTAAACTTTGACTTGAAGGACGTTTTTTTATAGCAGATGAGACAAATCTAGCAAAAGATCTATAGCAAGTGAGATCAATCTAGCAAATGAGAAACCCCATAGCAAATGAGTTTGCCGATAGCAAATGATATTTTGGAAATGGGGGGTAAACTAGCAAACGAGCCAGAGATAGCAAATGATATCCAGCAAGTGATCCAATATAGCAAGTGAGTTCAGCTATAGCAAGTGAGACAAAATAGCAAACGGGAAAATAGCAAATAATACCAAAGCAAGTGAGTATTTGCCAATTCGACTAACCCAAGTTTTTGTCCTCAATAATTGAAGTGAGAAGTTGTTCTTTTTGGGATGATTGTTGTTCCAGCTGTTCAATACGAGCAGTGCATTCCTGAAATTTGACCAATAGAGGACATAATATAATTTTTTACACAATTTCACATTTTTTTCATGTTTTTATGTCCCCTCTTCTTTTGCGCTTTCACATATTGAAGCGGCCTAACAAATGCGTGGGAAGTCGTTTAGAGAATTCCCAATGAAAACCGAGCACTTCCACAGATGAGGGTAATCGGAGAGCATTTACGAAGAAGCAGATTTCCTTACGAGTTAGTTTGCAGAAAGGGGAAATTTTCAGATTTACAGAACGAAATAAATATCCAAATGAAGAAGTTTGAGATAATTTGGAGTAATCCTAATTCTCCTCATTACACTAACCCTGATTCTCAATTTGTTTTCTCGACTTTGTCTGAAATGCAGAAGGTTTCTAATTCACTGTCCTACTCTCATTTCAGACGTATTTCGGAAATCTCCCTTGGGAAAGTGAAGGCAGTTGCGGAAAAACAAGAAAATGAGGGTGCTCGAATGTGCCGTTCGTACATTTCTGAAGAAGGAAAACACATCGACTTCTTTCCAACAAAAAAAGATTGTCAGTAGAAGATTGTGTTGAGCAAAGTGAGAGGCCAAAGAAACATCTTTTTTTCGAACATTTTTCGGTTGTTTCCAATAAAGTAACAGAATAAACTGTTACTTTATGGAACGCGTATTTCTCTTTGATGCTTTTAGCACCCTCTTTTCCCTAACGAAGTTTATTTTCCGAAGCAGTCTTCGTCCTTGCCAAGGAGAGTAAATCAGAGGCCAAACACCTTGTTTTCCGCCGTTTATTTTTTTTCATCTACAGAGAGCTCCATCGGCAGTGTTCTCGGAACTTCAAAATAAGACTATAGTATTAATATTCCTCGTTTTCATTTCGTATCCTCTGTTATGCTTTTTGGTGCTCTATTTTGACAAACGACCATTTTTTTTCCTTCTTCCACGACTATCTAAGCCTCGACCCATCAATTTTCGGCGTTTTTAACCGCGTGCTGCTCTAGCGGTGACAAATTCTTCATTTCGTCCTCTTCTCAAATTTTCAAAATTTCGTATACGACTATTTTGAAAATAGAGAAGGGTTCCATATTTAGAAATGCATAATGTGTTTTCGGATCGTTGAGTTTTCAGCTTTTCTTCCAACATCCGTAAGAATTTTTTAGCACAGAAAAGAACGATTGAATAAAGTTCCCAGCAATTCGTAATTTTTTTTATTTTTCGATAGCTGTCCTCATTTTGTCCTCCAATTTTCCTCTTTTGGTTCCCGTTCAAACACTTCTCATCCAAAAATAGCTCAGCCAAGTTTTTGAAAGGCTATCATCTTTTTTTTTCGCGGCAACTTGAAGACGCAGACCGAAAGAGTAACTCATTCAATTTGAAAAGTGCTCATTGAGCCCTTCATTTTGGCAGGGCAGAGAAGAATTGAGAGAAGAGATACCTGACAAATTCAATATTTTTCTATTTCCCTATTTTTGGTGGTGGTGCATGAAGCCTTCAAACTGACATGAAATCCTAAATCCGCCGAGGGCATTATATTTTTATCATGATAACGGATAGCGGTCTAGTGACAAAAATATTCGGAATATCAGATGACACTTTATCCGGTGATTTCTAGAAAATACCATATAGGCTTTCTAGCTTCATCACGAATCTTCGAACTCATTCGAAATCTCCTCTCCGTTCTGACCGTTGGTCTGGTTACTCTGCTGGGTGGCGGTGAGTGCCTGCAGTCCAGAACAGAGCTCGAACAACAACAACAACAATTTTTTTCAGAAATAGGAGAAGAAGCATTTTTTGCTCATCATCCATCTTTTCTCTTCTCTCTTGTCTTCCGGACACAATCAGCTCAATTTGTCTCTCTCGTGTCTAGTGTCTTGTTTGAGAGAAGAAATGGGGCAAGAACATTGAGCATCGTGTTCTAGAAGAAAACACGAATTGTGAGCGGGCAAAGTTTTCAATCCGGCACGTATTATCCTCTCAGTGTCCACTTTGTTCCATTCTTGGTGTGGTTTATTTATGTCTGTGTGTGCAAGTAGCAAAACAGAACATTCACTGGTTCGATGTGTCTAGACGCTTTTTATAGTCCTAGTAGACGGATTCTCGAGATTCCGAGTAGGTTCTCTGAAGAATTATTGGTGCTGATACGATTTTAGGGTTCCAAAATTTAGACATCTTATGGGAAATACATTCGAAAGAAAGGAAAAAGTCCTTCGGTGTTCCCATTTTCCTTTCAGTTGCACAATTATATATCTTGAATGACATTCAAAGTGTGCAGCAAGTGACATTGACATATATCCTTTCACAACTGTCATTTGTCATACGCAGTCAGGTCATACATTCATCTGTGTTTTGATTTTTAGATATCCTGACCTACATTTTTTTTGTTTTTAACTCTTCAGTTTTGATCCAATAAAAAAAGAAGGAAATGCTCCACTCACTTCCGTCGTGGCACTTAGTGTCACTTAGATGCTCTTTGAGCATTTCGAAGATTTTTTGGATAACCCAGAAGAAGTAGATTCTATGCAAGAATAAGTTACCTAAGTACGTGATTTTAGGAAGAAAAGGATACTGTAGAACTTTCACTAATGGGAACATAAAACTTCCAAAGAGTTACAAAATTTCTACTATTAATCATGGTAGTCTTAATTTTAAACATCCGAAATGGGATTTTTAAAATTTATCGTACGTTGCCTGCAGCCATTTTATTTCAGCAAGAAAAATAAATAAATTATGAAATTCTCTTCCTCATGCCTCTCTCCATTTTTTTGCTCAATTCAAAAAGACCAATTTCGTCCCCAATTTCGGCTATCCTCTATTCAAAATAATCGCACGGAAAAATCGAAGCGATTTGAATTTCACTTTTCGCGCCTTTTTCAGATCAAATATCGCCCGATCAAAATTATGCTCTTTTACGGGCTCTTTGATGAATTTCCGAATACTTTTTTAAACAGAATTCTTCAGAAATACATTTTAAAGCACGGGCAACTGAAATTTTCAACAAGATTCATCAAAGAGCCCGTAAAAGAGCATAATTTTGATCGGCCGATATTTGACCTGAAAAAGGCGCGAAAAGTGAAATTCAAATCGAGTCGATTTTTCCGTGCGATTATTTTGAATAGGGGATAGAAGCTTCCAGTAGCGTGCATAAAGACGAAGAGGGGGCGGAGTCAGAGAAAGCATAGACGAAAATGGATGAGAGTGGGAAAGAGGAGGACAATGCACGTGACTGGAAGAACTTGTAGGTCTAGAAGAATGGCTCAACAACGTTTTTTGAACTATTTTTGTCTTTTTCTAATACCTGGATTTGTTCTTTACAGTTAAAATATTTTTGGTTCATTTCAGACTCTTGTTAATTGCATTTCCTTTTTTATTAAATTTGACGCAACATGGAAACTTTCCTGATGTACGTCACAATTTCTTTACAATGATAATGACAACTTTGATTGCATTAGGGTATTGAAGGTAGATCTTGCACTAAAGTTTGAAGAAAAAAGGTTCTATGTTACTGGCCCTTTCAACTTTTATACTTCTGTGTTCCTGCTGTCTGTTTACCCCTTATTCTCATATCTCTACTCCCTCGTTATTTCTGGTTCAAAAAAAGAACAATATATGCCAATAGCACGTACCTTAAACTCAGCTTCCACTTTGGCCACCAACGCTGCTTTATCAATACACAAATCGAACAGGTGTTGAAGAAGATATCTGCAATCAGATACGTGACAACGATCTAATTTTGAAGAAAGATGAAAGTGGGGGTGGCACTGAAGACAGATAGAATGATGAATTCCGCTCCCCCTCTTCCTCGTTTTTTTCCCTTTTGTTAGCTCCAAGATGAGCCAACTGTCTTTCTCGATTTCGTACCTTGCTTCACTTAAAGTGTCACATCCATCAAAGAGCTGCTTGATTGTCTGCTTTTTCAGTGCCACATCGAGAGCCGGCTCATTTTCAGAGTTGGAGGTGATATCCTGAAAAAATAGTAGTTGGCAAACTGAAGTTAACGTTAATAGTTTCATAATTTTCGCAAACAATCTTTGACTCCGCATCCTCTGTTTTTATATTTTTTGAAAATCAACTTTTGTAACCTTTTCTGATATCAGAAGTCGACGAGAGCATGTGAGAGAGAACCAAGTGTATTTAAAAATTATGAAAGTGGTGAAGTTTTTTTCTAGAAATCATTCTACAAAGCGATTATGTTAATTGCAACCCTTTCTAATTCCATAATTTTCTCCCTCATCCATCCCTTTCCCCCCTCATGAACCTTTATATTGAATTCCCATTCTTCTAGAGGTCGGCCAAAAATCATTATGCTCTAGAACCTACTCTCGAATTCCACCCCATCTCAAGTTGTTCTTTTCCAGAGGAGCCCCTCCTCATTTTATCTCTTTTTTTCATTTTTGCTGCTTCTGCTCCCAGATCGCTCATAAATTCTCGATGAATCTCCACCTTCTTTCACTTTTTCAACTACTACTGCTCTTCGGATGCTCATTTAAATGAAGCCTATTTTTTCAAGTTGGGGGAGGGGGAGAAGGAGGAGATACATCCTTGTAGTTAATGAGCGCTTCAGTATTTTAGAAAGAGTAAACATGTGTGTGCTCTCTTTTTTCTTTTTGGCTAATGATTCCCTATTCTTAATTCTGTATAGGTGAAAAAAATTGAGAGACATCTATTTTTGTAGTTTTTCAGAGCGACAAAAATAAGAATGTGAGAGGGAGTTTTATACTCAAAACAGATTTGTTCTGACTTTATTTTTTATAGTCACAAGGTAGAATCCAAATTTTGGATTATAATGCTATCTTTAGTCGGTTTTCTGAGATATCGTAAACTATATTTTAAGAACGGCTCCTGCTTCTTCGTTCCCTTTTCCTCTCATTCTACACAAAACCAAAATAACCACCCTCACATAATCATCGTTATTTTCTTTTTATACTAAAAACACGAATGAAAGACAAAGAAATTGGGGGAGAAGCCGTCACTCCGTTCTCCATCTGGAACTCAGCCCCTCATCACCAAAATAAGAAACGAAGAAAAAAAACAATGTTTTTTTCTTTGTTTTGCCTTCTTGTTATTATCGAAACATCCCAAGTTTCATCGCGCTCCATTGCGAACTTGGGGAAATTCAAAATTTTTAGGTTTCCCGCTCACTTGTTTCTCTTGTAGGTCACGTCAAATATGAAAATTTTGTTAATTTTGCGGTTTCGATGTGACCTACAAGAGAAACAAGTGAGCGGGAAACCTAAAAATTTTGAATTTCCCTAAGTTCGCAATGGAGCGCGATGAAACTTGGGATGTTTCGATAATATATGAGTGTGCGAATGGTTCGTCCACCCGGTCCTCCTTCTTTTATTTTCAAATGAGTGACAATGATCTGCTTCTCCCATCAGCTCATTTTCTCACTCTTTTCGACTCACTTTTTCAACCCTTTTCACCGCCCGCAATCAGCTATCATCAAGATAGTGGAAAATGGGAGTAAATGTGTATAAGAAGATAGAAGGACCACGAAAAAAAAAGATGAAACAAGTATCTATTCTGAGCTGAACAGCCATCACAAGAAAAAGTCAACATCTCAATGAGCCAACAGAGATCCAGAGCCCTCTCATCAGTTAATTGTTTTTTCGCTTTTTCTCAAAGAAGTAGATCTTTAGTCAGTTCGATCTTGTGCTTAATAGATAAATAGCTCTTTATAATTTCCATCAATCTCAAAATCACATTTTGAATTGAAATTTCAAGAAAACCCCGTGCCCGCTTTGTAAGAACTGATACCAAGCGAATGGGGTCCCAAAAAATAAGACAATCCATCTCCATTCTCTGTGTGCTCCTCAATTTCTTGCGTGCTCACTCAACCGATGCCTAATTTCGATTCGCAACTCCTCCTTTTTCTCCATCTCCTTCTCTTTTGGTTGAGTGTTTGTATGTCCGAATTGATGAACCCCTTTGGCACTTCTTCTCTTTTCTTCGCCTTTCTTCTCACCCATTCTACTATTAAACTTTTTTCTGAGTTTGTTGAAATGGAAAACTTTCATTCTTTCATGAAAACTGTCATCTTCATAAGAATAATCTCATTTTGAGCGATTACTGCACTTGACACATTTACAGTAGGAATGATCCATGTTTTAATTTGCATCCTCTAGTTTATCAGAAAATATCTAAAACTGGAAATGGACACATGGAGTTTTAGAAACATGCTTAATTCTGCTTATTTATCTTCCCATAACCAGCGAATACTCACCCAATACCCACCACGTCAGGTCCTATTCGAGAAAAAACCGAAAACAACATGTTGATGAAGCTTCTTCTGAACGGGTATTACGTTATTAAACTAGCCAAGATAATCTTGAAAAAAAAATAACATATAATCAACATCAGTAAGTTCTTGATAACCATCATGGTGCTTGAATTCTCTAATTGATTTGTAGAACGAAACTTAGAATAACACTTAGTTCTTCTTCAGGAAACCAAGATGTTTTGCAAAGTTCCGAACGTCAATCTTAGAAAGAACCTGAACATATTTATGTTTCTTTTTTCTTCCCTATTTTTTCATCGATTCCTCCCATCATCAGCAGTTATCCTGACATCCTTCAGACTCGTTATCTTTTTCTTTAGACTTCCTGCGTCTAAAATAAAGATAAAGAGCATACACGGGGAGTGAGCACACATCATCATGCCTTCTTCAAGATGAGCCTGAGACTGGAGAGTGATAGACAGAAGAACAGAGGGAGAAAGAGAGGCACTGAGAGAGAGTCGTGTGATGATGATGGCCACATTAGCCCCGCCTCCACCACTCGTTTTGCCTTCGGTTTCTTTTTGACTTTATAGTGGTCTTTTTTGAAATTCTGGGTTCTTTAGGTATTCTTCTTCAAAATACGTGTTTTTCGAGTCCTTCGTTCTTTAACTTCTTGCTTCATTGTTTCTCTATTAGTTCATAATATCCCATCCAAGACATATATCAAATTCCAATTTCTCAGTGTTGCTAAAATGACTTCAAACAACGAGACTCGGTCAAACAAGTTGAATGAGAAGCGAACCAGCGTTCAAATGAAAACGAGCTTCTCGCAGGAGGTATACAAGACACCGATCAAACAAATTCTCACTGCTCCTTCACAATCTCATTCCCGGATCACACCTGGTGGACAGGTTAGTTGATAAAGAACTTGAAATCCACTCTTGTGAATATCATAGATATATAAAGTGGATATTTCAAGATTTTGGTGTCCTCAATAAGGATTTTTTTGCAGCTCTTCTTATGCGTGATGGGTCTTTTAATAAGTGTAGCAATCAGTATCTGGCTTGCCGCATTCAGTCGTGAAAATGGTTGGCGTCGTGCAGTGTTTTCCTCAGCAGCAGCAATCTGTGCCATTCTCTTTGTTCTTCTTACCATTATGACCTACAGAAGAGCCAAGAAGTGAGTTTTAGAACAACAAAATAAATTTTTTAAAAACTGGAATGTTTCAGCCCACCAGAGCCAGAGCCGCTTCCCGATCTCTCTCAACGTCGTTCAACAATTGGAGCTCGAGTTAGTAAGCGATCCATTGCAGCTGGAATGAGCGCAGACGATTGCCCAACTCAGGTGAGAACGGAAATTTAAAATGCCAGATATGAACCGACCCGGAAATAAACACTCTAAAGCTTACTTTTCCGGTTGGAAAAGGAATTTCAATAACAAAATCGCTATTGTTGTATCCCCTGAGCACGATGTATATTTCAGGTCCTAGTCACCGGAACACGTGGTTCGATCCCTTCCTAATCATCTTTTCAATCGACTTCTACTTCATCTCCATTCTATTCGTTTTTGTCCATATCGGGTAGCGAGCATCAAAAGAAAACAACTCTCAACCCTCCAACCTTCTCGTTCCTCACCACGAAACTCTCAGAAAAACTCAACTAACTCTTGAACGTTTTGTTTTGAAACTGATTCACTTTTTTTCCTCTATTCCCTTTTGAAACTTCCAATTCTCGTCTGTTTGTATAACTCGTTACTTTCGGTTCATATCCGAATTTCCTCTCCCGAGATTTCCTTCCCTTCACTAACTTTTTTCCCCAATTTCTCGATAAATTACTTGTTTTGAAAATAAAATTGCTTCTGAACCAGTTCACTCACCTCGTCAACATCACAAATCAGTTTTTGCTGATACGTAATTTGATCTTGGACGTATTGTAGCTTCTCTTTAGCACTGTCAATCGCTTCCAGGAGACCGTCACGATAGATAACGTCTTGGGCTTGAGTAAATTGTTTTTCCTGGAAGCAAACAGAGATAAATAACACGGACGAGTTCATAACATACGTTTTCAACAATTTCCACCATTACAGCGTGCCGTTCATTGAGATATCTCTCCAGTTCAGCTTCCATTTTTTGCACAATTTGACGTCTTCTCGCACTTTCTTCAATCTTCCTGCTAATGACATCCCACTTGACTTTACTTGCTTTTGCAGAGAAAGACAGCTCCTTCATAGCTTGAGTTGCACCCACAACTCCACGAACTCTTCGGGCTGGAGAACTGCCTACTGTAGAACCACCACGAGCAGGACCTCCTCTATTCGCTTGACGAGCAGCAGCTGCAGCGACCGCTTTTTCCTTGCGAAGGGCATTAACTTCTTGAGTAGTCTTTTTCAAAAACTGTTCTCGCTGCTTATCTTTCATCTCCAACGTTCGAATCTTGTTGGCTTGAAGTCGAGTCTGTTTCTCTTTTGTTGCAATAGCACGAGCATTCGCAAGTTGTTGAGCCTTCTGCTTCTTTTTATCTTCGTTCATTTTCTTTATTAACTCTACTTTTGCCTTCTTCAAGTCTACAACTTCACTCTTCAACCTTGTCTTCTCTTGAAGTTCTCTTTGAGACTTTGCTATCACTTTCAAATGCTCTCTATCGAGAGCCTCAATTTTCTTCAACTCCTTTCGCAAATCACTGATTTTGAGTTCGTATTCTTGCTTGATAGCCTTCATCTGTTCATTACTGCCGCCACGCTTTCCTCCTTCGTTGAGTACTCGATCTCTCTCGGTCTCAGTGTCTGAAATAGTTCGAATATATAATGAACAATTAGTTTAAGCACTAAGTTTACCTTTGATCCTTTCCATCAGTTCTCTCAGTTTCTTCTCATAAGTTTCTCTAATCTGTTGGTTTTGTCTTTCAGCTCTTTCCAATTGATCGATGAGCTTTTCCTTGATATCCAACTCAATCATAACTTCGTTCAAATCGATTTGGAGCGCTTCCGACTCTTCTTGTTGTTCTTTTTCGGCTGCGGTTTCCTCCTCATCTTCGTCCAAATCTTCTTCATCAAGTAGCTCTTCAGTTTCGTTGCTGCCGCCATCCTCATCTTGAGTCATTGATGAATAATCTGATGATACTGTAATTTCGAGTGATTTCAAGCTATAACATGTTGTTGAAAATGAAAAAAATGAGCATCGTTGCATGCATATTTTCAAACAAAAACGCATCCGCTCAAAAATGTATGAGAAGTGCTGGTTTTTAGATGAGAACAGACCACTATGTTTGTTGATAGACAAGACGAAAAAATATCACTTACCGTTATCTCCTGCAACCGATTCCATCATTTTCCTCTGCTTTTCAACTTCTTGTTTCGCCATTTCAATAAGTTTTTGACTATTGAATTCAGACGAAGCACTTCCAGCTCCACGGGATGCTCCAAGAGCCTTCCATCTTGTATTGTCTTTTCTTAGTTGATCGCAAGTAGATTGTGATTCATACAGAAGGGATTTTGTTCTTTCTAATTCTTCAAGGTACTTCCGGAACGTCGACTGAACTGCATCGACTTCCCCATCAGCTCCAGTCGGCAATGCTGAAATGGCGTTGAGCTCCTGCTTTGCTTTCAGGTCGATGTTCTCGGTGCGAAGAATATCGAGAGTTTCATTCAGAGCTTTCACGCGGAACCGCAGATGATTTACTTCACTCTAAGAATCGGCATGTATACTAAAACATATTTTAAAATAATCTTACCGTCAAATAAACATTTTCATTGTATTGATCGTTGACAACTTCATGTCCATCAACATCAACAGTACGTCTTCCTTGCTTAAACTCCAGAAGTTCTCCTTCCAATGCAGCAATTCTACTGCGGAGTTCGCCTATCATCTTCGACGACTTATCTTGATTCGCAACAACTTTATTCTTGATTTCTTTAGCACGATTCGCGTATTTCATCGTATTCAGTGTTTCAACAAAGTCACTATCTGATGGAGAGCAACAGGCAATCATCAATGTCCGACTGTTTCCTCCCAAAGAATCTTGTAGAAGACGTGTCAATTTGGAATCACGATACGGAACATGGCTCACTTTTCCATTGGCGCCTCCAAGAGCTGCGATGACATTTCCGAGAGCCAGCTAAAAAAGTTTGTTCAAATCGACTATGGCAATTAGATAATACGTACCAATCCAACGTTGATACTAATTCCTTCCTTCGCCCGATCACCAGTTGCTCCTGTTCGTTTCATTCTTTCTGAACCAGCCAAATCGACAAAATGGAATTTCGCACAGAGCATTTCCATCTCAAGCTCTCCCGCTTTCTGTTCGCCTGATTCGTCCAGTGGATTCACAACGACGCGTTGCTGTTTCAGATGAAGAGTGAAAATAGCGTGGGACCGAGATGATTGCTCATTCATATTAGTGGAAGCAACAGTTCTGTTCAGTGCGCCATTTTTAAGAATATCCATCGTCTTGAAAAATGAAAAAATTTGAAACGTTTTTCAAGTTTAAACTCACTCCATGCATATCGAAAACTGCTCTCTGCTCTACGCCATGAAGCACAATCTCTCCACGATTATCCTCGTGAATTCTGATGCTTGAAGACATGCTCCTATCATCGGACAGTAAATCCAGAACATCATCGTTATACAACTCAACGAATTGAACTGAAACTTCAAAAGCTGGTTCCAGAAGTCCTTGTTCGATGGCTCGCGTCTTGCATTCGGCAATTTTTCGAAACGTATGCTGAATTGCACGAGGAATCACTCCTAAATCGTGTTCTTTTTGAGTGACGGCTGCATCGAACGCAGTTCCCATTGTATGCGTTTTTCCTGATCCAGTCTGAAGGCATTCGGAGTGAAAAATTGTGATGAGACGAACTTATGCAAAAAATTTCTAACCTGTCCATATGCCAAAACTGTAGCGTTGAATCCATCGAAAAGTCCATCCACAAGTTTTTCAACGCATGACTCGTAAACGACATGTTGCTCCGTTTGCATATCGAAAACATGGTCGTACGTGAAGGATCGGTCTCCTCCGATTGTTACTTGGGGATCATTCGGCAGAACTGAGGTACATACACGACTTCCTTCAAGTTTCTCTCGATTTCCTTGCGGACGGATACTGTAAGAACAAAAAAAATTGTAAGAAGTTCAGTTTCGTACTTACCGTAACGCGACCTGCACACATGTATCCGCCATTTTGGTCTATGCTAATGGATGAATTGAAAATGCTGCTATTCCATCCGCTTTGATTGTATTCCTGAAAATTTCCCATTTTATTGTCATGAATGTAAAACCCAGAGTACAGAGAACACGACGAAATAAATAGAACAGGAGATAAAGAGAAACGGGAAAAATAAACAAAATCGAGAGACTAGAAAATAGACTAAATTGGAAAAAAAATGAGTGTAAATCGGAGGATTATGATTTGACAGCAATCAAATCTCTGTCGCTTCCACGAAACTGCATTTTCCAATTGGTGGAATTTGCATTTTCATCGTCGAAAATTTTCAATGAAGACATCTGAAAAAGATTCGGTATTTCAAAGCGTAATTTGATAATCTGATTTACTTTCGATACAGTAGCCCGATAATATTGATAGTTGAGGATCGCCTTGCATAAATTGTAATAACCAAACTCTGGCCACAATACATCATCGAAATACACATGAGTATCTGCTGCCTGCCACATCAAGAAATCAGATAGTCTATGTTCTCCCGAAGTTCGAATAAACAAATCAGGGACAGTTCCACCACAACCACTATCCAAGCACGCGTCAATCATTGATTCATTGATCTGAATTGTGATTCTTCTCTTTTTTTTGGGAGGATCTTCAATGAACTTACATCTTCCACATTGACTTTTCCTTCTTTCACATGATTCCGAATCGTTTCAAAACTTCTTGAAATCTCATCTCGTGATGTGTACGGCATGCACACATTCAATCTTCCTCCGTCAAAAGTCTCCGTGCGTTTCTCAATATCACTCATTAACTTTTGAAGGCGTGCCGAGAGCAACGACCGATTTCCGTAAAATCGGAAGCAGATGCGTTTTTCGTCCAATTTCTCAGAGTCATTCAGCAACTTCTGGAACTTCTCTTCTGCTAGTCGCATCAGTCCACTGACCTGAAATATGGAGAAAGTTATAAATTATTTCGAGCTGAAAGTTCACCTCTTCTTCGCTACGCTTGAAATTTTCAATGCTAAATGCGTACACTGTTATTTCGTGAATTCCAAACCGATTACACCAGTCGAGAATCTTGGCAAGTTGCACAAATCCCTGAAACCATTCAAGTTACAGTATTCCCCAACTTCAGTGAACATACCTTCTCATGTCCTTTGATAACATTTCCCAGATGCTTCGTTTTTGCAAATCGCCTGTTTCCGTCCATTACAAATGCCACGTGCCTAGGAATAGGTCCAGAAGCGATGAATCGACGCAACAACCATTGCCACCACGGTTGCTCTTGCTGTGAGACAAACCAGCCGGCCTCCTCGTCTGATGTCAAGTTTGTCGCCATCTTATGTGATGACAGCTGCAATACGGTACTTTTTGAAAGGATTCTCGAGAAGATTTCTTTTAACGAGTGAGCGAAAGAAATATGAGGTCATGATGACTTCAGATTTTTGAGACACAAATTCAAAATAGAACAAGGTGTCCTTGTTATTTAGAAGATAAAGACTTATGGTAGGATGCGTGATTTGAAAAATTATATCCAATGACTCATATGTAATTTGAACGTCTCTATTCCACTAAACAAACGAAAAATGCGTTCTAGGTTTTCCTACTCTTCAAGTGCGAACCCTAAAACGGGGTCGCTCCTCATAAATATTTATGAAGGGTAGGAAATCGGACGGTGATACCTTGAAAACCTTTCAAGTTCTATTGTTCTTGTTTCCAAAGGAGAGTAGGGAAAGTTGATAAGATATTCATAGAGGAATGAGGAACACTAGGCAAACTTTCCAGAAAGTTTGAACAAAAATATCTTGGGGAAACAAAGTTCTGACATCTCAGATGACTTCATTAACAAGACCAATTCTACCTTTTCAATCTTCTTCTTTTTCTTTGAAATTCTGGTCAAGGACATGTATTGGCAGGTAGTACCGAAAAAAAGAAGAAAAAACTCGCTTCTCTCATTTTCCCAAATAATCTCATTGGCCTCCCAACGAATAAATCATCAGAGAGAGCATAAAAGTGGTTGGGAAAAAAGAATGAAATCCAGACGCAGATATAGAAACAAGAAGAAGAGCGTATTACGAAATGCTTCCATAAAAAAAAGAATAGCTTTTAAAAAAGAGACACCTGTATTAAAAAGAGAAAATGAAACATCGATACAAAAGAAGCAAAGACCGTGTTTGTATGTCTGCGTATCCACAGTGTTCAGTACTATCTCATCTTTCTTTGCACATATGGGGAGTGGGAACAAGAGAGAATGAACATATGAATGACCGGAGAAGCGGGGACTCTGGGCTTTGGGTCATTTTATGATTGAGTAGAGGAAAAGAAAAGATTTGACTGGTGGCAATTGGAGTACTCAAAGAGGCAACAACAACAACAACGCTGATGAGACTATTGTTCTGAATGTTTCAGGACTGTCTAAAATGTTTTATACCGTATCAAAACATTTCAGAAAGCTCCTAACTGATATCCACGTATCGTCTACTCATAAAACCAGAATATAGCAGAATCAGCAATGAAATGATGCATCATTAAATGTCCACCACACCTCAGAATGATGATACAAAGCATTTAAGAATAAGAAAGATCCATGTGAATAGACGAATGACTGGATGTCTGGGTGGAGGGCCACAAGGGCGTGTATACAAACAAAATAGGAGGAGAACGATTCGATGTGAAATCTGTTTCCGATAAAAGGTCTTCTCACTTTTTGAACGCCCAAAAAGTCGTTTTCGCGCAGAATATTTACTGAGACTATCAATACTAATTATGTACTTGAAATTTAGTTTCAAAAATATTCTGGAGGCGTAAGTACAGTGCCTTAGAGAGCACGAGCTATAGAGAGCGATCTAATATCTATTTATATGAGTGGTGCATAATACTGTTTCCAGCTTTCCAAATGACTCATTTTGCATGACCGTCTTCCGATTACGAATACGAATCAGAAAAGGGTATATGTTTATGGAAGTGCAAACAAAAGATGAAATCGTAAAACTACGCGATACTAAACAAGATGAAACTCTGTTATGACATCGTCTAGCCTAGTTCTAAAATATTTACAGTTTTATAGATATTTCTGAAGGGATCCTTGCCATCATATCTTTGAAACTCAATATGGAGACATCGTTTTAAATTGGAATCATATTATTTCAAACAACTGGAATGATGAATACATTATGGCTCTAAAACAAAAAAACAGGCAAAAAATTGTGACTATAAAGCGATATCTAAATCAACGGCAGGAATATGGTTCGGAGGGTCTACATACACGCAATAGAAGTTTTTAGAAAAAATATGTTTCACACGAATTTACACACGAAAAAAAGACAAAAAATAGGAGAATAAGTAGTGTCGGCACATTGATAACCCAAAAAATCACACATTGAGAAAGATAACGATTGTATGGTCTTGCCGCAACGATGAATCGGGTGTTCGTATTGCCGAAAATGGATTACTGGAGAGCAAGGGAAAGAAGAGACTTCAAAGCCGGGAGGAACGATGAAATCTGGAAGACAGATGGTTGGGTAAATAGATTATACGAAAGGATTATTCTCCCGTTCAAGTGAAAGCAATCAATCAAAAAAAAACTCGCTGATCGGGCGAAAATCTGTAGTTTTCGTTACGTATTTCCTGTTTTTTATTTATTTTAAAAGAAAATATATTTTTCGATACCACAAACCTCTGTAAAATCGCTCGAGTTTCTAGCCATTTGTGCTACGACAGCCTGTGCCTCACGGATTTGACGCGCCGACACAAAGTAGGCCAAATGGTTCAGATGTTGTCTAGTTTCCATCGAAAGCTGCAATAATGAAGCTGGTTTTCACACCCAGAACTGGTATTCGAAAATTAACTTACTCTATTGGCAGCTAGTCTCGGGGAAAGCTCCGCTTGAATACGAGCTCTCAGATTATTTGCTTTCTCTTTGTTGGCTTGAAGACGGGCATTCTCAACGATGAACTGTGCGAGTAAATTGATTGGTTCTACAATTTTTTCGTCTTCCGGAGTCAATTGAGGGGGAGGCGGCGCAACTGTCGATGCGACAGACGGTGGGCGTTGTTGATATGCAGATGGTGACGGATAAGCCGAAGAAGTTGTAGAAGAGGGCGAATTGTGGATCGTAAGATCTTCAAATGTGATAGTTATAAACGCGTAAAAAGTATGTTCGGCAAAGTGCTCACCTTGCACAGCGTTAGTAATTCCATTATGGTATCTCATTCCTCCTGCGTGTCCACCTATTTGTTGTCCCATCATCATTCCGCCAGGAGCAGGAGCAGTCTCAACTGGTTTCCAGTTGAATTCCATCACATTTTGTTTTGGTTGTGTACTTTGAGTGGGCTTCGAAGCCATTGGAGGTGGGTCATTCCAACCAGGAGTGACAGGTGCTACTGGCTTTGGTGGAGGCATGTTTGGGAGATTCGGTGGTGGCTGAAGTTTAGCAAGAATTAAATAAGTTTGAAATCAGAAAAATGTTTTACTGGCTTGTGATTCCATGAAGGCGTTTGATAGAAGGTTGATGATGGCGGCATTGGAGCAATGTTAGAGTTTCGACGATTGTTGGCATAATCGGTCGGTAGAGGCGGAGCTTGTGATTGTGCTGGATTGTATGGGTTGAATCCGTTTGATACTGACTGAAAATAAACGACTACTCAATTTACGTAATCGTTGTGTGCCTACCGGTGGAGCTAACACAGACGGGTGCTGATGTTGCGGATATTGACGAACAGACGGAGTCGACATTGGTTGACGTTGCATATTTGGTTGACTAACATTGTACGGATTAATCGGTGGTTGATCTCCCGTACAATCTCTTCCACCAGCCACGTTGTAGCATGTCCATTGGAGTTCCTGCATTTCAGCTGATCCGTTCTGGCACAATTTTACTAGATTCCAAGCAGTTGAGCCTGTACCTTGAACGAGGAGGTGATTCGCGAAAGTTATCATCAGCTTAAAATTTTTAGGGTGAAATTAGATAAATAATTTGTAGATATCAGTTGATAAAACAAAAAAGTACCTTTTCCAAGCCATCTGAGTATTCCGAAACTTTCGAAACTTGATGAAGAATCAATGATTGCTTCAGACGATCTACTTGGGAGAATGATGTATTAGCAGCGAGTAGCTGGTCGACTTCTCCGCTAATAAGAAACGCTATACAAGCACGAAGATGTTCTGAATTAGTTGATGATTGAGAAAACAAGAGTTCGAACCTACTTCCTTGACTCAACCATCTCTTTCCAATAATCTTTGCTGCGAGTCGGATGTCTTCTGCATTAGTTTCATGTGCAATAATCAAACCTAGTAGTTCTTTCCATTTTTCATCAGGGAACGATTGAGAAATCGCTTCAATCCTTTTAATAGTTTCTTCCGTGTTTTGTTTTGAAGAATCCGATTCATTTCGGTGAGCCGACGCAGAGTTCGAGAGCGCCAACATCAATGCAGATAGAGGATTAGAATTGTGAGTTTCTGATACAAAACATAATTGTCCGAACTAGTTTTCGAAAACTTACTTCTGTTGTAATCCTCCAAAATCATTGACAAGTGTTCAGTATCATGTTGTGCAGAATACATCATAGCGGCCACGTGTTGATTCGAATCCATCAAAACTCGAATAACTGCAAGATGATCCTGGCGGATAGTATTCACAAGTAGTTCCCATCCAGATGGATCCAACGCTTGCCAATTAACACCAGCACATTTTTCAATAATTGAAAATTCAGGAAGGTCGATATCTGTATCGGCACCAGAAACAACCGAGGTACTGCGTGCGGAACGATCAGTTGTTGTAGCAGTTGGTTGAGTTGTAGAACGCGATGTGGCTGTTGTTGGATGTTGTTCAGAAAATACTTCGTCCTCTTGTGTTTCGATAAGTCCCAAATGACGGAGCATTTTCGTTCTTCCTGCTCCTTCTTGTAGTGCAAGAAGAATGAGCCACACTTGCTTTTGGAGTTCAGACTCCTCGGAACCGTCTGTTGTTTGAGCGTAAGCTCTGCAACGATTTTATGCATTATTCGAAAAGATAGTACAGGATAATAACTTACCTCTCATGCAGGTACCATCCTAAATTTCTCCTATCATCTTTGATGTGCAAATACTGAGCAATATCTTCTGCCCCAACATCCTCATGCATGGATATCTGGAATTTGAAATAGTGATTATTTCTGAGACTAGTAAAGCTTACCGTTTCAACTTCGACATTGTGCTGAAATTGCTGTGTCATTACATCATATGATTTCCAGAACGTTGCGACACGTCCACCAAGAGAAACGGAGGAACCAATGAGAGGAGCACGATGCCACGCGGGAACAAACTGATCAGTGACTCGGGCTGCAAGAACTTCAGCACCTGGCTGTGGTACACCAAGGCTTGTCAGCGAAGAAATCTGGACGGGATTTTGGAAATACTGAATTGCAAATTGCGATGGTTCCTCCACGTTCCACTTGACACTTCTGATCCAATCTCCAGTTAGACTTCCAACACCTCCGAGAACTTTAGAAGTTTCGTGATTCCAGATAATAACCTGTCCGTCACATCCAGAGGATACTAAAAGACGGTCATCCGCTTTATTCCTGAAAATACAATAATCAGTATAATAAAGATGAACGCACTCAAGACTCACCAATCAAGACTAGTTACTCCCATATTGTGATGTCTATACTCTTTCACTGGTGTTTGCGTGAATCTAGAATCCCATTTCTGAATTATTGAGGTATGTTGAGATTGACTCGCTAGGATCAACTGGGAAGCATCGGACGGATTCCAGCACAGAGAAGACCAATCGCACCCTGGTATCTGCAAAAACTGGGTTTGTCAACTCATACGGTTTCTATTCAATACCTCTGCAAACTCTAAAACAGGCGACCCGTTTCTTCTCAAATCCCAAAGGCTGACTCTTCTAGAAGATATCGATGCAAAAACTGATTCGTTTTTGTGATTCCATCGCAGTAGTTTTACTTGATCCGGGAAATTCGGAGTTCCAGGTGAAAATGGTGTTTTCAGATTAGCACAGTCCCACAGTAAGATTTGTCCAGCACCTCCTCCAGAAGCCATCCATCTAGAAACGAAAATTTCGAAAATAAACTTGAAGCACAGAACAGATTTATTCACCTTCCATCTCTCGACACATCAATTGTCAAAACATGACCGTGATGATCCTTCCGGGAGGATAAAATGTCCAGTTTATGAGCATTTATGAAGCTGTCTGCATCGAAAAACACGACAGTTCCGTCTTCAGTTCCACCAGCGAGAATTCCGTTCGGATGAGCATCCGAGCACATTGAAGTCCATGCCAACTCGTTGAATCTGCATAATTACAGTATCCCATCTGACCAAATCAGAATTCTCTCACCGATAATTAGTTGACAGCGACACATTCGGAGTCAAATTCGTTTTTTCATAAATGTCGTTCGATGAAAGAAAATCGATTTTCTGGTCGATCAACGTCGCGTTCGGATCGAAAAACTGTGCAAAGTCAGCAACAACCAAGCCCTGGAATGATAAATCTTAAGATTCGGAATTTAATCGAAATTCAAAACGATACCTTTGCTTGAATGCCTTTCGGACTCCAGGCAAACACGCCAGAACGTGAATAGAGCTTCGAGCTCATCGTTTGTGCCGGGAAATGAGCTCGCTACAACTATTGTAAACTCCGAGTTGACGTGGATGAGCCAGTTGGCTGTGGCTGACCAGGCGCGCAAGATGCAAATGCGCGCAAGCGAACGGCAAGAAAATTGGAGGGAACAGAAATTATTTGAACTTTTTAGTAGTAAAAAATTGACTTTTTCGATGAAAAAAGTAAGGAAATCGCTTGCAAACAATGAAAAATGGCTTGAAAATCCAACGAGACCGTTCAAATAGGGAAAAAAACGAATTGAAGAAAAAATCGGGAAGAAGGGTGGAAAGCGTGCGCACATTGCGAAAACTGTGCGCAGGGGTTGCAAATTTCTAGAGGTTACTGTAGCTAACTAAAATTCTCGCAACGAAAAGCATTTTGCAATCCCTGCGCGCAAGTTTTGCAATGTGTGCGCACGCTTTCCACACTTATTTCAGATTTGCGTTTTTCAAAGCCGAACAACTCTGTTGAGCACAGAATTGTTGAATGAAAAAATCATCCGGGAGAATTATCCGGGGAAAAAAACTTGCAAAAAAATCATGCGAGAGTTCCACTCAAAACAGCAGCATTTGTCCTCCTTGGGATTTTTCTAGGAACTGTTCTGGGACTGTTTGTGGGAAATCGTCTGGAAAAAAATAAGTTGAATACGTTCAAAAACTAATGAGCATCGAAAAAATCATGTGGAAACACGGTGCATAAATACTATTAATTGAATTAGGTGGCAAGAACAATGTCTAGAAATGCCATTCAAATCAGAATACGGAGTTATTATCGTTTTCTTGTAGAAACATGAAACATGAGTAGCTTAATAAGCTTTGATGGAACAATACCAGTGAAAAAAACTGACTTGTACCGATATCACTAACACTGCAAACTTCTCAGCGGTTCAGGATTTGATTAGAGGCTTGTCGACCGAGGTGCCGGAAATAGAGTTGTCAGCCTATTAGAGGTAGTACGGTAGATGGGCCAATTTACTGTGTAACCGAAACTTCATCATATCCTCTTCATAACCCCTTTCTTTCCAACCCTTTTCCTTTCTCCATGTTTTCAAATTCATCTCCGTTTTCTTGATCATATCCATTTAGAGATCATCCCATCCATCTTATTCTTCTACTATTTTGACTTCAACTCTTGTACCCGAGGGGAATTGTTTGACTGACATAAAATCCACTGACTTCGACGAACTTTTTCCCTAAAATTGTTTGGTTTTTGTCGTTCCCAGTGGATAATTTGAAAACTCTAAGATGCTGTTCACAACACAGCTTTTTCGTTTTTCAACTATGTGTTGCATTTTGGAAAAAAGAGTCTAGGAACCTGAAACTTACAACAAGAGAGTTATTTAAAATGGCAAGAGCTAAATTCGGAAAGTTTCGAATTCTCAGCTGTCTGCAGGCGTCTTCTGATTTGTGAAAGATCATAGAGTATGATGCATAGTTTCTTTTGTGATCTCACAAAGTCTTATGAACTCTGATCACTTTCTGTGCCATCGAAATTCCAACCAATTATAAGAGGAGCATGATACAGTTTCAATCTTTGGCCGACTCAAAAATACATAATGCACTCGTTCTTATATTTACATATTTACGATATTAAAGTGAACAGAATTAAAAAATACACCAAAAATCAACCATTTTTCTTTCGGACCGACAAAAACATAATATTCCTCTGTCTGCAGTGTTGTCGAAGAATTGAAAAAGAAGTCTCCCTCAAATCTTTTTATTACTTTTGATTCCTATGTCCGTGCAAAAGAAATCCAAAAACCAAGAACTAAGAACAATTTCCGTATGTAGTTCCAAAATAGGGTCAACTTTCCGGAAATGCCATATTTCCGATAATGACGATGTTTTCTAGTTTATAAGTATTGCAAATTTTTATCATTTCAGCTCAGAAGCATTAGTTTTTAGATCTTCTATCGAGTTTTCAAACACTTGTTCACAGATTCAGCTCTTTTTGCAAAGTACTAGGATCCTCCTTCTGAAAATATGTGAAAGAGAATTTCAGATTTTAGGTCCATCAGATACTTGAGTGTCCAGATACTATATTGCTCTCTTTATTTAGAATCATTCACTCAGAAAAAGTACAAAAGGAGTCGCCTCCATAATCAAATTTCCTTTTTTCTCTTCTTTTTTTTTTGGTCGCAGGTGGTGGTCCACCGAATCTGGAAAAAAAGTGGGCGTCTCTTTTCCAAACACTCTGTAGTCCCTTTGAATCGTAAACAAGGAATAAACTAGATGGATCGGCGGACGTGCATTTGACACTGAAAATATTCGAGAAATGAGAAGAAACGGACTTCGGAAAAGGACAAAGATGTCATCATCATTTCTATCCCATTTTCAGTCTATCTTTTCGCAAATTCGAAAGTAGAAAATCCTCACGTTTCAGCTTTTTTAAGATCCAGGTTACCTAAATGTCTAGATGTTTTTCAGTTTTTTCTCAAAACAAAAATTCATTTAACAATCAAATGAAGACAAACAGCATGCCTAACAGAAGGTCTTCAAGAATCCAATTTTTTGAAATTACGAAAATTGTAGTTCCGTTCGCTCAGTGTTTTTGCATAGTTGAGGCTCTTTTCTGGATAAAATCATAGGTCACAAACTCTTCGTGATGTTTCCAGACTTTTCGTTATGCTTCTCTCAACCCGTAGACACTCTTAACGACTTCTAGTAACTCCATACTATTGTCTCCGCCCACTTTGAATGGGTTGATACTCGTTTCCTATATTTCACTATTCAGAATATTTCTATTCTGATACACTTTTGTTCTTTTCTCTCTTGCTCTTTTTATTCTTTCACCCCATCAGTAATGACATCTTCTCCCAAGTGGAGCCCACTTGTTGAAAAATTCCATGTTCTAACACCCACATTCATTTCAATACATTCTTCTTCTTTTTCTTAACTAAACATTCTGAATAATTCATTTGGAATTTTTGGAAAATGTAGTATTCTTGATTGATGAAAATATTCATGACAGAGGATCCATGAAATATCAGTATTTGTAAAAAGATCCCTGCTAGAAAAAAGAGAAAAGTACAAATCATCTGTCAAATATTGACTTGACAATAACAAACGACAGGAAAACGGTGATCATATTCGTCAAGACAAAATCATTTTTATTCAGGGGCATTTTCCCCATTTTTCTATTTTTGCTCATTTCTTTTGTTATTCATTTCTGTTGTTCCTTTGTTTATGAGAAGAAGAATAACTCAAAAAAAATAGAAGGACACTGTTATTTTCACACTATCATTCAAAATTGAAATTGAATTTTGTGGGCGGAGATTCCGAGAACGTTTTTTTCTTCTGTGGGAACTTCTAAGTGTCTGTGTCGACGGTCGTTGTAGAGATGACTGCTGTTTCAGCTCTGAAATATCATGTGGCATAAAACTTCGACCAATCGAAACCTCATATCCATGTACTCTGTCATTTGCAGTTCTGTCATTTCCACGCTCGTCCAACTTGCTCCAGAAACCAATAAATGTTTCTCATTTCCTTGTGACTCACAGAGAGAAAGAGAAGTCAATTGATTTCATTGACGCAATTCATCTCGTTTTCCTTATGTCTCGACATGATTACCTTCTCCACTTTGCTTCTTTTTTTCGACTCTTTTTTTGTGGCGAAATTCTGAATAGCGAATTGACATGTTTATAGGATTTTAGAGGTTGAGATTGAGTTGAAGTGAACGAGATTGATTTACTTGAACGCGGTGAGTCAGTGAAAAGAAGTTTCTGGATTTCTAATTCCTATATCTGACTTCGTTAGACATCTGTCTTGCAAAATCTTTTTGTTTTTATGGTTATTCAAAATAGGACTAAACGAAGAAATAGTAGCAACTAAGTGAATTCAGTTTGGATCTCTGAGCAAAATGTTCCAAAAAAAAAAAGATAAATGCATTTAAAATCATGAAAGTCTCTTTTTTCGTTCTGGATGAGAGAATCTTCAACTTCGAGAATTCATTTATTTGCATTGCATATTTTCTATTTCTTTTGCATAGGTCAGGGATACTAATTAAGCGAAAATAAATTAGTACATGCTGACGTAAAATTATTCCAAAGATCTGAAAAACCCAGATCCAGAAGTTATTGGTGTCCCTTCTTGGTAGACAGTTTTTATGCCAGACTTGTGAGATTAGTTCAGCTTCCTGTAATTATTTTCACTCCTGTTTGTTATTTTTCAAAAATGTTCGCTCTTCTATGGATCTCTGATCGTGATCAAGAAAAATCAGAAGATTTTTTGATTTTCGAATAAAACTGACGATTGCTCATCATAAGAGGATCCGGTTGAACGGAGATAACATTATCTTGTTTTTTTTGACACTCACTTCCTTTTTTCATCAACATGTTTTTGAGCTTTCCCTATTAAACTATTCCGTTTTTTTCCTGAGAAGAAGACGTCTAAGACGCATATATTGCTTGACTACAAATGAGTTGTAAGTGTCGCTCGTAAAAGAAAATGCACTCATTTGGAATGGGTTTCTGAAGAACTTTGGTTTTATTGCCAAGAGGAAAGAAGCAGCTACAAAAAAGTTAGAAGTAGCGAAATCGATCTCGGAATTGTACAAATTTCATTCAATTACTTTGCTCAATTTCCAGCCACTGATTGTAAAAGATGATCCCTTCATTCGTTTCTTCTTCTCTCTCTCTCTCTCTTTGTTACAATCAGTTCTCAATCATCAAAGTACCTCATAAAAGACAACTGTCCTTTTTGTTTTTGACACTTTCAAAACGTCTCATCTCGAACTCGTTCCGCAATTAGGTGAAAAACATTGACTACGGTACATTTCGGAGCTTCGCTTCGAAACAGGCGATTGAACTGTTTATGAAGATATGGAAGAGAGATCTCAAAAGTTTTGAATAAAAAAACAGAAAGAGATGTTTTCCTTTTCTAAAATTCTCTTCATTTTTCGACATTAGTTTCATTGGACTCTTGAGACCAATAGTTATAATAAACGTTCCCCGTTTAAGCTGTGTTTTCGAAACTGGAAATCGTCGGAACACTGTTCTATGAAGTTAGTTAAATCCTGAAAAAACAAGGAGATGATAGGATTTGGAAATAGGAATATTTGAAAACATCGACGTAAGTTTTGGAAAATTTTAAGATGTAGCATATATGTCCAAACAGAGATTATCCAAAGCGAAGTATGCTGAGTCAAACCATAATTTTGGGTTGTAGTCACAACAGTTTTTTCACAATGAGATTATCAATCGAAAATCAGAAGCTTTTTTTTTGCAAAATACGAAATTTGAAGAGAAAGTAGGAAACGCTATACGCGAAAAAGCTATGTTGTGTTTGAAAAAAAATGCTCAATTTCATATTCAAAAATTTTGACCTCCTGATATCTCCGGACTTTTGAGATATATCCAGCAGATATACAAACTTTACACCTTGATTCTTGTCTTTTGAGAGATTTTTCAACCTGCTTACGTCTATCTCTTTTCCATTCCAAGTGTGCAAATACTCACTTTTTACAAATAAACTTCTCAACCACACGTTCCACTTGTAATAACCTCAAAATTATTGTTTTAACTGGACATCACATGAAAGTTCTCTTTTTGCTTTCTGAAACATTCATCCCCTATCTTCTCTTCGTTTTTTCTCCTTTTCTTCTCATCAAATCTGTCAAAGACTTGAACCCCAAGAAACGCGTCAAAGTTTTCTTCTTCTTGATTTCTTTTTGACGAGAGCCATCAAATGACTAAACCTTTGCAGGAAACAATAGAGAAAGACAAGTTCTCATTCGTTTAGTTCCTTTCTGTTAGCCGCTTAGAAATCACTTTGATCATTCTCTTCATATTCCTTAATCCAATACGTAAAAGATCTTCTCAAATGATACAAAATGTGTCATTACCAGAGAACCTCTGCTCACTGAGATCTCTCTTATGAACTCAACGACTCCCACGCTGAAAAAGGAAACTGCAATTTGGAGAGTAATTCGGTTATTTTCAATCATGTGTATAAATTTCCGTTGACTTTTATAATCGAATTTCAAATCCAAAAGTCGATTAAACGATTCGTCTCCTATCTTTTTCTCTTTTTTGTGCAATCTTCAAGAACTTTGGATTGACACGCATTCCAAGTAAGGATATCTTGAATCAAAGCTGATTTCACCAACTTTTCTGATATGATCTATTGAAATTTGTCACGTACTAGATTAGAGTCCTAGATTAAAGTTTCTAGACTGATTTAATATACATTTACTGGGAATGGTTCCGCTATGAGATAAGTCTTAGACGTCTACAATTTTCGCGAATTTGAGAGCAGAATGAAGCTGGGTGTGACATTTTTACAATTTTAAACTTAACAACTCGTATTGTAGTCCTGACTATATCCCGAACACGCTTATTATGGGAATAAAATGTATATCGATTTCAGGAGCACCTTCATAACAAGGACACTTTTCCCGAATACTTTATTATTTTCTTCTTCATTTTTTTCGCGTAGGTGTCCATATCTTCTATAATTCATATCCGAAAACAAGCATCTGAATATCAGAATGTGACATCAGTCATCCTTATTTGTACTTACTCGATGAATAATCGTGTCTCATACTGATTTTATTCTAAATAACTCAATTAATTCATTCCAGTACACTCTTCAGACGTTGTTCCTTATCGGATCAGGAGAATCCAAGTGGTCTCTTGAAGATCATCTAATTATTCATTTCTTCCCAAATGAATTCTTACTATTTGCTTGAGCATTGATGTCTTCCTATTGAAGTAGTAAATACCGTATTTACTCTAATAGACCGGCACCTCTATATGTCCGGCACCCTCTAATAGACCGGCAGTCAAATGATCATTTTGAAAAATAAACCGGCAGCCTCCAATAATCCGGCACCCCAAAAATTAATGAAATCGGAAAGTACTATTTTTTGAGAAATTCGAATTTTTTCCAGTGTTTTTCACACAATTTCAATATTTATCAGCATTTCGAATAGTGTTTGCTTTTTAAACTATTCAAAAAAGGCTTTATCATGCTCATTTTCAGTGAAAAAGCAACATTTTTTTGTTAAATTTTTTATAAATTGACTCTTTGAAAAATAGACCGGCACCCTCTAAATGACCGGCACTCTCTAATAAACCGGCATCAAAATGAGGACCACGAAAAATAAACCGGCATGCCGGTCTATTGGAGTAAATACGGTAGATCTACCTCTCCACATTTTCCTCCTGAAAATTTACATTTTTATGGATGATGATGGTGATGATACATTTGACTCATTTTCTTCCACTCTTTCAAATACCCATATTTCTGTTATGTGCCCTCAGGGATCTCTCTCTTTCTTGTCATTACCAGCTATTCATTCTTTCTATTCCTCTTTTTGTCCGTCATTTTCCAACCCCATCGGGAAAAGAATCAAAAGGAAAAGAAACTGGAGAAGAGGATCCTAAATCCTTATAATGACTACAGAACACGATGACATGCGGTTCTTTTTTTAAGTACTCTTGTTTTTGAGATGAGAAGAAGTTCTGGATCGAATTCGAGAAGAAACAGGGATCATTTGGAGAGAGAGGTGACAAGTCTAGAACTTTTAGAATTATAGCTTCTTTTCTGAAATAGAATAGGAATACATATGTTCAATAGATACCTAACGAAGAGAGTTCGTTTCACTTGAATACGTGTCCATTTGAATTTGAAACTTTTGCAAAACCTTACTTTTTCAGCGAAATTCAGAAAAATATCACAAAATAACATGATAATTGGCACTTGATGCTCAATTGTGCACTTTGATACATGCGTATACTACAAACTCAGTTATGGTCTCTTGGGTTTTTGGATTGGAGGCTAGAAGAATTTATTGAAAACTTTTACGAGATCTTTTATAAAGATATAGGGAACTTCCGAGTTTCTTCGTTTTCGGAATTTTCAAAACTCATTTTATCAGCAGTACCTTCCAACCAGGAAGTGTTCCTATTCTTGATCTTCGGAATAGAAATTCTTTATGGATAAATCCAAAACGAAACATGAATGAGTTCATAATCTGCCCCCTTTCCTGTCATCACAACTATTCAATTTCCGTTCAAACCATTGTCTTCAAACTATGAATTTCGATTCAGAACTGCAACAAAAGTCAAAGCATTGTGACACATAGTTTCATTCTCACGGTTCTTAAAGCCAGATCTCCTCCCTCTTTTTGAATTTAAAATTTCTTATCCAAAACCCGATTAGCAATAGAAGCTACTTCGGGGTATATACTACACGCTTTAATTTTTATTTTTCAAAGAAAATAAGTATCCATCTGCTTATCGAAACTCATCCTAAATCATTTCCTTATTTGAGAACGTCAAATCGAAATTCGATCTTTGCCCGTTTTGAGTTTTCATCCGAAGGGAGCCATGTGATGTTTCTCGGCTTACAACTTTTGAAATACGTATCGGGTTTCCTAGAGAATCGAGACGCAGATGGATAAATCACGTCACCGATACTCTCGTCCGAAAGGTAAAATTGTCTCAAATTAGCCACCACTTGAACCGAAATCTCAACTTTTCTTTCGTTCTTTTATTCAGATACTCTTTAAACTTGTGCATTGTGTGTTGTGAGCATCTTCTTGTTTTTTTTCAACACAATGGGGGTTTCTCGAAATGAATGCAAAATTTTGTGTTTCTATATTTTTGATCTTGTCAAAACATGTTAGCCTTTTGATATATTCAGTAATCAAAAACGTTCATTGAGCCTTGATTCTTCAACAAAAAAAAGAATACCATGACCAAGAGCAAACAAAAAACCAGGAAGAAAAGTGGTGAACATCTTCCCTGGATTCAGAAGTCAAGAATGAAATCTGAGTCTTGACTGAAGAACCATAGATGAGAGAGAAACTCGTTTTTGAAAACTGATTCAGAGTTGAAATTTGGAATACAATCGGTTTTTTTATTGATTTGTCACAAATCTTCACAAATAGAATAACAAATACTTATCTGAGGGAAAGATCTGAAACTGTAGGTGAGACCATTTCTCAGTGGAAAATAGCTCGTGTTACTGGAATCAGATAAAGTAATCATGCCTCAAACAGTTTATTCCAGAAAATTCGTCATCTTTAAAAAGAACAACACACCTCTTCGGTCATTTGATCTCTCATCTATTTTTTCCTTCCAATTTCTATGCATTAAATTTAGAATTTAGCGTCTTCCTCGAGTGGTCTTCTCCAAAATTTTGAAATTCTGCACTTCTTTCCGTTCACCCTGGGGCACTATCTTCATTTCGGTGTTCCTTCTGAAATAAGGGTTCCTAAAAACCTCTCTGTGTTTTGTTCTTTCTTTTTCTTTTTCGGTTCTCGAGTGTCTCAAAAATCTTGTTTGAAAAATATTTCAAAGTTTTTTGTTTGCGTGGTATGATGAGTTCTCTCTCACCACAAAATGAAGTATATTCTGCTTTTGTATTTTGCATCTTCATGCGCACTTTCTTGACGTCTTCTCAACACGATGAAGAATTACTGGGCGGAGTCTAGGAGGATGTTTTTTTCTTTGCTCTGCTTCCTAATATCATCCGACATGTATCATCGTTTAAAAATTCTTTAGCTGGATTGGATATTTACTACTGATACCTTGAGTGTTCCTTTTATAGTGAAAATTTTCCCGCAATAGTTCAATTGAATTCTTTCCACCTTCTACATCTGAGTCAGCCATAAATTTATGATCTGCACGAATTCCTTTTTTTTCTAATAAAACTTCCTGTCATTTGATTCATGCCACGTCATCATCGTTTTCCGCTGAATCTCGATTTCCAGATGAGAGTTGAAACCAATTTTCAGTATTTTCCCTACTTCTTCTTATTTCTTCATATCAAAAATTTTTAGAAAACCACAAATTATGCAACTGCGTTCTTTGCTTCTTTGGTGTTACTTATTTTTTCAAAAGTCCATTTCCCCTACTTCTACTCATCTCTCTTCACCTTTGTTTTTCCAGAATTCAAAATGTTTACATCCACAATGGCTCCCATTCTAATTGATGTACTTATGGACAACTCGTCTTCTTTGATTCCAACGACACATTCTCCAGTGAGCATGGAAGTTTTGGATTATGTGAAAAGAGTGAAGAGCATTTATCACTGGCTCATTCCACTGATGATCATTATTCTATTGGTAAGCGTTTGGTCTCGAAATGAACCGGATGAATCTGGAGTTTAGCTGCTAGGATTTTCTTATTATGAAGATTTGAAATCCTCTTTTGAAAGGATCCGTAAAATTCAGGAAGTGTGGGTGTGACTGACTGATTTCAATGAGCTTTGCAATCCATGAGGTTATTTAGTGTCAACTTTTAGAAAAAATGAATCATCGATGTTTTTCGTGTTCGGGCTAAAAGTTTAGATATTCAACATGATATATCTAAATTTTAAATGCGAAAAAATAAACTGATCTCCGAACTTTGAGTTTCTAAAATTTGACGATTCAGGTAGCAATAATTGGAAATGGATTGATCTGTATCTCTGCAAAATGGCTGTCTTCTCCAGTGTCTCCATATCTGAAACTTTGCATTTCACTTGCAGCAGCAGACACTTGGGCAGCACTTTTATTGATTAGTGGTAAGTTTTAATGAGATTTATTCATAAAATTATTATTTTTGCAGGACTAATAGTGAATTCATACTTACCCGTTATTTTTGGGTATCAAAAACAATCGATGTGCTTCGAAGCATTCCTTGAAATGTTCCGAATATCTGGAATGTTAACGTCAGATCTTCATCTTTTTGCCTTGGCGATCAATCAATTCTTTGGAACTATGTATCCATTGAAATACAAGGTTCGTTCGGTGAATTTGAATCAATTTTATCAATGTTTTTCATATTTCAGATAATGATCACAACCCGTCGTATTCGTTGGATCATCATCGCCCTTTGGACAGTTCCTCTGATTTTCGTTTTCGGTTGGTTCGTTGCTAAAGAAGACGATGGCCTTCGACATCCGACGTGCAGTTTCACATTCTACAATCGTTTCCCATTCCGAATCACAATTTTCCTTATCTTCATGCTCCCATTGATCTCAACGCTTATTATTTATGGATGTATTCTTGCCAAACTGCTCAAAGCCAAAGTGGAATTCGAAACGTATTGTTGCGATCAGAAAATAGAGATGAGTCCGAACAACAACTTTAACAAGAACAATAAGACACCGTAAGTTTTATAAACATTTGTAGCTCTTAATTTGTTCCTGTTTTCAGAGCAACCAGAAGTTTGAGTACTCGATCAACAAATGTCTATTCAAAACTGAAATTAGTCTGGACAACTCTTCTGATTGTTTCAACATTCTCTCTGTCATGGGGATTGTGTGTTTTGTATTTTGTGATGGTTTGTGCCGAAGGATGTATCATCATTTATCGAGAGAACATTGGACTTTATATGAGTCTCTTCCTCAGCTCAACTGTGAATATCTTGGTAAGTTTTTGTTAGATTTCGTGGTCACTGTAAGATATTAATTTTAGAATCAACAGAAGACATCTTTTTTAAAAACTGAAATTTCTATATTTCAGGTGATGATCAAACTTGCATCAAACCCATTCATCTACACCCTCCGAATCAAAGCAATCCGATCATCCGTTGATCGATTTATCAATAAAATTCGTCGACGACCGGCGGATTCAAAAAGTTATTATATGACAAGTTTAGTACCGACGACAACGATTGAGCCAACTGCCATTTAAATGAATTATTTTTAGTGTAGAACTGCAAAAATTGTGAATTGATACTGTGTACTATGTGATGATCTCTAATCGGGTAACTTTCTCTGAATTTGATGTGGATTTTCAAATGAAATTTTTTTGTGTAAATGTTTCAAACAGTTTATTGGAAAGACAGAGAATAGGCAACATTATGAAAATGTCAACAAATGAAGAGGTATCAGTAAAAATATGCGAAAACTACTAATAGACTTGAGGATATAGTGGGGGAGCACTAGCTCTTGTATTCTGAACAAAATCCATCATTGGATTATATTCTTCTGGGGGAGAATCTTTTTGCCATGGATCTGCAGAGGTTCTCGGCATGAATCCTCTCTGTTTCATGTATCCTGTCAATTGAGCTGGAACTTCATACAAAACCTCGCGGGCCAGATTCTCCATAACAGTGTCCGTATCCAGATAACCACCAGTTGATCTGCTGAGGAAATCACGCATGGTTACAAATTGGACGATGTCTCTCTGAGCGATTCTGGAATCTTGTTGAAGAAGTGCATCGTCACTATCCAACTCATGCATTCTCTCGAAATCCTCGTTTCCGACGCCAATGATAATGATAGAGAGAGGAAGACCAGAAGCCTGAAATTATAATTGATCTTTGTCCAGCTATTGAAAACTTACACTGATGACAGTGTTGATCGTAGCGTACATGTCCGAGATGATTCCGTCAGTGATTATGAGGAGAATCTGAAATATATTATTATTAGAGAGAATCCATATTCAACAGCTAACCTGGTATCTAGCTGTAGAATTGATCATTCTCTGTGCTTTTTTCGCTACTTGCTCAATAATTGGAGAGAAATTTGTTGGACCATAGAGATTGACACTTTGAAGAGCATATCGATATGCAGACATGACTCCATTTATTCCAACAACAGATGGATTATTATTACGTAGATCCAATGGGAAGACGGCGGAGACTCCGTGCTGTCCAGGCAACTTTGCTCCGAATCCATAAGCTTCAAATGTTTTCGAAGAGTTGTAGTGTTGACAGATGCTCAGAACAGCTCTCAGTGCAATCTCATATTGATTTGGATATCCAGATGCCATGTAATGAAGAGATGACGATTGAGATGGATTCCCATTTGAAGCTGTGAAATCAACTGCAACAGCAAAATCCAACTGAGTTCCTCCGGAAATGAAATCAAGAAACGTTGGTTCGATGATGATCTTCGCATTCCAGAATTTTAATATTCCCGAGTTTTTGTATTTACTTTTCTTTGCTTTTTTCTTTTCGTTGATCAACTGAAAATAGAACAAAAATATATGAGAAAAACATTTGAAGACCACCGAGGAAAATGAACTAATTTCTTCAAAGAGAGGGGAAAACAGAGACTCCCTGTCTCACTTTCGTTTGTTTTTTTTTGAAACATTTCCACCGATTTTTAAAAAATTTGACATTACGAAATTCTAGAACGATTTTGCAAGATTCTTCCACTCGAAAAGCTCTCTCTAAATACAAATCAGTTTTCCAAAAAAACCAAAAAACGTCTAGTTTTTCTTACCGGAACTTGAAGTGTGGCTCCATTCTTTCCAGCTTCAGACAAAATTTCTCCAAGAGTTGTTTGAGCAACTCCAATTATATCATCTCTGAAAATTCAATAAATAATACAAGAATCGATTAAAAACGAACTGTTTCTTGAACTTTTCATGATCAAAACATTCAATGATAATCGGCCGATCTGGATTCTTTCCACACAATGCCTGAGTGTTGATTTGAACAGTCATCCATCTTGGATTCAGAGTTTTCGGCTTGACTTCAGTTTGATGGATCATATGAGAACTTCCATCATCAAATCTTCTTTTAAAATTGAGATAAGGATCCGACTTCCCAAAGAAGTCTTTACGATCCAATCCCTCTCCACACACATCGAATTGAATCTTTTCGTTTTTCTCGTCTTCTTCGGCACGAATTGTTATGGAACCATGCTTAGATGCTTTGTCTCTGGAAATATCTCATTTATTTTGGACCGTCCAAATATTATGAACTCACTTTGGTTTTATTTGACAACCAATCTGATCCTGTCCACCGAGATGTGCTCTGAATGTTGAATAACTGACGATTTGAGCAAGAACACATTCAAAACGACCCAAGAAATCGTGAGCAGTCAGATCTGTTCCAACGACTTTACTGTCTACATCGTATCTGAAAAACTCGAAATTCTGATTTCCTTTGGCAATTTGGCAACTCACAATTCGAACCGAAGAAGTTGAGTCTCTTCGAAGTAGTACGGTAGAAGAAAAGTAGTCTTGAATTGAGGATTCAGATCATTCCAAATAATTTCAGTTCTTCCTCTTTCCGTCCATTGACGGTCTCTCCAAGTCGGAAGAGTTATTGGATCTGTTGTTGTTGCTTTTCTTCCGCTTGTCTTTTCGTAGATTATGCAAATTGGATCACTCACAGAAAAGACATCCAGATCCATTAGGTTACTGTAATCATGGAAACTCAAGAATTAATTATAACTGAAACTTACTTCGCAGATATAGTGAGACGAACATTGGTTTTTGGGCGAGATTCATTCAGCCCTAAAGTCGATGGTTGATTCATTATTTTGTTTCTGAAAATAAACTATGAAAAGCGGAAAAGAAACATTCAGATGAGGAAAAATATTAACTTTTGAAAACATGAATGTCGCAAAGAAAAGAAAAAATGATAACGAATGAAATCATATCAGAATAAATAGTGTGAATCATCGGAAATGGATACAAAAAAGGAGAAATAAACCTGTTATTATTTAAACATGTGTTGAAAAAGAATTTCTATTTTTGGGTGCACCGGAAGAGATTTTTGTAAACTTTTTGGCTTTTCAGGAATGTGAAATATTTGATCGATTGAACGAGGAGAATCAGCTTTATACAATGAAATTTGATGACGTTTCAGTCTCTTTGAGCACATTGACGATATATCTCTGACTCCGCCCTTTCTTTCGAAATTGAGCAAAAATCATGGGAGTTTTTTTGTTTATGCCTGCTAGTGGAAGAAATAGATGCCTCTATGCGCAGACAATACAACAAAAAATAAATATAACCGTAGAGAAAGGTCAATGGAAAGAGACGAACGACAGTTAGATAAGGAATCATCTGTTTCTGCATATATTGTCTCCGTCTCTTCTTCTTATTTACTCTCTCATCTCTTCTTCAGGGACCCCTCGGACATTGCTACGTCATGCACAACATGCTTACGTCACAGAGCATTCCTGGACCACTGGAGGCTAAATTGATAGAGAGAGTGAGCAGTTGTATCTGCTGCAAGAGAAGCAGAATTTAGCATCCAGTAAGTTAAAAATAGAAACGGACGTCTGAAGACAGAGAACAACAATTGAGGATATGTTATGACGTAGAGAGGTTGTGTGAGAGCACAAGTAATGCATATTCTAGTCTAGAATACGACTTCCTTAGAAGGTTGAATAGTGGAAGGTATCCGTATGTTCATGGATGGATTTAGGAAGAGAGATAATATCAATTTTCTCTGAGGATCATTATCTATATATCGGATACACTCTTTGATAAAGATTCTTTGTCGCAAATGGGAATCTTTCAAACCGAAAGAGTATATTGTGGGCGAATGACATCAACCGGTTATTATGTGCCAGAACACTAGAATTTGAAAGCTGATAACAGAAAGTTAAGTGATTTCAAAGTATAAACATTTCGAACCTACAGTGGCGGAAAATGGTGAGTGTCACTTTACGTTTTTGTATATAATTTTGCTTAAATGTGTTCAATCAAAACGAAATTGGGCATGTTTATTAACGATATGATTGAGAGTAGAACACATAGTTTTTAGAAAATCAAAATTCATTCTGGGCTCCAGAATCCTTCCGGATGTAGGCGTGATCCAAAAATCAAAAAAATAACTTTGCCTATGGTTGATGAATTATTTTAATTTTTATGGAAAACGTTGATAATAGATCAAGTAAGTACCAAAAAAAGTTTGGTTCACTTACGATTATCGGTTCCTGAGATATGGTCCCTAGAGCTCAAAAAGACATGTTTGGCTTGTAGATCATATCTCGGCTGAAAATAGTTTCTGGATTCTCAAATTTTGGGAAAATATGTATTTTGAAAGGCTCTACCAAATGGCAAAAAGAAATTTTAATTTTGAGCAACATTTTTTCGCGATGTACAGAGCCGGTTTTGGCCGATTCTGGTCAATACATGGTAAAAAATTTTTTTGCTCAAAATTGAAATTTCTTTATGCCATTTGGTAGAGTTTCTTGGAATACATATTTTCTCAAAAGTTTAAAATCCGAAGACTATTTTCAGCCGAGATATGATCAATAAGTCAAACATGTATTTTTGAGCTCTAGCGTCCATATCTCAGGAGCCGATAATCGAAAGTGAACCAAACTTTTTTTGGTACTCATTTGATCAATTATCAACATTTTGCATAAGAAATGAAGATAATTCACCAACCACAGAAAAAGTTATTTTTTTGATTTTTGGATCACGCCTACATCAGGAAGGATTCTGGAGCCCAAACTGAATTTTGATTTTCTAAAAACTATGTGTTCTACTCTCAATCATATCGTTAATAAACATGCCCAATTTCGTTTTGATTGAACACATTTAAGCAAAATTATAAACAAAAACGTAAAGTGACACTCACCATTTTCCGCCACTGTATAAAACTCGATGTCTTCTAAATGAATCACCGTTGGGATGAAACATATAACAGGATAGTTTAGTAGATGGGTTAACTGAGCGACTTAAAAAAAGGCTACTTTTCGGAGTAGTAAAAAGCTCAAAAAAATGAGAAGAAGATCTCTCTAACAAAAAATAAAAATAGAACCAAGTAAAAATAGAACCAAGATAACTTGCTTCAAAAACCAATTACCGTAAAAACAACTTTTTCTTTGTCGTTCTATTAGAAATGTGCTTTTCGGGCGTAAATTTGACATTCCAGTACTGCCTTTCATGAGAATGAAACAGAAAAAAATCCGAAAAATTCACAACATTTTGAGTCATTTTCACCGATCACTGATATCGTTGTATTAGAGGCTGCCGGTCGATTTTTGAAAACTATTTTTTAGTGTTGAAGAAGCTGATAATCCAATATCCTTATGAATTGTCGAGGTCACTCCTAAACGAAGTTTTTCTGTATGCCTCCTAAATAAACAGGTGCAACATTTCAGATGCAGTTTGGATTGAGCAAAATTCATTTCAATTCAAATCAAAAAATGAAAGACAGAAGGCATCGATAAATACAATCATCGTGGAAAAAATAGCGAACTACAATTTGAGGAGTTAGGTTTTTTCGTTTTTGAAGAGCGAAACAATTTGGCCGAGGAACCGTCGAAATCACAGAATATCGTCTCCGATGGCGGATCCTTTTCGAGAGAATGAACGAAGGGATCCAGTATCAAATGAGTGACTTACACTTAGATACGTACGAGAGATTCTGAAAATATTTTAAAATTGACTCTTGATTTGTGAATTCAAAAAAGAAGGTTCACCGCAATAAACACTCGAAAACAAGATCAACCACACTGCAAAAAGAAGTGTCACACAGAAAACAAAAAAGGAAAACACTGAAGAAAAAAAAAACGATTTGAAGTGTGAAATGATTTGAAGAGTGAGAGCGGAGTACCTTCGAATACTGTTCCACACTTGCCTAGTACCACGTCGCGACGTGGATTGTTGAGCTCTGAGTAATAGCTCATTCTGACATTCATTGTCACTTATTGATGTACGACTATCACCGACATCTTCATCGTCATCCTTAAAAAAGAGATATTCCTGGTGGAAATGTTAGAAGGAATCTTACTTTGACAATGACATAATAAGCAGTTAGAAGAGCTGCCGTGTTGGCAGCCATTGTTGTAATTGAGAGGAGGGGTTGGAGGTGTCCAGTGACCAATGCTAATACCATTACTGGAAAATTATGACTTGAGTGCTTCTTCTTCGAATTCAAGATTTCTATATATGACTCACATGCATTGTTATTCTGGAAATGATTAATAGTGAGCGACAGAGTTGTAATGAATGCAGTTGGAACTTGAACTACAAGAAAACTGATGGTTACTGTAGTAATTAAAATACGCGTTTGGTCTCGAGGTGTCCGTCCAAAGCGATTGCTGAAAACAGAAAAATCAGTAATTGCACGCCAAAAGCAAACTCACTGCTTTGTTAAATCTCCCATATCAATTTCCGGTTCTCTGATGAAACCAACATGGAGAAGAGCCAATAGAACACCAGGTATCACAAATTGAACTGCGAAATCAGCCAACGGAAGGAACACCTGAAAGATGAAATAGTTTTCGTTCAGAGTACCCCACTAATCCTCTGACTCAATTCATTTTTGCATAAAACCTCCCACGAACTCTCCCACATCGACAACATTCAAATCATATAAAATAGGGATGGTGTGAATAAGGAATGACATATCGCATCTTGTTTTGTTTCAACCTTTTCTATAGTATTCGTATTTTCAGATAACAATGGTCTACACAAAACCTTTATTGTTAATTGCATTGGTTTTGGTTTCCTATTCTCTAGCTGCTCCAGCGGGTAAATATAACCGAAGGGGAAATTCACGAACACAGCAACCATCAAACCAGACAGGAGAAAACTCTCAAGGAGGAGCAAATGGTTTTGGTGAAAATTCTCGTGGAGCATTTGGAGGAATACAATCAGGAATGGGAGGAGGATTCGGTGGATTCGGTGGAGGAAACTCCCAAGGAGGGTTCGGTGGACAGACTGGATTTGGAGGAGGTAACTCTCAAGGAGGATTTGGAGGATTTGGACAGCGGAACGGTTTCGGTGGAAACTTCGGAGGATCCCAAGAATTCGGTGGTCAGGGAGGTAATCAAGGAGGTTTTGGTGGATCAAGATCTGGATTCGGAGGATTTGGTGGTCATGGATCACAATCTGGATTCGGAGGAATGGGAGGAGGCGGTTTTGAAGGACGATTCCCATCCCAACGTTCATCTGAGCAGAATAACTTCGGACAAAACTCTCGAGGCGGATTCAACGGACAACAGTCAGGAAAGAGTCAAGGAGGATTTGGAGGTTATTCTCAGGTAAGTTCTCCACTGAAAGTGAGATTATTTAAACATGTTTAAGTTTTAGGGAGGGCAGAATGCTGGGTTTGGAGAACAAAAAAGACTTGGTGGTAACTCTCAACAAGGTGGATTTGGAGGACAGCCATCTGGTTTTGATGGACAACGGAACGGATTCGGTGGAAATATGCAAGGATTCTAAACATGATTATTTCCGACTATGCGACTTTTATTTACTGCATTATTTATAATATTTTTATGCCGATAAAGTTTAATGAATAATTTTTTAATGAGAAGAAAGAAAGCTTTGAAAAAATGTCAATTGATAGATTGGCTTTTAACAAAGACTGATAAGAAATTGGATTTTTTGAACACACGAAAACAACTAGGTTTCAGTTTACTTAACTAAAAAAGTGTGCCCTGCGTAATTCCTTCAGTCTTAGTTCTTAACTATGGAATAATCAAAAACTTGCTTCAAAGTGTGGAAACTGGAAAGGAATCAGACATCTTTGAGCTTGAGATAATGAATGCTCCTTTTCCAGATTTTGTTTCAAATCATTTTTTGTTCATTGTTCATTTCCCAAATCCGAATGATCACAAAACAAAAGGACACTAAAAAGAGGATAATTTTTGGGTAACTTTCAAAAATCACCGCTTCGGTTCATTGACGACGTCATTATCCTTTTGTGAACAATGGAAAATACAACATGTTATAGAGAATATCCAGTTGACTAATGATGTTATTCAAAAGGGATCACCGAACGATCGGTCCAAACGTCAAACACCTGTGAGTTTTTGTTTTGAATCACATCTGAAACATACATCGTCGACAGTCCTGAACGGCATCATTTGAATAGTATAAAAGCGAAGTTGAATCTCACTTCGAATCATCACATTTTCATTTTCCTATTTTTCCCAGTTATACTAAAGCGAAGATTTTTCAGAAAGCCATGTACACGACTATCATTCTTGTTGCTCTCGTAGCTGTTGCATTCGTTGGAGCCGAAGAGCAACAATTAGGTCAAATGGGAGGAGTTGAAGGACAAGCGGGACAACAAGGAGGTCAGTTCGGAATCAATGGACAACCAGGAATGAACGGAATGGGTGGACAGCCAGGACTCGGAGGAGCTGGAGGACAGATGCCTGGACAGTTTGGACAGAATGGAATGACTGGCGGAATCGGAGGTCAAGGAATGGGACAAGAGAATGGACAGCCAGGAATGGGAGGTGTGCAACAGCCAGGAATCTAATTATTTGAATATTGTGGACCGTATTTATTGTCATTCATCATGTCTACTTTTGTGAATAAATGTTATTAAAATACTACTAATATTCGAATACTCCTTATTCATACCCAGACAGAAATAGTATTTTCAGAGAAGTTCTAAAAAAGTCATTTCGTTACCATGTATCTAATACAGAGACCCGTGCAACTCAGGGGAGTGCGGAATGACAAGTTTCGGAATATTCGGAATTTCGGAATTTCGAAAATGGTCATTTTTACGGTATTTTTCGTTAAAAATGAACTTTTTCGGGAAAATTTTTCTAAAAGTAAAAAAAAGATTTGGTAAATTGACTATTTCGAAAAGCAAAAATTACTTGAACATGCATATTTGACATACCATGAATGTTTCTCCGCTAAGTTATTCTTAACGATCGGAGTTCGTTTCCAAAATTTTTTCCTCGGAAGGTTCTGGTCGGAATTTCATTCCGAAAATAGTCAAAATTTTCGGAATTTTTTGAATTCCGAATTCCGTTTCGCACACCCCTGATGCAGTTACTGGGAAGATATACTGTATCTTCGCATTCTTATTTTCAACGTCCAGTGTTCTATGTAAACCTGGTACCAGCAGTTTCTTTAAACGCGAAGAATTTTGTTGATTCCCTACTGAACTCTCTGCAAACAGAAAAATCCCCTTTTTTTGTCTATCGAAACTTTACTTAAAAGAGGAACCAACGAATCGGTTTTGAGACATTTTTTCATTTAACGCTCTTCCAATTTTCAAATAAAAAACTTAACCCACCTTCCAAAACGATCTGTTCACAATATTGATCAATGCTCCGTCTCTCACCATACATCGACCCGCCCATTGTGGCGTCGGTTCGGTGTCTGGAATTTTCTTTTCTTAAAAGCTGTGCACTTTAAAATCACATACCCATACAAAACTGATAGACTTTTGTATCGTGCTCAAAAAATCTGAGTATGGCGAGAGCAACGCATACAAATATGATTACCCAAATAGCACGAGAGAACCTTTCAACAGTTCGAAGTTTCAAAGTGTTCCGATGGTATTGAGTTAGAAATCTGAAACGTTTTTATAGTAGACATCCATTCTTAACTATTTATATACCTAGCTGCGGCAAGTAAAACGGAGAAAAGAGTCATCATAGTATCCGTCATATGAGGAATTGTTTCCATTGAGGTTCGAAATAGATGACACATTACTATTGACTGATTCAATGATCTGAAACATTCAACGTATTAGACAGTCAATGATGAATACATTCAAACCTTGTTCCTTCGCCTACAAAGTAATACCATACTGTAAATGGAAGTGGAGAGAGCACACTGAGCCATCCGCAAAAAGTCAAGAGCCAAATCATTTGGTACAGAGGGTTCGGCTGAAAATGATAACTCTGGTGTTCGGGAAAATCAAAAAAAAACTCACAAATCTTCGATCTCCTTCCCGTTTTTCTCGTTTTCCCATTCCAAGCATAACTGCACATAATGGAGCAACAAGCATTAAAAGAATCATTGGATACGCGAATCCGTAAACTGCCATATGAGACCAACCATTGTTGAGACGGCCGAACATGAAGCCAACATTTGCCGACACCTGGAACAACTTGATATAACAAGGCATATATTTTTCACCTGGTATTCTGTTCGAATTCTTCATATCTTCAGAGGCATTTCATTTTTTAAAAAATAACTCACCTCACACTTTTTCCTTGGAAAGTCGAAAAAGAACCCGTCGCCGCAACAACATTTCGCTGCCTGAAAGTTTCAAAAATCGAATTTTATATTGAGAAAAACGAACTCTCTGATCTTCGGTGGCACACTGATCCGACGGTAAAATGGAGATATTGTGAATGCGAAGATCTTCGTCGCCATCGATTGTCGTCAGATGCATAATTGAGCATCGAGCGGACGAGGTGCAAACCCTCCAACCGTCGTCGTCACACCTCTGGAAACTACATGAATGACGAGAAAAAACAAGACAAGGGAGTGGAAAAGTAAGTTGCAGGTGGTGTTGAAATATAATGATTAGGTTAGCTGGAACTGGGTGAAAAAATAATGCACTCAAAACATTTTCAGAGATGAAGAGAAGAGCGCAAACAAACAAACAATGGACAAATGGTTAACTGATTCAAACCTTCAGACGTGGGTTTTAAGTGATCGCAACTTATTTGGTGTCGTGTGAAGCCCGGCACGGGTTTGAGATCCAATTTTTCTGAAGGTCAATTTTTGGAAAAAAAATCCGTTTTTTGACATTTTTCTGTTCAATTTTAAAATGTTTCATACTTTCAGTACTTTCATGTTTTCATGCAATATATAATCTTTTTCATGAAAATTGGATTTTTTCGGAAAGTGTACGACGGAAATTTTCTACCAGGGATGACCGGGCAGGGCCGGGCCGGATTTGGACATGTATGATGTGAAGGAATCAAATATTGCAAGTGAGACATTGGTTTCCGAATAGTTTTTTAATAGAGTATGAGAAAGCAGCATATTGCCTGTTCCAGACATCTCGAATTTATGTCAAATATAATTATGAAAAGTGTCAGTCTATCGGGAGTTTAACCAAATTTTGAAAACAGAATGAAATCAATCAGATAAAAAGGTAGATTAGGAACACTTTCTTATGAGTCAGAACATTTGAGAATCAGTTTGGAGATCATGAGACATAACTTTATTTGACTCCAGCTGCGGAATATTTCAAAAACCGGATTTTTTTAAAATCTAGAAACGAAACAAAACTAGGTTCAAATATCTGCTGTGAACCTAAGATCAGAAAAAAGGAAGAAGACGTCAAAATCTTTGAGACTCATCAATCCAGACTGATCCGCACTCATGGTTCTTTGAAATAAGATTATAAGTTCCTAGTACAAGTAAACTATTCAATTATTTCTATTTTAAGATTTTCTGGAGCGTTCCCTTCTATGACATTTATGAACAGGTGAAATTCTGAAACTAGAAATTCGACAAACTGAAATAGATAGTAATGTGTTAGTTTTTTCGAATAAAAGTGATAAAAAAGGATAAGAGAAATAGAGAATCACAGATAAATCTAATCCAAAGTGAGCCTCTCTCTCGTTTTGTTCTAGAAAAAGAGCCAAAACGATTTTCTCTTCGTGGCTTCTACTTGGACAACCGGATTAGTTTCGGATTTATAACGGATCGGGAGAGGGGACCCCGCCGTTTTTTTTTCACCAAGTGTTTCAACGTCACATCGTTCCGTCAAATGAGGTTACATGTCCGTTTTCAAATTCCGCCAATTTAGGCATTCACTCCCCGCCATTCTGAAAACAAAAAATGAAGGCGGTGGCAGAATGATGGATTTGTATTTATGAATGCAAAAGAGAGGGTGAAGTTTGCGTATTAGTTGAGATGCACTACACACTCCAACACTCGAATTCATCATCTGAGTCTTTCTCCTTATAATTTTTCTTTTTATTTTAGAAAAAGGAGAAAATGGAAGAAGGAAATGAGTGGACGAATTGTGATAGATAAGCAGGAAATGAAGAGGAAGAGGGTGGACTAAGGATACTTGACCTACTCTGATTCGTTTTTTTTCTAAATTTGGTCTGTGATGCTCATTCCTGTTTTTGTTATAATAGATGAAACTAGATGTAAGAAAAGAGAAGTATGGAAGATTTGAAACACTAATTAAGGATACCGTAGTAGCTTTAAAAAATCCATTACCTTAAAATATTTCTGAATTCCCTAAATTAACCATAAAGTCTGTTGGAGAAGAGATTTTAAGCAAATTTTGTGACGAGTCTGATCAACTTTTGACAAGGATTCTCATAAGACTAATTTCAATCCGTTTAAGTTTCAATCTAGCTGCGGAGCCCAAATAATATACTAAAAGTTTCGATATTTTGGGCTTTGATTTTCAAAGTTTCTTTGGAGTATCCGTCTTTACCAAAATGTCCATGATTAAAAATAGGGTTTTTGCCTGACTTTCTATTGCTTTTTGGACCTTTTTTGGGTCTAGAAAAGGTGATTTCAAGATGTTTTCGAATTAAATTTTTATGGGGTTTCATCATATGAAAATCAGCATTTACAGTTAGTTTCTGTTCTAAAAAACTAATTTCAATCGGTTTCAATTTTGAAATGTGCTCATTTTGAGCTCATCGTTGTGCCCTCCTAATATTTTACGGTAGTTACGGTTAGTTTTAGTCAAATCCAAACCAGAGAGAATCCTATTCTGAATTCATTATTTTTAGGTTTCCAAAAGTTGTATAGTAGATCAAAAAGTTCTGTGCATTCTTTTCAGATATTTTTTCGAAGACCATTAGCAGCACATCTCCAAGGTGTCAAAAAGGAAAAAAAAACGTCTTTGTCTTGTTCCTCTTTCCTTTCCTTTTCCTCAACACCTTTTCGCTTCGCTTCAATTAAAGATTCATGGCGAAACAACACAATTAGTGTCTTTTCTGTTTTCTTGAGCTTTTCGAAACCACTCTTTTTCCTTTTTTGGATCATTAATGATCAAAAAAAGGAATGATGAAAGGTTTCCCGTCTGAAAATGCAAGAACTTTTCAAAAATGAGTCATTTTGAGGATAAAAGATAAGGATGATCTAGATGAGACAAATCGGTTTACTAGAGTCTTCTTATCAGATTTTGAAAAAAAGAAAATAAAATAGAAAAAACGGATGAAAACAGACCAAGAATATCGGAAAATTATCGATCATGAGAAATTGGAAACATCTAAAAATCAAGAGCCATCAAAGTTGATCCATTCTATATTAAACATTAAGAATGTATATTCTCTGCTCATTTTCTTGTTGCAGAAAAAAAAAGAAGACGGTGTAATTTATTCAGAAATGCGATCTTTTTGGTGTACGTGCATCATTAAAGGGTTATCTTTAACAAGTCATAAATAGATCAGCTAAAAATGAATTCGTTTGTTTTATGAACAATAAGAAGGCCTTCAATCGGATGTGTCATTTGGGATTTAAAAATTTCATTCGGAAATTGAGAATTCGAAAGCTTCAAAGCCTAAGTTGTCTCAAAATCAAAAAAGCTCAACAAAGTGGCTGTAGAAAATTACCGTAATCTAAATGTAGATTTCGGTTTCATTAGTAAAAATATATTTTCTAACCAAGTTCCGTTTTTAGAAAAAAATTCTTTTTTTTTTCAAAATATTTCTCGTTTTTGTTTTTCCGTCTACACTAACTATTACCTACCTCTGAAATTCACAGAAAAACAAGATAATATCTATCAGATATTATCAGAAGATAAGAAGTTGTTAGAAGAGATGATAACACGCTTCTTCTGTTTTCTTCTACCTGACTCCGCCTACTTTTAGAAAAATCTGAAAATCAGAGGCTGACCTAAATTAACATAAAAGGGAAAGATGGACATTGGAAACTAAGGAAAAAAACGTGCAAATTGTTGAGAAGAGAAGACAAATGAGCAATGAAAAAGAGTGCTGATTTCAGAAGAAGATTATGGAAAAAGCATTGGGTAATTGACGAAACAAACAGAGAGAATTCAAATTAATTGATTGTTTGATTTTTGCATGAATGATCTGAAATAACTTGAGTAAGTTCTAAAAATCTTTCGAAAAAAGGAATAACTCGTGAATTTTTCACAAGAAAACGTCAGAAAAAATGAAAACATCTCGATATGAAATTTGAGAAAATGCGACAGAAGACGTGATGATTTTTGAATCAAAACACATTTTACTTCCGAAAATGGAAACTTTGCATAATTATTTATCAAAAACCTTTAGGTTGGAGAAAAAGAATCAAACTTTCCAACTTTATTATTCATATTTTTACTGACATTTTTCAGGTTTAGTTTTCTTCAAAATTTGGAAAAAAAATCCAATATCTAACTGCATCGAACTCTATAAACTCTGTATTCTTCGATCATTAAAAATATGAAAAATCTTCAATTATATAAATACTAAAAGAGAAAAATATCCAAGAAAAGAAAATAAGAGGTGTAGGTCGTCGCTCTTCTCGATGAATCTGACACTTCTTGTCTCAATTTCGTCGTTTTGGTTTACTATATGGACCAACGCAAATTCCACAAGATTATATAGCAATTTGAGTCAATTTGGAAAAATATTGCCAAAAATTAAGTTTTCTTTTCTCAACTTCATCTTCTGACCTACATATTCTGACAAAAAGGTACATTCGGAAACTTGAAAATAGAAAGGGTAGCATCACCTAGAACAATTGATAATCTAGTGGAAAAAAGGGATTATCATAACCTTTTTTGAGTGCAAAAAAAGTGAGAGGGGTATCTACGTGATAGACAGGAAGAAGAAGTCCACTTGAAATATCTTAAATGGCTGAAATTCGTTTAAAATGTTTACTTCAAATAACTATGTTGAAGATTTGTAGCTTTTTCTGTGTCTGTAAGCTTTTCAGCTAAAAAACGAATTGAAAATCTTGAAAAATACGTTCCATTTCTATTAATAAGAGATGATTCTTCTAAAGGTGACATTCTTGGAAAATGTTCATTGACTACAGTACTCATTTTTCATGGACTACAGTACTCAAGCCAACTATCAAAGCGTTTCTAAGCCTTTTTTTTGAAATGAAATCTCAAAATTTGAGGACAATGTTAATTCTAAATGATGACCCTTTTTTAAAGCAGATTTGGAATTCGAACCAAACATTTGGTGCCTGATTCGATTTCCAAAAACAATTAAAATCCAGAATCTCCTAAATAAGAAATCTAAGAATGAAAAAAGTGAAACCAAAAAGTAAAGCGATGGTTTCCAAAAACTATCATGCTCTCTCTCTCTTTTTTTTCTCATCTCGTCTCCTTCTTCTTGAAGAAGTCCGTCCGAAAATTGGTGTCGTTGACTCACTTCGGAATCTCTTTTCTGATTCCCGCCACATCATTTAGGCTTCTATTCAGACGATATCTCCAGACGTGTAATGTCCAACTGGGATCTCCTAATTGAGATGTCAACTGACAGCGAATCGCCAGCCCCAGTTTTTTGTACTTTTCTTAGTTGTGAAGGGGAGAGCGAATAGTTCAAAGAGCAACTCTTTTATATATGCGCGGAAAACTGATTTCACGACGATCGTACATGAAAGAAAATTGGGAAAAAAGACATGAAAAATGGGAAAAATGGACCTGGGATCACTGGTGGCAAAAGCTAAGAAGGTCAATATAAATTGAGGGGAAGAGAATTAAATAAAAACATTTTGAGACCCATCATTGATTTGTTTTGTAAGTAGAAGATATTAAGAATATATATTTTTAGAATTATTATAAACAACACAACTTATGAGCGTTTCTGGGAAACAATGAGAGGATATTAAATGAAATAGAATTGCCTATGGCAGTCTGTTGCGTAACACTGTCAAATTAACTACTGGATGTAGCTTGATAATTCGAATCGCTTCGTCATGGCTCATTCCTTTTGTTGATTGTCCATTAATTGTTGTCAATTGATCTCCTACCTGTAATAATGTATTTGGATGCATGGTAAGTATCGTAACAAGTTTCTACCTGTAATCTTCCATCTGCTTTAGCGGGCCCATCTTCTGCGATTCGGAGCACGAAAAGTGGCATTGCTCCGAACTCTTGCCCACCCCGAATTGAGAATCCAAATCCTTTGGTTCCACGTTCCAAGGATACATCGATTAGATTTCCGTTCTGGAAAACAGAAGTTAGATTCCAATAATTCCATGCGGATAGGAAACCAAGCCCGAGTGCAGAACACATGCATTCACACAAAATACAGTACAAAACGAACCGAAGATGTCGTTCCATCTCAATCATTTCCATTTCCTCCGAGTAGGTGTCCATAACAGATGAGCTTCGTAGATGAGCAACAAGCGATTCTTGACTTGCTCCACCATTTATCTGACGACACAAAACACGGAAAACTGAGGAAAAGTAGAAGGGACAAGGGACGGGGTACAACACGGATAATTATTTTATGTGCGACAAAAATCTATACTCGACATGTACTAAGTGCTTACTTGTGGAATACTGTAGTGGTATAAATAACACATATAAAATTACTCACCGTTTGCATTCTGTCATTAACCGATAGGCTCTCAAATGGGAGATACGACGGAGGTGGATGTTGTTCGTAGACAGACGGAGGCGGTGGTGGCAAACCATAGTTGGATTCATAATGCCCGTGCATCGTGAAATTACGGCCTAGAGTGGCTGAGACCATCGGTAGTACTGGCCCAGCTGTGTCCGGTGGAGCAATGGTGAGACGAACGGATAAGCCAGAGTCTTTTATGAGAGCAATGATATCTGGATGTGCCAGGTTAAGAATGTCGATTCCGTTCACTGCTATCACTCGATCTCCCACAGAGAGCCTTCCACATTTTGCAGCGGGACTTCCTGGTTGAATTTGACCAATTGTAGATCCATTTTTGTGATGGGAAGACATCAAAACGAATCCAAATCCATCCGTATCATTTCTATGCAGAAGTACGTCGTATGATCCAGAAGGACCAGCAGAATTCAGTGATCCACGACGAGCCGCATCGATTCTTGTAGATCTTCTTACAACCAACTTTACATGTTTGTTTTGAGCAGCGGCTTCAAGCAGAACGACAGCTTCTGAATGGGAAGCACCTTCGACGTTATGCCCGTCAATTTCCACAATCTCGTCTCCTTCTCGTAATCGCCCGTCCTCTTCGGCGGCACCTCCAATCACAATCTGGCCTACTGAAAGTGGAGTTTTCGATTCGACACCTCCAAGAAGCCGAAAGCCAAATCCCACTGGTTTGCGAATCAGAGACACAGTAATCAGATCCGATGGTTTTTGGTTGTATTGACTCAATGGAATATAATTGGGAGTAGCAAAACCGAGGGTCGTTGATGATGGTCTCATTCGACTTGCAACTGGAGCAGATCCATTCACACTATCCCATTCTGACGTCACAGCAGGTTGCTGAAAAAATTGAAAAAATTTAAATGATTTTCGTATTAAAAACAAGCTACTCACCCTCTGCAAAGTATTTCTAACACTATGATCTTCTTCGGATCTTGATGATTGGCGGCCAGCTGGAGTCTTTGATCGTCCTGGGACTGTAGCAGATGAATCCGTTGTTGTTGTTTGTGGTTCTCCATATCGAAATGCAGCAGAGGGAGTTCTGGATCTAGTCTTCGGAGATCCTCTCCGGACAACAAGTTTTCCTCGATAACCAATCGGTCGTTCACGGAGCATATCGACTAACTGCGTATGAGGAATCGGTCTGACATTTCTTCCGTCAAGCTCAACTATCGTGTCACCCTCCATCAGATTCGGGCATTGCGATGGGAACAGAATTTTCTTGATTCTCTGTCCATTAAGATTATCTGCAATCGTGAATCCAAATCCTTCAGGGCCTTTATAGATGTCGATTTCGTGGTGATCTCGATTCTTTGCGGCAGCGTAAACATTTTCAGTGATGATACGGTTTGTTGGATCAATGAACAATTCGTAACCTCTGCATACTTGAATGTCCACTGCTTCTCCAATTGGAATCGCCACGAAAACATCACACGCTTCTTTTTGAGTTGCTCCTAACAGGAGTCGACCGTTCACTCGAACAAGAATATCACCCGATCGGAGCACACCGTTCGCAGCAGCAGGTCCTCCAGTTAGTACCGATTTTACCTGAAATCCAACTAGCTATTGTGACATTCCAATGTTGTTGTGCTTTTCTCCTTCCCAACCCAATTTCCCATTTCCCACCAAATCCGGGTGCTCGAGCTCATTCATCCGCATATCCTGTCCATTTCATTTCTCTCTTTCTCTCTTTTTTTGGGTCAATGGAATGAGAATGGCGCAAATGAAATGGCTCTACTCTATCTGGATAAAAAAAATACACACATTCTCATTCCATTCTTATAGCGTCAGTGTTTTTCAGTGACAAATAATTCGAAACGCGTCATCAGTGGAAAAGGGTGCACAAAAAATGAGGTCGAGAAATTGAAATTCTGTAGAGACAGCAGGAGAAACGGCGTTTTTTCCCGCTCGAAAACAAGAGAATACTAAAAGCGAACGATTCGAAAATGGAGAGCGCAAAGAGGGAGCCGAAACACAAGAACTGGGATCCCTCGGGGACTCGTTCGTTCTCAAGCTATGCGTAAATTCTTCAAGCTCCATGAGTTTTGTTCGACTTCCGATATGTAGTTTAAATTAGGAAAAGTGAGATGAATGGCTTATATTTTGTTCAAATTTGAAAAAAAGGAATACCGAACGGCGTTTCGAGATTTTAAATTATCATAACCTTACAGATTACAGATTTTTTTTTCGAAATTCTTACTTGAATAAATTCGTCTCCTCGACTTGACGCATCGTTTCCGATCAATGTGAACCCAAGTCCTTTCGTTCCTTTCACGATTTTCGTGGATATCAATTCGCCTCCTAATCTTGCTGGATCTGTCGTGAAAAGTGGATTTGATGACCTGCTAAACATTTTCGAATGTTGATCATAGTCAGCTGAAGAGGTGGCAGTATCTAGCGGATCTCCAAATTTTCTATATCGAGTGGGGGAACTGTCGAATCCAGAATCTCTCGGTGAAGATGAAGATTTTAATGTTCCGCTCTGGAAATTTCAATTGTTTTCGAGATAAGAAAGGAAAAACTTACATTATAATGTGAATACATATTATTATGATTTGTAGATGAAGGAAGTGTTCCATATTTTATTGGTTGATCTATTGTGACTGAGGATCCTCCAAATCCATAAGGTCGTTCGTACTGAGTTTTCCTGTTGATGTGACTGAAAAAATTGAATTAGTGGAAACGTTGAAATTTCTTTCTGTCTAATCCTACGAAAATATATTTTTTCGCACTACTGGACCATATTTTTAAAATGCTAGAAGACATCATACTTTTTAGCAGATGAAGTATGCTGAACAGCTTTTAATAAAGGAGCTCCTTCTTCACAATCATCATCAGGCTGTTCATCATCCTGGGAACGGAATGAAACGAATCCTTTATGCCGATTGCTTCCTCCACCGAACGTGGTTTGTGTCGCTGTCGAGTATCGAGATGCGGGAGTGTTAAATACCGTACTCGAACTAGTAGACGGAGCAAAATAAATGACCGACGAGATTAGATCGGATCCAGTCGGATAGGATGAGGACATCATTCTGGAGAAGTTATAATGACCGAGATGAAACGAAACACTAAAGAGTAATATGTATGGAAAAGAGAAAAAAGTCAAGACGAGCAGAATTGTTCTTAGCAAGAAGCTCTTGCATCGTGAAGAAAGTTAAGAACGACGTGACTTATCTGGAGACACAGAGAAAAGTTGTGAAAAAGTAGTGAGGGCGGAGTTCTCTTTTTCTTCCAAATTTGTGTGCTTCCGATGATGATGATGATGACAAAATGGAGGGAGGAAAGGGGAAAACGAGTGGACAAGGGAATGGATATGTGCCCGATACATATATGTACACTAAAAGAAGAAATAGTAGTAGGTGTATTTGACAAGAGACGAGCAGTCGAAAAAAATGACGAGAGAAACTGGAGAATGTGGTGAACTTTTTTGTTTTGAACACTCTAGTGACAGAATAAGGGCTTTCTCCCTTCTTCAACATCCTTGGTAACACGGAGCACCTTTGATATATTTTCAATTTTTTTTCCGGAAAAAAATATAAAGTTTAATGAATGTCTGAATTATGAACAAGAAGCAAAGAAGTAGCGTTCGTGAATCAGATAAGTAACAAAAGAAGGGATGACACTTCCCGGGGTATGAGATAGACGACGCAGTATGAGAGAGCAAAAGATTTCCATTTTCTGTGAATGGAGAAGGGCGGAGCAGTGGAGACGATGTTAGAAGATAACCCAATTGTGGGTGGCAACTAGAAGACGTCGAAGACGAGATTTCACAACGACGACAAGAATGAGAAAATGCAGGAGCAGTAGTAAAAGAAGAAGAAGAAAACTTCAAAAAGATTTTGACAGAAATCTGACCCCGGAGTTGGTGTGTGAAAAGAATGGGTAGGAGTTGCAGATTGGATTCCGAGATTTGAAGAGACGACTAAAAAAGAAAACTATGATATGGGTGTCAGATTCTGAGAAAAAAATACGCTTAGAAGCTACTCAAGAGGGTTCAGCTGAGCATAAAAGTGCGTGAGAAAGGAAATTGATCACAAGAGTACTCAGGTAGCACTATTTCTCAAAACTCGCTCATCAAGTTTTATTTCTACTTCAAACTTACTCTACATAGAACGTTCCATAATTTTGATCGTCAACTTGCTCCCATCCTGGCGGCAGTTCTCTGGGATCGTCCCATGTTGTTGTTCCGGTGTTGTGACTGAAAGAATATCAGTTGAAAAGCATGAAAATCAACTATAGATTACTCAATGAAATATTTGTCGCCGTTTTCAGTGTAAGCTGTCTCCCAATTTGGCGGTAACAGTCCTTCAGATCCCAGCAACATCATCTCGTCGTCAGCATAACACTCGACTGGTCGTGGTGTTCCGTACAAATGACCTGAAAGTTTCACATTGTGGGTTATTCAAAAGTCATTCAAAAAATGGGGTACAATACTATATGAAGGTATGGTTTTTAGCCTCTCTAGAAACTACTTGAGAATATCATGTCTGATGGTATAGATGAAGAAAAGTAGAGAGAGCGAGGCGGCACTTATGAGGAGAGTGAGTCAAAAACAATAAAATAAGAGGAAGAGAAATGGTCATGCCGTCTCCGTGTGACACAGAAAAAGAATAATAAAGGGACTGTTTGAAAAAGGCAAAACGCAAGGACCTCGACATTTTCTCACAGGTAACTATCGCTTTGGTGCCATCACCACCTTTGAATTTTTTTCTTTTCTTATTGCCTCTTTTCTCTCGTCACATCAATATTTGAATATCAATGAAAAGTGCAAATCAGATGGAGAAAAAGATACAGAGACCGAGAGATTCAAGTGAGAGCGACGAATACTGATAACGATTTGGAAGTGGAGTTTAATGTGTGGTATAATGCCACCATATTAGTATTAGTTGTTGACATTGAGCTCTGGAGCTGACCAAAATTAGTAATTAATTTTTATGAATCCCAGACATTTTGCATCAAAAGTTCAAGAAAGAAAGGAGTACGGTACTGGCTCATTTTTGAGGGTGGAAAATTGGAATAATGAAAGCATAATAGATGGTTTAGGGTAAAATTTACAAAAAGAGAAATTATTAAAATAGTTTGACGACTTAGTTAGATCGGAAAGATCGCTGGAAATCTTTGTGCATATTATGGATTCTATTCAAAACTGTAAAAAATGTGCAGTTGACTTTTCGTTTCTGAAGATTGTGGGTGGCCGAGAAAAACGCAAGAAGAGAGTCATCGAAGAAGGTATCAATATGCGAAAAAGCATGAACTACGATGGGAAGAGGCAGAGAGTGAGAGGTCGGACGAAAGCAAACAATTCATCAGAAAGTAAGAGAAAAGGCAAAGGTGTGAACAATACATGTATGATATAAGGAGGTACAGAGCGCGAATGAAAAAGAAGAGGAAAGGTCGCAACAAGCATCCTTCTACAAATGTGCCTCACGCGCATATAGATTACACCAATTTCTCATGCAGACATGTGTCATTGAACGTTGAGGGATGGATCTTGTTAGCTCATGATGAATATGGGAAAAGTTTTGAATTTCCTGAATATGGTTTGGATCTAGAGTCAGAAAATTTTCCATGGAGCTTTTGAAAACTTTTAAAAAATCATTTTTGTCGTAGCCTGTTGAATAGTTGTGAATCCTTTCGGAAGGATTCGTTCATTATCGGAAGGGACACCGAGAGATAACAATCAGCATGGCAGAGACGGACGCCACTGTCGACATAAGGGCCAAAGTTTTCTACATACAGTGAACAAACACAACAACACGCTCGACTGAACGTCGGATAAATGAACGGACGATGTGGATGGAGAAGGAAAGAACGTAAAGGATGAAGAGTGGGAACAGAAGAGGTTATGAGAATGTCGGATACACCGTCCGACACACTCATTTGCTGTATTTTGCGTTTGGATATACATACATTGCCGGATCGTGTGTTCCGGAAGCGATTTAGAGAGTGAGAAACAGATGATGGACTTGTCTCAGTCAATGTTTCATTGGGAAATAAGAAGTGCGTAGCGATTTTGTATAGATCACCACGAGAAAAGTTAATGTTCTGTAGGGTAGACTGGAACAAAGAACGAAAAGCTAGAGATTGTGGAGCGAACAGCTGGAAAACATGACTAAATCTCGTTAACATCAGATTGTCTTCGTTCAGTTTGTTGAAAAACCACGCGTTTCGAGCCTAGTGTTCATCGAAATTTTGGACATCTGAAGCACAGCTGCACCATGACACGAAGTGCAAGAAAAACGCGGAGAGAAGACTGCGAATAAACAAAACCTCAAGATGAAGGAATAAACTTTTCCAAGAATTAGAATAGATGTCGGAATAGCACAGAAGATGTCCTTTATAAACAAGTCAATTTCGATATCTATCAAACATGACATCAACCTAATTCGAATACAGTAATACGTCGAATCGGGATTAAAAATATGTTATTTCATGTTGTTCGAATAACGTTTACCTGTTATCAGATTTGTTTGTTTTTTAATTGATATCGTCGTCAAGGGAACGTCCTCGGATTGCGTCCTTCGCAATTTGGCAGCTAACAATAAACGACGAACACTCTGCATTTTTCCGTACTGTCGGCATATAATGATGCCTCCGTAACAAAGGACTCGATTGAAACAACAATTGGAATAATTATAGTTCTTTTGAATATTAGCCGATTTGTTCAGTTTCGATTCATTCCACGATTTTTACACTTCATGAAACATTAGAATCACTCTACAGATAATTGACTTGTGGAAGTTCAACAGGAACTCAAAATCGAGTGGGTGGAAGTGAGAGGAAGGGAACTTTCAGTTCAAAACCAATTTCTCCTTTGTTTCTCATTTCGAAAAAAAAGTCCCTTGGAAAGGCGGTACTTGTTCAAAAAACAATGACAATCCTCAAGACGCAGACATCGGTCCTCTTCCCATAACTCCATTTCCGTCAAAAAAGCCTCCACGAACCTTTCGGTCAGAAATGAGAAGTCTCCTCCTTTTTTTCTTTTACAATTTTTCGTCAAATGACTAGCTCGCACCTCTTTTTTCTTTTTTTTTTGTGGTGTTTTTTCCCAAAAAGTAAAAGTTGGTCAGTGAGAACAAAAAAAGATAAATACAGACGAAGAGACGCAGAAAAACTGAAAACAGTCTTATCTTTCAATTTTCGATCACTGTAGCATTGGTATTTTCACTGTTTTTATTGGCAACTTATTTTGAAGGAAATAGCGTTTTGAAAATTGAAAAACGACTGAATGGAGGTCGTAAAAATGAGAACTATATAGTGAATTAACTATATCCGAATGACATCTATCATTATGCACTTCTCCACTTCCCATTTCCGAGCATAATGTTGAAATTAGTATGTGTTTACAGGGTACTTGACCGTGAAAAGGACATTTCCAAAAACACATATGCAGGAAAGAATGATCGAAAAAAATGAAAGATTCAAGAAATTTGAGCGTGCTAGTTGTCCTCTCGAGAATCGAGTTCAAGTTCGGATTAAAGAGAGAAAGTAGAGTGAGAAGACTTGCGAAAAAGTGAGAATAGAACAAGGAGAAGAATGGAAGAAGAATCCATGAGATGACATCGAAAAGATTGAATTAACGAAATTGAATAGATTCACCAGCTACTACTACTAAGGCACCATTTCTTCCGAAACGAGTGAAATGAAAAAAGAAGAGCCGAAAACAAAGCCCAAAAGTTTTACTTGTCATTCTGGGAAACCACCATTGAGTCCGATGACAAGTGAGTATGATAAATATATTCGTTTCCATACGCTGGCTTCAGGCATATGGATGAAAAATGGGAAACGTGCAACATGGAGAAGTAAAAAATTTGAAATTTGGCGGCAAACTCTTCCAAAAGAATATAATCCACCCCAATTTTGGTGAGGGGAATAAACCATTGCGTCAGGTGAGAGCGGAAGGGGCAAAATGAGCGGATAGACAGTGTTGGAAAGGAGAAATAGTACGGTGAGATGAGGAAGAGCAGAGACAAAGAATGGTCTTCCATTTGAGGACATACCAAGATTGCGCAAAGTGAGGAGGAGAGGGAGGTCTTAGGTAGAAAAACAGGTAACAAGGAGGATGATGATGAGATGGAGGGGAAACACAGAGGGTAGACAGATGGAGCTATTCAAGCGGTAGAGATGCGGAAATCTCTAAAAAGACAGGTGCCGAAAAAGAATGCCAGGTGGGGAGACTTTGCGGGATTTTAGGAGGAATTATAAAAAGAAGGAGAGCCATCGTAAAAACCAACCTTGATATGTTCCATTTTCCAGTAAGTCTCCATTGTCCAGGAGTTTGTTGAAGTCGTCCACCGAAACGAAACGGTAATGCTCTCCATCAACTTCTCCTTCTCTAGGAGGCCGAGTTGTGTCTGAAAACGGGGAGTGTTCAACCTGTCCATCTAGAATTTAATACTTTTGGTTTCACCATAGTAATCTTTGAGATCGATGACAGGAAGAGAGGTTCGTTTAGAAAGAAAGGCAGGTTTCAAAGAATGTTTTGGAAGTGGAGAACCGAACATTTCGACACTTTTCAGTGTGACCAGCTTCGGACCCCCTCGTGATGCCTAGATCCTAAATCACCTAATTCAATGGGTCGGATGTCTAAAACTCTTTTGATCTCACACTTTCTCACTTAGAAAGAGTCTCTCTGTGGGCAGCTGCTACTGCCATTGAAAACAATGAGACTTTGAGGGAAACAATTTATTAATATAGGTTTCTATTTCGAGCCAAACTAATATTCGTTGTTTCTTAATGTTGCAACAATAGACTAAACTTGAAAATTTTTAAGAACATTATTGTCAACTGGAACTTACATGGAACGGTTTTCTGATATAAATTCTCTCGAATTATTGTTTGAAGTTCACCAGATGACTTCCTATCAGCAAGAAGCTCACAAATATCACTACTTATAGCTCCGGCTGGAAGAATTTCTATAGCAATTTGATCATGTTCTCGCATCATATCTTCCAGTATCCTATTTACTTCCGATCGGACCATTCCGGAAACTTTTCTGAAATTTTTTTTTCAAACTTTGTTTGATGCTGGGTCGAAACTGAAAACTCACAAATTTTCTATAGTGAGAAGAATATCATTAGGATTAACTATGCCAATTAGATCATCTCGACGAACAATATCTATCAATATCAAACTCCCAATCGATGCTCCGCCATGAACTGTAAAAGGGGAGACGAAATCGCGAGAAGAAGAATTTCCGGAATCCGAGTGACAGGAAGACGTGGTGGAGTGATGATGATGCTCACTGGCAATTCGGATTAGACGACGGGCAGACAACCCAGCAGGCGCTGGAAAAGGCGCAAGTTTTATCAGTCCAATTGTTCTTCAAAAGTAAAACTCAAATGAACTCAGTACTGATTTATTGTAGTGATTATATATGCATATCATATCGAGTAACTTATGAAAACTTACGTTTATCGGTGGAATCTAGAGAGGTGCTTGGGCTGCTCGTGCAATCGAGCATTTCTTGAAGAGTAGCCTGGAAACTTGGGATAGTGAATTCGGAAAGAAGGAACAGAATAAGTGGTTGAGAAGAGCTTCCTCTACTACTTCACTAATCCTTTTTCTTTTGAATAAACAAAAGAGGGAATAAGAGAAGTGGTTCAGTGAGTTTGAAATGAGTTTTATTTTGATTGGGAAAATAAAATAGAAAACGCAACCTGAAGCTTCTCAATTTCCAATGCGAAGTCATCTTTTTCTTCCTCGGCGCATCCTTCACTGTTGCCAATTTTTAGGTGAAGTTCTAAAAATAGTATATTTTTTTAAGTTTCTGATGTGATCAAATGTACCACTAGATTTCTCGTTCATCCTATATGAAGGTTTCTTCGTGTATTCATTCAGAGAATATTGAATCGTTTTCTCTCTGAAAAGTAAAAGATTGATTGACAATTCTTGAAAGTTCGACGGGTGCTCTGAGAAGTGGTCCGCATAAATTTTGCGAAAACAAATAAATATTTGTTACGAAACAGCTCCCGGGCGGCGACCTCAAGAGAAAAAGAAATGGAGCAAGATGCCCGGGAGCAGAACAAATGTTCGACAAATTTATGAGTAAACGGGAGCACAAAAGATGAGAAACTGCCGCGTGAATATGAATGTGTAGGTCTGAAGGCGAGCGCCAGCAAGATGACAGATGAATGATGAATCAGAGATTGGAGAAGAAGAAAAAGAAGAAGAAGAAGCAGAAGAACATACAGCATGGAGCAAACGAGAAAACTTATGCATAATGTGAATTCCTGTTTGGGAAATTCACATTTATTGAATCTTGAAAAAAACTGTTTTTGAATGCGGTGTGCGCTTTTGGGCTGCCGTGTTCACACCAGTTACAGTAAACTTTACGACACCTGTCACTTCAAAAATGAAATGTTTTCCTGAAAAAAGTGCTAAAAATGAGTCACATCTAATATTTATTGAGAACTTTTATTTGAGTATTTTTAAAATATAGAAAAAAGTGCAAAAGGTTCTAATTGGCGAAAAAACAAGCGATCGACCTTTCTGTCGCATTCATTTTCTTTGAAAGGTGCAAAAAGCTGGACAAAAAGTGGACGCAATATTTGGGGAACAAATACGACTTAACCGAAACGGCAAAGAAGGCGCGCTCGGTTTCTCTCCTTTTTCACTGTCAAGACCAATCATATGCTGAACGGCTTTCTCATATAGCGTCAAATCCGCTCACAAAGTACGCCTAGGTCAATTTTGTAAAAAGTCTGTGGTCTCTTACTATTATTACTGGTGCAAAATTTGTTCGCCCAGCCCTAGCCTAGTCCCTAATGAACATGTTTCTCTTAAAGTTATACAGGTCTATCAGGAATTTTGAAATTTCATAAGTAGAAGTCTCCGGAATGTTTTTGGAAGTAGTTTAATTTTGCGCCAACCGGGCTTTGCCCTTTTGGTTTATAAAGAAAACCGGACGGCTAGGCTCGTATAATTCGTCAAGTTCTCCCGAGTGAACTTCTTAAAGTTTTCAACATCTGCCCAGCATCTGGCAGGCACAGTGAATCACAGTGATGACAGCGAAACTTAGAAACAAAAATGAGGGAGGCCAAGGAATAGGGACGGCTGTTTGCAATTTGTACTCAAGGGAATCAGCTGGAGTTTTGTTGTAGTCAAGAACAAGGAAAAGACACACATTAATCCTGAGAAATGCAAAAATTTGATGGATGTTGAGATGGGAAGAAGGAGAAGGGGAACTCTATGAATCGGTACAAATTATGAAATTTCGGAATCGTAATAGATTAAAAACTAACTTCAAAACCACTTATCCTAGACCTCCTACTTGTATCACCAACTGTCATCAGTTTTGAAAAACTTTCCATTCGTGCTATAAATTGAAATACGGAACCATTCAGATTTCTACAAACCGCGAAAAAAGCCTATCGGGTGTGATAAGAGTGTGCCGCATAGCAAAAAAAACGGTCAAAAAATGAGAGTGATCGACCGGATTAGTCCGTCAACAGAGGGTTCACCCTAAAAAACGATAGAACAGTCAATTCCAAGAGACCCAGGGGCGGTGACAATCGTTTTTTTTCTTCGAGGGGCTTTTGGGGGAGAAATGAACATTTTCGTTCGTTTTCTCAGTGTCTCGTGTGTTTCGAATAGCCAACAACACATATACACAAAACACTTATTCACATTCAGAAAACGGAGCGGATAGAAAGAAGAAGAGGAAGAACAGATTGGGGCCAATTTCTGAAATGAAAAAGGATTGACCCTGAACTAATGTCGAATTAGCTATGCATTCTCGTATGTTGTCTACGATGGTTTCAGGATGAATTGAGAAAAAGGATACACTTCTTGAATGATGAAAAGTTAGTTAAGAAGAATACACAACTTCAGGAAAGTGATTTGAAATGCATTCAATCGAATTGCGACATTTCAATTATTCATTTCGACCTTCATAAAAAAACAAACACGAGGACCATTGGGTGTTTGAAATCGAAGATGCCTTGAAAGTAGAAAAATACATTATCTTTTGGAAAGAACATTCAATTCGTTTTGGTGATTTCTTCCGAATCCACATGCCACATGGTATACAGCGGAGCTGCTAGGAAGCAAATTTTGGAAACTTGGAAATCGAAACTCCTAACAGCTCCGGTCTACAGTATTCTCTACATTTTTGAATACTGTAAGGATTATATTTGTTACTCCAAAGAAACTTTTCGTCACCTAAACAACTTCTACAAAAAATGGTTAGAAAAGGAATAAAATAGTTGGAGCTGTCAAGAGAAATTGGGGATAATTGATTGAATGGGTCTCGTCATCTGGAGGAGTTCCTGTTCCAAAAAAGTCATTCATCTCTCCACTTCTTCTCTCGAAAAAAAAGTTGCGAAGAAGAGAAAAAAGTGGAGGAAAGGGATAATTGAGATTGAAATGTGAAAAGAATTCGAATAAAAAGGAACGGCCGTTTACCCGAAATGAACATCAAATTTGCATTTGAGAGACAGGTTTTATTCAAAAAGAATTGGGGGAAAGATATAAAAAAAATGGAAGGAGAAGAAGAAGAGAGGAAATGTAAGAATTGGAAGATGGACAAGAAGTTAAATGTGTTTTCGTGATGATTCGGGAAAAGAAAAAAAGAGTATGCCTCATTGAAGAAATATGGTAGGTTTTGTGAATAATTTGGTGACTGGTTTTTCCATTCAAAACTCTCTGCAAATATTTCATTTTCAGAAGTATTTTTGAGAATTAGAACAAAGAACGATTAGTTTTTAAATAATTTTAGTTTTAAATAATACTTTTGAGCTATGTTGATTTTCAGAAGTCTCTCTGGAAATCGATTCTGGTGAGTCAGAGTTTGGTGGAATACTGTTTTTAAAGATACTGGCCCTCCAAAATCGGAAATCTGGGTCAATTTTTTTACCAAGCTTATTCTACAAAAGTATTATGACTAACTGTAAGCATAATATTTCAGCAAAAAAACCTGAAAACCAGAGGGCCCGATATTGAATTTCATTTTTCGAGAATGAAATGTAAAAGATCTTATTACTGTAGAAATTTTTTGTAGTTTCGTATTAACAACTCAAGTGGTACTGACAAATATGAATTACCGAAACTTTTGACCGAATACAAATTTTGAAACCAAAAAGTTATCAATCATTCTTGAGCACTAAGAAGTAACAACAGAATATAGACTCAATCTTTCTTATCGACAGCGAAAATCAAATGAAAACAAACGATTTAGACTAATATTTATTGGGTGAGAGACAGAATCTAATGTGAGTGTCTGATCCCTCTCCAATCGTTATCTTGATCCAAGTTTTGTTCGAAATCAGAGATGATAAAATGAGTATGGAGCAGGTGAGCCAAAGAGAATGCAGACAGAGACACAAAGTCCATTTATCTTTTGTCGCAAACGAATGCCATCATCTGTCCGTTCTTCTTCACGAATTGTGTGAAGAGTGGGGAAGGAGGTGGTGGAAACAGAGAAAAGGCCGAGCACTCATGGAGCAATGAGAAAAGTGATGGAAAGATGGAAGACTCTGGGGTCGAGGAGGAGATGAAAATGAATTGATGATGGGTCAAATCAGAGAGAAACCAATCAAAATGAATGGACACGATGAGTTCGTGTTTAGTATCATATTTCAGTTGTGTGTGGTTAAGAAGATGATGAGGGTCATTAAAAAAGCAGTTTTACGGATTCGAATGTTTTTATTTCAGTTACAAATGAATCCTACTATTAAACATGTATTGTGCGACGAGAAATCTGGGATGCCTAAATTACGATCACAGTTACCATATTCATCACGGAAATTCATGTTGCAATACGATTCACCTTTTACATGCAAAGTGTATTACCGCAATCTTAAAATCATCAGCCCAAATTATTCTGCCAAATATTGGTACGAAACTCTCTACAAACGATTTCAGTGACGGTATCTGGACCTATGCCAACTCTCGGAGTTCCAAAAAAGTGACGACAAAACATGTATTTGTAAACCGTATAATCCTTGTTGGCTCTTTGGACAATCGTCCAACGGAACAGTCAGAAGACACAAAAAATAGTAGGAGAGGTCAAATGTCCGCGTAATCCTTGGAAATCCATGAAATTCGACACTCTCTTATAATAGTAATAATAGCTTTGACTTTAGTGGAGTATGAAAGTGCATATTTGCAATCTGATTTGATTTTGGCCATATTTGTTTCTCGAAATCTCTTCGTCTTTCCGTATCTCTAACCGTCTTAATTATCCGCAAACAAAACATTGAAGAGCGGAGAAGTAGGAGCACACTTTCAACCGGAAGCCAAAAGCGGGAACCATTTGAGGAGAGACAAGCAAATGGAAGAAGAGATAAACAAGATAACAGAAGAAGAAGAAAGTATATAGTTTGTATAGTTCAAAGAAGAGAAGGAAAGGATTAGAAGAAGAAGAGGGAACAGTACGGATAATGTGGGAGGATAATGGTGAAAACGATATTATAACGGAATGACAATAATGATGGAGAGATGATGGGGAAAAAGGGATAATTGGAGTATATAAGAAGGTTGAAATTTGAATCTTTTTAGTTTTTCATTTTTTTCCTGATTAAAACACGAAATCACTGCACGTTGCCACGTTTAGCAGAAATTGCAGATTCACAGCTGCTGTAAAATTGGCAAAACAAGCGTGAGCTAAGCCATTTTGCCAGATTTACAGCAGCTGTGAATCTGCAATTTCTGCTAAACGTGGCAACGTGCAGTGATTTCGTGTTTTAATCAGGAAAAAATGAAAAACTAAAAAGTTTCAAATTTCAACCTTGTTATATGGTGGACAGTGATAAAATTAAAGGGGGCGTCTGCTAATTCCAAAATTTTTGATTTTTTTATATGAATCGACGCAGAATTGGAATACGGGAACAAAATCCTCTTGGACCATGGTCTGAAAATTACTCATTTTCAAAATATAGGTCAAAAACAGCTCAAAAATTAGTACTGTGAGGGTGCGATTTGGAATTTTTTACCAGAGTTAGAATCTCTGAGGGTGCACGTGAAAAAATGAATAAAAACGTGAATTCTTTTCGCACCCTCACAGTACTAATTTTTGAGCTGTTTTTGACCTATATTTTGAAAATGAGTAATTTTCAGACTACCCTCCAAGAGGATTTTGTTCCCGTATTCCAATTCTACGTCGATTCATATAAAAATCGAACATTTTCAAATTAGCGGACGCCCCCTTTAAAACAGTTTTCAAAAATGGTTCAGATCTGGGGACGAGTACTTGAAAGATTTTGAGAAAAAAATCAGGTGTTGCAAAATAATTGGTGATTGAATCAACTATGCGTATAATTAGAGTTTGGCATTTGGAATGACTGAAACTGTGCAGGATCCCTCTGACATAATTACCAGATGTATAAAAAAAGAGTTATCACGATGATGTGAGACATTCGACATTTAAGTTTTTAAAAATGACCTTGCACCAGAGTGGGAATCTGCAAATTGCTAAAACTACTAATGCCCCCTCCAAAACTCTCAAATTGGATCCACTTTTTCAGGGACTTCAGGCTGAGCTTATTATGCAAGATAACTGTTAATAATTATAGCAAACTGATTTAGAGAAAGAAAATTTTTTAAAGAAACCCACTTTTGGGTCAAAAATTGCAAATAATGGGCGATATCGTTGTTCTGAAATTTAATATCGGGCCCTTTGGTTTTCAGGTTTTTTGCTGAAATATTATGCTTACAGTTAGTCATAATACTTTTGTAGACCAAGCTTGGTAAAAAAATTGACCCAGATTTCCGATTTTGGAGGGCCAGTATCTTTAAAAACAGTATTCCACCAAACTCTGACTCACCAGAATCGATTTCCAGAGAGACTTCTGAAAATCAACATAGCTCAAGTTCTGATACTGTACCCGGAGTTTTCAGATTTCAGAGTTTGCCTTCCATTCGGAGATTAACCCCCTTTCTAGCTCGTTCCCCTCTCCCTTTTCTTTTCAATTCATTCCAAAATCTCCAACCAAATCTCTTATCTTCAAAATGTTTACCTCCCATTTTGTGGCTTTTGCCTCCTGTTTGTTCCGTTTCTAAACCATGCGTGTTTCTTTTCATCTTCTTTTTCAACCCGTGTGCCCATCTGTTATTCCTCCTGTTCTTCCCCTTTTCATTCCTTATCTTCTTTATTCCTTTTCTCGGTTTTTGCGCCAGAGTGAAGACAAGGGGGCCCACACGTATCAAGATCCTAGCCGAAAAGATCGGAGAACTTGTGGAAGGCGCGGCGCCAGAAGGACACGTCCACCTTTCTGACCCAAATTGATCTTATTTGTCACGGGAAAGTGTTGCATTCTTCAAAATAATGGATTCATATAGTTTATACCTTATGTATATTCGAGAAAGTGGAGTTGGAACAGATAAATGATTCATGTAGCTGACAGTATACAACTTGTAGTGATTGGTGCTCCGAAACAAGTCTCAATATTCCGACAACTTCTGAATTCAGCCACAGTAACTCAAAGGCCCGGGTGTGGATGTGATGAATGACAACACCGTCATTTGTTTTCAAAAAAAAAAAGAGAAGACAACAAGATATATATTCGCATTCGCAAGAACAGGTAGTTGGCACTCCGTTATCTTCCTCTCATTAACAAAAATGTAGATGAAAAAGCTAAGACGATGGAAAGGGGGGAGAAGATGGATACAAAAAAGAAAGGAACGTCATCATTTGAAAGAACGATGATGATGGGTGGTGGACGGCGACGGCATGTGATCTCATGGAAAATGAAGAAGGGTTCCAAATTGAGAAATAAATCGAAAGCAATTGGAGAATGATTAGACGGAAGTTATTTGAGAAACTGAAAATGAGAAATCGGAACAATCTGAAGAATACAGAATCGATTATACAGGAGCAATCGAATATCTGCAGATCTTGATAAAAAATTCATTACAACCAAGGTTGATTTTCCCAAAGTGGAGTTTCCAAACTTCACATACCGTAAAACCTCTAATAGAACGACACTCAAAAGACCGACTTTCGGAAGTCCGTACGACGGCGATTTTCTTTATTCACCGGTAAAAATTTCAATAAACAAAGATAATTTTCTCAGCTACAAAACGCACCGTATTTGATCTTCAGAAAGTTTATTATATTTTCAAAATAAGTGTTAATAACTTGTTGGTCCGGTGTCGCTCTTTTTTTTTAATATGTTCGAAAGATTCAATTGTCGACAAGCTATAAAAGCTACCAACTTTAAATCGACAATCTTCGAGATTATCTAAATACGCCCATACTTGACCGTTACCTGTCTATCCTCACATCATCTCAGTTTTTTCGCTATCCGTTGTCTTATTGCCCTTAAAAAGTACACCTACAACCAGAAGAATTGTATCGTATAGTCGTTCTTCTCTCTTCATCTTCCTTTTTTTCGCCAGTCCCCTCCCTTTCCTCTCCCGCTAAAGAGTTTTCGTCGTGTGAACACTGAAACTGAACTCTTTTACGGGCTTATCCGACAGTCTTCGCCAGTTTTCTTTGCCAGTTCTTCTATTCATTTCCATTCTCCAATTTCTCAGTTTTCCATATTTCTTCTTGTTTCATCAGAAATCTTTGTTTGAGATTTGTATTTTTCAAATTTTTTTCTTTACTTCAAATTGATGGGTATAACTTGTGGATATTAGTCTGGATAAGATCTATAGGAGCTCATGATTCCATTGGTTCTTGCCTGGTTTTCAAGTCTTATGTACTCTTATATTAGTCCATTTAGAAATTAAACGAATTTTCGCAGTAAATCTAGTTGATACCGCAATACCTTTAATAGAGAGATTCGAACCATCAGATTAGTAAACCGTCTTCTGAAAATATCCTCAACTTTCTGAAAATCGTATTCACTGCGTTTTGTAGCTGAAGAAATTATCTTTATTTACTGAAACTTTTTCCGGCAAATAATGAAAATTGAAAAATAATGAAAAAAAATTTATGTGTCGGTCTATTAGAGGTTTTACGGTGAATTAATTCGAAAAATTGATTCAGTTTGCGATTGGAAATTTAGTCTAGAGTGAATTAATAATATAGAAATCCGTTAACGGCTTCTGATCTGATATTTCAAAATGTTCTGAAAACATGCGCGATAAAACTTTATTTGTTTTTCCCACAAGTCTTCAGTAGAATAAGGTTCTCGCTAGTCAATACCATGTTTTCTAGAACTTTGACGATATTGAGAAACAATAAGTACCATTCATTCCCTAATGCCTAACTCTTCAAAATACTTTTACGTTGCCCCTCTGGATCCCGGCTATTCCCTAACTACAGCCTTCATTAACCTTCTCCTCTACTTTTTTTCTGATCCTTATCTTTTTTTTCTTCGTTCACTGGTACTTTTCCGATTGACACTCTTTTCTTCTTCAGGCAACCCCATCAGCAGCAGCAAATCTCAAAAAGAGAAAGGATGTTTCCACTATGTAGTTGACCTACTAACGTTTCATTTTCTTATTTTATCACCCCCTCCCAACAGCCATGTTTATCAAATCAAGAGTACGCTGGAGGAAAAGTAAGTGAAAGGACTGATGACCGTTTACAGGTCATCTTAAGACGTGGACGATGTTTCCACAGGTGTGTGACGTCACGAAATGGAACTTTGAACATCACCATAAATAAATGATTGGTTACGGTAGCATTCTGCTTCTTTGTGAAATTGACTAAACTTGCCGTTTTCTTTTTCTTTTTACCTTTCAATAAACTGATAAATCATTCAACTATTTCTTGAATTCAACACAAGAAGAAAAATTTCCTTGTTGCAATCAAGAAGCTTGATCCCGATCGATAGCTTCATCTTCTCCTCTGTCTTCTTCTTCTTCCAAACTCTCACCCAATCCCATCTCAACAGAGGTGGGCGTGTCGCCGGTCTCGCGTAGGGCACCCGTTTCGTCCTGCTTCCCTCTTTCATTTTTCCTGGCGACTCGATCCTTTCTTTCCCTTTTTCATCCTTCTGGAGACTTCTTAAATGGATGAACACAGTAATACTTCTGTAATCCTACATACTTATCAACAACAACAACAATTGATTCCTTCGATTATTCCTCAAACACTTCCCGATGGATACGGTATCACCACTACAATCTCTCAACCTGATTTCTCTGGAAGTAATAACTTTATAAATACAAATCCCTGGACTACAACTGCTTTTCAACCTTATCAAGATACCAGTCAGTTTTCTAACGAGGTAGAGTCCAAGTATTACTGCTTTCGGTCTATTCTAACTGGTTTTCAGATTTCTGGTCTAAATTATCCTACAGTTTTCGATGATTTTTCAAAGGAATCAACTGCTGGAACACAATCAGATCCATCACTGCATGGATCAAACAGTTCCAGTTCGACTTCTGATGTTGGATCATCTGTTGATTGCAGTGTAAGTCAACGGGGTACGGTAGCTTGTCTTTTCAAGTTCTCGTTTGTCGGTTATTCTGTGTGTATTATCATCCTCTTATTACAAGCTCAAAGTTTTCTAGATAATCTCCAAAAGTACTTTCAGATGTCTCCAGAACCGATTCTAATGCCTTGCGTAAAAAGAGGACGGCCTACTGAGAATCCCTGTTGGGCATATTTTCACAGAATTGACGATCAACTTGTAAAGTGTAGACTTTGTACAAAGGTCCGTATTTTTTTCATTTTTCTAATTGGAATCATCCAGAATTTGTAGGTCGTGAGATCGGCATGTGCCACAAATATGACAAAGCATTTGGAAAGACATCATACTGAAGATTATCAAAAAGTTACGGGACAATTGAAGTTGTTCAGAATGAATGATGCAGGGCGAGTTATTTTGAGATTCAGTAAACTAATAACCTCATTATTAGTAGTTATTTCGTTTTTGCCTTCTCTTCATTGTCGCAAAACTTCGTACAGTGTCCTTTGGGAAATTAGTTACCTAGTAACAACTCTAATATTGTTTTCCCTCAAGTTATAGCTCCACCGCTATAGTTTTTACAACTGTTTTCTTAATTACACTGCTTGAGCCCTTTTCTCAACATCTTCATTTTCAGAATTCGGAGTAAAATGCATTACCAAGTCCCTGATACTCCTCTAACCCCAATCCCCGTTCTTTCGAATTCATACGTTCTTCCAAAAATGGAACCAATGGAAACATTTGATGCATCGCAATACTACACAATGCCACAGGATCCAACATCGATTGCTCAACCATTTGTACAATTCGATCAAACTCAAGCCACAACCGATCCTCAAACATGGCCATTGACACATTTCTGGCAAAATGGAACACCGGCAAACATGATGGCTCATTTGGGAGAACCATCGACATCCGCTATTGGAGCATCTGTGATCCAAGAGATTCACAAGTTGAATCTGGAACCGGATCAAAAGAATATACAACTGGAACTGGAACAACAAAGAAGGCTGTTGATTGCACAAAAAGCAGAGGAGAAGGGCAGAATCGTCAAAACGACAACGAAACCGTATCAGAAAAGAAATAGGTTGGAACTTTATAATTTCTTCAAAAAACCATACTTTTTTCCTTCAGAAAAACGGAGCATCCAGTGTGGGCATTCTTCAAGAGAACTAGTGATGGGAATGCAGAGTGCATCATTTGTCAAGGAGTTGGTGTGTCTATCCTTGTTCATTCAAATCCTAAAATATAAATTCCAGTGAAATCTCCATGTTCCTCAAACTTCATGCGTCATTTGATGCGTCATCACTCAACTGAATATAACGATGTATACCTGAAATGGATAGAAAAACGAAATGTCACTCATCCGGGAGTTCATTGTACATCTGTTCCTCCTCCAATCTCTTTTCCGAGCAAAAATAACGAAGCTCAGAGACCGGAGCACAATTTTCCTGTGAAGTGATTTGTTTCTGGATTACTGTACTTCAACGAAAGCCTTTCCTCCTGCTCACAGTGATTATTAAAAATGTAATAATTTTGTTCCGACGGGTCTTCAAGACTCTTTCCAGTGTAACTTTTTGCATATTATTTATCGGGTTAATACATTTTTACATGAAGAAAACTTGAATAAAAAACTAACTCGTACAAAGTAGAGATCGATGAGGTAAAAAGAAAAGAATCACAATGAATATCACATTAACCAGGAGTATCTTCGAGAACGACATCTCTTTTGATAAACAATCCAAAAAGCAGAAAATATGAGTGAGAATACGTAAAGAAATAGTTGAGGGAATCTAGAAGGTAGCCACATCACAGAAAATTGAACCTGTGTACTTCGAAAATCGTCATTCAGTCGACAAATTGATACTGCTCCATATCCCATTGAATATACGCCCATTCTGAAAATTTTGTTGAGCATATATTTATAACCGTGTTTCCGCTGCACTGTGCCTCCATGGTAGAGGTGCGGAGTATAATTTTTTTCGACCACTGTGCTTGTCAAGTTCTCAGATTTTTATTTATTATTTTTTTCGTAAAATCTCAAAAGTGGTTCCCATGATTGTGTTCCAACAATTGTCAATTAAATACAATTGCAAAATTGGAAAATGGCGTGCAAAATATGCAAAATGACCAGTAATGTTTTTCGCTGCGGGACCCATTCGCACATGGATACTCTGCGCCTTTAAGTATACTGTAGTCTGCAAAACGGATTTTTTTTCCATTTTTCAACTTTTCAATTTTTTTCTTTTCTCCATCGTTTTGCAAACGTGTTTTTTCTTTTTTTTTCCTTAAAAACTGACCTGTATGAGCATGTAGGTGTCTGTAGTTCTACAAGTGGTTCGTTTGGCCCGATCGTTTTAATGTAAGTAGGCGAAGCGTCGTAAACTCTCGAAAATAGAACTGCCTGTGGCGGTGATCGCGGGTACTCGTATATTCCGTTCGTGTGATCGTGAGCCGATAATATTAAGTCCATTTTCATACCCTACAAAATTTATTTTTTTTCACTTTCACTAGAAATGAATTCTCACCACATCCGTATGCTTGTAGCCTTCGACGAGATAGGGAACATGAGTTAGCATCACTTTTGCTATAGGAACCTGAGCTTTTGTTATCTCTTTGAGATTCCGATTTTCGAACAAATATGTTTCGCTGAATGAGTATCGATTTTTCAAGTCTGTCACATTATTTCGGAAATAGCTGTAAAATTGGCTTCTTCGTTTTTCTGAAATTATTTCCGATTCTCCACCGATGTCGTTATCTCCCGCTATGTAGATTGAGTTCTGAATTTGATATTTCTTTGTTTAATTAATAATAATTTGTTCACGAACATCGCCTTTGTCTATTGTATAGATACCAGCGAACCTCTCATATGTTTCAAGCCATTCGTCCTCATTGGATTCTAGGCCTTCATCGAATAAATCACCCAGAAATATAACTGCGTTCGGTCGAAATCTCCATTTTGCGTAATTGTATCCAGTTGATAGATATCTGCAGCTCTAATATTAATCATGAAGGACTATATTTAAAAGTACCGATCACTATCCCATCTAGCGATCGCTCCAAATTTTTCATTTCTATAACCAATCAACTGAGGATCTGCAACAATCAGAAATCTGTCGCATCTCCCATTCTCATCGTGTTCAACCCATTGCCTTGACAACCACCAATACGACCAACCTTCGTTCCACAGAACAACGAACCCAAGAATAAGAGCTGAAATACTTTGTCACCAGATTCCCGTTATTTTTTCTCGCGTTACCTGGAATGCCGTAAATATAGAATCGCTGGGAGGAAGAAGATCGCATTGTACCTCCGATATGTTTGTGAATATATTCGGAGAAGCTATTATACGGCGACTATGTCAGTTCTCATCTGCAATGATTGTAGTAAATATTCTTGGGCACGCGAGCTCGAACCGCAACGAAGAATCGATATGAGGAATGTGGAGAGTAGCATACGCAGACATGTGTGTCTTAGTAACGCTACCCATATTTACATATCATGAGAAGAGGAATAATCTCTGGTCAGAAATGTTTTTGCTTTTCACTGACTTAATGAGAAAATCAAAGTAAATAGTGCATTTTGATACATCTTATGTTTCATAACACATATCACTTTCTATTAATTTATTGACCAATTCAGCTTTCCGTCGTTCATCTCGGAATAAGAACTTGTTATAATGCACTACGGCACAAAGAGAGCCAAGTTGTCAAGTGCACTTGGTCACCGACTACAACGGCGAAGACGGGCCGAATGAAACGAAATTGAAAAGAGTTTCTCCGGGAGTGACCTTCTTTAGACACTGTGCTCCGTCCCATTCTATCTATCTCTCTCTCTCTTTCTCTCTCTATCTCTCTCAGTCTCACTTAAAGTGAACGAGACACACTCTGAAGATACTTTTTTTGGTTTCTAATTGTACAACGCTGGCAGTTTTTTTTTCGATTCATATGCTGGAGTACTTTGACTAGAGTAGTTAGGTTTTATTTTGTTTCTCGATGGATTGGTAATAATGATTTGTGGAAAAAAACGTTCACTAATTTATTGAGCTTCTTCGAACGAATTGAAAATTTGCTTTCGCATAACTTGAAATCTAAAGATAGGTCAAAATCAAACATTCCGTTCAAATCGCTTTCTGTTTCTAGTTCCTATCTAGCAAGGCACTCGGCTTCTTCATAACACAAGACCGACATTCCTGGACAGTTTCTCTGAGGATTCCAATAGCCACTCAAAATTCTCAAGCACTCAACGTCTACGGAAATAGTTTCTTCAAAACGACCGTCGCTTTGATCTAGGCGCTGATGGATGCAAATTATGAAATAGCACAATTCTCAAAGTCGTTTTGACTACCCATTGTCGTTATCACCGGCAGTAAATGGGAGAGATGGGTTGTTATAAAAAGAGAGTCATCGACAGTTCCTTTCTCTTTCTTCGTCTTCTCCTTGCAGATCACCAATGCTGTCTCACACGCTCACTTGTCCCTTCTCTCACAGTCGTCGCAAAACCGTCAAAAGCGTAGCGGCTGTCGCGTCGCGGTCGTCACTGTCTTTGTCTCCGAAACCAACGTTCTCTCTCACCATCCCTTCGTAGCAGTAGCTGCAGTAGCACGACGGGGACCGCACTCCTTTATCTTTTACTCTTACTTTGTGTGTGTGTGAGAGAGCTGGAGATTAAAAAGAAGAAAAGAGCGTGGTCTCTGTGCTGCTGCACTCCAAAGCTTCGGATTTCCTTCCCTATGATTTCTCTTCTTCATCATTCCAGAATACTTTTCCTTTTTTTTGCATTTGGAAGGGTTTCTCATTTTCCTGTCTTCTTTCTTTAATTCTTTCTCAATAGCCTTAAACTTAATCTGCTATATTAGGCGAAAACCTTTTTCCTGGCTAGAACCGTATGTCCGAGAAATGGAGCTGCTTATCCGAAATCGTGTGATAGGATTAAAGTAGTGTGGAATAAAAAGGGTGAAAGAAAGAGCAGTTTTTCTCTCCTCTGGTCTAACTAATCCTGACGTCTTCCGTTGTTGTCTCACACCCTCTATCTCTCAAGTTCTGAAATAAGAAAAACTGAGTTGAAAAAATTTCGCAAGTTGTTCTTTCCGATCAATTATTTCGTGAATTTTTGTACTTCTGTTTTTTTGCTGCCAAAAATTGAAGGTTTTGCTCTATTTCTTTTTCGCTATCGTATGGTCTATGATTTTTAAGCCAGTGTATTCAGGAAGAGAAAGAAATAGAGATAGATAATTTTGGTTGTATTACCTTTCCTACAAGAAAGGTTTTTTTTTCAATTGTCTGCGTCTTTGTAATTTTTTTCGACAAAAGATAGACGAGTTTCGTACTGGACAAGAGAAAAACAGAGACACACTCGACACTGAGACGGCCGAAAAGAAGAATGACGAAAAAGACAGTTCGAGCCGTTTGTCAGCACAATAAGTGGTCGGTCGCACCACCGTCTGGCGTCTCTCGATTCTTTTTGTGTTGTTCGCTTTTCGAATCAATTTTTGATGAAAGTTTTCTACGTTCCAATTACATGTACTATCTCGAATACTTGACAAAATTCTATCCTTAACGCTGTTCACATTTGCCTGTCCTATCTCTGATTTTTTCTTTGTTTCTTTCCGTTTTTCGAATTCATCATCCTTTGAAATAATTAGGCGTTTTTTTTTCCGGATTTCATGCTTTCACTACTCAAAGTTCATTATATTCAGGATATTTTTCTGGGTTTTTTTTCGATAATTTTCTCTTCAAAGTGTTTATATCTCACCTTTACATGTTTTTTTGCAGCAATAGGGTAATGACGGAGTACAAGCTTGTGGTGGTTGGTGATGGAGGAGTCGGCAAGTCCGCACTCACAATCCAACTTATTCAAAACCACTTCGTTGAGGAATACGACCCGACCATAGAGGACAGCTACAGAAAGCAGGTGCGTTAACTTTTGAAATTCTGAGTCTTGTGTGGGGGAACGCTGAAAACATACCTGTCTCAGCAGGAACTCAAAGAAAAGATTGAAAATATGACCTACATCCAATAAAGCATTAGTTGATGTTTTCATAAATGTGTTATCATTTCTGATGCTCTGAATAAGAAAATCACATTTTTAGGTCGTGATAGACGGCGAGACATGCCTTCTCGATATATTGGATACCGCTGGTCAAGAAGAGTACTCTGCGATGCGTGACCAGTACATGAGAACCGGAGAAGGATTTCTTTTGGTGTTCGCTGTCAACGAGACGAAATCGTTCGAGAACGTGGCCAACTACAGAGAACAGATCAGGAGGGTGAAGGATTCAGACGATGTAAGTTTTCAAGAATTTCGTTCATTCGTTCAAACGCGATGTTTCTAGGTCCCTATGGTGTTGGTTGGAAACAAATGCGATTTGGCATCTCGATCAGTGGATTTCCGGACAGTCAGCGAAACTGCAAAGGGATACGGAATGCCAAATGTGGATACATCGGCCAAGACACGCATGGGTGTCGACGAGGCCTTCTACACTCTCGTTCGAGAGATACGCAAGGTAAAACAGTTGAATTCATATTTTTGGCCCTTTTAGTGATAGTTGTTCAGTATTGTGGCGGTAAAATGCAGCTGGACTTGCGTCACCGCACTTCAGTGGAAAAATCACCGTGTCAGGACCTTTTACCACACGAGTGCGGTGGCGCAAGTGCAGCTGTATTTTACCGCCACAATATACTGTTGAGTTCGGAGTGGTTCAAACGTTATTTTACAGCATCGTGAACGTCACGACAACAACAAGCCACAAAAGAAGAAGAAGTGTCAAATAATGTAATTCTGCACACCTTCGCCAAACAAATCTCGGTCGTGTCAAACCCACTCTATACTTTCTTCCCGTACTTCGGTACTTAAATTTATCCTTTTTATCTGAAATTTGTGATTGTCCCCCTTTGCCCATTTTTCATCATTCAACTATTTTTCTCTTCACTATGAGCCGATTGAACTTGTTTCGTCGTCTAACTTTCCACTAAATACTGTATTCTGCTTTTTCTTCACCCTGATTCCTTTTTTTTCGCTTAGACCCCAAATGCATTCATTATTTCTTTCATAGGTGTCAAAGTAGAAGTAGTGGAATCCATATCTGAAAATACATCAGAAACTTTTTCATTGTCAACTGGCCAACTACCAACATTGCACCATTTTTTCACTTTCTCTGCATATTTTCTAAATTTTTTAATTGTTTTCCTGATGCTTTATTCCCACCGTTCCCACAGTTCTGACCCCGTCCTATTTCAGATGCTCTCTCTGAAACCAAAATATTTTACATCTGCCGGTCGTTCAACTCATTTTCTGTTACTTTATTTTTGTCAAGTACATTCTCCAACTAACATTACTATAGAATCACTTAGAACCGCTTCACAACTTTCCTGAAATCCCCATCCATACCCTTCTTTTGCATTCTTTATTTTTTCCCCTTATAGTCCTATCCGAATATAATATTTTTAATTTCTTCATCAAATGTTTGTTCTGTTTTCGAAAAAAAATATTACGACAATATGAAACAGCAATTTTTTGACTTGTTATCGATTTCCAGACATACGTTAAAACATCGTTGGTTTCTTTTCATAGCTCGACAGATTGATGATTACTCATTTTCTTAACTGCAGAATGACCAGAAAACGAAAAAACGTAGAAGCTGACGAGAATCCACCAGCGAAGAATGGTTTTGAAGGATATGGATATTCTGGAATGAAGGAGCCGAAGCAAGAAGACGTTGGTACTTTTCCAATCAAAAGTGAAAGAAAACATGATGGAGGTAACAGTAGAGGAGGTGGACGTGGGAGAGGGAATGATGGATTCAGGAGGAACGACAGAGGAAATGGACGAGGAAGAGGAGGAAATAAAAGTTTCAGTGCCAGAGATTTTGAACAGGTTTGTTAAAAAAAGAGTTTTACGGTTTTTGATTGAATTTATTCTAACTCCATTTATCTAGCTGGAAGCAAAACTTTTCGCGATTCAATATTCGCCGAAACTTTGCTAGTTTTTTTTTGTACAAGGAATCCAACGAAAGTTTTACAGCAATATGGACGTGTTGGTGGAAGTGACGAATTAAATGGTGAAGAGGAAAAATTTGACTCTACAACGTCTTCATTCAATGATTCGCGTGCGGACGGAGATGGTCGAGAGTTTCCAAAAGAAATTGTTGGCTATCTGAGAAGCATCGAGCAAATCAGAAAGAAAGAAGGAAAGATCGAGGATTTCATTTTGGAGAAATGTGCAGAAGAAGTGGCCGGTCAAGAAACTGTACTTCTCGCTTGGACTGAAGCAGCTGTTGTTGTCGAGTCTGTGTTCGGAAGTTGCCCTCAAGGTTCTGCTCTTTTCCTCTCATCGATTTCTCGTCTCAAACACAAAACTCTCGTTGATTTGATGTTTGGTGGTGCGAGTGCAAGAACAATTGAGAATTTGATTTATTCATTGTGCCCTATTGCTGACGCAGATCACATCGAACTTCTACAAAAGCTATCTGGAATCCTGCTAGACAACTGGGCAGACGCTGTGACGGTTCAGCCACCAAGCTTTTTGATTCGAGCAATTGTATGGGTATGCTGTGGATTGTCAGCGAAACCGAAAGTTGGCGAAGAAAAGAAACGGATTTATAAAGGGCAAGAGATGAAAGCAAGTTTAAAGAAGATATATGAGAAGTTTGCACTTCTTGCATTCGACGAGAATCTGAATAAGAACGCAATCAACTCTCCAAACTTTGTAACTTTATTCCAAGATTTCATAGAGGCTGATGGCATGTGGGGAGACAAACGAGGAGACGAGTATGTCAAAAAGAAGTTAGAAAAAGAAGATATTGAAGGCATCTCGAACGCTTGGTACTCTGCAAACGGTTCACGAATTTGGGAGAAATTAATGGAAACCTGCTCTGAAGATGCTCGAAGCCTTTTGTGGCTCGAGTTTTGCAGTAAAAACGTAGAGGAACTTACCAACAATAAGTTTTCCAACTTTCCACTTCAAAAGATCATCAACAATTCAACGTCACTAGAGATGGTCACTGAAATAATTGAAACGATGTCTCCGAAAAGTTCTTTCTTGATGGAACATCAGAATTCGGGTGTGTTTCTCGCTGTAATTCGAAGTGCTGGAAAATATCCATCTTCTGAGAAGACGATGCTTCAGCAGTTAAGAAAACATTTCCGATCTGCTTCAGAAGCCAAAAAAGGACACTTTTTGCTGAATGTTCTAACTCTCAACAAATACGATGGAACAACCTTTGATACCCAGTTGTTCACACAAAAAGTAAGCGTTTGAGTTGATTTTCAATTATATTAATTCTTTGTTTTCAGGGTTGTATGCTTGTTTCGGAACTAGTGAACTACTCGAAAACGAAAACGTTGTCTGCTGGTTTCGAGCAACTCACCGAGCAACAAATTCAAGAAATGTCGTGCAACAAGTACACTTCTCGTTTGATTCAAGCCGTTTTGAACAGCAAAACCATGTCAGAAGAAATCAAAGAGAAGATTATCGGCGCATTTGATGTAAGATTTAATATCGTTTAGCCACATAATACCTACACAATCTTTGCAGAAACACTCTTGGGAGACGCTAATCACGGACACATACGGAAGTAGAGTCTTCGAAAAAATTTGGGATTTCGTTGAAGTAAATCGAAAACAAGACATTATGAAGATTCTCGTAGGAATTCATGTAGGAAGTTATTTTTGTTGAAAAGGTACACATTTCTTTTTTTCAGAACACCTCGAAATTCTGGAAGTTTGCAATGCTTCGATGCGATCTCTATCTGTTCAGGAAAAGTCGGAAGGAATGGATTGAAAAAATGAAAAAGTCGAAAAACTGATCAACTCTGTTTCTTTTTATTCTCATTTTGTTTTTGTTGTTGTTATTTAATTGTTCCATTCTTTGTCTGTTGTTGCAAGATGTATTTCGGCCATAATCCAGAAAGTATCAGACTCATCTTATGGATGGCTCCTTGGAATAGGCCTTCAAAATATCATCTTCTTTTTTGTTGTTATTATAGTAAAACATGCTTTCATTCCTCTGATTCTTCCTGAACCCAGAAAAACGAAAAACTGATCATGCAAATAGAGCAAAAATCCTGTTTACACATTTTTAAAACTCGTAGTATTTAGATGATTAGAAGTGCGAAGTAGTGAACAACTTGTTTGAGCAGGTGTTCTGTTCTGTGGCTTTATCAGAAGACAGACGTTCTGGTACAAGTTCAGGTAGACTATGAGACAGGAGAGTTAAAAACTGAAATCTCGCAGTTCCATATCAGTTCATCGATATATCGCACAGCTGATTAGGATGATTATCAGGAAATCTGGAAAGGTGTTGCGCTATACTTCATCTCTCTCTTCATTTTTTTTTTCAACCGTGTGATATGTATGCGGACAGAAATGTTTGTCAACGGTGTGCGAAGAACGGGTAAAGACCGGTCGGATCACGGAAGGAGAAGGGGAAAAAGAGAGAAGGCACACATACGAATCCACCCTCTTAACTTTGACTTTTGCCGCACTCTTACCTTCGCAACTCATTCTCTTTCCACTCTGTTACTGTTACAGTTTTCAACTTTGTTTCTGGAATCTTCTGGGAAGATGGGAACAATAATGAGGTCCTTAATCTTAGGAAGTTTGGATACATACCGTAAAATCTGTGTTAGTAGAGCATGCCCTTCTATTTTTCCAACACCTAAAAAACAATTTTGAACTTTCAAAAATGGATTATAACATCTGTTGAAGAAGAGATTTGAAGCCTATTTAGAGATGTGCTCAGTCAATATTTGAAGAGGATTCTAATTAGACTACTTTCCATTTTACGGTAATAGGGCTAACCGAAACGAGTCTAACGCTAGTGCCCAGTTACGGTAGAGTTCTAGGATACTCAGTTCTCTATGAAATCTCCAACCACAGACTATGCCAGCTTAAGAAAATACTGTCAAAAGATCCAAGTTTCAGCTAAAACGAGATTTAGGAAATCTGAAATTACGAATTTTCCGTTTTTCAAATTCCCTCAAAATATGAACAACAAACTCCTCAGTCAATTCTGAATTCTGAACCTCTGAAACTCATTTTTTTATTCCATAGATTCCTCCATCTCGAATCCCTTCGATTTGTGCTCACTTTTTTGTGTTTATTTGAATTTGTCTCTAATGTTTGGAAGAAACGAAAGTTTACTTCTGTCGTACTGTCAACAGACACAGAAAGGTTTGGTTCTCTCTTTACTTTCGTTTTTTTTTCTTTTCGTCCTATTTCATTTTTGTGTTCGTTTGCACATTCAATTGAGTGCTGCTTCATGATGAATACATTCAATATTACAACCAAAATCTAGTACCACTGTGTTACACATAATGTCAAGTTCAAGTGGTTTGAGTTCACTTTCCTACCGTAATCGTTGTAATATTTCTATTTTTAAATCGATACCAAACACAGTTTAGAAACATCGAAAGTATAAGAAATTCTTGTTTAAAAAATTCTCCGAGTATCGAGAATTCTCCGAACGTTTGCTCATTTGATACCTGAACTTAATCCCGCCGGAGCAAAAGATCAACCGTTTTTCCGCATTCCGATTTTTTCCGACTTGACATTTCTCACTGATCAATTACCAGATGTCAATCGAGTCTTTAACTTTTCAGTATCCACAAATCCTGTTAACCATCAAACTCCTCGTTCAATGTCATCAGAACGGAGCGGTCCGAATGGATCTTTAGAAGAGTAAAACAATTTTCAGTTTACAGTTTTTGATGTTAAATTATTACAGCAATGGTGACTACCTTCCTCTCGAAGTGATTGGCGATGAGAGTTCGTTGGATGAGAATCATGTTTGTGAAGATGTAATTATGTCAATTACCAATAAGCATGTGCAATGTTTAGCGAGGTGAGTCACATGGATTACGGTAATAGAAAAATTGTTTTTCAATTTAATTGTCCATACAAGTCTTGAGTTTTCACATAGCCATCTCAACGGCATATTTATACTTTTCCATTTCCAGATTCTCAAATAACGAGCTTCTTGCAAAGGACACCATTGGTCAGAATGCTCTTCACATGGCCGCCCGTGTTGGAGATTTGAATATTTTAAAGTGGGTGTGAATGAGAAAGAGAAAAGAGATTGAGTGCTACTCCTCTCGAAATTGATACGGTTGAGAGAAAGAGTCTTAAGTAAACAAAGAAAGAAATCAGGTCATTGACTAGATTTCAGGTACTTACTGGACAGACTTCCCGAGCTAAGGGACATCCAGTCGGCGAATGGAGAGACTCCAGCACATATCTCAGCTGCTCATGGAGGTATGAAATGGATACCAATATCAAGGGGGAAATAATTTAGGTTGCTACTAGGACTGTAGGGATTGAAATTAGTCTTATTAGAATCCTCGTCAAAATTTAACTGGATACGTCACAAAATATGTTTCAAATCTCTTCTCCAACAGATGTTATGATCAAGGCTGGGCGGCAACGAATTTCGGCAACTCTTTCAAATGTGTGTAACTTTTTTCATGGGGATCGGATAAAAATACGGTCAACTGAAAAAATCTTCCTTATTAAAAAAGCTATCGACTGATCAAACAATCGTCAAATTTCATCAAAAATTAAAAAAGATACGCCTTGTGTTCCCGAAAAGTTGTCGATTTTGACAATTTCGGCAACTTTTCGGCAACACAAGGTGTCATTTTGTTCATCTTCGATAAAATTTGACGGTTTTTAACCAACCGATAGTTTCTTATATAAGGAACATTTTTCTTGTTGACCTATTTTTACGCGATCCCTCCGAAAAAATATTCACATTTGAATCAGTTGCAGAAATTCGTTGCCGCCTCGCCCTGGTTATGATCCATTTTGAGAATTCAGAAACATCTTTTTGGTGCTGGAAAAATAGAGAGGCATGTCCTTCTAAAACAGATTTTATGCTATTCGAAAAACTGAAAATCCCCGTTCTCAGACATGCGTGCTCTGGAAATGTTGCTCGGCGGTTCTCTGAAGTCCACAATGAACTGTGCAATGACCCGTGATATCAACGGAACTTCAATTCTCATGGCAGCTGTTGCTCGCGGGGACACTGACATGGCCATCTGGCTTCTTCGGAAGTTTGGAAAAGCTCTTGCTCTTCTCGACAACAATTGTAAGATGCTACCAGTTCATGTGGCAGCTGCACAAGGAAATATTGAATTCCTTCGAGCGGCGATAAAATTTGACAACCAAATGGTGAATGCGAGAGACGAGTTCGGGTGTACTCCATGTGTCTATGCGGTACAGGGTGGATGTTTGGGAACAGTCCGTTTTTTGGTTGAGAAGGCAAGAAGTGAAATGGGATCAGTTAGTAATAGAGGACAGTCACTTCTTCATATTGCTTGTCTTTGTGGTCATGAACATATTGTTCGATGGATTCTCAATCGATCTGGAACTGATGCAATCTTATGGACAACCAATGATAGAGCAAATGCAATACATTGTGCAGCATGTTAGTTCGATAATTGAGTTTAAATGAAATAATAATTTTTTTCAGATGCCGGAAGTGTTCCAGTTCTCTCTCAAATTTTGAATGCGTTCAGTAAGAAGAAAAGACATTATGTGATGACTTTGAGGGATACACGTGGCAATACGCCGCTTCATTTGGCCGCAATGAACAATCACCTGGATGCAGCTTTGTATATGGTGAGTGTTTCGGATTTGAAATTTTTAATAGTTCGAATTTCAGTTGGAAAACGGGGCTGATCCAGCTTTAATCAATTCAAATGGCCATTCACCTCAATCGATTGCTGCTCTTCGTCATCATAGAGAAATGGAGAGATTAGTTGCAGCATATCAAGGAAAGAAAAGAAAGAGCAAATCAAAGAAGAAGGCTCAATCAATGCATGATCTATCACAATTCGCTTCTCTTCAAAGCGGTCCATTGAGTCCGGGAGGTGTTACGAGTTATTCGAGTAATACGAATGGATTTGAAACTGCGGAACGAAGAGCGTTCTCTCCAAGGGAGCTTAGTTCAGGATATTCAAGTAACGGAGATGTCGCTGAGTCGATGTAAGCTCCTAACAAATTTAAAACTTGAAACCAAATACTTTCAGTAAAAGTGAAGCTGAAATCGTCCGTCACCGTCTCCGATTCATCGAAGATGACGTGGATTCCCTTCGTGACACCGGTGCACAGACTGATATGGATCTTCTCCAAACTCATGTTAAAGTACTTGATGATAAAACATGGGCAGGATTGGGTCTCTCAGCTGTAGAACATATTGACCGAGTTCTTGATGAACTAGAATTCGATGAATAATTACCCGGAAGCTCTCATTAAACTTCTCACATTTTCTTCAGTTTTCCTTTTTCTGAACCCTCAAGTTCTTTCTACACTTTTTTCTTTTTCTGAACCCATTTTTATTGTTTTTCACCTGGATTCAATCTTACTTAAAAATTGTCCCTGATCTCTTTTTCTCTGTATATTGTAAATGAATATCAAATGCTTGCTTGTCAGTTCATCATAGAATCTCTCAAAAAAAAATATCACAATTTCACGGGTTGAAACTACTACACGAGGATAGTATTTAACCCGATCAAGGCACAAACGGAAGGGAAAATTGAAGAAAAAAGAATGATTAGATTAAAAAGGGGCTTGAAGAAATGATTATTATGACGAAAATGATTGAATGAATGGAGACACGATTCGAAGAAGTGATTTAGGCCTCTTCCTTCAACTTCTTCAGATCATCATGTCCTCTCAGAAGGTCCTTTTTCGACAGAGGCTGAGGCTGAGGGTAGTTCTCCTCCTGAAATGTTCATTTTTTTGGAAATAATTTAAAGTAAAGAAACCACTAGGTACAGTATTATAAGGAAGAGTACAATCAGGAGTGGAAAGAATACAAAATCTCCAGTTTCAAGTCAGGACAGATTATAACCAACCTTGCAGAACTCCTCATACATCTCTTCAGCAACTTCCTGAGCAACCAAATCACTTTGAGACTTGATGAAACTCAAGATGAGTTTCCCATCCATCGTCAGATACTCATCTCCAAATTTCTTGAACATTTCCTTCTGGTCTCTGTCCTTATGGCGGCGTTTGGAATGAAGAAGACTGTTGATGAAGTAGGGCTTTGTGATTTGCATGAAGTTGAAGACGTGGGCGATTCCCGTGGCAAAGAAAAGGAAGACGAGCCAGAACCTGAACAATAGAAAACATGTATTCAGAAAGGACAAACATTGGAACTTACCAAAGGAAAAGGAAGATCTTCTCATTGAACTCGTTGATTCCGATAACGCATTGAACAGTCTCATCGCGGTTGTTTCCAGCCATTTCACGAACTTGGAAGTCGCAGAATGTGAGTCGAGGGAACAATCCAGTCGTTTCCCAAGTGACACCTCTGATCAGATTCATGAAAAGAGTCCATCCCCAGAGCAAGTTCTTCTTCTGTCCAAGGAAGTATCCAAGAACGATAAATTGAGCGATTGCAATCAGAAGATAAAGAATCTTAATGATGGAATAGACAAAGTACATTCGGATGTTGGAAATGGATCCAGGTGCATGGACAGCGTTGATCTTCGATTTCATGAATTGAGCCATCTCCTTCACTTTGGCCTCTCGGTTTTCCTTGATTTCCGTTCGAATCGTATTGGCAGTGTCGCAGAAGTAGATCAACGGAAGATCAGTGTAGGATTGAGACATTTTCCAAAGGAACTTTGGAATCATGAAAGCAATTCCAGCCATAGCCATGTACATGCTGGACCATTGGTAGTACGAGAGACGATGTTCTTCTTTGTGATATTCAGGGATGTCACTCATGATTTCCTTGCTTGGAAACCAATAAGTATCCTTCAAGAAGCAGTAGTTCTCGGCAAACTCTCCCCACTCGCCGGAGTAGGTCTGAGGGACCCAACATTCCATTGCTGATCCGACGTATCTGGAAAATGGGAATAAATACTTGGAGTGAAGATAAGGGCATTTTTTAAAATGACTACCATAACCAGAAAAGCTGCAGCTTGACATTGGGCACAATGAAAAGTTGAACTTCTAGATATTCTCAATCGTACAAAATAAATTAATTAATGCCTTCGTAATGCTCTCGGGATCTTACTCCAGCTCAAGCTTCACCCAGAAAATGATAAAAACCGAACTCACGTTTTGGCTGATGTCAAAATGGCAGCGATAATGAAGAGGAATGCACTGATGAGACATGAGAGACTGTCACTTGCATCATCAATGGCAGTGGTACCAAGATGATTGGTAAGTGAGGTGAGGAACGGAACGGAGAACATCCTGAAAGCACTTCAGGATAATCCTCCAATCCACCCGTGAGCTGTACTTCTGAAAAGAGAACAATAAGAAAAATAATTGAAAATCTGGAAGAGATGAAAGGAAAAGTGGCTTGTCGGGGAGAAAATGAAACTGAAATGATAATATTGTTTAGATCAGAAAGATCTGTAAGAGGATGGGAGGAGCTTCAGGAATATAGAGAGAAAGCAGACACAATATCAATTTTCTGGGTGGTAACTGGAGGAAGAATGGAATGAATGGGCGGAGCTTAGAGGGAAGGGGACAGTTCATGTTCTGAATCATCATGGGAACAGAAATGGGAAAATTATGAAGGAACAAAAGATCATGGTAATAATGTTTCGGGGTTTCCGAGATGACTGCGATATCTCCTTTTTAGAAGGGAAAAAATTAAACGATTGTCATTAACCAAGTAGTTTAAAGAAATCAAGTAATTTTAAAGAATCAAGTAAAACATTCAGAATGAAACCTCTAGACGACACCACTTAGTGAAACAAGAAAGGGTCTAGAACTTCAACAAATAAAAAGATTGTCAATTTTAATCCGTTCCGATCATCAAAAACTACCTAACAATTTAAAAAAGCCGGGACCTTTGCAGACAGGAACACATGCGGTAAGCGATCTTGAAAAGATAAGAGACATAGAAAGAGAGAGAAAGAGAAATTTGAATGCGTTAGAAAGAGAAGAAGAAGCCGTTAGGTTCACTGTCTAGACAAGACAGACTCAAGGTAATCTCAAAATATTCATATCGATATGCGATATTTCTTGTCTGCTGGGAGGTTTTCTTTATTCAATCAGAAAATAGTAAGTTTTCTAAACTTCTGTTATGATTTTAATCATCTGGTCGAACTGGTAACCAAAAAAAAATAAATCGTTGAGACTTTTGAGGCGGCGAACAGAAAAATGAGAAAAAACAATCAATGTATTTTAATACATGTGTTCCCATTTCAATGCTTCGTCATGGTACTTCAGTGACGTCATACATCCAAAAAATATGATTCAATATCTGTTAGTCAATCATATAAATCATGTGACTTTCTGTTGATGGTTATGTCATTGCTCTATTCGGTTACGGTATTTTTTCAAACCAAAGAATTCCCACGATTTCCATTTCTAAATGACACTCTTGAATTGATGTGCCGAGTGAAATGTCATTTATCGGACAACTAAAAAGGCCGAATGTCCCGAAAAACATTCGACTTTTGAAAATTTTGAATGATGCTCCCATTTTCGAAAAAGATGATTGTCGAAGTGACTTGAAAACAAATACGGATAAAAAAGTAGAATAACTTTCACCAATCATGGGAAACTCAACTATGAAACAGAGAAAAGGTAAATAGTAAAAAGTTGAAGGTGACGAGGTCACTCTGTCCTCAAGAATTTTGAAGATGCACAGACAAAAGGGATTCCTTTCTGCAAAAAAAAAACGAAAGAATGTTCTTTCCCATCTTCAAAACGAGCACAGATGTTTCGCAGACTCTACATACAGGTTTGTGGTACTTCAGACATGTTTCTTACAAATTCTTGTCATAGACGACATTGTAAACATATTTTCGTCCTATTTTGCTTTTTGGGAGTAAGCGTTTTTCGATTTCGACGCAGACAGTTGCTCATGAACTCAGAATAGGACAATTTTTTTTTAAATTTCATAGTTACTAAAATTATTTTTTTTCTGAAATGAAACTGGTTCTATACGTAGGGACCACCAGCTGCTTCACAAAACTTAAAATTTCCGAAAACTTTTAACACTATCTTGTTTATTAGGTTAACAGAAGGGCGTCGCTGAATTTCCACGTGAAAAGAATTGGTCATGACCGAGATACAGTCATAAATGTGCTTTTTCAATATCAACTGATTTTCTCCTTGTGGGCGGAGCTTCGAACAGTGAATACTATTAAGTAGAGCACGTAATTTTCACGTTTTCATCTTTTTCACAGTACAAAACCAAAGATCAAAAACATTTTTATGCCTAAAATGTACTGAGGAGTTTAAAAAAGTGCATTTTTCGACCCACGGGCACGGTCAGATCAAAAAGTGATCAACTGAAAAGTTGTAGAAAATTCAATTCTGCATATGATGAGCTTCAAATTTGGAGCGAACGCTCTTGGTTAGACATAGAAAAATCTCGAAAACTGTTAGTGCCTTTTCATATGCTGTTTGATGTTGCTCCTAACTTGCTTCGTTGTTGACCATTTGCCTCTAAACTTTGCAGAGGGTCACTACATGAGATGCCAAAACTTTCTGCTTCATCAAGATTTTTAAAAATTCCGTGGAACTGGGTCACAGTGGTTGTTAAAGTTTGACCTATTTTTTCACCACACGGGCACGGTGGAAACTTAATTTCAGTTACATATGTTGCTGCTACACACTGCCAAGATACAAAATATTATAAATTTTCAAGCGAACGCTCTTCGTGTCTAGGTTAAACGTATTTCTCGTCACACTTTTTTCGCATTATCTGCCTAGTCAGTGCCCGAACCAAAAATATTTTTTGATATATTGCTTCTCCGTTGTCTATTACATGAGTTCACAAAATTTCATTTGTTTTTATCTACTACAAGTTGACTTATGAGCCATCAAACATGGCAAAGGAAAAACGGATGAAAAATCAGAACGCCCCTCCCTTCACGTGTGGTGGTTCCTATCTATACGGCCGAGATGGATTTTTATCATTTCAAATCTGAATTCTAGATTCCCATTCACATAATGTGATTCCCGCACAAGGAACAAGAAACGTTCAAGATCAACAGGTTTTTTGTAATTTCAGTTTCTGAAAAGGAGTAGTTTTAATGAGACAAGATGGATTTCTGAAAGCACTATTTAGATCTGAATTCTAGATTTCGGCACAAAGAACAAAACTCAACGTTCAACGTCATTATCACATGATTTCCCCGCTCAATATCGAAGAAAGAATCCTTTGAAATTGAAATTCCTTTTCAAAGAAAATAAACATTTCTCCATCAATTCTTTCCCCCGTCAGCAAGTGCATTCTTTTGATTGTTTCAATCTCCAGATATTTTCATTTGTTTCATAAATAATATTACATAATATGCAAGAAGCACCAATAATTTCAAGAATGTACAAAATGTGATAAATCAAAAGAAATCACAGCATTTCAAAACCATGCTTATCCGCCTGTGCTTGATCCGATTCCGATACTTCTCTTTCGTAACTGGGAATCCGTCGTCTTTCTCCGTAAACAACACTGAATAGAGGATCTCTGACTCGTTTCATTCCGTGCTCTTCGCCTTGGTCGATGTCAATGAATTGGGACTGAAAAAAAGGGATTTTGAATTTGAATAACTCTTCAATTAACCCTGTTCTTACCAAGTTCAACTGTCTCATATCATGGTCGAATTGCTCTCGAGATTCAAATCGAAAGCATAAAGCACAAGACGGATCCATATCGAGAAAGTGCATTTTCGAAAGTAGGCGGCAGTGATAACTTCGCTCAGGGCACTTTTTTGGTTTCTGGAATTTTTCTGATTTGATATAAACTTTCGGGAAACATAAGACTCACCTTACTATCGTTCGAATTCGAATTAAAGTTGATATCGATTGGAACATATTCATGTGCAACATGAGGATCCAGATAAATTATTTGCTGAAACAACAATGATATTGCAAGAGAGTTTCAGTTTACGTACGTCTCCATAATATCCGACGAACCAACACGAATGATCAGGACGGCCACCGGTTATTCCAAGAAATGATTCCATTGAGAAGAGACGCATTAGATGAGGAACGTAAATTGGATTCAGTTCAGCTGCCCCTAATCGGACTACAATTACCAGAATCAATGTCTTCATCCAGTTCTTTGTTTCAACTTCGAGATCTCTTATATGAACTCGTCCGTCAATTGAAAGATACATTGAAGTATCGCCAGTCAGTGGAGATATTGATTCAGTGAGAGCTTTTCTGGAAGTTATGGAACTATGGTAGGACTTCAAAATCTCGAACTAACTTCATAATAAACACTGCTTCAGAAGGACTGTACCAACATCCAACAGCTTTCTTTCCCTTATCTTTCGCAGCTATTTCAACCATACGATGAATTCCGAGAGGTGCTGATTCCTTATCCTCGAATAATTTCAGAATCATCCATTCCATCATTTTCTCTCTATCGAATTCCGTCTCTTCTCCATGAACCGTCACATGTGATTTCTTTCTTCTAACAAATCTCCAATCCCTTCCAAATCGATTCAACATAATTGCTTGGGCAACCATCATCTGAGTCGTTCTGATCATGCATCCCCAACCACAGTCTGTCGTTGTCTGAAGTTTCTCAAATGTCTCAAAGTTTTCCAACCAATTTTCTTACATCTGTATTCAGAAGAGGGGAGAAGTCGGTTCGATAAGTTATCCACAGTCTGGAGTAGTAATCAGAGCAGAAGTTTTTAAATCCCACGCTCATTCCGTTAGCTGTAAAGTATTTCATTTCTACCAATGACCTTCTAAATGCATTGATAAATAAGATATTACTAACGCACAGAGCAAATAAAACACACTGATTAAATTGGGAGAGGAAAGAGAAAAAAGTGGGGTTTTTTTTGCATCATTTTTTATGTACTCACCATCTTTATTAGTTGAATATTTTTTCCCCAAAAATACGACATCATCTTCTCCACCGTATTCATCTGTTCTATCCGACATCCACGTACCTAAACGAAGAAAAATTCAATATAGTTTTTTTATGATTCAACCTACTTGAATATTTGATATTATTCCATGTTGACCACAACTTTGCTTTCCATTTTTTCTTCGGATGTTTCTCTGAATCTGGAATTGTCTCCTGACTGGAACCCGATGGTCGTATACTTCCCATCATTGAGGCACCGGCTCTGAAATACTCAATGTTCCAACCAACAGCTCTTATTTGAATGACTCACGTCTTGATTCTGTTTATCCAGGAAGAATTTCCAGTGGGAACTTGACTTTCTGGTGCCGAATGAACCATATCTTTCTCTAAAACAACAATTCTTTCCGCATCTGGAGTCATTGCTTCTGATGGAACTCCGTGCTCCAAAACATGCTCAATTTCTCTTTCATCATCAGATAGTGATGATTCAGAACTACAGTACTTTTGAGATGGCTGACTTGTACTTGGTGTTTTTTCGAACTCTGTTTCATCGGGTCGTGACATTCTGTATGTTCATTAGTGTTGCGTCTGGAATTTCGATAAAATTGATTTGAATTCTAAATTATCCATTGTAGATATCACCAACTGTGTAACAACAGTAAGCCTGCAAGAAAAGATGAGAAAAAAACAGAAAATAATTTATTAATCAAACAAAGTTGAATTCACTCCGATGATCATGGCAAAGATCCTTGAAATTTTTGAATCCAGCCATCTTGAAGATTCCACTTTCTAAGAACATTTGAAGATCAGAAACAGGGCATAGTCCGTATTCCAAATGTTTACAGAACTTTACAGAGGATGTAATATCATTTCCATCATATAAAACTCGTAACATCTTTCCGCTTCCATTTGTTTCATAGACCTAAATTTGGTTGCATTAGATAAATGTTTGAATTTAGTATAACTTACTTCGAAAACAACACGAGCAGCAAATATTTGCCAGTCGTTGAACTTTCCAGAATCCATTAAAACTCGAAGAATCGATCCAATAATTGTATCATGAGAAGAGAATAATTTGACTTGTTTCTCATCACTTTCAGCCATTAATCCAACATATCGGAGAATGGGATAAGCACTCAAGACACGGAATTGTCTCTCTACTCCCATATTCAAATCAAACAGCTTTTCACTTTGTTTCAAGAAGTATTCGAATACCTGAAATTGTCTTCATTTCGACAACATTACGAATAAAACACCTTACGTCTCCAAAATACAAATATGAAACACAATAGTCATCATTGCATGGAAAAGGTTTCCGTGGACACGAATACCTTGCCACCATATTATCGATAAGATCCATTATATCGATATTTGGATCAGTTAGATTGAGTTCAGCAGTCAGTTTCTGTGCAATATATTGAGTTTTTTCATTCACTTCCAAACGGAATAATCCTTTTCTCTCTGCTCTTGCCATTGATATCAACATTCCCATATTTTCATCGCATTTACACTCAGGATCAGAGCATCCATAATAGAGAGACGCTTCTTTGAATTCGATCGGATTTGCGAAATTAGTTTCGTTTTGATCTAAGAATCCGCTTACTAGGGCGACTCCGGAAGCGAATGTTCTTTGTAGATTTGAAAATGTCACAGTCATGTTAATTGGTTTCTCGGATGTTCCTAGAAATTTCTTTTTGAGATTTTTCTCATTTGAAAAAAACTCACTGAACATTGATGTGTTTTTGTAAAGACTGTAGAGAAATCGTCCCATCGAAAATTCTTGAATCGCTCCTCGAGGAGCCAATGTCCCAGTATCACACTGTTCTTTGGTGGGGGCTAGTTTCATATTCACTAGATCGTCAGGAATCGCGAATCGAGCTTTCAGTATTTGCCCATTCAATACGGATAAATACTCATCAAACTCTTTTTCTTCTTGTTCTGATAGTGTCTGGCATTCCTCAGTTAACACCAATCCATACCGATCTCCATGTCTCACTACTGCCACAACAGAAACCAATGAAGCATTCGGATGATCCATAATCCCTTCTGATCCATGGAACTTCCGATTTTCCACGAATTGACAATGCTCGATAACAAGTTGCTCGTAGTGGTTGTATCGCTGTTTTAGTTCATTTGTTCCGAGGAATCCTAAAACTGAGAAAAGTGTGGATACGTTGGATACGGACTGATAGAAGTGTTTGAAAAAAGGCAAATTCTCTTAATAAATGACTTACCAAATGCATTGAAAATACAGAAGATTCCGAATAGCAGGAACAATGCAAATGTAGTACACTGAAAACACGAAATGAAAAAATGGAATAGTCTTCAAAATTATACCTCAATGATATGTGCCTTGCAGAACTCCTTCAGTTCTGGCCAGCATCCTTCCTCCAGTTTTGAGTTCGTATCCATTGGTTGGACGATTCTGAATAAAGATACTGTAAAATGTGAAACAGGATCACTTACACTTCTCGATCCTTCTTCATCACATCTTCCGATCCACTTTTCTTTGTAAACCATATTCTCGGAGTAAGTGCATTCCGAGCCTTGGAAGCCCAGCTCATTCCAAAAAAGACACGATCTCCTGGAATAATCGATCTGTTTATGAATGCATACACACATATCATTTCTCCCTCTTTTCCCCCACTCACCATTCCATTTTTTTACCATTTCCGTCCGTTCGCTTATCGATTCGACAATTATTCTCTCGCATCAAAAGCCACATAGACTATCGGAAGGGGAAAAAAACAGAGAATAGAGAAATAGAGATTCATTTGGTTTACTTTTGAAAACTTGCTGTTAATGATATAATGCTATTTTAGACTCGTAATTAATTGAACACGAAAATTCGATAAAACTTCAGACCTAGAAAAAGTCAGTTTTCAAACATAACACATTTCTTTGAACTCTGAAACTCCTGCCAATTTGAATAATCCTTCTTTTGCAAATTTCTCAAATGCAGATGCTTTGCACATTCCATATTTCAAATCGTCTCCCTAAAAAGTTGAATTGAAATTACTTGAGTGTTAATTAACTTACCTGGCAGAATCTGACTTCAAAGGTACGGTTTCTTCCATTATAAAGCACTCGAATGTAAAGACCTTCATGGATATGCTCATAAATTTCAAACACAATTCTTGCCGTGTAATGGGGTGGATCAACGAATGGAATTCCAAGAACACGAAGGATCGGACCAACTGTGACATCGTGACCGGAGAAGATCTGAAAGTAAAATTTACATTAAACCAGCGATCAAACGGAACTTACCTGAATGTAATTGGAATGTGGGAATTTTCTGATTTTGTTAATCGAATCTCTCAAGTAGGACAAAATTGGATATGCTTCCATTGATTGAAGCCTTCTTGAAACTCCGATTCTGTCGTCGAACATTCTACCGCCACGTGTCGTTGTTAAATTGATCATTTTGTTGAATGAATCCAGAGTTATACAGTCATCAGAACGACACGGAAGTGCTCTTCGACGACAGATGAATCTTCCCAATCCAACGTCAATCATTTGAAATGGATCAAATGAAGAGGAGAATTGTTCGAAGGAAAGAAGTTTCTTCTCTTCTTCTGCTACATCATCCGACTTCATCTCATTGAATTCATTCAAATGCTCTTCTTCGTAAACTTTCCGAATCGATTTGTGAATTGGACACGCACAGAATTTATCAACACAGTGATATGAGAAATTCGATGCCTTGATTTCGATAGGAGCCATCAGAGACCGTTGTTTGTAGAGGAATTCAGATGAGAATGCGAGTGCAGATTGAACTGTTCGATTGTATTTACTGCTGACAACATCGGATACAATTCTTTGATTTTCTGAAATGTTTTTTGATTGGATATTTGTAATTTTAATAAGTGTTACCATCAGAAAACAGTTTCGTCTTCTCATATCGCTGTCTGAAGTATTTTCCAAGTCGAACATGCTGTAGAGCTCCTTCGGCAGTTAGCATTCCACTAATACATTTTGCACTGAAATGGTACATCTTTACTAAAAACATTTGAAAATTTTGCATGTTCGTTTATGTGTTGCAAGGTGTAACTCAGCTCATACTGAACGGATTTTGAAGAAAGTTTTACAGAAAGATCAGAAATTTTTATTAGTTGATGCCCGTATGTTTTGATTTTTGGCAGCTCAAAAACTGAGCAAGTTACGGCTCTTTTCGTGAATTGTCAGTACTAACTTCGGTATCGAAAATGTGTCGCTAACCCTTTCATATACTAAAAGTTAACCGATTCTCTTGAAACTTTCACATTTTGTTCCTGATTATCTGAGGATGATGCCCGTCTATTTCGTTTTTCGAAATTCGAATTTTGAAGCTTTCCGGAGCACTTTTACTGAGCAACAGGGCCCGTTTTCACTCGTTTGATATTATTTCTGGTGGTTAGAAATTAGCAAAGTTTAAAAACTCACTCCAGTGGAACTCTTGGAAACTGTCTCAATTGTGGATCCAACTTCAAGAAAGCCAGAAGTTCGTCACTTTCAGCCAATTCCTTGTAAACTACAAATGCTTTTCGATCCGAATCTCTGAAAGGGAGACAGCCGGTATCATCGTCCACTTTTGAAACGGGAGATCTGAAATTACAGTTTGTGATTTGTATAGTCTGAAACCGAATAAACCAACCGTTCTCCATGCCTGAACACAACAGTGATACCTCGAAGACGAATGTCTTTCTCGTATTCGTTTCCCTGCAATAAACGAATATAATTTTGGAAAAAGATCGTATCCACTGAGAAACTAATAAAGTTTTCAATTTTGAATTCTATTTTTCTTCTTGTTCCTATCTCTCAAAAAATTGCTGAATCTTCAAAAAAAAAGTAATCAGCAATAAATTTCTTCTACAAAAAACAAACAAGACAGTGTCTCCGGGTCAACAAGTGTCCACTTATTGATTGCCCTTTTCCCCTTTGTTTCCCCTCCTTTCCATTTTTACCTTGACCCAGTGGTCACCCTCTTCTCCAGTCACTTCGTGCTCCAAAAACTGACACATCTCTCGAATATCTTCCTTATTCCATGTTGGTTTCTCCGATTGTATTTCTAGTTTGTTGCTATCCAAATCACCTAGAAAATTCAAGAAACATGTGGGAACGAAAGAGAAAGAAACATACTATCATATCTCAGAATCGTGTAGACTGCGATTATGATGACTACTAGGAGTACCCAGTCCTGAATTTTCATTGTTTTTTCTGTAATTTTATCTCTGAAACTCACCACTAACCGGACTCGACGTGGCATTCCGTGGATATGCTGCAATTCAGGACTTTTTAGTGTTTTTCAAAAAGAAAGAGTCTTACTGGGTTGAGCATCAATATTTATTAGAGTGAAGTGTCGTATTCTAATTATCTAGAGGACATCTGAATGAAAATTCGATCAGTGGACCTGTCCGAATGGAAATGAGAAATGCTTGTACTGCCGGTTACAGTTCTAACGACAAAAATTGAAGAAAATTCAAAATATAAAAAAATTTATCTGAAATGTAGCACGAAAGAACCTGATGACACTATTGAGCATATTCAATGAAACACAGAAAAGGTACAATACAAACAAGGAAGCAACGGAAAAGGAAATGGGTTATGCTAATAGAGACGGAGACGTTGAGAGTATTCAAGAAGATGTCGATGGAGGGGGAGTCTGCAAGGTTTCACTTTTATACGAGAACATCATCTTTATTAATCTCATCTCTCATTCTTTTCCTTATTTCCCCAAAACTTCCGAATAAGATATTTCGAAGTTCAGTACTCTTGCCACCAATAACACGACTGATTTTTTGAATAAAACTATTTATTGAAAGAAAAACATGCAATATAAAAATCGGGATTTTAAAAATATTAAGATCTTGACTAGACTGCAAAAGAGATCGGTGTAAAGCAATTGAATGACAAAATGGGTAGAGTATCGGGTTTACAGAGAGGACTAGAATCAATAAATTTAAATGTCAAATGTGATAACATGAATTATAATATCAAACGGGGGTATCAAATATATACAAATAAGTTGTAACTATGATTCACCACCAATCATCTTCGGCCTTAGCTGGTTGATCCATTTCTAAATCGAGCTCATCCGCTAAGGTAACTTCTATCTCTCTCGGTCTTGAAGCTTCTTGAACGACTGGATTTTTTTGAACAGTTGGCTGTGTGATCTGAACAACGAAAGAAATTTGAAAATAATACGAGTGTTATATACCTTGCTGGTTGTAGGATTCTGATTCCTTGCTGCCAAAACTTTTTTCATATACTCGGCCATAATTGGATCAACTCCAGCAAACATAGGATTATCGGCGGACGTTGGATTGGCTGGTTGAGTTTGTGGAGGCTCAGGGGATGCAGCACGAACAACCTCAAGCATTCGTCTCCTTTTATCCTCTTGATCTTTAGAAGCTTCCCGTGCCTGCATTCGTTTCTCGAAATCAGACAGCTCTGGTTCGACTGGCTTTGTTGGAGCAATGGGAATCTTAACGTCTTCCGTCGATTCTGTCTTCTGCACAACTTCTGGAACCAATGGAACTTCAGTAGGTTTCCTGGTGGCTGGTGGAGATACAACTCGCATTCCTTTTTTCAACCAGGAGTCCTCTTCGTGAACTTGTTTCTTCTCTTCAATATTCAGTTCGGAATGAACTGGACTCTCTTGCAATCTTCCACTGCTCCTGACAGGTTTTTGTGGAGACGATGTCATATGAAGAGGAGACCCTTCATCGTCCATAACTGCAGTGTGAAGAGCTCGACAGAAATCGTCATACAACTCGACATTGGATTCGTTCTTGTCAAATACTTTTCGAGTTGTCGCAGTTGTTGAAAAGTGCTCAACAGAAGCATCGAGTTCCTTGGCAATGTCGTCCAGATTCTGAATCCGTTGTCGGATATTTATCAGTTCTAACTCTCCATCTGACAATGACGATGTTGATTCTGAACGAGAAATGGAGTGTAAAATCACTTTAGCTTGCGATTTATTGTGGTTCTGAATTGATTTATGTGAAGATCCTCCTTTGCCAACCATTTTTTGCAACGTTTTGACTTCTTGTCGAAGCACATCTCTTTCGATTTCGGAGTCTTTCAATTTTTCGGTGAGAACTGCAATTCGTTGTTGACTCAATCCAGCGATTCTTTTCCACTTCGTTTCTTTTGCAGAGTATTCAGCAATCGTCTCGTCGACGGCGGCTTGGACCCGTTGTGTCGTTTTCAAACGAAGCCGCTCGATCTGAGAATTTAAGTTTTAAATATATAGAAGTATACCAATTAACTTACTTCTATTTTGAGTTGTTCATTTTCTTCTTTAACTTGGTCGTAGTCGCCAGTCCTCCTCATTTCTACTTTACTAGCAGACAATTCCTCTCTTGTTTCGTTCAACGAGCTCATGGTTACTTCGAGTTCTCTTTTAATTTGACTGGCTGAACTTGTCTGATCTTTTAGACGAAAGTTTTCTTCCATCAAATCTCCTATCCTTTTCCTTGTATCATTTGCGTCGTGCTCCAAATCTTGCGTTCTTTTCTTCCACATTCGAATCTCAGCTTCCACTGCCATTTCTGATCTTTTTCGATCGGTCGTCGTCGAGGAAGCCACTTCGATTCGTTCTCTCTCCAAACGCATTTCTTCTAACTCACTGTCCATTTTTCGCTGCCATTCTTCTCGCGTCTTTTCAAAGTTTTCTTTATTGAGAGTGAGCTCAATTGCTCGATTTTCAACGATTCTCTGTTTAGCAGCCAAATCATGTTCTCTTTCAGCAGACCGCATCTCCATACGATGTTCCAATGTTCTTTCTCGTTCAGCGATCTTTAATTCAATAATGATTTTTTAATTGAACAAGATTCTTACGATACCTGATCTAAAAGGCGATTTTTCTCTTTCTCGAGTTTTCCCAACTGTAGCTGATACTTTGCCTCATATTCTGACCTAATGGAAACCAGTCTTCTTTCAGTATCTCTTCTGTCCTGTTCTCGTGCATCATCAAGTTTCCTTTCGTATTTTCTCTCGACACGTCCGCAAATTTCCTGAGCCAGAAGTCTCATTTGCATGTCCATATCGACTGTACTCGCATTTCCAATTTTATGGTTATTTGGGCGAGCAACTGCGACAGTCTGGAAAAAAGTGAAAGATAGCCGAAGGATCAAATTTGGCTACTTACAACATGTCTGTTCGGAAAGCTCGCTTTGTCCAAATTTTGATTTTTTGTTGAAACATGGGACGGAACTTGAGTCTACAAATTGATATAATTATACCGAAATCTTTAAAAGTTTTATCTTACTGTGTTGTTAAGCACTCTGTATAACGATCTTGTCAAAATGTTTTCCATATCGAAATGATTTTTTCTGATACCATCCCGTTGGAGAATTCCGATTTGCTTCTTGCTTTCCATGGTTACCTCATTTTATTACTTCAATCTGTACATAAATCTGAAAATGAACTGACTCATAGAGGATATCCGTAGAAAAGTTAAAAGAAACTCGGAGCGAAGAAATACGCTTTTTAATACCAAAGAGAAGTAGTTGAAAAGTGATTTATTTTACGGTAGGGGTCCGAAAACAAAAAAAAAACATTAAAACACATCGTCTACAACACCCTAATAGTATAATATCCAATGGCGGCTGATAAATCGATTCCTGCGATTACCACGGTCGTTTTGTCTCTCCAACATCGAGGTAAGCAGTACGCTTGTTGAACGTTGGTCTAAAATACAACATATATTTTTGGACGGTGTTCCAGAATCACATACGTGTAATAATCGTCTTTGGATGGGTTTGAGAGACCCTTATCCATCAGTCCTGGGAACTTTTCTTCGATGGCCGGGGCGTTAACAATGACCTCCTTCTGTGGCATAGACTCGAGTCCTCTCAAATGTGTCCAGTCCTGAAAAAAGCTCAGAGTTTGTGGGTTGATAGAGAAAACACTATTCACCTTGACTTCATACTTCCAATAATAATAGGCGGTCTGAACAACGACAAAAGCCATGAGCAACTTTGGGACGGTAACTCTAACTGCAGTTCCGTAATAAACTCCGAACGTTGGCTGAAATAATATAATAAATAGAAAACTATTACAGATCTTTCATATATTTTTTATTTCAAACAATTTTTTAAACTGAAACTGACCTTGAGGTAATGAAGGTAGAACTTATCCCAGGGAAGTCTGTAGGCAGTTCTAATGGGGTTCAATTGACGATGAACAGCATCGACAACGACTGGTTCATCAGCATGAAGATGTTGATCCTAAACCATAGCTGTGATATATAGAAAATTAAATTCAAAACTTACATGAACCCATTTTTTTCTCCATTCTCTCTCAGCTGGGCTCAGACCGGACGCACGAACACGCTCGTCTGCCATATGCAATTCAAGAGACATACGATCATTTACTCTGAATTGTTTTTTTGTAAACTGCTCACGTGTTTCTCAGGGAGTTACCCGTCGAAAACGGGAGTTACCCGTCCAATTCGGGAGCTTCCCCAATGACCGATGGGGAAGCTCCCGAATTGGACGGGTAACTCCCGTTTTTGACGGGTAACTCCCGTTTTCGTCGGGTAACTCCAGTTTGTGACCCACGGGGGCGATATGGGAAGCTCCCGTTCTCCTCCCGTTCTCCTCCCGTTTTCCTCCCGTTCAGCCCCCGTTCAGCCCCCGTTCAGCCCCCGTTTAGCTCCCGTTCAGCTCCCGTTTAGCTCCCGCTTGTATCCCAAAACGAGCACTTATTCTAGCATTAATATGTTTATTATCACTGAATAGTACATGTAAAATACATATATAATACATACATACATATTTAAGCATGAAACTACTAAATTTTTTAGAAAAAAAAGAAAACTATCATTTTTTGTTTCGTCTTGTTCACAGCGGGTGTATTGTCGAAATAATTAAACTGAGACTCGGTGTTTGCAGACTTTACAGTATCTCAAGCCAAATTTGGCTTGGCGAACTGAAAAGTCCGCAAACACCGAGTCTCAGTTTAATTATTTCGACAATATTGTTGTAATTTTCCTGTTCCTTCCGACTTTTGACCAGTCATAGTTTTACCAAATTTTCTGAAACATTACATTTTTGACAACTTCTAATTAGATTAACTAACTTACATCTCATTTTTGGTTATCCATTCTGTTTCTTTTTCACCTTTTTTGAGAGCAAATGGGCATGACTTCAGTCGTTATGTTCTGGAAAAAAAATTGAAAATCCATATGAAACTAATAAATAAACTCACTTTTTTATACAAAGATGATGATCGAGCAATCGGTCTGATTTTAAAATAGAAGAACGGGAAAATAATAAATTCGAAACGAAAAAAACTGTTTTCTTGCCTTCCCCAAACGAGTTGTGTCAGTGGCACTTTGCGCTTCCCATGTAGCTCCCGAACAGCCCCCGTATAGGCCCCATTAGCCTCCCAACTTAGTTCCCACAGAGCCCCCACAGAGCCCCGCGTGCATGGGAGGGAAACGGGGATTACCCGATTCCCGAGTAGGACCCACATAGCCCCCGAAACGGGTAACAAACGGGAAACTCCCATTATCAGCGGGTAACTCCCGAAATCAACGGGTAACTCCCATAAACAACGGGTAACTCCCATTTTCTAAGGGTAACTCCCGTTTGCTGCGGGTAACTCCCATATACAAGCCACATACTCCCCAACCTGCTCCCCAAAATTCTCTGAGTAGTTCCCACATAGCCCCCACAGAGGCCCCGCGTGTATGGGAGGGAACCGGGGATTACCCGATTCCCGAGTAGGCCCCACATAGCCCCCGAAACGGGTAGCAAACGGGAAACTCCCAATATCAGCGGGTAACTCCCGAAATCAACGGGTAACTCCCATAAACAACGGGTAACTCCCATTTTCTAAAGGTAACTCCCGTTTGCTTCGGGTAACTCCCATATACAAGCCACATACCCCCCAACCTGCTCCCCAAAATTCTCTGAGTGGGTAAAGTATTATCTTCGTCTAAAACTACCTGTGGAGTGGCTTGTCACCAGTCTTGACAAGTGCTGGTGGTGGGACTCCGGATCGGGTGTAAGGCGAATTGCCCGTGCGTTGAGGTTTTACGTACTGGTTACCCATTAGAGCCTGAAAAATTCGAATTCTTCACCAGAATAGAAGCTGCATTGGCTTATACACAAAACAAGCTTACAATGGAGATATATTTAAAAATCAATACGAGCCACTGGGAGCGGCTAAAACAATAGAACATTGAAAAAAGCAGAAAAAAGTAGATGCTTTAAATATTTTTAAGTTTGGATCTGAAAACAACAAATAAATGTTTTAATTTTCTCTAATAAAGGTTGCCATGGAGCAAAAAGTCCATTGCGGCTTGCAAATGTGGGCGGAGCTTGTGAGACGATGCAAGCGTGCGGCGCACTTTTTTCTCTGATTTTCTGGGTTGCATGGAAAAATCGGCATAAATTGGTTTTCCACGTCTTTTTCTATTCTCTGATTAATTTGAATTGAATATTTGCAGCAAAATGTCGGGTACGATGCGAGACACGACCAATGACATGCAGGGATTCCGCTTTGCATGGCCCTTTCCGAAGAAACCATCACTTTTTTACCGGATCAAATCGTATATGACGATGAGCTTGGTCACTTCAGTTTCTAAAATGATGTTTATAGGAGGTATAAATTCTTCATTCCAGTTCAAGTATTTTTAGCATATTTGGGCATTAGTTTCTATTATAAAAATAGACATTTGGATAATTTTTAGGTTCTAACAAACTGATATGCCACAACAAGGAAACGTTCCTCAAACTTCTACAGAATGAGAACCAACCTCTCATCACAGTTTCAAATCACCGCTCAAACATCGACGACCCATTGATGTGGTGTAAGTTTAGAATTTGCAACGGAACATCTAATTCCCCATTATTCAGGTATTCTGAAGTTTAAGGAATTCTGGAGGTATAAGGATCGCCATCGGTACACATTGGCTGCTCACAACATTTGCTTCACAAAACAATTTCACACTACGTAAGATGATTATATTCAATGACATTTGCCCAAATATCAATTACAGTATGTTCTCATTGGGAAGATGTGTTCCGTGTGTCCGTGGAGAAGGAGTATATCAAAAAGGAATGGATTTCTGTGTTGAAATGTTGAATGATAACAAATGGGTTCATATCTTCCCGGAAGGAAAGGTCTGCGTTTCTACTAACAATCCGCTTCGATTCAAGTGGGGTATCGGTAGACTCGTAATGGATTCTAAAACTGATCCAGTAATACTTCCTGTGTGGTGCAAAAAGATGGAAGACGTTTGGCCGATTCATCCACCATACTATCCAAAGTTCGGAAACGTGAGTGATGTTCCCTGAAAAAGTTATCTAATATTGTTTTTAAGACTGTCGAAATCTATATCGGAGAACCTTTCTCACTGTCTGAACTCAAAAAGAAGATCAGCTTCAAAGGTCTCAACACAGAACAAATGAGAAAGATAATCACGGATGAAGTGCAAACACGCATGTACCAATTGGGAGAAAAAATCGGTGATCTACCACAAGGTTCTGTTGAAGAAGTTTTGCGGAAGAATCCTCCTATCAAGTATTAGTTCTTCGTTTTCTTATTCTAGGATAACTCATTTTAAGATTGAATTAGATATTTTTTTCTGTTTTTCCTTATTCTATTATTGCATTTCATAGCTTTTGCGCATGTCATTATTCTTGTCCTGCTTACTTGTTAATTAAAACTGATCCCCGATGAACGCTTGATAATCTCGGCCCCATCTATTTTTCTCGTTTCAGAACGGCTGGTTGAGAGTCGTTGGTTTAATGGTGTGCCAAACGGCGAAAAGCAGCAGATGGCAGAATGTCAAACGGGCGGCAGCATGAAACTGAGATTCCCGGGTTGAAAAAGAAATCGCATTTTGTATGAGCATATGGGGGTTAACAACTTTAAATTCAGAGGGAGGATGGAAGAAGGTGAATTCGGATTCGTTTGTCGGTCAAATTTCATGTAAAGTGAATCTTGATATTCGAGAAAACAAAGGTTCCCTCGAGTTAGTTATGATATAATCAACAATACATCAAACTTCACAGATCCTGAACTTTGATGACCTTGTTCTATCATAAGAATCCTGAAGGTAACAACAACAACTGCTTCATGCATTTTAAGTTCTACAACTTTATTGTTGTTTTCAAACGTTCAGAATCTCTTCCAACCACAATACCAGGCATCTCCACAAACATCAAAACCGAATCCTTCAAGAATGACATTCATGTTCGTCTCATCCGAGTTATCAATGATCTGTTTCACTGTGTACATGTACGAATGAAATGCAATCCGGTGTCAAGCGGTACTTCTCTTCCTGCTCCCGAAGCAAAATGAGCCATATGACTTGAACGTGTGCTCGCACAAATCTCCTGCACACTTTGACGTTTTCGCGGTGAGCCCCTCGGGAGCCCAGTGGCAAACGAGAGATGATAATAAAACCCCTATCAAAAACCACACCAATATCTCTCATTTCTTGTTTGATAACACTTCTTTGTTTGTTCATTTCGTTTTTGCGACTCAAACGGATCCGCTTTGGCGATTGATACTCGGAGCAGAATTGACCTCTGTTTCTCGTTTTATCGCAGATATCCGAAGAAGATATGACAGAAAACACAAAGATTGTGAAAAGGGGAGTGACTTGAAGGTCCTGAAAGAGATATCACGAGAGAGAAGAAAACAGGCGTCAATAGACAAGGCGGAGTCATCTTTCCTCACTCACTTCCATCCAGTCCCTTCAGTTTCTTGACTCATTTTTACTCTCTGAAATCTCTTTTTCGTAGTTTTCTATTTACCTCTGACCTATCTGATTCGTTTTGTATCAATATCCACATTTTTTCAAATATCAAGTACCCTTCGATATCCGCCAGACCGCCTCCTCACTTTTAGATTTCTAAACTCTTAGTTCACAAAGATTCTACTACTGGTATCTCTGAATCAAAATCAGGTTTATTTGATTACACTTTATTTGGACTTTCCAAAGCAGAAAACACGAACACTTCATGTTCTCATTATTGAAAGAATTTGTGAATTTTTGATTATTTTTGGACATTTAGGTTAGCTGTTGGATGTAGCATCATTAGGCCAATCAGTGCTACTTTGATTTCATATTTATTGTGTACAGAAATAAATGTGTAAAAGTTTTCAGAAAACTTTCGTATAAACACAACGTTTATCGAACTTTTTTTCAGCTACAGTAATCTGACATCATTTCAAAGTTGAAAAACTCTTTCAGAGGTCCATATACCGTAAAATCTATGTTAGAAGAGAATGCTCTTCTATTTTTACAGTACCTAAAACGGTATTTTTGAATTCACAAAATGGATCACAACATTTGTCGAAGAAGAGGTAAAACATATTTTGTGACGTACCCAGTCAACTTTTGAAGAGGATTCTGAAAAGACTAATTTCAAATTTTTCAATGTTAAGGATGTGCTCTTTTTGAGCTCATCGGGATGTCCTTACATCAGAGGTGATCTTCTATTAGAAGTGCCCTTCTAATACCGATTTTACGGTATCTATTATTATTTGATATTTCAATTCAAGTTTGTATAGACTGCCATTCTTGGGCAATTTCTTGGCCAGTATAGACTGCCATTCTTGGGCTCAGATATTTTTTCATAACTCCTAAAAACTCTTATTTGAACTAAACATTTTCCTCCATATTCTCTTATGCCCTCACCATCCCATCAAGTACCATAATTCTTTACAGGACTAACAACAAAAAATGGTAAACTCCCGTAAGCAATCCATCGTCGAAGCCGCCGAGGCTCACTTCGACAAAAACACGTTGATTCTGATCGTCAACGTCGTCATTCTGACTGTCCTCATCTCTCTTCTCTACATGGTTGCCACGTCAGCAATGGCTGCCAGCGGACCACACAATGAAAACTAAATTAATGGAACTCTACTCTACTCTCCCTTTCACTCAGATCAACTCTTTATAGATTATTTTTTTGTAACCGGTGAGTTTTCATGATTATGAAGAGTGAGCAACTCTAAAAATTTTGGACTTCGGAAGATCCAATAGCACTTTGAATAGAACTAGGCACTGAAACACCACAACTTTTAGAATCTCACAGATATGAATTGTCTTAACCTTTGACCTAGATTCTGAACTTCACACTGTCTTGACTCACAAAACGATCTAATTCCTTTCATCTCTTTCCATTTCTCTTTCTTCAAAAACCCGAATCTCGAAGTTGTTTGTGTCGCACATAAAACGTGCTGATTCGCAAGTGCAGTCCACACAACAACTGCTCTTTTTTCATTCCATTGCCAAAACTCATAAAACAGCACATTTTGAAATAAGAAAAAACCAGAGAAAAACAAAACATCGAAAAAGTTCATTTTCAGGTATTTCGACAAAACCTTCACCCGTCTAACTTCTCAAAAGAACCCTCAACTACTGATCAATTAAAATCGTCGATTCTTCTTTCAACTTCTTGGCTAGAAATTCCATGACTTCCTCCTTATTATCTTCGAAACACAATGGACACTTCATCATCGTCTGAGATGTAGAAACACAAGTATAACATGCCACGTGTTCACACTTCTGACCAATCATCGGAATAACTGCCGGCTTGTCACAAACAACACAATCAATATCAGATCCTCCGATTCCGATCGTTGAACTGAATTTTCGAGCCAACTTTTGTTTTTTGACGACTCGTTGACGGATTTTTTCGATGATTGGGAAGGTGAGGAGGATGACGTCACGGAATGCATGCCACATCAGTTCGCGATTTTGAGTATCGTAGTTTATCGATGCTGTAATCATTTATTCTGATTTTCATATGATCTTGTTGATATTTTCATCAAAGTTGAATTGATTTCGTCAATTTTGATACTATATCATAGATCTATCCTAATATTTTCTCATGTTAATTTTTTTGATTGTACACTTTCAATCTTCATAATTTTCTTCAAACGATACAAATCTTTTCTCTCTCTCTCTGTTTTTTTGCCATTTTTCTGCTCAAGTAAATCGTTTTCTACCAAGTGATAAGATGAACACAAGTATCTTCTCTCTGTTACACTATTCGTCTTGATGTCAGAGAAGAATTGAAAACAAAATGAATGAGATGCTTCTTCCTGACTGCTCTCTGGGTGACTTACAAATCGTCGGTTGGTTGTTATTCCAGTTACGAAGCGATAGAATTCTTTCAGTCAAAGTTGAATGACCGCCGGAACGAAGGAAATAGAGAAAATGGAGGAGACTTCCAAGCTGAAAACTAACTTCAAAGTTTTAGAATATCTATCAAAATCCCACCTCAAAAATTGCTTCCACTTTGGCATACATTCTGGTCAATTCCATTCTTCCAGTCAACTCTGTGGTTCTTCGAGAGAAATACGGAAGAAAAACTTCTACTAAAAAGTGTCCAGTAATCACTTTCGGTGTGTATCCAGAATATGCTATATCCATTTGTTCCTGTCCTGGTGATGCACCTGAATAAATCTTGAATATTTTAAAATCAAGATATCGTTACAGTACCTCTTGTAAACCGATGTGTCCATAAAACCGCTTCGAGTGTCACTTTCATTTCGGGTCGCAATCTCTCAAAAATCCTAGAGACCCATAAGGGCATCTGATTGACAACGTCATCAACAGAATCTTGTGCTATCGATCGAATTTCGGTATCCAAGACATGGGCGTCCAGTTGGTCGACTCGAAGACAACGACAAGCCATTTTATTCAGAAACTTGGAAAATATTCAATAAGAAAGACGGAAAAGGGAAATAGTACGGAACGCATGATAGAAGGAAAATAGAGAGGAGAGTACAGTGTAGTCAAGGCGAGAGTCAAACTAATGCATAACAAGAAAAGTTTATGATTACTGAGGGAAAGTAGAAAAGTAGAGAAAAATGAAAATGAAATATTATAAAACCTCTAATAGAAGGAAACCTCTAGGACACCCAAGTGAGCCCGAAAAGAGAACTTTCTCAGATTTTTATGCATTTAAAAGTACTAGATTCCTTCTCAAAATAGACTAGGATCAATATGAAACACGTTATGAGTTGCTTCTCAAAAAATAGTAATTGATAATTTTGTGAAATTCGAATTTAGATTTTGAGGAGGTTGAACAGTAGAAGGACATGTCCTTCTATGAGAGGTGATATTCTTTTTGAGTTCATGAACCCAATTCCTAATTCAGGGATAATCATAAACTCAACCTAATTTCTGAACCAGTTGCAGTTGTTATTCTAATTTTTTCAAATGCATTTACCTTAAAATCTGTATTAGACGGGCACCTCTAATATAAGGGCACCCCTATGAGCTCAAAATGAACACATTCATCAAATTCGAATAGATTAAAATTCGTATTATTAGAATCCTCCTCCAAAGTTGTCTGGATACGTCACAAAATATGTTTCAAATTTCTTCTCCAACAGATGTTATGATCGTTTTGAGAATTCAGAAATATTTTTTAGTACTGGAAAATAGATAAGCATCCCTTTCTAATACAGATTTTCCCGTATCTTTTGTGTAAACATTTTTCTCCAATTTCCAAATCAAAGCACTAGATCCCGATCTATTTATATTATGGATCTATTCAGTGAATAAAATGTATTTTCCATATAACATTTTCCCAACCTTGTGTACCTTCGATTATCACGTACATCTAGATTATCTTCACATAAATTGTTTACTTGAACTCAATCGATCAACGTTCTGTGTTCTCCTGACATGTTTCCAACAGTTACAGTACAATCATATCTCATTCACACTATTGTAAATATGAATAGTGCAAATACCATAAATATGTAACTGTTCCAGATTACCACTATCTCCCATTGTTCGTTGGTCTCTAGCTGATTGATTGAACGAGATAGAGGTCATTTCTCTAAATCTCTCTTGCTCTTACTCTATTTTTTCCGCCTATTTATGGGCGGAGCATACAGGTCCAGGGTCAGCCTATAAAAGTGATGAGGATGGACTAGACCAACTCATTCTCGTCTACATTCTGAACGAAATGAAGTCGATTGTGATCTTCGCTCTCTTCTCGGTTGCTGCTGCTCAATTCGGAGGATATGGAGGACGTGGAAGAGGTGGTCCGGGAGGTCCAGGTGGCCCAGGAGGATTCGAAGGAGGACCAGGAAACGGTGGAGAGTTAACTTACGAAGCCAAGGGAAGACTCATTTGTGGATTGACTGGAGTTGATAAGGTTTGTTTCTCTCAAATTTCTCTTTTATTCTTCCATTTTCTAATCATAGCCTTTTGAGGTTCGAGTTGTTCTCTGGGATCGTTTCCGTGGACGAGAGAATATTATCTACGATGAGAGTTACACTGATGTTGTTGGAAACTTCCGTCTTCGTGCCACCCGAAATGGATTCGATGGAAATCTCATTCAACCATTCCTCACCATCTATCACGATTGCGATGATGCAGCCACTCCAGGTCTTCGCAAGATGACAGTTCAACTACCACCACAATACACGAATCAAGGATCTTTGGTCCTCAAGTCATTCGATGTTGGAACGTGGAATCTTGAGACTTCGTTCGCTGGAGAAGAATTGGAAATCCAAGGAGGAGCTCTCGGAAACCGACCAATTGGAGGAGGAGGTTTCCAACAAGGACACCGTGGACAATTCGGAGGAAACAGAGAAATCTTTGCTCATGGAGGACGTGCAGAGTTTGGAGAGTCTTCTATCACTGTTTAATTATTATATCTGTCGATACGTGTTTTATCATTTATGCATATTATAGCTTCATTTCTAATAAAACTTTGGCATTATTGTTTTATGTAACTTTAAAGATGATGGAAGAGAGTTTTTGATAGTGTGCATATTGTCCTCATATCATTTTCAGTATACCGTAGAGCCCCTTTAAAATGACTTTTTTTCAATTAGAGGGTGCCCTTGTATTTTTCGAAGAACCATGAACCTCTGCAAGACCTTCTATTAGGTGTTCCTATATTTTTCGAACGTACTCTGCAACTTTAGGGGTGTCCTTCAATTAGTGGTTGTACGGTATTTTGTTTTTCACAAACCAACCGAGAAAATCATAAAAATAATTTATCTCATTCAGTTCAAAAAATAAAATGAAAATTATTACTTCAAAGGTAGGGACCACAACGTGAGGGGGCGGAGCCTAATTTATTTTCTCCTCAGCGGGTTATGTCAACTTTGGATGCTTGTAACTCGAACCCCGATTGATAAATGTTGCTCATTGTTGGAATATATAGCAATTCGACCACAGGGATTCCGAATATCTAACCAGATTTTTTCTAGCATCTCTAGTTTTCGAGTTATAGAAAATCGCTGCAAGTTTTTTGCCTCAAATTTGTGTCAGAGCTGAGGTACCTCTAATTTTATTCCACTATCTCAAAGAATTAGGTTTAGTAAATGGGTGAAGATAGTTGAAAGGGTCCAGTGAGTTAGCCCTCATATTGAAAAATTAGGTCAAACTTCGCGTAAACTTGCTGTTACCACTCGTGAATGAAAACGATTGCTTGTTATAAAAACCTCTAAAACAAACCTTCGTCTACCAAACTGCTAAATTTTATGATGTTTCGTGAAGTTTGAGTCATTTTATCTCGGTCCAGACAGAAACCACTTTTAAACTGTATCTGTTTCTAGGTCATTTCGGTGCTTTACAGAAGAGGTACCTCTGTTTTTTTTGATTCCATTAAAATCTACGCAAAATTTAGGTCTAGATGAACTTTCCACCATGTTCCCACGAGTTCGCCCTTTTTTCCTATTTGCGCTAATATCTGCAATTTTTACTTATTTTCTGTTATTTCGGTTGTCTTAGTTTGATTGTAGAGAAATTTTTTAAAATTAGAGACACGTTTTTTCACACAACATATGTTGGCGGTGCCAACATGGACTAAAGGCGTGACCAATAGCTCAGCGGTTATCATTAATGGTTTCGACTTGATGGATCCAAGTTCGAATCCTTTTGAAGAATCAGTTTTTTGAAACTCTATTTCACGTGAATTCAGTACTTTTTATAAAATACGTTGATATTGCAGTTTTTTGACCCCGCCCTAGAAAAATATTCTTGGGGAGAAAGTCAGTAGAAACAAGAGCACAGAAGATGACCTATATCTCAAGAACCAACACATATTTTTTGATAAATTTTTCCTAACATGCTTGTATGGAGGAGAGGAAGAAAACTATGTAAAAATTTGAAGGAACTCCGTGTTTGAAAATTATGTTGTGGTCCCTATTCAAAGGTTATGAGAAGATCAAAATGAACGGCTATTATAATCATCAATATTTAGGAATCCAGCGTTGACTGACCGTCCACCGAAAAACCTTCCGTTCATCATCACGAATGCTTTAATAGCCTGCGCACTACTTGAGAATTCTACAAAGATGCGAACCTGGCGACCTTCCTCCTCTTCGGATTCATTCTGAACAAAATGTTTGAAACTATTTCAAATTCAGGATAAGCTTAACCCACCACATGGACAATCACATTGATCACTTGTCCACACTTTTCTAATTCCTCTTTTATCTCGTCGGCAAACTCTTTCTTCCCTTCTTCTCCGGACACTTCTGCTACGTCAGTCAGATTCCACAATTGAAGAATCTTCGTAGCACTAGTAACGGCTTCAGCTGAGTTCGCAGCGAAAGTCGGTACTTTCGGAGCTTCACCGACTATGTTTCCAGCTCGAACACCAACTTTCTCCACTTGTAGAGCTGTACTCATTCCTTGTTCAGATTTTCCCAATCCTTGACCTTCTCGGTACCCGTGCTTCTTCATGATATTCGCAGCGATTCCAAGGCCTCGGCTAGTCGATTTTCCAAATGCAGGGAGGAAAGAAGGAGGTGGCATGTAGGAAGATTGCGGTTTATCTTCATGACTTTCCTCTTTCTTCTTCTCAATCTCTGGTTCTGGCTCGATCAACATTGTTGGTGGAGCGATAGCAGCGCCCTTCGATCGTTTTTTGTCCTCTTCTTCATGTTCTCTTTGAATCCGTTTGGCCACTTCTCTTGCCGTTTTTTCTCTTTGCTTCCGATCTTTCAGCTCTTTTGCGAGAATTTCAAAGTTATTCGGTGTCCCTGGCTGATATTCACATTTAATATGCTCCTCTCCAAATATTAGAACATTTTCTTCAGTTGCTGCTTTTGGCAGAAAAGTAACATTGTTTGCAACTGGATTCGCTCGAATCGGTTGAAATGTTTTTGTTGTGGATCCAGCTGCGACAGGCTTGTTCCGTGAGGAGAGGTCGATAACCGGTGGAGGCGCCGAAGATTTGAGCAGTTTCTGCCTCTGGAAAGATGATGTCGGTGTTGGAAGGAAACGAATCTATATTACCGCTTGCTGTTGCAATGCAGCTTTACGTTGTGCTAACTGTGACTGAAGGAACGACATCTGAATATTGTGCATTGGTTTCGCTGAAACTTCATAATATATTTTTAGAAAAAATATATATAATTGCCTTGTTTTGCTGCTGGTGGCCCCATTGGTACATCATCTTCGTCATCATGATGCATTCTGCAAGTAGAAAATTTCAAATTTTCTGTTGTGGAGAATTCAATAATGTACATATTTTCCAGTTGTTTTACTGTTGAAATAGAACATACAAACTAAGCATAATTTTCCAAAACTTTATCAAAGTGAAGAAAACCGAGAGTACAATAAAAACTTTGTGAAAGAGGTGGGGCTCAGTGGACAGTGTGAAATGAAACACAGGTTCTAGCGAATGGGACTATTAATTGAACTGGAGAAAAACCATTACATGGGGGATTATTAGTGGAAACAAAATACAAAAGAGGCGATAACAATGAACAGAAAAAAATGTCTAGCTCAAACAAAGTTTTCAGTAAACCGTAGAGCGTTTGTCTCGTTGCTTTCCTCGAACTTGGTTTCGATGTTTGTCAGCGGCATCGTGAACAGCTAGCTGAAAAAAATAGAGGATTTTTAAATCTTCATATCTAATAACTCACTCTAGTCTGCTTGTTGACCGTTGTTTCTGGTTCCAAAGGCACGGGCCCCAAATCAAATACTTCTCGTAGAACCTCATTATGGAGTAGTTGTTGAGCAAGACCTCCATGAAGAAGGTCACAAGTCATATCGTAGAATATTTTAATTCCACAAGAATCCAGGGAAAGCGTTTGCTGTCCGATTTTCACGCTCACTTCTGGAGCATCATCTTCGTCTGCGATGAATGCTCGTATATCTCTGACGGCGTATCTTTGAGCTCTCTTGTCTTTCTTTGTTTTTTTCTTGGAACAGTCGTTCAGCATTCCTCCAAGAAGCTCCAAGACATGTTCTTTGTTCGGGAAACGGAATCCTGGTCGAGTGTCCTGCATGAATTCATGCAAAAACGCCAGTGTTTCTGCTGCTGCGAGCCGGACCTCAAGCTGGTTAGAAGAAAGTAAAGTTACAATTTTTGGTTGATCAGTTACAGCGTCGTTGATAGTTTTAAAATCCGCATCGAGTGTGATGATGCACCAAGCAGCGAGAGAAGTGGCAACGAGCTTAGCATGTCCAACATCGTTTGCAGAACCAGAAACTTTTGTGTTCGCCCATGCGAATCTACATGCTTTGGCATTTGCTGAGACTTCTTCATCTTCGCTACAGCAGATTCTGGTGACAATTGCCAGAGAGTTTGCACATGCAGTGCGAAGAAAGACGCATCTGGAGGCATCCATTAGAATCGTACGCATATGTGACATTGGTTCCGCAATCAAATCAGAAATTTCTTCCCCAGCTTGAACAGCAACAAGACCAACAAGAGTTGCGAGCATTTGAGCTTCTGATTCTGGTTTGTTTCCCATTTTCGCAGCAACAGACATTAAAGTTTCCTTATTTCGATTGATGAATTCAGGTACAGCTTTGGCTCTCAGAGCAAGATTGACTCGATGAAGTCCTTCCAATCTTGTATTGGCGCTGGAATCGTTGATTAAACTGTTTGAATTCCTTAAAAAGCGGACTTACTTTTTGTTTTGAGCACTTTCTAAGTTGTCGACAAGCTGATCGTGAATATCATCCATATCTTCAACATCCCCCATTATTGATTGCATATCTTCATTGTACGTGAATGCTGAGCCTTCGCTGTCATCAGAATCAGAATCTCTTCTACCCGATTTGGCCGGTCCAACATAGGCATCTTTGTCCTTGTTTTTATTACCTTTACTTTTCCCCATTTTCGGATATCTGAAATTAAGGAAAATATAATGATTCGAATGGCTAATGAAAACGAATCTTAGAGTGTTAGTGGATGCGAACCTCTCTTATTCACGTGGTCTTCGAAACAGTTATCGAACCTCGTGATCGGTTCTTTGTGCGCTAAGATGACCATTCAGCAAAAAAAAGAAAATTTGAAAGAAAAGTTTCAAGAAACATGATTAAAAGCGTAGAATTCAGAGCTTTTTAATGGAAAATAGCTATTCCAGACATTTCCAGTAACAACGAGGTATGAAAAGAAATTATTATGAAACCAAACGAACAGGAATGACTGGCAAAGGTTCACTAAACATGCTGTTATTGCGACATAGAGAAGGGTGTGCTTTATTTCGGTTACGAAACAAATAACAACAAGTGATGTCATTATTGGAAGCGGGCCAACGAACAGAACAATTTCCAATCGAAAAAATCGATAAAATTAAATAACTTTCTTCCATACTAAAATTTATAAAATATGAGGACTTGAAACTGCCGAGTGTTACAAACAGCACGCCGAGCTTAAAAATAGGAAAAAACAGAAAATTAGTCGGTTGTTGATTCTCGGCATGTGTCGTTTTGTTTGCGTTTTTTTGAAAGCGGCGTGCAACTGCGCTCCGTTGACAAATGTTAAAATCGCACTGAAATTTCGAGGAACTTTGGCATTTTTGCTCAGCTTTCTTGCGAAATTCATTCCTTTCTCATCGTCGTTTATTGTGCCACTTGATGAAGTACAGTTTAAACGGAACCTTTGACAAAAAAGCTCTTCTTGCACATTCAGTGCTCCATTTGCTGGTTTTAGGCCTTTTCTCTTTTGATTGACACTTGAAACGTTGGCATTTTGCATCCTGTGAATCTCTGATTTTCAGATTTATTGTCTTGCAATGGGTCTTAACCTTGATGAGTTGAAAAAGAACTTTGAAGATGGCACGATCGCCTATTTAGAGAAGAAGGATGCAAAAAGGTTTGAAGAAATGCCAATAATAATTGCTAAATGAAACCGATTTTCAGCATTCTCCCTCAAGCTGGAAAACGAAACATCTTGATTACTGCTGCTCTTCCATACGTCAATAACGTTCCTCATCTCGGAAACATTATTGGATGCGTTCTTAGTGCTGACGTTTTCGCTCGATACTGCAATCTCCGTGGTCATCAAACTTTCTACGTTGGAGGAACAGATGAATACGGAACTGCAACAGAGACTAAAGCTCTTCAAGAGGGTTGCACTCCACGAGAGCTCTGTGATAAGTATCATGCGATTCACAAAGGAATCTACGAGTGGTTCGGAATCGATTTCACTCATTTTGGAAGAACTACCACTGATCATCAGACCGAGTACGTTGAAATTTGGATATTAGACAGGATAGTGTTGTTTTCAGAATCTGCCAAGACATGTTCCTGAAGCTTCACAAAAACGGTTATACAACAACACAGACCGTGGATCAGTTGTTCTGCAACCAATGTGATAAGTTCCTTGCTGACCGTTTTGTCACTGGAATCTGCCCGAATTGCGCATATGATGACGCTCGTGGAGATCAGTGCGATGGATGTGGAAAACTCATTAACGCCGTCGAATTAAAAGATGCGAAATGTCATATGTGTAAAAGTGCTCCGAAAGTGAAGCAATCCACCCATATCTTCCTGTCTCTGGATAAACTTCAAGGAGCCACAATGAAACGTATGAAAGCTGAAATGGATAGATCTGATTCCAGGTGGTCTGGAAACGCGAAAGGAATCACCAGGTCTTGGGAAAATCAGGGTTTGGAACCGCGTTGCATTACTCGAGACTTGAAATGGGGATCTCCTGTTCCGTTGGAAGGATTTGAGAAGAAAGTGTTCTATGTGTGGTTCGATGCTCCTATTGGATACCTATCGATTACAAAATGCGTCCTAGGAGATAATTGGACAAAATGGTGGAAAAATCCGGACAATGTGGAGCTCTACAACTTTGTTGGAAAGGATAACGTTGCATTCCATGGAGTGATGTTCCCATGTTCTCAAGTCGGTGCAAACGACAACTACACTATTGTGAACAACCTATGTGCTACTGAATATCTCAATTACGAAGACACCAAATTCAGCAAATCTCGTGGTACCGGAATCTTTGGAGATGCTGCCAAAGAAACGGGAATCCCTGCAGACATCTGGCGCTTCTATTTGCTGTACATGAGACCAGAAAGTCAGGATACTGCTTTCAGTTGGGACGATTTTGTTCTGAAGGTTAACAGCGAGCTCCTTAATAATCTTGGAAACTTTATCAATCGTGCATTGTCATTTGCCGCAAACTTTTTCCAAGGAGTGATTCCAGAAATGGATTTAACCGAAGCTGATGCTGCAGTTCTTGACGAAATTCATCAAGAATGTTTGCAATGGGATAAGCAGTTCGATGAGGTGCGATTGAAGGATGCTGTCAAAACTATTCTCAACGTCTCGCGTATCGGAAATCAGTACATGCAAGCTCAGACCCCTTGGGTGCTCATGAAAGGAGATGACGCTGCAAAGAAGCGTGCCGGGACTATCATTGGAGTTGCTGCAAACATTGCCTATCACCTGGCTGTTCTTATGTACCCAGTCATGCCGTCTGTGTCAGAAACTATTCGGAATCAGTGTGGTAGTCCAAAGCTTCCACTTTTCACACCTTTCCCACGAAGATATCTCAAATCTGGACATAAAATCGGAAAACCTTCCCCGCTTTTCCAAAAGTTGGATCCCGCTCAAATCGCCGAATTCAAAGCGAAATTCGGAGGAGGTCAGAACGCTCAAAACGACGCACCAGCCCCTGCCGCCGGAGCACAAAAACAGCAAAAGAAACAAGCTCCCACCAAGGAGAAGAAAGGTATGTGGGAATCATTTTTGATTTTTGGGAACATCTGGTATTATTTCCGTTTAATGTATGTGTTTTTATGCTAATCGGTGTTTTCTCGGCGAGCTTGTTCCCGGTTGGGTTAGTGCTAGTCATGTTACATTTTTTAGGCGGAGAATGGTGGAGCAGGCGAGCTGAGCAGAACACTGAAAGCGTCAAACATACTACACACGAACCTGGATTGCATGCAGATCTTTTTTATCCTTTTTATTATTTACTTTCCTGTCGCCTATTTCTCTCTGCGCTTCCCCAATTTCCTAAACTAATATCCGTTTTATTCCAGGAGGGTCCCAGAAGAAGATGGCTTCAACTGCAGCGTTTGTCGAGCTGGAACAAGGAGCAAAAATGATCTCGCAACTTCTTTCTAACAATATGAAAAAGTTCGAGCAAGCGAGTAAGTCCAATAAAAGGCTATATTGTTACGATCTCCATCTTACAGAGGCTCTCTTTGCCCGAAACCAACTGCAGAAACTGGAAGAGGAGAATAGACAGCTTACTCTAGATGCTAAGTCGCTCCAACAGCAACTTGTCGAGTTGGAAACTGCTGCAGGAATCAAGCAAATTGCCAAACCAGTCGTGTCTTGTACTCCAACTCCAACTTCTACACCAGCTTCGGGAATCATCAACGACGCTCCAAAGAATTCTGCTCCAGCATCTACTCCAGCTGCCGAGACAAAGAAGGCTAAGGAACAGAAGAAAGGAAAGGGTGGCGGTGCAGCTGCTGCTCCAGTTGATGATGTCATTGATATTGGAAGACTTGACTTGCGCGTTGGCAGAATCATCAAATGTGAAAAGCATCCTGATGCTGACGCTCTTTATGTCGAACAGATTGATGTTGGTGAGGCTGCTCCGAGAACTGTCGTCTCTGGACTTGTTCGTCACGTTCCTCTCGACCAAATGCAGAACCGTCTCGTCGTGGTTCTGTGCAATCTGAAACCAGCCAAGATGCGTGGAGTTGAGTCAAGAGCTATGGTTATGTGTGCATCGACTCCTGACAAAGTGGAAATTATGGAAGTGGCTCCCGACAGCAAGCCAGGAACGCCTGTCGTGTGCCCACCACTGACTCACAGGCCAGATGAGCAGTTGAACCCTAAAAAGAAGGTGCGTAAATCAGAAACATTTTCCTGTTGCATTGTATTATAACTTTTGACAATTGACATTTTCAGATCTGGGAAACGGTGGCTGAGGACTTGAAAGTGTCTGCTGAAGGATTTGCCGAGTGGAAAGGACATCCTCTTCTTGTCGGAAACATCACCAAAATGACAGCTCCAACTCTCCGTGGATGTCATGTTAAATAAGTTATTTCCCTTTTGTTCCCTCTGAACTATCATAATAAGTTGTTTTTCCTTGTTTCCTTTACCTGTTCGTTTAAGTTTATATCTTTATTTAATGAATCCGACGGTTACTCAGAAATCATCTGTCCAGTTTAGTTCCTTTAACCGAATATTTTGTTACCCGAATTTCTTTCATCAAAGTAAAGTATATCGATTCAGTAGGTATTTTTATGGTTAGAAGCTTGTAAATTTATTCAAGTTCAATTACTTCAATTCGGTTTCATTCAAAAACCAACATCTGATTGCACTGAGGTTTCAGAAAATGGGAAAGAAAAAATCAGGAAAAGTAACAAGCGGGCTCAGCGATGAACGCTTTTCACACATCAAGTCGGACCCAATGTTCTCGGGGCTCAAAAGTTCTGAGAAAAAGGTATGAATATTTTTATTTTAAGCTTTGTGCATCACTCTTTTTCTAGGTGGTCATTGATAAAAGATTCGCCGCTGCACTCACGGATGAACGCTTTTCGACGAGAGCAAAAGTGGACATGAGAGGAAGAAAGCAAAAGAAAACAGTAGGAAACAACATGTTGGATTTGTATGAATTGGAAGATGAGGTCGTGGTTCAACCGACGAAACAAAAATCTCAGAAAAATAAGAGTAAAGTCGAGGAAAAAATTGAGAAAGATTCCGAGTTGGACGAGTTTTTTGACGAGAAAGATGAACAAATGGGTGATAGAGAGGATGATGAAGACGAAGAAGAAGTAGTAGACGAGGAAGATGAAGAGGAGGAGGAAGAGGAGAAAACCGGCGCCAATATCTTCAAAAAGCTCGATCTGGCTCGTGGAGAAGGAAATGTCGATTCGTCTTCAGACGATGATTCAAGTGACGAAGAAGGAGATGAAGGAGAAGAATTGGACGTAAAAACTGATGGTATCGATCTGGATCTGGCCAACCTAGACAGGTATGTGTTTGTTAGTGTCTTATATTTTTTTAACCATCTTAATTTTGAGAGATGTTGATCAAGTCGAATGGACATCTCGGCGTTTAGCTGTGTGCAATCTGGAATGGGACGATATGAACTGTGAAGACATCCTTATGCTTGTGAAATCATTTACGTAAGTTGTGGGTTTCGACTAAATATGTTAAAAGCTTATTTTCAGTCCTCAAGGTGGTTCTGTTGTCTCGGTTGGTATCTATCTTTCCGACTTCGGAAAAGAACAGTTGGATAAAGAGGAAAAAACAGGTCCACTGCTCAAATTAGCAAAACCTGTCGAAGAGTACAAAGAAGATGAGATGGATGAGTGAGTTCTTGACTTTTCTATTTACTTCGACCAAAATTTCGCATTTCATTTTCAATTCCTGTTTTCAGCGAAACTCGAACTGCCGTTCGTGAATATCTTGTCAATAAACTGAAACACTATTACGCTGTTATCACTTTTGACTCCGTTCCATCTGCTGTGGCGGTCTACGAAGAATGTGATGGATTCCAGTTTGAAGAGACTGGTCTGAAAATGGATATGCGTTTCATTCCAGATGATATGGAATTCGAAGTGAGTTAGAGAGGATCTAAACGTTTTAGCATTTTGTGTTTTCAGGAAGATCGGGTTAAGGAGTTTCTGAATGCTCGAGACGTCAACATGTCCAAGTATAAAACAAAGAAAAAATCGAAGAATGCAATCACTTCCACTGGAGCGAAAATTGCTTGGGATGAAGATGATCCGTCGAGAAAGAAGAAATTCCTTGAAGCTTTTAATGGAGATGAAGAAGCTGGCAAAGATCTCATTGTAGATTCTGATGAGTCTGATGACGACGAATCAAATAGAAATACATTAATGGCTCTTCTACATACTGATGAACGCAAGTCAAAATTAGATGTAGACTGGGAAGGCGAAGAAAAAAATGATGATGGAAGTGATTCTTCGGATGGTGAATATGTAAAAGTGGACGATGACGATGAAGAGATTGGTGTGAAGCAAAAAAAGAAACAAGTGTCGGATGAAGAAGATGAGGGCAAAGAAGCGGTGGAAGAGGAGAAGTTATCAGGATACAAAGCTTACAAAAAGAAACAGAAAGCCAAGTTGATCGAAAACAAATTGAAGAGGAAGGGAACAACAGAGGAAGGAGAAGCGAACATCAAAACAGTTGCAGCTGCAGAAACAATCGCCAATGATGACAGATTCTCGGCTCTCTTCACGGATTCCGCATTCGCCATTGAGCCTAGTTCGAAGAAGTTTAAGGGATCACTTCTTGTCTCAAAACAAGCCGAACATAAATTGAAAGGACCCACTGATACCATTGAACCGAAATCGTCTTCGAAACCAGAAGATCTTGTTCAGAAACTTAAAAAGCAAGCAGATAGATGGAACAAGAAGAAGTCTGCAAATATCTAATTTTATTATTGCTTTCCAGTTGTTATGTTATGTTTTTTGTTGTTGTTTTTTTAAGTTACAATAAAGTCACAAATAATGTTGTACGAAAAGAGCACCATTTGGAGTTCGTTCTGACCATTCTGCAAATAATCTGGAATCATCGATCATTTCATCAGGAAAATTCTGATAAGGAAAGACAGAAAACTACCTTCCTCTCATAATCCCGATAAGCGTTTCCGATTTGCGAAAAGCACGGATTACTCAAGACGAGATGGAAAGATCGGAAATTTGTTGTTGACTAGAGTCGGAGAATTTTTCAAAACGAATACCTTTGGAAAAATTACGATTCTGAAATATGAAAAATTCAATAAAAGGAGCGAGGGTCTCGACGATTGTGTAACCGATCTATTTCAAAAGATAAGAAACTCGGGAATTCAGGGAATGGGAGACGAGAAAGTTCTTTAGCCGATTTTATGTCTTTTCATTTTCATATTTTTCGGTTTTAAATCAGCAATTAAAAATGCACTCAACACACAAGAAAACAATCTTGATGTTACATTGAAATCGAAAAAATGTACGTCAGAACAATAAAAAACTAATTTGATTCCGGGTTTTTTGTGATATAAATTGAAGGAATGAACTGCACTGATTCAGATTCGAAATCATGAAACTTCTCTTCTCGATTCTCGCTCTCGTAGCATTGTCTTCTGCAGCCAGAAATGGAATTGATTTTATTCAACCGGTTACTGTAGCCACATTCCAATGCGTCAAGAATGCTGGATACTCTTTTGTGATTCCAAGAGTTTTCACATCTCTCGGAAAGGTTGATACCACTGGAGTCAACAATGTGAAGAATGCTAGAGCTGGTGAGTTCTGTTTCGATTTAAAAATATGTCTCATAAGTTCTACATAATGAAACCCCGATCTCCCAAACTAGAAACTTTCAGCCGGTCTCACTGATGTTGATGGATACGTGTTCCCATGTCTTTCAACCAGTTGTCCATCTGCTGCTAACCAAGTCAAAGCAGCCCTTGATGCACTCAAAGCCGCCGGAACCCATGTCTCCACCCTTTGGCTTGATATCGAACGTCTCGCCTGGCCAGCGAATCATGCTAGCAATCGTGCTTTCATTGAAGCAATGGTTGCCGAAGCAAAGGCTTATGGACAACAAGTTGGAATCTACAGTAATTACTATAACTGGCAAGACATCGTTGGATTGGATTATACTGCACAATCTGGACTTATGCTCTGGTGGGCAGCTTATGATGGAGTCAAGGACTTTTCGAAGTTTGCTGCTTTTGGAGGATGGTCTAGACCAACTATTCATCAATGGCAAGGAACTACTGCCGGTCCATGTGGAGTCAGTGTTGATATGAATTATGTTCCATAAGTGTAGATTATCGAAGTTTTGTATAAAAAATGTTTTCATTTGGTTATCATCTTATTTACACAAGTGTTTATTTTTTTCGAAATAAGGACTGTCTGAACTTTTCACAAAATATAAAGGAAACTTCTACACACATATTAGAATACGAGTTATAGCGGAAAAGTCCGAAGTTCGCAGCTCTTTTGATCTGAATGTTGCGGCCCAACTGATAAGTGGAATCAAAAATGGAAAGAAAATGAATGTTGGAGACAAAACTCTAGTCCTTCTTATTCCACTTTACATCAGCCATTAAATACAAATGATAAGGAGGGTTTTTGAAGTTTTGGCATGGTTTCTCTTGCTTGCGTCACAATCATAAAATTAGAATCTCCGGTACCGGACAGGTATAAAAAGACGGAGAAGAGCCGAGAATCGGAAGAGGAAACATGAATCTTCTCGTTTCACTTCTTTTGTTGGCAGGAGTCGCCTCTGCAGCCAGAAATGGAATTGATTTCATTCAACCAGTGTCTGTTGCCACATTCCAATGCATCAAAAAGGACGGATATTCTTTCGTGATTCCAAGAGTTTTCACTTCTGTTGGAACTCTTGATCATACTGGAATTCAAAACGTCAAGAATGCTAGAGCAGGTGAGTAAGATTATCATTTGGTTATGTGCTCTTCCCAATAAAATACAAGAAAGAAAATGTATTTTTAAGCTGGAATCAATGACGCTGATGGATACATCTTCCCATGCCTGGCAACTCATTGTCCATCTGCTGCCAGCCAAGTTCAGCAAACCTTGAATGCTCTCAAAGCGGCAGGAACCCACGTCTCCACCCTTTGGCTTGATATTGAACGTCTCGCTTGGCCAGCCAATCATGCCAGTAATCGTGCTTTCATCGAGGCAATGGTCAGGGAAGCAGAAGCAATGAAACAACAAGTTGGAATCTACAGTAACTATTACAATTGGCAAGATATTGTTGGATTGGACTACCACGGATTGTCTCATTTGATGCTCTGGTGGGCAGAATACGATGGGGAGAAAGATTTTGGAAAGTTCCGAGCATTCGGAGGATGGACTCGTCCAACGATTCATCAATGGCATGGAACTGAGACTGGACCATGTGGAGTCAGTGTTGATTTGAACTACGTTCCATAAATTTCTACAAACGACTTTGTCGTGTAAATAACTGAATAAATTTTTCTATAAGACTGTGAAGCTAACTGACTCTGGACATCATCATTCTATTCGATTGAATGCGGAAAGCATGACTACTGTATGAGCTTGTCCAGTCATTGAGTCCTTAAAAGGAGTTTATTTTGACTATTGTCTCTTCAATAAAACGTCGAGAGAATTTCGATAAAAACGGACACAGAATCTTGAGAAACAAAAAAGTCATAAAAATGTTGATTTGGGCACTTTTTGATCATTCTCAATCTCTTATCGTGATTTATCGGTGACTTTGGAGTGTTTCTGCCCGAAAAATCAATTGAAAACCCGATTTTTCACCTAGAAATCAAAAAAAAAATCACAAAATTCGACGAAATATGACAAAAATCCATTGAAAACGAGTGAGTGCATTGTCCCCCTCACCTCGCTCTTTTCTCTGACCGCGAGAGAGTGTGTGGCAGCGCGGAGAGGCACACACAAAACATCGAGGGCGGCGGAACCCGTGAGGTGCCGACCGCTCTCCAGGACGACCCTATATCATGGCCGTCGCATTCTCGTATGCGCGCACAAGTGTCGATTATCCAACGACCACTCAGGCCGCGAGGACGCAACCCGACACAGGGATGCTGAGTAGGATCGGGAGGTATGAGATCCGAGAAAAGGGGTGGTGAAATCTCGCGAAAGTAGCCATTCTGTCATGAGTGCAGGAAATCGAACCCCGGAGCTGCAGTAACCGGGCATTTTTCAGGCTCCGGGGGGCCGGTTTTCGAGAAATTTTTCGCGAATTTTTTGTGTCCATTTTGACCAAGGCCTCAATCCGAACGGTGCCACGAACGTCGCCAGGGCCTACGTTGCCAGGACCTTGGGCAGGTTACCGGCGGCCGGGGCGCGGCGCCAGGGGCCGGGTGCCCAGGAACCAGCTCAGCTAACGAGATCAGAAAGAAAAAAGTACACAAAAAATGGAAAACGGAGTAGTTTTTCCCTGGGGTCTTCACCCGATTACTCGACAGACAGCATGTACAGTACACCACGTCAATTTTTTTTTCTTTTATTGCGGTGAGGTGTATAGCCATTCAAGTACTCACTTGTAGTCATTGAGACACTGTAGATATTGTGTTTCCCTTTTAATTAGAGCACATCGAGAAAAATACACAGAAATCAATGCCTTTATTTATCAAGCTCATGGTCTACCGATACAGGCCGTGCGGGGCGTCCGGTGGCCCTCATACTACAGTCGGCATAATAAAACGGGTTCCTGGCATAACTTTTCCAGCTGGCTTTTTTCTGAAAGTTCAAGTATCAAGTAGTAATATATCAAGTAGTAACTTTAGCTTCCTTCCTAGATAAGCTGTTCACTTGAAACAACTGGTGTCTATCTTTTATAACTTTTTCTTTTGCTTGAATAAACTTGATGTAATATCTCGCGCCTTGAATCAAAACAAAAGAAATGGTTGAAACATTTATTATATTAATGTACAACTGAAATCCCTCCTGTTCACGGAACGTAGTTCATATCAACTCCGCTGATTCCACATGGTCCTCCAGAGTTCAATTCTTCCCATTGATGAATAGTCGGTTTGGTCCATCCACCGAATGGTGCAAACTTTGAAAAGTCCTTGACTCCATCATAAGCTGCCCACCAGAGCATAAGGCCAGATTGAGAGTGATAGTCCAATCCAACGATATCTTGCCAGTTATAGTAGTTTGTGTATATTCCAACTGTTTGTCCATAAGACTTGGCCTCAGCAACCATTGCCTCAATGAAAGCACGATTACTGGCATGATCGGCTGGCCAATTGAGTCGTTCGATATCCAACCAGAGGGTCGAAATTTTGGTTCCAGCGTTTTTGACAGCGTCCAGGGCAGCTTTGACTTGATTGGCAGCTGATGGGCAAGTGGATTTTGGACACGGAAAGATGTATCCATCAACATCAGTTAGACCGGCTGAACAAAAAAAGAACGAATTAGATCAATAAACTTATACTCACCTGCTCTTGCATTTTTAACATTCTGAACTCCCGTAGTATCAACTGCTCCAAGAGAACGATAGATTCTTGGAATCACAAAAGAATATCCAGCATTTTTAACACATGTGAATGTTGAAACAGGCACAGCCACATTGAAATCAATTCCATTTCTAGCCGAAGAGACAACTGTCAAAAGAACAGAAACTAATATGAAGAGTTTCATGATTATGAATCTGAAACATTTCAGTTCATTTCCACCATTTATATGATTCCGATACCCGGAGTTTCATTCGTTTTTATTGTCATGGGCGTCATCACTTTTTAATTTTTCGAATGTCTGTAAAGACTATTTTCTTGTTTGCAGAGAGAATATTGTAGCATGGAAAAGGGGTGCAATTTTGGAATGGTAACATAATGAAAAGAAATCTATTCAGATTTTCAAAAGCTGTTTTTTCTATTCTACCAACACCCAGTTTATCTCCAATTAGACGAATTCTCCGAGTAGACTTTATGAAAGAGACTAATGATGACGTCGTTCTACTGTAGCCTTGAACTAAACAATTGACCTCAATTAAATTAAATGAACAAGTACAAATACTTGCTATTTTGGTTATCCCGCCCCCCTGATCCGCAACATTTCGATAATGAAATCACTAAAAAACTGTTATTTATTCTTTTCCATTTTTCAGTTGGTAGGTATTCGTGGATTCCGGAAAATTCTCAAAGTATTTTCAGATACACTGCTCTGGATTTCTGGAATTACACATTCTGAGTCCCCACGAACAATCTGCAAGTGTCAATATTTCATCTTCTGACAAGAATGAAACATCTGAAACTGTTAAAGTATTGCTTCATCCGGCGAAGATCCTGAACGTCACACGAGTTCCAGTGAATTTTGATAGGATATACAACATTACGATAAAATGTGGAGCTTCTAACGAAGAAGGTTTCTTTCGAACTCTCACTTTCCCTCATTTGAAAATGTAATTTTCAGGATTGACTGAAACGACAACAGTATTATCGGTGAAACCTCTTGTAGGTATACTGTCGCCTGCTGCAGTTGCAAGGCCTCTAAATGGAATCAGAATAGTTATTGGATGTGATAAGTGAGTTTTCGATGAATTTCGTTTGGAAAATTTTCTTTTATAGAAATTGGTACGGTGAAAAATGTGATGTGTTTTGTGATGAGAAGAAAATAGCGAAATTGGGGAGACAATGCAATTTCCTTGGGATGCCGAGTTGCTCAAATGGATTGACTGGTTCAAAATGTGATAAGAGTGAGTCATTTGAATTAACTATACACATCTATTATTTCAATTCAGAACTGGAACAGAAGGATTGCTCTTGTGGAAAGAATGGAAAATGTATCGACTCATATCCTAAACCAATTTGTGAATGTTCGAGATCTTTCCGTGGACCGAATTGTGAGAAGAAACAATTGTCTGCATCACTATCCTCTCATTACAAAGGAGACTTTTGGAACTTTCGAATGACGTTTTGGCAGTTGATTTTTTCGAATTTGGTGGAGAATCAGCTGGCAGAAGTGAAAGAATCTGAAGCATGGAAACGATCAACAAGATTCTGGGCAACAGTTCTGAAACACCCTTTGCTAACCGTCCTAATGATACAGCCTCTTTCCCATTCACTGGTTCCGTTGATGTCGATACTGTTGAATGAAAGAAAAAGAGATTCATAAAAAAACAAACAAGATCATAAAGGAATAAGATATGGAACGGCAATCAGAAAAATGAGAACATCGTGAGAACAAGTGTAGAATACCTTCGAAATATAGGATTGAATCCCAGAGAGTATGATATGGAAAAATATCTTCTAGTAACTCGTAATAGTACGTACTTATTAATAAACTGGGATTTGATACACCCTCCTAGTGTTGTTGTATGTAGCTCGTAGAACTTCCTCCAAACTGCATTTTTTGATATCTGCTATACGTGCCGCTGTTGCAATAGCCATTCCAGGAAGCGAAACTTTATTTGGAGCAATTCCATCGAAACATTTTGGTTTGAAGTATGGCGCATCTGTTTCAAGAAGAATTCGATCCAGTGGAATCCGACGAACAGCCTCGATTTGTGACTCATTGAATGACAGTATTCCGGGCGTATAACCTGCAAGTAAAATTTATACGTTGTTTTAAAATACACAAAAAAATTACCGAAGTGAACTTCTGGACACTGTTGCAACCATTTTCGTGCGATTGGCCAGTTCTCAGTATAACAATGGCGGTGAATTTTCAGGTTGCGATGATATGTTTCCTTTCGCTAAATTATAATATGTACGAGATCTCACACGGTTGAGAGAGAAACTCTTATAATTGTCTCAAACGAAAAACTCACCTTTCCCAAAATCTCCAAGCAAATATCCTCTGCCTTTCCCTGTTTTCCATTTCGACAATGTATAACAAGAGGTAGATTGTGACTATAAGCCATATCAACATGTCTATCGAAGACGTCTTTCTGAATTTCCAAATCCGATTCACATCGATGCAAATCAATTCCACATTCTCCGACAGCCAAAACTTTGTATGTCGATGTATTGGTAAGAATATGATTCAAAGTAGTCCAGAAATTTCTCTTTGTTCCCCATCTGAAAATGAACAATTGGAGACATTGATCTTTCCTTCATAACTTTTTTGAAGACTCCCACTTCTAGATATCAAAAGAAGACATTGACCTGTCTGTTATCAGTAGCAAGATTAGAGGACAATCGACCGGCACAATAACTTTTTTTTCATTTTTTCTATTTTACTATCAAGGATCAGTTGAAAAACTGTACAAACTTTTCTGCGTAATGTGGATGACATCCCCAAGTGGTTCCTATGTAGATGTTAGATCGAATTTCGTTAAGAATCCAGTCCAAGTCGTACTCTATATTTTCCTTAACAAATAAATCAGGCTTGATGAAATTGGCAATGAGTCCGGCAAAAGCTTTAGGGAAAGCAGCGGGATATCTGTCCACCCATTTCTCAATCCCTTCATCTTCCTTAAAATCTCTGACGGTTCGAGACAGCTGAGTGTAGATGAAATCGGTGTGGCAATGAGAATCGATGTAGGGTGTATCAGCTAAGTGAAGCTGAAAGCATCAAGCGTTATATTACAAAAATTTGAAGACAAATATTAGCGATTACCTCTTCGAGAAGTGTACTGAAACGTGGAGAGTTGTTTCCCAACGAATTCTTTCTAGCGTCGTTGCTACAGCCTGGCGAACTTTCTATATTTCTGGTACCAACGACGAGTCGTGTTGGTGTCGGTATTTTTTTGTTGTTATCGAATCGTTGCTGCGCGATATTGCATTTGAACTGCAACTGAAAATTGATATCACACTGAATTTAGGATTTAGAAAATCGGCTCACATTCTGAGTAAGGTCTGACGAGATCTCTTTAGGAGAAGCGGGCACGTCCGTTCTCCTTTGTGAAAAGCTTGAATTGACAGACTTTTCTGAGCTCGAACCACTTCTAACAGATGAATTTCCAACTACATCATCTTCGTCCTCACAACAGTTCGGAGGTAGTTCTCGGTTTGCTCTCTGATTCTTGTTTTCTGTGGGCGTGCTGAAAAAGGTGCTCTACAATTTTGTCAGAACAAGCAACGAACCTTTGGCCAGAGCCTTCTAAACTACGTCTAGCTGGTGGTATGTAAATATCCTGATCCGCTTTGTTGCCTCTGCCAGAGCTCATTGCTGAAACAACCAGAATTAGGAGAAAAATTTGGATTACCACATTAAATTTTTGAAAGAAACGAGTATTTAAAAAATGGACAACAAAAAATTGTGCATTATTTACAAATTACCGAGCAATCTCAGGATTACAGATATTTAATTCGATAGAATTTTAATTGAGAACCGATTTTGCCGATAAGCGCCAAAATTATGCCGAAAAAAGCGTGCGGGGTTTTTGCAAAGAGGCGGCGCGACTCCGCCCCCTTGAACCATGTGCCTTCTCTGAATTTTTTTGCTGCCAAAGCTTGCTTCTTGATGTTCTATTGATTTTTCCCTTTCTGAACAACAAATATAATAAAAAGTTTCAGTATGGAGTCTGATGGGGAAGATGATTTGGACGATTACCGATATGGAATCGACGAAGAAGACGATTTTCCGGATACTCGCCCGACGGTGATCCTCATGGGACACAAGAGGTATTATTTTTATTTATTTCGGAAAATGTGATATCACAAACATCTTTATTCTCATTTCAGAAGTGGTAAAACGTCGATTAGGAAAGTGGTTTTCCAAAAAATGTCACCGAATGAGACCATGTTTGTTGAAAGCACTGCGAGAATCACCAAAGATAGTGAGTTTATTTAGAGTAAGATGAAGTTCAACTGTCTATATATATTTATCTGAAAAACAATTGTACAGTCGCGCCATTCACTTTGAAACCTTATTTTTCCAGCAATATGCTCGTCGTTCATCAATTTCGAGACAATCGAATTTCCCGGTCAAATGTGTCCATTCGACGACTCGCTCGACCCCGTTGGAGTTTTTCAGAAATGCGAGGCTTTGTTGTTCATTATAGATGCTCAAGCTGAACTCCAGGAGCCGATCGCCACTCTTGTTGAGTATTTTTGTCGTGCATACAAAATCAATCAGAACATCAAGTTCGAAGTATTTGTGCACAAAGCTGACGGCCTAACCGAAGAGGCTCGTGTGGAAACGAAATTCAACATTTATCATCAAGTGAAGGAAACTATCAAAGACCAGATCGATGTCGATTTGCAAGTTACCTATCACTTGACCTCCATTTACGATCATTCGATTTTTGAAGCATTCTCAAAAGTTGTTCAGAATCTCGTGAAGCAACTGCCAACTCTTGAGCGTCTCCTTGATGTATTCAACAATGTATGTTATACTCTATTCAAAGAAAGTAAAAAACTTGAACATTTTCATTTTCAGAGTTCGAAAGTCACAAAGTCGTTCTTGTTTGACATCCTTTCCAAAATCTACATTGCCACTGATTCGGAGCCAGTTGAAATGAGTATTTATGAATTATGCTGTGATATGATCGATGTCACCCTTGATTTGTCTTCTATATATGGGTATCTTGTATCTAATTGTTTAAATTTCTCATTTTTCCAAACTTTAGGGTCGCGGATAGTGGTTCGAATTATGATGAGCGGTCCTCATCGGTGATTCGACTCAAGTCTGAACAAGTCATGTTTCTCCGTCAAGTCAATAAGCATTTAGCATTGGTGTTCATCATGAAAGAAGATGGCAACGAGAAGGCTGGTTTCATCGATCACAACTTCGGAGTTTTCAAGGCTGGTATCGAGCAAGTATTCAAAGTCAAGAACCGAGGAGTAAATTTCTAATTTTTGCTAACGTTTCAAATTATCGTGTACTCTGCCTGACATAAAAAGAGCATTTTCATCTCGAGTTCTGAATTTTTCATTATTTTCAAAATGAAGACCAAATTCGCTGGTCTGCTGCACGTTTTTTGGATCTATTATTCTGAACAGACTTCACTTCAAATATTTATGTGATCATTGTTTCAGAGAAAATAACCCGAAAATGAGGCCGATTTTCAGCACTGGGAAGTCAAAATAGCCCATTTTCTGTTATTTTCACCTATATGAAGTGCGCCAACAATATTATAATAGTACAGGAAGGGGCTATATCAGGTTCCCTATAAGGTGGATGATATACTGGAATCTTCTCAAAATTATGTTTAAAAATATCCTCCGAATTCAATATAAAAAACTTGAAAATGGTTTTGAGTGTAAAGCGAAATTCTCAAGGTAAATGTAGAAGTTTTATCCCACAAGAGCAGTTCGTATGTTCGGCTTGTCAAAATTTGTTGCGCATAGTGAGCGAAGCCATTACTTGTTTTGAAAAGCGAACAAAAGGATTTCAATAACCATTTTATTTCCAAAGCTAACAAATAACAGTGGAAACACAACAATTTTCACCAATTAGAACTTGCTGAAGCCCTTCTTGGAGGTTCCGGACTTGTTGACCTTCAGCACGTTGAATCTGACGGTCTTCGAAAGCGGGCGGCACTCTCCGATAGTGACAAGATCTCCTGGGTGGATATCTCTGAAAGAAATATAATATTAGTGAGTCATAAAAATAGAAAATTCACCTGAAGGCTGGGGAGCAGTGAGCTGGCACGTTCTTATGTCTCTTCTCGTAACGACGGTACTTCTTGATGTAGTGAAGGTAGTCACGACGAACAACGATGGTTCTGGTCATCTTGTTCTTGAGCACAACTCCAGTGAGGATCATTCCGCGAATTGGGACATTTCCTGCCCATGGGCACTTCTTGTCGATGTAGGTTCCCTCGACGGCCTAAAAATACAAATAAATATTTGGATTATTTAAAAAATACACGACTTACATCACGTGGAGCCTTGAATCCGAGTCCGACTTCACGAATGTATCGTGGAGTCTTCTTGGATCCAGCAAGGATACGGGCCTTGTTGTTAAGGTTGACCGTTGGCTGCTTCAGAAAGGCCCTCTCTGTCTGTTCAGACATTTTCCCAGGTTCTGAAAGTAAAAAAATTAGTTGAACGAGAGATGAAGTCCGAAAAATTAAAGAACGAAAAAAAACGCCATCAAGTTCGTGAAGTATTTTTTTTTCTTAAAAAACACATATTTTACATGTAATCTGTATTTTTTATGATAGGGATTGTACCAAAAATCGGCGGAAAACGGCCAAAAAATCGTAAATTCTTTTAGGAAAAGGCAAAAAAAAAAGAAAATATTTCTGATTCACTGAGGCAGCTACGGTGAACTATGCGTGGCGAGACCCACGGGGCGGAGAATTCAATGCGCCTTTAAATGCTATGTCTGCGTCTCTCCGTCGTGCCCTGTGGCCAAAGCTGTGGACATTTTTTCGCCATTTCTTCTCGGAAATGGCTGAAAATTTCGGAAATTTTTTTGCAAGAGTTAAAAAGGTTAATTTTTCATCTTGAATTCGAAAACAGAACGCAATGAACTTCCAAAAACTTCCGCTGTGTCAGCAAGTAACAATTAGGAACAGAAATAGTAATTTTAAAGGAGGATTCCGACCAAAAAATGAATTAGGCTTAAAGTGTGCTAAAAGTTGCGTAGGTTACGAATATCGAAATGAAACAGCTTGAAAAAAATCGTAACGCTCAAACAACGCGATCGCCGGTGCTCAAAGTGATCCCTGATGGAAGAGAAATTACGCGGCCGCCCGCAAATTTCGCAATAAATTTCAAATTTCTCTTCCATCAGGAATCACCAGGGTTGCAACGGGCCGGGCCGGGCCGAAAGCAAAAATTCTCGGCCCGGGCCCGGGCCCGGCCCGGCCCGGCCCGGCCCGGCCCGGCCCGTGTTCAGCCCGGCCCGGCCCGCGGGCCCTGTGAGGGAAAATTTCGATCAAAAAATTTCGATCCTAATTTCTAATTTCCAGTTTTAGTCGCTATTTCATGTATAAAAGTTTGAGGAACTTCTATGATCACATATGACAACATTTTTTTTTTGAAAATGTCCCAATTTTTCTTTAAAATTTCGAGAAAATTCGAAAATTTTCAAAAAATTTTCATTGAAATTTTTCCTCACGGGCCCGCGGGCCGGGCCGGGCCGAGAAAATTTTTTTGAGCCCGGCCCGGCCCGGCCCGCGGGCCGGGCTTTACGGGCCGGGCCGGGCTTGGGCCCGGGCCGGCCCGTCAAATTGCAACTCTGGGAATCACTTTGAGCACCGGCGATCGCGTTTTTTGAGCGTTGCGATTTTTTTCAAGCTGTTTCACCTCGATATTCGTAACCTATGCAACTTTTAGCACAGTTTAAGCCCAATTCATTTTTTGGTCGGAATCCTCCTTTAAATTGAAATCAACGTATTCAGCAGGGGTGTGCGGAATGGAAATTTTCGGAATTTCGGAATGTCGAAATATTCCGAATTTTAAATGTTCGGAATTTCGGAACGTCGGAATATTCCGACTTTTAAAACTGCGGAATTTCGGAATATCGGAATTTTCCGAGTTTCAAATAGTCGGAATTTCGAAATTTTCGGAATACCAAAAATGGCGATTTTTAACAGTATTTTTCGTTGAGAAAGGACTTTTTTTGGGAAAAGCCTTCTGAAAGTAAAGAGTTTTGGTAAATTGACTGTTTCGAAAAGCGAAAACCACTTGAACATGCATATTCGACATACAATAATTTTTTTTCTTCGCTACTTTGTTCTTAAATATCGGAATGTGATTCCGAAAATTTTCCTTCCGGAACATTCCGGTCGGAATTTCATTCCGAAAAATTTTGTCGGAATATTTCGATCGGAATTTCATTCCGAATTTTTTCCCACGGAATATTCCGGTCGGAATTTCATTCCGAAAATAGCCAAAATTTTCGGAATTTTCGGAATTCCGTTCCGCACACCCCTGGTATTCAGCACTTGTAAAAATTTCGTGTATTTTTCAGACAGTTCTGAGAAAAACGGCGAAGGTATATATAAGTCGCAAGAGTAGTCCTTTCGAGGGTCGGTGTTTTTGAAATCCTGCAAAGAGCAAATCGGTTTCAAAGTGGCTCATAATTTGAAAAAAAAAGCAAAATAATATCTTCGAGATTTATCATTTTGACCCATGCGACCACATTGAGTTATTTCTTTTTTTTCTTCAAATTAAGCTTATCTAGTGGTGGAGTGATCCATTTTCGAGAACGACAGAGAATATGTCTCAAGGACTCATAATTTTCAATCTACTGTAAAAATAGAAATCTAAAGTTTTTATTGGTCTGCAATCATAGTGAGTGAGAGGTGCATGAAAGATGAGTGGTTCGTAAAAGTTGATGAGAATGAAGGCTTTAAGTTATTTTTCTTCACCAGTACACAGAATTTATAAGTAATCAAGTTTCCATTTTTGGAGGTAAAACTAGAACTAGAAAACATTCTATCATTTAAAAAAGAGTGGATAAGTAAAGGAGATAACATTTGGAAAACAGATCTCGTACTCGCGTAAATCACAGTAACCAATTAGAACTCACTAGAGCATAACAATTGAGAAATAGATAAAAATGGAATGAACAACGAGTTGAGTAAGTTCATTAGAATCTGGTGAGTTCAATGGGGAGTCTGAAAAAGTGAATCAACTATAGGACAATGATAAACAAACGTAAGAAAAAGGCGCGATGTACATGTCGAGACCGTTTAATCAATGAAATCAAGAGCAGGATGTGTTTGAAAGGAGGATTTAAAAACAAAAGAGCACCATGGGAGAAAACATGAGGACCATAAACGAAAAAAAGGCAAAAAAAAAAACAAGTAAGTACATAAATATCCTAAAAGGCAACGGGTGCAATGACAGGGGAATGAGAAGGCAAAATCACAGTCTAGAAAAGGGGGAGGGGTTGTTGATGGACCAGCCATACGAAACTTTTATGGCACTGAGAATCAGGGATTATTTGACCAGGGAAGGATTGGTGTGGTTCCATTGACTGGCTTATTCATCTTGCTAGCTTGTAGAAGATGATCAGTAGCGTGGCTGAATGTTGAATGAGCAAGATCACCTTCGTCGTCGTCTATAATTAGTTCGTTAAAATTGGACAGATATTTTCCAAATTTTGGCAGTTTTTTTAAAAGAAAATAGTTCAGGATGATGCACATCTGTTTTGTTTTTCAAAGTACTAAAATTTAGAAGATCAAAAACAAACAAATTTTTGGGGGTCATTCAGTATTTATGAAGAGTGACAAGCTCACGGAATACTTTTTCAAAATTAAATAAAAATTTGTTATAAAAATTCGATGTTTACCACAACTATGGGACCTATCGAATCTTTATATTCCAGAGTGAGACATACCTGAAAACTCAACAACTGGCAACGGCTCATTCGTCCGTTTCGGGGAGCGAAGGAACGGGAAACCATTTCCTTTCTCGTCGTCGAAAAACGATAATGATGAATTCGCACGAGGAGATTCTTGCTGAAAGTTTATTTTAAAATTTTCAAATTTAATACCATGATTCAAAATACCTGTGGTGTAATAGCTACGCCTTCGGCAGATTCGGCAACAACTTGTAGATGATTCGTTGAAGGGAAAATGGAAGATAAGAATGAAGACACCGGTGGAGGCTGCGGTTTCACGGTTTTCGGTTTCTCGCTACTTTCAAAAAGCCACGGAAGCAACGAATTCGCTTTGTTGTTGACTTCAGACGGTTTTTCGGTTTTGAAGGAGTGCCCACTGTGCGAAGGAATCTGGCTCACTGTGATTTTTGGTACAACCGGCGTAGTTTTGATCAAATTTGTCAGCAACGAAGTTTGCGAACTTGAGATAACCTTCGGGTCAACTCTCTTCGGCGTAGTCAGAGCAATTGGAGCAGATGTTGTTTTCTGTTGAGGAAGTGTAGAAGAAGACGATCCAGCTGTCATTTTCATTGATCCGGCAGTTGGTGTTACTGTAGATGTTGGAACAGTAGGAGGCTTGGGTTTTGAAACATTTGCAAAAGGGTTGAATCTATTGCAGAATGTATTTTTGCTTTTAATGGAGTTGGTCTTCTTGTCTTTCCCAGCGATTTCTACAGATCCCTTTCTTGAAGCTGGCGCTGGTCGGGCCTTTACAGAAGTAGTTGATATAGCTGGCGTTGGAACAATCGAGCTGCTGGCATTGAGATGATTTGGACCTTGAAGCTGAGGAGTTGCTTGAGTTTTAGGAAAATGCTCGGTGACTTCCACTGCTAGACGACCATCGTTTTTGAACCAACGCATCTTCAAACGAGTGTCTGGAGTTGCTCGAAGATCTTTATGCATATTTCCTTTCGAATCTCTTCTCGGCGTAACGAAATGATTGATATTGTTAGGAATCTTTCCAATTTTCATTACGAGTTTGCGGCCATCTGTCATCGTTCTCAAAAATCTTCCAGTTTCGTCTGAGTTCTCATGGATCAATCCATTCTTGGGAGTCATGAAGTTGTTTCGCTGCGATTCAGTGGTTTCACTCTGCTGCGGTGTTTCCACGATCTTCTCACTTCTTTTTCTTTTCCTTGATTCTGATGTTGGTTTCAAAGGAGTCTTGAGTGGTGTTTTGAAAACAGATTTCGAAGATGCAATCTGTTCTGAATTCATCGAAACTCTTGCCTCTACTCTGGATGATGCAGAGGAGTGAGCTGAGACTTCCCTATCAGGAGATGGTTCTTCAAGTTTTATATCCTTTCGATTCAGTTTCAACTTGAGTGGTATTCTCTTCTCATGAGTTGATGGGATGTCTTCATCATCTTCGCTTGCAGCCATTTCAATACCCTTTTGAATTATCGCAACAGGAACTCTTAGTTTCAACTTCGGACTGTCTTCTTTCTCTTCTTTGATCATATGAACAGGAACTGGTAGTGGTATCGGTGGGATTTCTTCGACTGGAACAGCCCTCTCGGGTGGAGACATTGAATAGTCTTCATCAATCTCCGGAGATCCTTCGTCATAAGTCATTGGTCTTCGAATGTGAACAGGTGTGACAGAAACATCAGAAGTGCTTGGAACCGAGTTTGGTGGGAGCATAGATCTGGAGCTCAACATTTGCTCGTGTAGTGATGTCGCGGCTGTTTGATGTTGAACAGGCTGGGGTGTATCTTCAGATGAAGTCGACTCATCACTAGAGCCAAGCGACTCGGATATATGTGAATGTTTTATCCGGTGTTGCTCTTGTTTTTGTGCTGCATCTGATATTTTTCCAAACGAAAACCTTTCCGGTTTATTGAACTCTACTTTCATCACTGACACTTCATGGGATAACGGTTCAGATATCCTTCCCAGTTTGGCAGAGTCCAGGGAGACGCTTTCGTTCTTGACTCTCGACGTTGATGGGATCTCAGAAATTGAGGCGGATTGCCACACGGGGGATTGACCAATCTGTGAAATTCTTTCCTCTTCTTGTTCTGATTCTGGCTCTGGCTCAGATTCGGATTCACTTTCCCACTCCGGTTTTTCGTTGATGAATGGAAGTGGAGAGCCACGTGGACGATTCTCATCGTAGGAGTCAAATTCGAACTCTTCGTATACAGCCGACAACGCACCGTCTGGGAGCTCGAGATCTGAAATTATAATTGATTGATCGTGATTTTTTTCATTGACCGAAAGTTACCTTTCAGATGCTCTGGCATCTGCGGAGCCGACTGCATTGATAAATCCAAATTCAACCGATTGGACTTTACTGCTTGAATAATTTCGCTGCTTTGTAAGAATTCTCGGGGATTCTGTTCAGCCAACTTTCGATCTTCCTCTAGCTTACGTCGTTCTGACTCCGTTTCCATAAACAATATCATATTTCTTTCCCACTCCATCGAATGCATCGAGTCATGAAGAACGATATTCCGTACTCTTTTCCCCAGAACATCAGCGCGAGATATCGCTTCTGTCATGGTTTTTTGGTAAGTCGACTCAACTGAAAAACGGATTTTCTTCATTAAAATGAAGGTTGAATATTTCGTGACTCACAATTAGCAACTGGTTCTTCTCCAACCGAAAAATGATGATACGGTAGCATCCTTTGCAAGATGTCCATTTTGCTTTTGAACGGTGTAACATCTGGTGCCTCTAACCGATTTCTCTGATCCACCATTAAGGCCGTAACTGCTTCTTCGCGAACTCTGCTCTTCTCTGCCAGTTTCTCCAATAACTGCTCTCTCGTCAATGCTTCCGACGCTTCAGGTACAGGATACTCGATTTCAGGCTCCGATTCTGCTTCCATCCCTTGTTGTTGATTGTCCACGGGCATGTACATATCTCGTTGCTCATAGTGTTGCTGTTGGAGTACTTCTTGCTGAGCATTCATCATTTGTGAGCCAGGTCGCTGAATGAACCCTTGATAGAAATCATTCGATGTTTCACAATGAGATTCATATCCTTGCTGAGAATGAGATTGGGGCTGCATATCGTGACTAGCAGGGTAGCTTCCTTGACTTTGATAGGGCTCTGCATACTGTTGCTGATGAAGTCCGTTGTTGTGAAAGTTCCCAGGAGATGGTGTCGGTGCCGTACTTCGTTGCATTACCGGCTTGTTTGTGGTCACGCCGCTCAGTTGTTGCCGTAAATGCGGTGCATCTTGACTTTGATACCTTGACCCATGAGTTTGGCGAACTATTTCTCCTACTGTCGGTTCTTCATCTTGGTGCTGATACATATGCACTTCTTGCTGGTTCTGTAGAGGTGCATACATCTGCTGTGACTGGGGCCTCTGATGATCCTGTCCATGGTACTGCTGATGATCGTGTTTCTGTTCCATGTGATTGCTTTCATGGGATTGGGGTTGATTAAACTGAGGAGAAGGACCCGGTTCACTATTATTCTGAGACGTGAATATGACAGCCTGACGATAGTTGTGAGTCCTTTGATTCATCGTTGGCACAACTTTCGCATGGATAACCTGTGACGGACCTTGGTTTTGATGGTATTGCATGGATTCGTGAGATTGAGGTTGATGATAATCACTATACTGCTGACTCGTTCCTGGCTCATCCATTTGTTGATAAGATCCATAATTGTCACTTCCATTTTCGTTGTACATTTTGTTCATCTGACTGGGTACCATTGTTGTGGTTGGAGGTTCCATCATAATCTTCGTGGAAGTCATCTGAGCTTGGGCTACAACCACTGGTTGACCTTGTTGTCGCTGATTCTGTGGCTGTTGCTGGACATTCTTCGAAACTTGGCTTCGTGACTTCTTTGGAGGGGCTTTTTTAGGTGGTGCTGTCATTTGTTGCTGCGGCATAGGAGCTGTGTTAGCTACGCTTTTGATCTGATTCACGATTTTGCTTCCTCCAGAGTTGGCATTCGACACATTTTTTGAAAAAATTTGAGCAAGTTGAGCTTCCAGATCGGCAATTTGATTTTTATTGTCATATCCCTCTTGATTTTTCAACATCTGCATTTCCGCCATCAGTTTACCTATCTGAAACAAATATTTTTGAAAACAATTGTCTTTTTTTTGTAAATACTTACAATAGGCATGTCCTCAATTGAAACCGTCATTTCGAGTTTTTCCGAGCCATTTTCGTTGTTATTTTCTCTTTGAGACAGTTTGCTGGCTGTCGAAAGAACATCGCCGACACTGGTTTCTGTAGCCGCTGAAATTAAGTGATTAAAGTCAAATAGAACGGGGTGCTCCTTTCCGGAGAATGTTTTTCGAAATTATCAAAATTGGAAGAACGAAAATTCTTGAAATTATCCTGATGGATTTGTGATATTTTGATGGAAATCGATCAGAATATGAAGATCATATTTTTGGAAAAATTTTCAAACATACCTAGCGGTTTCTTTTTGGGTGGTGCTTTCTTTTTTGGTTTTGGTTTCGGAGGCAACTGTTGAACTGGTGCGCCATCGTTCATTCCCTGTAGCTGTTGTTGCTGATTCGTTCCAGATTGTGATAGCGGATTTCCGATAGAAGACGGATCCACGTGATCCATGTGAGACGAATACGACGATGTTGATGGTCCAATCATTTCGTAATCATGACTTATCATCCCATTTTCATGGACAGTCGAAGGCTGAGCCTGAGTAATGAAGAACTTAATGTTTCATTCACATGGTTATAGTCTTTAAGTAATTTAAGCTGATGGGGTTTTAGCTGCTTCCATAAGCTCGTTTTCTGGAATCGGTATTTTTGATGGAAGGGGAAAGACTTACTGTATAATATGGATCAACAATTCCGAGTTCTTGGTATGGTCCAGCGTCAATATTTCCACTGACCACTGTCGGCCTTTCGAAATTATTGTATTCCTAGAACGTTGAATGTTTTAGAAATATTCAAAAAATGAAACAACTCACAACAGTTGAAGATGACATATCGTAAAAGTCATTACCATGCACACTGTGCATGCTCTGAAACTGTCCCCCATCATCATTGCTTGTCCCTGGATGTTGATGTTGACCATGTTGAGCGCTATTTGGTGTTAACCCCGATGGGACATAGGGATAATCGTCCTGTACCGACTCGAAATCGAAGACAGGTGATGAAGCCTCTGCGAGAGGGATGTTCTATAAAATACCATTGAAGTTATGCTCGATTAAACAGGATGGTAGGCTTACATCGATGTTTTCTGACTCGTAGAAGTTTCCGGCGGCTCCTGGACTGTTAGCTGATCTGTTGAAGCCGTTTTCCGATGTAAACCAGACTTCATCGCTGCTGAAAACCAGTTAGGCGTTATTTCACACAGCTTCTCGCAAATGAAATGAAATGGAGACTACCCATGACTCCGCCCACATCGCTGTGGGCAGTGTCAAAAACGTTTTTCAGTCTGCATCTCCTCCTCGCTCCTCCTGTCCCGCTAAGAGAGGCGGCGAGACAAGGGACGCGGGGAGGGAGGCAGTGGGCGGGGCATCCACAAGTTCATACTAGAGGGGCGTGGCCAAACGAACGTGCATATAAAAGAGACACACGGAGCGGTGTGGATGAAAACAGGGTGGCGCTGCCATATAGAACAACTCTGAAACGTATCCCCCAATTATAATATGTACTCACTAATTGTTAGACATTATTGTTGTCGAATCATTATCTTATTTCTTCAGTCGCCCAGAGTTGCAGCACTTCTAGGCGATCGCGTTTGTTGAATCTGAAAAAAAAATTTTATTGTTCGTTTTTTTCGATTTATGCTCTTTTCAAGAAAATTGGTGATTTCTCAATGAAAGGAGAGACGCACTACACGAAAAAAAAGGAGGATGGGCGCAGGATGCAAGTTAGTAAGAGGGGAGAATAAAAGGCGACGCCGGCCGCGAAACAGACACACACAGACACAGGCGAAATCGATCGAGAGACGCAGTGAATGGATGCCACAAGGTCATATGCTTTGACAGACTGCAACATGGGGAGTAGTTGGTGGGGGGTCTCAATACTACTACGCATCTATTACTGCTCTTTTCACTCTTTTCCCAACTTCACTACGCCAATTGGTGGGGCTAGGGGGTCACTTTCCTATTGACACGCGCCGCGGACTAAAAACTCTGCGCTCCCCAAAGGTATCATCATCGTCGTCAGTGGCGTCATCGTCGTCAAAGAAGCGTGGTAGCTTCTTTGGTGTGATGGCGTCAGAGAGAAATACATACATGCATAGAGACACACAGGCACACCGTTTTGTATTGCAATAGCGAAGACGCAAATTGATTTTAAAGCAAGTGTGTATATGCAGTGAGACACTACATACAATGAGGAGACACGACCGGCAATCTCCTCGTTCTCCACACTATCTACACAGGACGCTGGCTGTCTGCTACAATGCATTATGGTTGTTCGTGCGTGCCTCTTCTTTCCCACTCACACACTGGTCCTTCTCACAGACGCACACGGGGGAGACGCATACACACACACACACACCAGCCGCCACCCAAATGATGTTGAGAAAAAAAGATGAACAAATGGGTATCTCTGTCTTCTCTGCACTCTCTTCTGATACCGAATACTGCCTCTTTTCTCTCAATGTCTTCGTTTCTTGTGTACCTACGTAGACGGCAATAGAGGACGAACATATGGCAACAGCAAAGTGAAACCAAAGAAAACAAATCTTTCAGAAAAAAATATGTTGTTTGGGTGAATGCTAAATATATTATTTTCAGTGATGAAATCGTTTAAGATATTGAGTAATTCTGGATCGAACAGCAGGAAAAAATTAAGGAGAAAAAAGAAAACAACTATTTACCTGAACTAATGGGAAAAAAATACTATTTATACTTCTGAATGAATTTTAGAAAAATTAATTTAGAGCTTGTGAATAAAGTTGTACTATTACAAAATTATATTAGCAAAATATAAGCAGGAAACCCTCGCTCCGCTGCACTACGCCAAAGAGAAAGAGGCGCGAAAAACAAATCTTCCTAGGCCTCAGTGTATTTTTTGAATTTTTAAATAGCTTTCCTGCTTCGGTTTCCAAATTTTTATTGTCCTAACACTATGCGCTAATCTTGTGAACAAAAATCTTCGCGAAATTAAACATTCGGTTCGGCCGCGGACTAGTTTACGCAGAAATGTCTAGGTCATGTCGATTTATAAAGAATTTCACTCATTTTTCTAAACTAAATAAACATTTTTTAGTTTTATAGGGTGATTCAGGTGAAAAACAATTATTTTTTTTTCAATTTTGGCAAAAAAAAAAAGAAAAAATGAAAAAAAATTATGCAGTTGCAACCGTATTTTGACTATCGTGTCGAGACCACTCCTTCAATTGGAAAATTTCCTTTAAACTTTCATACTGTAGTTTGCTTTTTGAGTAATTTTTTCGGACTTGAGAGATTGATTTCAACACGAAAGTCAATTGCTTCTTTGCCATTTTCTGTTTTTTTATATCTCTCTAATCAAGAAAATATTTTTTACTTGCGAGACCCAACTCATATCTGTTGATTTTCAGAAAACAAGGAAATGTCAAATATCGACGATAAAAGCATAGTAGCCAAAGTAGACAAAGAGATTAAAAAGGAAGGAACGTTCGACAAACTACGGAAGCAGGCAACAGAGACCATCAAAGAATCTGAAATAGTCCGGAGAATTGAGGTAATGTTGGTTTGAAAAAGGAGAAATCAATCAACTAAAGTGATTTAGAAAGAGATGTTGGCGAAAGTTGATAAAATCCTGGAGGACTCGTCAAATTTATCGAAGGAAGAAATTCAACGAAAAATGAGAGAATTCATCGAAAACGATTACAAGTGAGTTTTGAGTTTTGTGAATCTGTAATCTATGAAAATAATTAATGAATTCAGAATGCGTAATGACATAAACCGACAAATTCGAATTGAGCTCGACAAGCCGTGGGCACAGGACTCGTTGAAAGAGACCATTGAGCAAAAGGTTTACTTTAAGCAGAATTTATGTTCAATAAATTACAATAGTTTCAGGTTGCAAAACAGTTCGAGGATATGGTGTAATGAATCTCACGTCGAAATGGCAAACCACGGGTAGAGCAGCCTAATTGACACTCACTGGTTCAATTTTAAGTTTTCACTAAACTGACTGATTATTTTGCACTCAATGAATTATAAATTCTTCTTCTCTGTTTTCTACATTCTCTCTGTGTCATCTTTTGAGCAAGAAGAAGAAGCTTCTTTGAAACTTCTGGGATCTTATAACATCGATTACAACAGTGCTATAAAAGAGTGAGTGGAAAGTCAGAACTTTCAATGAAATGAAAGCAAATTCAGTGAATACTCTCGAATAATGGTTGAAGGGAGAGTGGACGAGGTTTCGGTCAAAATTGGAATACTGGCCACATATTTTCGGGTTTTCAAAAAGTTAGTGGCATGGGGAATAGAAGAGAATGATTTCGAGCATTTGTATCCAACTCCGGAATACGATTTTGATTTGAAAATCGGAGAAGGGTGCAAGAATGGATTCGAAATATGTTTGGATTCCATAATCAGTAATATTAGCGAAAATCAACCATGGATTTTGCAAGACAACATAGAACTCGAGTAAGGTTATACTCTAGATTAGTTATTTAATAAGAGAAAGTTTAGCGAATTATCACTCATGAAAATTATTGACAATCAACGACTTGGAATGGAGATATCGGCGTCACAGGTACGAATATCAAAAGTGAAACCAAAAATAAGGAAAACAATCTAAAGGAAATTAAATCTTTAGCTCCAAATAATATAAGATGAGAATCTATAATAGAAAAGCCTCTGGCATAGTGCTAGGAAGAGTAGGGAAGGCATGTGTGAGCTACGATTTCCTTTTTAGATTTTTCTTGTTTCTGACTCTAAGAAGAATACAAAATGGACATCTTCAGTGTATAGTTTAATGAGATCATAAATATCAGTCAGCAAAAAAAAAAAATAATAGTCAGAAGTTTTGAAAATTGAACTATAATTTGAAATAACTCCAATCTGGATTTGAGTACTATTAGGATGTTTCTAACAAATGGAAAATCTATCTTTTCCGATACCCAAGATAATCAATAAAATTCCAACAATGACTTACAATCATAAAAAAGAGTGACCCCATCTAGCTAGGAAACACATAAAACCGAATGGGATATTTATGATTAAAATAAAGAATCGAAACATCAGTTGAACAGTCAAGAGCACTACCAAACCAGTTGAAGAGAAAAAAAAAACCTATTCAAAAAATTATTTTTATTTACAAAACAACATTCTCCGGGCGACTCGGCGGGCTAAAAAACAAGGCCGTCTCCCCTCTCTTTCGTCTCGTTTTTTGCCTGTTTCCGATGAACTGGGAGAGGGTTGAGTGAAACGAGAGTGTGAAAAGAAAGGAGAGTTGACAGACATTCGGAACCATCCACAACTGGAGGTGGCACGCGGGAAGAGGCAAGAAAGAGCGGAAATTAATGAAGGAGCTTTGTTTTAAGACCCGACAGTTAGCAAATGGTCCAATTTGAGAAATAGGATGAGAGAACAGTTAATAGCCGTGGAAGACTATGTAGGGACAGAGAGATAAGTACGCGATTTTCTAAATGGAAAAGGATAAAGAAAGATAGAAACGAAGACAATAAAGGAGATAAATGAGAAGGGGAGGAAGAAGAAGAAAAAGCGGGATTTGATTAATGAGAAGAAACGACGAAATGTCAAAAAGATCCGATTCGTTTTGTGAAGAAGATACGGCGGTGATAACATAATTGAAGGCATGATTTCACACGTTCGATGTTAGCATTGATAGCAATTAGTGTAACTAAAAATTCATCGAGGAAGTCCATTGATTTCAACAAGAATGGTTGCTCAAAAATGACACTGTAGAAATATAACCAATATGAGAATCTTGTCTCTGAATTAGAATACCGTAAAATCTGTATTCGAAGGGAACCTCTAATAGGTGGGCACCTTTAATATAAGGGCATCCCAATGAGCTCAAAATGAGCAAATTCTTGAAATTAGTCTTATTAGAATCCTCCTCGAAAGTTGACTAAACCAACCACAAAATATGTTTCAAATTTCTTCTTCAACAGATGTTATGATCCATTTTGCGAATTCAGAAATTTTTTCTTTGGTTCATGGAAAAATAGAAGAGCATACCCTTTCAATACAGATTTTACGGTAAGTTGGAACGTTATTTAAGATCCTGATAACTACTTAGGATGCTCTAATGATCTTGAAAAATCACCGAATGTTAACTTAACAACGACTTGTTTTCGAAAAAGGATTCCAGATCCTCTGCTACTTGACCAACTCTCGTATCAAAGCCTTTGAGTATATTCCGTACTGTGCCTATCGGGTTCAACCAGTTGGAGCAAGATCAATGGTATGTTTTAGACTGGTACCGCAAAACCTCTAATGGAAGGACATGCCCTTCAATTGTTCCACCTCCTCCAATTCAAAATTCGATATTCACAAAATTACCTATTATTAATTTTGTAGAAGCAACGTTTTTCATATTGATCATAGTCTATTTTTGACAAAGAATCGATTGAGCCTATATTAAGATTCGCAGAAAGTGATATTTTCGGGCTCACTTGGGGGTCCTTCTATTAGAGGTTTTACGATATCTAAACAATTATTCATTCTCATGGGGTACCACTAAAACTTTTTTTCGATCCTCAAAACGGATCAATCTAAAAGATTAAGTTAACTAAAAAGGTAGTCTGTTGGATGATGCTTATTTGTGTACTGTTCTAACGGAAATCAATTATAAACTATCTTAAATTTTAGATATGGACTGGAAAAACATTCAGCAGCACAAATGTTCTTGATGAATTCCTTGGAATGCCGTATGAATGTGCAACAGAAAGGTAAGATCTTGTAGGCTTTGAAAATACTTTCAATTCTCCAGTTATCCCAATTGAACGGAGAAAATTTGAGAACTGCAGTTTTACACCTTTTTGGATAGACTATCTTAATAGCTACAGTAATCTAAATAAGTATACATACAGTACTGAACAGAAATAATGCGCACACTGATTTTTTTTTAGTTGAGAAACGTCCACTTTAAGGGTCTGAAAAAGTGGTTTCTGAACATCTAATATTTGTGAAAGTTTTTGGATGTATAAAGCAACTTTCGAACTCTATTTTTGTAGTTTACACCTTCTTCATGAGATCACGATTCTGTCAGTTAGTTCCTGTGGAAACCGAAAAGCTACAAAATGATAGGAATGAACACTGAACTGAGATGAAAATCGAGATTACTTCAGTCGACTTAAAATACTGGATTGCAATCCTCTGAAAACGTTATCAACTACCAAAATGGAGTTCAAAAGTTGTTTTATACATATCCAAAATAGAAATATCGAATTCCTCGAATCCAATTTCTCAGACCAGTAAAGTTGACCTTTTTCCACTAAAAACGTTGACTAGTACTGTTCTAACCACCATAATCACTCATACACTAATTCCAGCTTCTGTCCGGATCCATGTTGCTCTCGAATTCCATCTGTTGTTCGATCTTCCCCAAAATACGCTCCACTCTGCAAAATGAATAAATGCGAGAAAAAGTCAAATTGTATTGTAAAGGTAACCTCATTGAATTTCATCATTCCATCCACTTCTGTTTTCAGCATTACGAGAACGACGATCTTTCGAAGCTCCGTCTGAACAAGTTCAACATAAACTGCGGATGTGACGTAAGTCTTTTTTGGGGGGTTTAGAAATGGAGAAAAAGAAGACGAAGAATAGGGAAGGAGAAACTCTTCTATGTTTCTGAATATATTCATAAAGTGGCAGGATTAGGATGAAAAGTAGAAGAGAATATGAGAGAAAAGAGAGAGAGAAGAAAAAACGATGTTAGGAGAAGAATATTGCAAAATTTAATTATATATCTAAAAAATGAATGTTGTCTCCGAATCAAAAAAAAATTGGACAACTGTAAATTCGCGTTGTCTGATACACCAGAGATGAAAGGAATGATATAGGGATAGAATGCACTTAGGATGGGGAAAAACAAAATTTTAGAGCATATGATAAATGTCTGGGGACGTAATTATAGGTTCTTAGTCAGAAAAAATGAGTAAGAGATGTGCGAATCAGTCTGAGACTAGAAAACTAACATTATTCCCCACAAAGAGCCTTAAATTTCAGAAACCAGGGACCATCTACCGCCCGGATATTGGCCGATGCGTTCATCATAATCCATGTACAAAACAATCACTTTGTCGAGATTTCGGTCAAGAATGTGTGAATACTGCAACTGGCTACAAGTGTGTTTGTCAGTTGGGATATTTTCGAAATGGATCTAATTCGTGTGCTCCATTGAAACTCTCACCGTCTAGTTATCATGGGTTTTCGTTATCAGAAGAGTTATAGAATAAATATGCATTGGCTGTAGGATAAATTGTATGTATTGAGAAAGTCTGAAAATCCATTAGGGTCTATAGGAAAGAATAATGAGGAACAAAAGTCAGAGATATGAAAGTTTCCAAAGCGATTCCAAAAACAAAAAAAAATAAACTGGTAGAGAATCTTTATACATTTGGAATAAAGATGAGACAGCGGTCAATCTTTGAATTAAAAAAATATCGTAAAATCTATATTAGAGGGACACCTTTGATAGAATGACACCCGAAGGAGCAAAATGAGAAAGTTCTTGAAATTATTCTTTTTAGAATCCTTATCAGAAGTTGACTGAACAGGTCACAAAATATGTTTCAAAAATCTTCTCCAACAGATGTTGTAATCCATTTTGAGAATTCAGAAAATATATTTTAGGAGTTGGAAATATAGAGGGACATGTTCTTGTAATACAGATTTTACGGTAGTCTGAAATCTTTCCTTCTACTTTTCCAATTTTCCATAATTGTTTCTTTGCCGACCCGAATCGGCACACTGTATGGTTAACTTTTATGGTTTCTTCCGTTTGCTTTCCGAATACATCTGCATCATATTTATTGCATCTATCTTACAGAACAAAATTGATTTAAAAGAAAGGCCAAATAATGAAGATCGTTTGGAAAAAAAAAGACATGATGAAGAAGAAGAAGCAAATATGAAATCAGTAATGGACATGTCTTAAAGCGGCGGGAGTCATGAGAACTACAGTATACGAAAGAACACAGAATTGGGGATGGGACAGCTCGAATGTAAAAGAAACCGTTGGAAAAAAGAACAAAAACGGAAAAAAGAGAAGAAAATTTAACGGGGAAGAGAACGACGAGAAACCACGGCCGTTGTCATGTTTCTATTGATGGCTGCAGTCACGTTTTTCCATTTCTGCTTGCTCTCCAATTGGTTCTTTGAGGGGAAGCGGAAGTCCAATATTTCATGGATCCATTGACGCTTTTCGGGGTCTTGATCCTGTAAAATGATAAATTATTATCTGCCTACGGAACAGCATTAGGAAATTCTTCTTCATAATGAACTATATAAACTTACTTTGAAGTAGTTCTTTATAGTGTCAGCAAACAGAATTCGTCCCAATTCTCTCCCATAAACTTGTGGATTTCCGTTACTCGACTCCAATATTGCCACCTCTTCCTCCTCTGACACATATGGATAAGCAGAATACAACTCCTTTTCCTTCTTTTGTTTATTTCGAACACTTTCTCTTTTCGCAGCGGGTGCAGTTGGAGTCTCAATTTCTTCGGGCGCTTTTCGCTTCAAACTTGGAGTAGCTGCTGGGGACGGAGCTTCAGATGTCTGGCGTCGACGCTCGAATCGAAGAACGGAAGAGCGTGGAGTATCTTCTGGAGTTTCTGCCGCAGACATCCGCGAGTTGTCCAATTCTTCCTTTATGTTACTCTGGATAAGAGCTTCTTTTGTGATCGGAGTGACTGTTCCATCGAAAAGTTTTTTATTGATGGCATTTGTGCAGGCCTTCCATTTAGAAGTCTGGGTGACTTTGTCAGCGGATGGGAATCTTTTATCAAGAATTGTGTGAAGCCAGTTCCGTTTTCCAAGGTCTTGATCTTTGAAGAACATGTGCTGAGTATCCGGGAAAAGTTTGGCATTCATCAGTTCAGCGTACAGAGGGACTTGTCCATCACACTGGCGGAAGCATTCTTCTTCGATTGCTTGATCAAAGTACGGATATCTTTCTTCGCGACCATCAGCACCCACAACTTTAGTTCTGTTTCGATTGCAAGTTTGGCCGCATATTTTCCACCTCTGATCGTTACGATCCCGGTCGTCAATTGGGAATCTTGCTTCAACACATGCACGGAGCCAATCTTTTCTGACTTGGTCTTGTTCCTTGAATTTGATGGAAAGAGTAGTACTGAACAGACGGAGGGCCATCAACTCGGCATATTTGTACTGATCTCCACGACATTCCTGGTAGCATTCTTTCTCATAATCAGATTCCAGGTAATCCCAATCAATTCCCTCCAAAGATGATTCTCGATTGACACGTGCAACATGTCTGACTTTGGGAGTGCGAGTAACGACTTCCTCTTCTTCCTCGTCATTGATCGAAGCATCATCTCCCTTCGAATCGGACTTGAATTTGTCCTTCGGACCAATAGGTCCACGTGGTCCACATGGAGCTCTCGGCATTGAACTTCCACTAGCAATCACAGCTTCTCTCATGTTTTTGTTAATGAAAAACGAACAGTTCTTCCATTTTGAGACATGAGTTGGTTTGTCGAGAGTCGGGAAACGATAGTCGACAGCATCATGAAGCCAATTTCTTTTGGCAGTGTCCTGATCCTTGAAATACAGCATGATTGTGTCGGCGAAGAGGTTCTTGGCAAGCAATTGAGCATAGATCGGAGCTTGTCCAGCAGCTGCGTCCAAGCATTCTTCTTCTTCTTCGCGAGACATGAATGGATATGAGAGAGTGTCAACAGACTTCACGATTCCATTTACGATTCTCTTGCCTTGGGTTCCGTTTGTTCCAAACGTATATTCCTGCTCTCCATTTTCAGAACTAACAACTGGACGTTTGGCTGGAGGAGCTGACGGAGTAACTGTAGGAGTAGATGGTACTGCTTTCGGTTTGGCTTTACTTCCCATCAGAAGCGAATTGGACAGCATGTCGTTTCGAACGAACTTCTGGGTTTCTGTCTGCCGACTCGACCACATCTTTTCCAATGCGGAGAAATGAGTGTTGATGATGTCTTCTGGTTTTCTTCCCGATGGACGAGTAGTGACATGAGCTCCGTCGAAGGGTTTAGAAGGATACTTGTCTGAAATGATGTCAATCAGAGAAGTAAGGTTACTCTGAACTAACCATTGAAAGGCTGCATGACGCGTCCATCTTTTCCAGTGCCAAGGAATCGCTGAAAGAGTTGAGTGAGGTTATCTTGCTTCTGATGAAGACGATCCATGTCAAACTGAAGGTCGTTCATTGTGATGGCTACCGCATCTCTCATCGTGTTTTTCATTTCATCGATCTGTTGCTCTGCAAACTGATGTTTGTCTAGCTTTGTTGACCTCTATTCATGACTCACGCAAATCAGCCACAACGCCGAAGGCAGCAGCGCCACCGAAAGCAGCAGTAGTATTGAGATCACCGATTTCATTGGCATTCACATCATCTTCGAATGCATCCTCTTCGAACTCGGCCATATCCCCGCCATCTTCTTTTTCTCCCACTCCGGAAGTCGATGTCTCCTGCGCAGTTTCGTCGTCTTCGTCATGCTCAAACTTCACGGACGAGAGACCCATTACGTTCATCTGAAAAGCAGTAGCATATCAAACTCCACTCTCGTGTTTTCCGAGTTGAGTTTCCTCCCACTTACCCCGGTGAGGTGCTCTTCGCATGAGACGCGAGCAGATTCGATAGAATCGCAGAATTCTAGAATTGTCAGCATACGCCCGTCCACATCTATTTCAGCGCCTTTTTCGGTCACATCAGCGATATTCGCAGCTGTGATGACGCGAAGTTTTTGATCGGCTGCATCGAATCCAACAGCAGCTTTTGGAAACGTTTTTGGAGTGTTCTCTCCAGAAGTCGTTGATTCTGGAGAATCAGCACGTTTGGTTTTCTCCGGAAGTGGACTTGAGGGGGTTTCTGTACTGGTTGTCATTCTGAAAACATTTTCCGTAAATTTAATCTGAATCATTAAAAATAGCGAAAAGATTTAGAAAGAGATTGAATTGCAGATATGATTCTTAACTGAATGTAAACAGTTAGTTCAAAATAATCAGTGAAATGACAAATAGTGGCAATCATCGGAAGAAAGAAAGGAACGAAAGAACGAATGATATTGAATGTAAACGACTGCTGGTACTGGAAACGAGGAAACGAGACGCAGAGAAATCGGTGTGTGCACGAGAGGATCGAATGATGATGCTATTCACTCTCCGTTCGTCCACCACCAACCATCACATTTGTCTTTCACATCAGAGGTATAATTGGTATCCTAGACAAGGAAGGAATATATGGTAAGAGAACGAAAGAAGATCGAATCGAATGGACATCGACCGCGATAGCGGATCGAGAAGAGAAGGATACAAAAGAATATGGGAAAAATCGAAGGTCGGAAAGGTTGGGGGTAGTAGCAGAATGACTAGGACTGGAACAGAGAAAAGAAATTTTCTGGGATAAATTACGTGGTTTTCAAAATGGGTTCCCGCGTGAATCTAGGAGCGCGGGACGTAGGTGGGGAAAATCAAGTAATCTAACAAAAAGAATCAATTGAAACCTACTGAGATACTCATGATGTTATTGTTCTGATAGCGTTAGTGGTTATTTAGGCTCACAGAGAAAATCAATAGCACCTTTTTTGTTGGGGTGTGCGCGCGACGATTCCTCGTCACCATGAGATGGCGATGATAAACAAACACATGCGATGTAACATCTGCGAATTCTAAGGAATACTGATCGAAGAGATCATCGAAAATGAAGAGAATCTGCTGCAGGAATATCGAAACGCAACCACACAAACTCTCTTATCAGAAAGTTCATTGAAGCGCGTGCGCCCGAGCTACATCACATTTCGACAAGACCAGCAACGGCGCACATTGAATGAAAATCGCCTTCAAGATTGGCATGTATTTGGATGCCATGAAGAGGATGACGTTGGCGACGTCGGCGCTGCTGCTGCTGAATGCGCAACGAACATGTGCGCGAATCAGCAGTAGAAGCAAGGATGAAGAAGAGAGTAGTGGCGGGTCGGGGGAAAGGCTGGCTGGCCGCGCGCTCTCCTCTCCTTGCCTAGCTGGTGGTGGTGGAGGAGAGAAGAGGCGAGTTGTGTGAGCGTCGAGAGCGAGTCCTTCGAGGAGGCACACAACACTCACACCGACCGACCTGCTGCTGCTGCCGCGTCGGTTGTTGCCTCCGACGAATGCTGTTGGGTGCTTGCTGCTCCGATCAATTCTGAGTCACATGCGACGAAGTAGGTGACAGTCAGAAAAGAGACCGAATGCATCATATGATGGGAAACAGGAAAACTAACAAAAAACAATCAGGACAAGATAAGATAAAGATACTGTACCGAGTTTCGAAATTGACATTTTGAGGATCCTTGAAAAACAATCAAAATTGGGAAATGATAGTAAGTGCAAAACAAGGTTGTAAATAGTAGATAAGATCGAGATAAAACAACAAGAGATCAAAAAAGGATAAATATCGTTTCAGTGGATCTAGATTCTGAACCATACAGGAGAGCATAGTGGATGGATATGGGTGGCTAGTAACCAAGAAGAGGCAGTCAGCCATCGCACAACAGCAGATGTGATGAGGGGCGACCGGGGGAGACGAGGGAGACACCACCCTCTTCGTCTCCTCCGTCTCCTGCATCATCATCGATCGCATGAAGGAGAAGAGGATGCAGAAGATGGAAAAGGGGAAGAAGAAGAAGACAGCGACGACGATGGATGTATGCATGGCCAGCCTCCGACGCTCTTGACGACTCCGCATTCTCCTCGAATTAGTAGGATCCCGAGAACGTGATGGAGAGGTTGTTGTTGATTGAAAGAGTAAAAATATGAACCTCTGGGAATTATATTAGTTAGCACATTCTAAATGGGAGAGATCATTTATTATCACAGTAGATGTAATTAGGATATCATTTAGATTTCTGATGCAGGAAGTGGTCGTCAATCCTATTGTATATTATCTGAAATTTGAAATAGTTTTCAAAATGTTGTGTATTTATGGCTAGGTTCTGAAGAGGGATTTCAGGATTACTGTATTAACAGAGAATCCAAGTTGTGCCTACTTCCTAGATAGATCCATTCTAGCAAAGATTAATTGTATACATGTGTATATCCGATCAGGTGAATTTGGTGTTTGTATAATGATGTATTGTATTAAGAGTGGTCTTTTCTATGTCCTTTTCAAGATTTTTCCAAACGTTCAGATTAGTTCAACTTTCTCAACATACCTTAAGTACATGATTACTAATAACTTGGATAGACCTCAAATGAGTATCATAGACGTTTCGAGCTGACTCCCGTAGATTTCTCACCCTCCGTCGATCCGTCGACATCAGCAATTCTGGAATCTGAAAGAAGAATGCGAGTGCATGCTCGGGCCAGGAAAGGGGTGTCTCTTCTCTTTGTACCACCAAGATGACGACGAGAAAAGGCAGAAGACAAACGTAGCCCCCGGGCCGCCGTCGCCGTCGTTTCTTGTGCTGGCAGTAGAAGATGGAGGCGCCGGAGATAAACGAACGAAAGAAAAGAGAAGAGGCCCCCGTCCGATGTGGTAGTAGACTCACCGAGAGAGCGTCACGCTCGGCAACAACTATGGCTGCCAAGTGCCAATCGATGGATTCTGAAAACGGAAGAATCCACGAGTCGGAGATGACGACAGGAATACATCCAGAACGAAGGGTCTCGAGGAATCTGGAATGGATTTTATTTCGGGGATTTTTAAGAGTTTGGGGGGCGTTAAAGGATTTCTAACTTAGGAAACGAGAGATCTTTCAGAACTCCGAAAACTGGTGAACATTTCGTAGTACGTTCCGGATCAAGATATAATAAACTAAATCCAGGACACGAAGTGAGACTCGACAGGATTTTTTATTAAATTAGTTTCTTATTACAGACTCATGTTTCGAGACTCCTGTGGAACAGAGAGATAACATTTTCCCTCTCTTATCAGAGAAAACTTTTCTGTATCACAAGAAAAGAAAAATATAAGAAGAACCGGATATCAGTAAATTAACAACTCATTCCATCTCTAAGCTTCTTCGAACTTCATTAACCTTCATTTGTTTTTCTATAAATCTCATGATTAAAGTGTCCGTCGCTAGGGAAAATGACAGATGGTATATGTAGGGTCAATCTACCTGGTCACTCTTTTCAAATAACCCAACGCACTATGGGGAGAGAGAGGCCTCAATGACGCATTCGTCGGCTGCTCATACACTAATCATGTTTCCCCATTGGAAAGAAAGATTCTCGGTCGGTGACGTAGGCGTCAGTGGATAAGAAGGGCAAACCTGAATGATCCGAGTCGCCGTCCCCGTGGAACTAGACAGAATGTTGAGTTGGCAAGCAATTCGTCATATTCCCATCGCTCGTAATCGTTGTTGTCTTGTTGGCACCGATCGTCTTGGTAAACCTAAAATTCAGAGTTTCGTATTGTCTATTCAGAATAAATCGCAAAGAAAAAATTTGAAAATTTTATTTGTAAACAACTTTTTAGGCTCCGCCCACAACAGTTTCCCACGCAGAAAATTGTAAACAACAACACAAGTTTCAACGTGGGCGGAGCCTAAAAAGTTGTTTACAAATAAAATTTTCAAATTTTTTCTTTGCGATTCATTCTGAATAGACAATAGTATTGGATTACGGTAGTTATCTTTTTGTGAATGGTTCTGAATGTTTATTTCCAGTTTCTTGTTTTTTGGACGTTCAGATAATCCTAAATTTCGGATGAGTTCAAATAAATATTTCGGTTCCCAGTGGGCCTCTCCTCACCTGCCAGTCATTATTGTGCTTACACGTCGTAACCATAACAATATCCTCTCCATTATGTAAATGATGTACTAGATTCCTTGTTCCTGACCCGATTCCATACACGTACCGTTTTCCCTTGAAGCTCACCAGATATCTTCTGCGTTCTTCCTTTTTCTGTTGTTCATCATTAAGCTGAAAGAAGGAGAAGCCACGTTTTCATTTCCTCATACTATTCGGAATTAGCCCACTTCACTTCTTCTCCTTCTTCTTCTTCTCTACTTTCTTCTTGTTCTTCTTCACCCCTTTCTTTTCGATGCCTGCTGCTCCGGCATGCACAACGAGCATCAAAGAGTCGACGTCTTCTGCCGCCAGGAAGCTGTCGCCAACAACTCGGCGACACAACGAGGCATACACAAAAAAGCTCGAATTTCTGTGCGTGAGGCCCGGAGCAGGCGCCGTTGGAGCAAGAAGAAGAAGAAGAAGTAGGAGAGTCTAGAAGAGAGAAAGAGAACGACCCTATACATCGTCAAGAGACGAGTCGGCAATAAGTACTTGCATGTATATCTTCTAGAAGATGAACAAAAAAAAGAAGAAGACAAGATGGTGGCTTTCAATAATGTAGCGAGTGGGGTTATGACTTTCGAAAACCTACAAGCAGACGTAATTGGAGTTATTTATTCCTAAGATCCTGAAGCGTGATACTAAGGCGGGGGTCTCTAATTATGACTCTTAACAGCTCATTCAAACGGAAAATCTTGTTATCAATCCGAATATAAAAAGTATTAAAAGTCTCTCCAAGATTCCCTAAATCTCACCTTTGATTCGATTTGATATGGATGATTCTCGTGGAACAATGGCAAGGAAACGTCAAATCCTTTGAAAAAGTTCTGCAACAAAAACAATTGAAATCCAGATTCTAAACTTTCTCTTACATTTTCACTAGATGACGCTCTTGCAATCATTGCTTCACCAGTATCGAAGTTGAGATTATGGTCATCGTAATCAGGAAAAGTTCCATGATAGAAATTGAATATCAAGTGATTCCGTCCATTATTCCATACTGCTGGATCGAGAGATGCAATGTACTCGTTCACATTTTTCACATAATTTTGACTGTAATTATTTCAATATGATACCAAATTCCCTTTTCCAGTCAGAAACCTGCGAATATCTCGATCAGTCGTGTCGATTTCAAGCAGAAAAAGGCACGCTTCATTTGGATCATCTGTGTATTGCTCACTAAAATATCTCAGAGGGTTAGATTATAAACGGAAGAATAATTACACCTTGATTGGTAGTGCTTCAGAATTTTTCTGTATATTACTGATTGTGGAGAATCTTCGAATTTTGTATCCATTGGATGAATGTATAGTTTTTTTGATATTGAACAACGTGAAAAGTCAAAACATTCTGACATACTGCAAGGCTTTCTGAAAAATGATTTACATTGTTTGAAAATTCTCGGCGCAAAATCTCACCTCTCGGAATTCACGACTTCAGATAATCCTCTCTTCCAAAGGAACAAACTTGTTATTATTATTATCACATTGTACATACTTTTTCTGAAATCTCTAACTTCTTTTTTCAGTTGTCCATCTCGTTCGGTGAGAAAGTACAGTTCCGTAACTAACAGCTTCCATATGTCTTGAGTTAATAGGTTACGACAAAATAATTTTATTATACATATTTATATATACATTCTTTGTATTGGTCAATATCTTTTTTTTCAGATATCATTCATTTCGTTTGACATGTATTTGAAAGTGGGGCCAGATAAATGTACTTAATGGGTGAAATGAGAAGTTGTTAATGTTGTTAGAACATGGTGGAATAGGTACCCGTGAG